>CM039675.1:460988736-462209877 GCA_022496015.1 Hordeum marinum | reverse complement strand
GAAAATAATGATATCCACCGCACGCTACAAGACTCATTGGATTGCATACATCAACATGTATCATTTCTAATAAATCACTTGCCTGCTTTATCAAAACAGAAAACGGGGTCCTTAGTCATCTTGCCCAAGAGGCATGGTTCGCATGTCTCAACCGATTCGAAATCGAATGAGTCCAAAGATCCATCAGCATGGAGTTTCTTCATGCGCTTTATACCAATATGACATTTAGCGGCAGTGCCACAAGTATGTGGTACTATCATTATTAGCTTTGTATCTTTTTGGCATCAATGTTATGAACATGTGTATTACTACGATCAAGTTTCAACAAACCATTCTTACTGGGTGCATGACCGTTGAAGGTATTATTCATGTAAATAGAATAACCATTATTCTCTAACTTTAAATGAATAACCGTGTTGCAATGAACATGATCTAATCATGTTCATGCTGAACGCAAAAACACCAAATAACTTTTATTTAGGTTCGTCACTAATCTCGAAGATAGAGAGAGCGTGCGATGTTGATCACATCAACCTTGGAAACATTTCCAACACACATCGTCACCTCACACTTAGCTAGTTCTCCGTTTATTCTGTAGCTTTTATTTCGAGTTACTAACATTTAGCAACCGAATCGGTATCCAATACCCAGGTGCTACTAGGATTACAAGCAAGGTACACATCAATAACACGTATATCAAATATACTTCTACCAACGTTGCCAGCCTTCTTATCTACCAAGCATCTAGGGTTGTTCCGCTTCAGCAATCTCTCTCCTCATAATTGAAGCACTTAGTCTCGGGTTTGGGTTCAACTTTGGGTTGCTTCACTGGAGCAGCAACTGACTTCCCATCCATGAAGTTTCCCTCCTTGCCCTTGCCCATTCTCGAAACTGGTGGTTATACTAACCATCAACACTTGATGCTCCTTCTTGATTTCTACCTTCGCGGTGTCAAACATCGCGAACAGCTCAGGGATCATTAATTCTATCTCTGGCATTTTATAGTTCATCACCAAGTTCTAGTAGCTTAGTGAAACTGACTTGGAGAACTATATCAATCACTATCTTATCTGGAAGATGAACTCCCACTCGATTCAAGCGATTATAGCACCCAGATAATCTGAGCACATGCTCAACGATTGAGCTATTCTCGTTCATCTTGCAGCAAAGAATCTTGTTGGAGGTCTCATATCTCGCAACACGGGCACGAGCCTGAGATCCTAATTTCAGCTCTTAGAACATCTCATATGTTCTGTGATGTTCAAAACGTTCCGAAGCCTCAATTCTAAACCGTAATGCATGACGCACTAAACTATCAAGTAGTCATCATCACGTACCTATCAGATGTTCACAACATCTACAGACGATGCTAGAGGGGTTGGCGCACCGAGCGGTGCATTAAGGACATAAGCCTTCTGTGCAGCAACGAGGACAATCCTCAGATCACGGAGCCAATCCGCAATACTGCTACCATCATATTTCAACTCTAGTTCTCTAGGAACATATAAAAATTCAAGGGAGCTACAGCGTGAGCAAGTAATCTACAACATAATTTGCAAAGACACTACTGACTATGTGCATGATAATGAGTTCAATTAATCATATTACTTAAGAACTCACACTCAAATTGACATCCCTCCAGTATTCGAGTGTACATGATCCAAATTCACCAACTCAAGTCCGATCATCACGTGAGTTGAGGTGGTTTCAATTGTGAACATCATCATGTTGATCATATCTACTATATGACTCATGTTCGAACTTTCGGTCTCTTGGGTTCCGAGGCCATGTATGTACATGCTAGGCTTGTCAAGTTTAATCCGAGTGTTCTGCATGTGCAACACTGGCTTGCACCCATTGTATGTGAACGTAGAGTCTATCACACCCGATCATCACGTGGTGTCTCAACACGATGAACTTTCGCAATGGTGCACACTCGGGGAGAACACAATTCATCTTGAAATTAAGTGAGGGGTCACCTTATAATGCTACCGTCGTCCTAAGCAAAACAAGGTGCATGAAAGGATTAACATCACATGCAAATCATAAGTGACATGATATGGCCATGACCTTGTGCTTTTGATCTCCATCTTGAAAGCACCGGCATGATCTCCATCGTCACTGGCAAGACACCATGATCTCCATCATCTTGATCTCCATCAACGTGTCACCATCGGGGTTGTCGCGCCCAACATGCTTCTACTACTATTGCTACCATTTAGCGATAAAGTAAAGCATTAAATAGCGCTTAATGATTGACACGCAGGTCATACAATAATTAAAAACAACCCTATGGCTCCTGCCGGTTGCCGTACTCATCGACATGCAAGTCATGATAATCTATACATCACATGATCATCTCATACATCACATATATCACATCATGTAATTGGCCATATCACATCACAACATACCCTGCAAAAACAAGTTAGACGTCCTCTAATTGTTGTTGCATGTTTTACGTGGCTGCTACGGGTATCTAGCAAGAACAATTATCATCTACGCAAAAACCACAACGGTGATACACTAGTTGCTTTTCAACTTTCTCAAGGACTGCCTTTATCGAATCCGATCCAACTAAAGTGAGAGAAACTGGCACCCGCAAGCCATCTATGCAACAAGTTGCGGTCGAGGGTACCGGTCTCTCGTAAGCGTACGAGTAATGTTGGCCCGGGCCGCTTCAACTCACAATACCGCTGAACCAAAATCCGACCAAGGGAGGAAGCAATCTAAGCATCAACGCCCACAAACCTTTTGTGTTCTGCTCGAGATCTCATCTACACATAGACCTAGCTCTGATACCATTGTTGGGGAAAGTTGCATGGGAAACAAAAAAATTCCTACGCACACGCATGGCTAGGAAACCTTAACAATATTTGATCAACGAGCTAGTCTATTAGAGGCATACTAGGGACATGGTTTTGTCTATGTATCCACACATGCATCTAAGTCTCCGATCAATACAATTATAGCATGGATAATAGACGATTATCATGAACAAGGAAATATGATAATAACTAATTTATTATTGCCTCTAGGGCATATTTCCAACAATAATGTCAAGGTGCCTCCCCTCATCCCATGCAAATCCTTAGGAAGTAGTGGAGCCCTTGGTTTACTTCTGGATTCCTCCGGAAGTTTCCGGAACCTTCTAGAAGCTTCCTGGTACAATACCGGAAAAACCCAAAATTATTTTGGTAGACAAAATATGACTTCCCAGATATAAATATTTACCTCCAGACCTTTCCGGAGCTCCTAGTGACATCCGCGATCTCATCCGAGACTCCAAACAACATTCGGTCACCAACATATATAACCTAATAATACTATATCGTTACGGAACGTTAAGTGTGCAGACCGTGCGGGTTTGAGAACTATGCAGACATGACCGAGACACCTCTATGGTCAATAACCAATAGCGGGACTTGGATGCCCATATTGGCTCCTACATAGTCTACGAAGATCTTTATCGGTCGAACCACAATGTCAAGGATTCAATCGATCTCGTATGCAGTTCCCTTTTTCCATCGGTATGTTACTTGCCTCAGATTCGATCGTCGGTATCTCCATACCTAGTTCAATATCTTTACCGGCAAGTCTCTTTACTCATTCCATAATACAATATCCCATGACTAACTCCTTAGTCACATTGCTTGCAAGATTCTTCTGATGCTGTATTACTGAGTGAGCCCAGAGATACCTCTT
Organism: Hordeum marinum; assembly: GCA_022496015.1. Lineage (NCBI taxonomy): Eukaryota > Viridiplantae > Streptophyta > Magnoliopsida > Poales > Poaceae > Hordeum > Hordeum marinum. The sequence continues at coordinate 462,206,172 of CM039675.1, read as the reverse complement.
TGTCATACAGAGTGACAAATCCCAGTCTCGATTCATGCCAACCCAACACACACCCTCGGAGATACTTGTATAGCACCTTTAAAGTCACCCATTTACGTTGTGACGTATGATACACATAAGGCATTCCTTCGGTGTGAGGGAGTTGCATGATCTCATGGTCGTAGGAACAAATACTTGACATGGATAAAGCAGTAGCAATAAACTAACAGGATCAACCGCTATACTTACGGTTGGGTCTTGTCCATCACGTCATTCTACTAATCATGTGATCCCATTATCAGATGGAAAATCATGTCTATGGTCAGGAAACCTTAACCATCTCTAATCAATGAGCTAGTCTAGTAGAGGCTCACTATGGACATGGTGTTATCTATGTATCCACACATGTATGTGAGTTTTCGATCAATACAATTCTAGCATGGATAGTAAACTATTGTCATGAACAAGGAAATATGATAATAACCAATTTATTATTGCCCCTAGGGCATATTTCCAACAGTCTCTCACTTGCACTAGAGTCAATAATCTAGTTGACATCACCATGTGATTAACACCCAATGAGTTTTGGGGTTTTATCATGTTTTTCTTGTGAGAGAGGTTTAGTCAACGGGTCTCCAACATTCCGATCCGAGTGTAATTTGCAAATCTCTGTGTCATATTGTAGATGGTGTTTCCATTCTCCACTTGGAGCTATTCCAAATGACTGTGCCACTATACGTATCTAGATTGCTACTCAGAGTCATCCGAGTAGGTGTCAAAGCTTGCATCGACGTAACCTTTTATGACGAACTTTTTATTACCTCTATAATTGAGAAACATTTCTTTAGTCCTCCAGTTACTAAGGATAATTTTGACCATTGTCCAGTGATCCACTCCTGGATCAGTCTTGTACCCCCTTGCCAAACCCGTGGCAAGGCACACACCAGGTGCGGTACACAGCATGGCATACCGTATAGCGCCAATGGCCAAGGCATAGGGGACGACCTTTGTACTTTTTATTTCTTCTGCTGTGCTCGAGATTTGAGTCTTACTCAAATTCATATCTTACAATATAGCCAAGAACACCTTGTTTGACTGATCTATTTTGAACTCCTTCTAAATTTTGTCAAGGTATGTCTTCATTGAATTATCAAGCGTCTTGATCTATCTCTATAGATCTTGATACCCAATATTTAAGTAGCTTTATTCCAGGTCTTCCTTTGAAAAACTCCTTTCAAACAACCCTTTATGCTTTCCAGAAATTCAACATTATTTCGATCAACAATATGCCATCCACATATACTTATCAAAAATTCTATAGTGCTCCCACTCACTTTCTTGGAAATACAAGTTTCTTATAAACTTTGTATAAACCCAAAAGCTTTGATTACATCATCAAAGCGTATATTCCAACTTCGAGATGCTTGCACCAGTCCATAGGAGGATCGCTGGAGCTTGAATACCTTTTAGCATCCATAGGACCGACAAAACCTTCCAGTTATATCACATACAACCTTTGCTCCAGGAAACCACTCAGGAACCGATGTTTTGACATCCATCTGCCAGACTTCATAATAGAAAAATGCAGCAACTGCTAACATAATTCCAACAGACTTTAGCATTGCTACAGGTGAAAAAGTCTCATTGTAGTTAACTCCTTGAACTTGTCGGAAACTTCTTTGAGACATGCCGAAATTTATAAATGGTGATGATACATCTCCAACATATCTATAATTTTTGATTGTTCCATGCTATTATATTATCTGTTTTGGATGTTTTATATGCATTAATATGCTATTTTATATTATTTTGGGGACTAACCTATTAACCTAGAGCGTAGTGCCAGTTTCTGTTTTTCCTTGTTTTTGAGTATTGTAGATAAGGAATATTAAACGGAGTCCAAACACAATAAAAATTTTGCGATGATTTTTCTTGGACCAGAAGAAATCTACCAGACTTGGAGAGGAAGGCATGAGACCTGCCAGGAGGTCCCAAGCCACCCTGGCTTGTGGCCCCCCAGCAGATCCTCCAACCCTAATCTTCGGCCTATAAATTCCCAAATATTCCCCCAAGACTAAAAAGAGCCATGATAATACTTTTCCGCTGTCGGAAGCCTCCGTTCCGGAGAGATCCAATCTTGGAGCCTTGTGTTGTAATCTGCCAGAGGGGGATTCGATCACGGAGGGCATCTACATCAACTCCATTGCCCCTTCGATGATGCGTGAGTAGTCCACCACAGACCTACGGGTCCATAGATAGTATCTAGATGGCTTCTTCTCTGTCTTTGTGCTTCAATACCATGTTCTCCATGATCTTCATGGGGATCTATCTGATGTAATACTCTTTTAGGGTGTAATTGTCGAGATCCGATGAATTGTGGGTTTATGATCAGCTTATCTCTGAATATTATTTGGTTCTTCTCTGAATTCTTATATGCATGTTTTCATATCTTTGCAAGTCTCCTCGAGTTCTTGGTTTGGTTTGGCCAACTAGATTGGTATTTCTTGCAATGGGAGAAGTGCATAGTTTTGGGTTCAATCTTGCGGTGTCCTCACCCAGTGACAAAGTAGGGATAGTGAGGCACGTATTGTATTGTTGCCATCAAGGGTAAAAAGATGGGGTTTTCATCATATTGCTTGAGTTTATCCCTCTACATCATGTCATTTTACTTAATGTGTTACTCTGTTCTTCATAACTTAATACTCTAGATGTAGGCAGGAGTCGGTCGATGTGTGGAGTAATAGTAGTAGATGCAGAATCGTTTCGGTCTACTTGACACGGGCATGATCCCTATATGCATAATCATTGCCTTGGATATCGTCATAACTATGCGCTTTTCTATCAATTGCTCGACAGTAATTTGTTCACCCACCGTGTTATTTTCCTTCAAGAGAGAAGCCTCTAGTGAAACTTATGGCCCCTAGGTCTATTTTCCATATTATATTTTCAGAACTATACACCAAAAATACCTTGCTGCAATTTATTTACCTTTTTACTTTTCGCAATCTTTCCTATCTATCTTTATCAGATCTAATCCTTGCAAGTAACCATGAAGGGATTGACAACCCCTTTATAGCGTTGGGTGCAAGTGTTTGATTGTTTGTGTAGATGTATCTATTGGTGACTTGCTTGTTCCTCCTCCTGGATTGATACCTTGGTTCTCAACAACTGAGGGAAATACTTATCTACTTTGCAGGATCACCATTTCCTCTTCAAGGGAAAACCAACGCAAGCTCAAGAAGTAGCAGGTGACATTTACCATCAGTGTATGTCTTCTTCTTAACGGTCCATTTGTACTCAACGGCATGTCGTTCATCAGGCAAGCCTACCAAAGTCCATACTTGGTTTTCATATATGGATCCTTGCTCAGATTTCATGGCTCCTAGCCATTTGTTGGAATCTGGGCCCACCATCGCTTCTTCATAGCTCATAGGTTCAGTGTTGTCTAACAACATGACCTCCAAGATAGGATTGACGTACCACTAGGGGGCGGTATGAGCCATTGTCGACCTACGAGGTTCGGTAGTAACTTGATTTGAAGCTTTGTGATCACCATCATTTTCTTCCTCTTCACTTGGTGTACGCGTCGTAGAAACATCTTTCTGTGTCGTGCTACTGTCCAATTGAAGTGATGGTTCAACAACCTCATCAAGTTCTACTTTCCTGCCACTCAATTCTTTCGAGAGAAACTCTTTCTCCACAAAGGACCCGCTTTTAGCAACAAACACTTTGCCCTCGGATCTGAGATAGAAGGTATACCCAACTGTTTCCTTAGGGTATAATATGAAGATGCACTTGTCCGCTTTGGGTTCGAACTTATCAGACATAAGTGTCGCATTCCCAAACTCTAAGAAATGACAGCTTAGGTTTCTGCCAAACCATAATTCATATGGTGTCATCTCGACGGAATTAGATGGTGCCTTGTTTAAAGTGAATATGGTTGTCTCTGATGCATAATCCCAAAATATAGTAGCAAATCCGTAAGAGACATTATAGTATGAACCATGTCCAATAGAGCACGACTACGACATTCGGACACACCATCACACTATGGTGTTCCAGGTGGCGTGAGTTGTGAAACAACTTCCACATTGTCTTAAGTTGTATACCAAACTCTTAACTCAGATATTCACCTCCACGATCATATCATAGACATTTTATCTTCTTGTCATGGTGATATTAAACCTCACTCTCAATTTGCTTGAATTTTTCAAACGTTTCAGACTTGTGTTTCATTAGGTAAATATACACATACCTACTCAAATCATCAGTGAGCGTAAGAAAATAACGATATCCGCCGCACGCTTCAACACTTATTGGACCGCATATATCAACATGTATCATTTCCAATAGGGATTTTTATTTTTGTGCCCCTGGTTCGTTAGTTGTACTCATTCATCCCCACGATCTTAACTTTTGCTCACTTTTCCCCACTCCCTTGCCTGAAACCCTTAGAACAGGTTACAACAGACGTTGTCGTCGGGTCAATGCCTTTGACTGTTAAGTCTGACGAGTGGGGCCGCGTAGGACCGAGTCCACCTTTAACCGTTTACCCATATAGTGGTTTCATATGCTGACCGTACAATGGTATTCGTATACGTGGACGCTTGCAACTGACCGGGGTCATGGGGTAGCATGTGTCCATGGGACATTGCCCGAAACATCACATCGTATAAAGAGGGGCAACCATATCTATCGCCCCTACCATTTCCCCCCAAATCCCCTCCTTACCGCATCGTCTTCCTCTCCCCCACCAGTGTCGTCTTGCTCTCCTCCACTGCCTCCACCGCACTGTCACGCTCTCCCCCATCGCATCCTCTTCCTCACCTTCATCGCCTCCATTTGTCCGATGGCGGAAGCTCGTGGCGACGCCGGCGCAGCGGCCGGAGATGTAGTGGAGCTGTAGGGCGCGGTGACCGCGGATGAAGTGAAGGGTGTTGGCGTCGTCCACGGCGGTGTGGGGGAACTCACAACCGCTGCGGATGTGGATATGGAGGTGGCGGGCTCTACCTCAACACTCTAGAAGGTGACGGTGTCGAGCGGCGCAGTCCATCTCGATACCCCCGATGCGCAGCCTGGCGATGAGCAGGAGGTATTTGCACTTGCTTTAGGATATTAGCTTGTAGAGTTAGTTGCATTAGTTAGATTGTGATTCATACGGTAGTTTAGATGGTTAGAGTAGTTGGTTTGACAGATGGGTTGGGGTTTTTTGTATTGGGGGATGGGGGGTTTTGTACTAGGGTTTGTTGGATAATTTCGTTGCAAAATTGCTAGATAGATCTGTATGAGAGATAGGGATCTCTGTGCTTCAATGCTACACCAGATGTATGCTTATTAGATTTTGTTTTTAATGCTCAAAGATTGGGGTTTTTAATGCTACAAACATGTATGCTTATTATATTGGGTCTCTATTAGATTTGTTTTTGAATGCTACTCAGATTGGGGTTTTGAATGTCATATGCCCAAATGGAATCCATTGATTAACAAGTTATTTAATTCATTAGTATATAAATTTGTCCACAATATGTACTTATATTAGCTCTGTTGTTCAATGTGTGTGCATGACAATGGAAGATGCAAATAGGATCATACTATATTAGCCCTATGATCAATGTAAAATGCATATCTAAATTTTCAATGGGATGTAATTGTATATTCAGGAGGATGATGGTTGGGGAAAAAAGAGGAAGCTGGACCTTATTGACTTCAAGGACCCGTACGATCTAGGGTATTGGGTCGACGAAGAGTGTGAGGTAAGCCTACTTGAAATTTAGATTGTTCATTTACCCTAGTTCCTTTGACATGGTGTATATGAAACTATAATGTATATATCTAAATTCATTCGTGTGTGCAGTACATCTCTGGAGAAGATGTGGATGTGGACGAGGGCAACTTCGCGTCCTTCAAAGCGAAGGAAGAGGAGAAGATCAGGTCCAAGGGAGATGATTACTACTACAAGAGCAAGACTAAACTTTGGCGCTGCCCCTACTACACCACCAAAGCAAAGCCAAAATCCGGCCGCTTCGTTCACCTTCTAGCTCATGCGGAAGATGTAGCCATCCACGGCTAGGACTACAAGATCAGGGGCCAGCATGCTGCCCTCGCGAAAGTCCTGACTCCCATTCCCAACTAACAAAGCATGGTATGGTATGGTACTATGTGGTTTGGATGTGTTCTATGGATGGTATGGATGGTATGGTACTATGTGGTCTTCTATATATGCATGTGGATGTGTTTGGTTGTTTGGGAACTTTGTTTGTGAACTGGATGTGTTCTATGGATGGTATGGTACTATGTGGTCTTCTATATATGCATATGGCTATCTATATTGCTTATTTGTATGTTTTTAAGTTTGTCTGCTATGATTTGTTTCAGTATTTATTTTCAAAGTTTAGGTGTTGCAATGATCACACATGTTGTTTCAGTGTTGCTTCACTGATCAGACATGCTGCAAAGAATAAGAAAAAAGAGCAAATAGTCCATCATTTATCAAATATTCCAATAACAGAGCAAAAAAACATTTGAATGAATATGTAATGATTTTTGTAATAAAGGAGTACAAAAATTATTTGTCTCATGTTTTATAATCAAATGCATGCTTTTTCCCACCAGCATGTCTCATTATCTCATGTTTTGAACTGACATTCGACAAGACAGTACAAATTCAAGAAAATGCAAAAAAAAACTTGGCAAAGTATCTATGTTTATGTAGGAGATCATGTGTGCAAAATTTGAGGTGATTTAGAGGAGGTCAGAGAAATTTGAATTTGAGAAATGTGCTCCAAATGAGCTCCCAGGCTAGGGTAAACAGCCCATTTGTAATCAAGTGTTTTTGGACCTACTCTAAATGAGCCAAATGTTTTTTGTTAACACCTATTCAATCTATATAGTGTAGATTTGAAGTCTCACTATTTTTTGAATTAATCTTCATATTTTACATTTTCTTTTGAAAAAAATGCTTTAATATAAAAACTATTAAAAACACGTTTAAAATATGAAAATGGAAAACTAAGTTCAGCTCTTCCTATTCACTTTGAAATAAAGCTTTGGTGATTTTTTTGAATTTTTTTTTGAAATTTTCAGACCCTGTAGGTAACCCTACCTCCTCTCCGTGAACTCTATGAAATCTTGTACGTGATAGCTCATATGTGTAAAGGTTTTCTCATCAAAATGACCATAGAACAAGTTTAAGATTTTTGATTGGTAGCATGTCAGATAAGACAACATTGTGCGCAGGTTTTATATATTTTTGATTTTTTTTAAATTAATGGTGCTCATTTGACCTTGATCGTATCAGCTAGGCTTTTTTCATGAAAATGACCATAGACCAAGTTTAGTATTTTTCCTTGTTAGTGTGTCTTACAAAATGAGGAACGACGAAGGTTTCATATTTTTGGATTTTTTAAAATTAGTTATGCTCAGTCAAAGCCTTCGAAACCCCGTTGACCAGCTCAAAACCCCTCTAAACCCTGCAGGGTTTCGCCTAACCCTAGCTCCGAACGTCAGCCGTTCGATCATACCCTAGCGCCAAGCGATAGCCCTCAGATGTGGTCTTCTAGAAGGAATTCGATGGGCAGGCTACGTGCAGGCTCCACGCCGTTGGATCACAAGGACGGCTCCGCATCGTTGGATCGTGGGGCAATCCGCAAGAGGCGATCCTATTGGTTGTGCTCGGCTGCTCGCCCACCACTGACTCCGTGAAAAAAAATGGATCTTGTCCGTCGAATTGTTATTGTGCCCAAAAGGAAACCAAGCTCTGGTTGGGCCATCGAATTGCGTCATTTTTTGCATCGTTTGCTCTGTTTTTTGTGAATATGCTGGCTCTATTTCTTCGTTGCATCGTTTGACATTACACAACAATTGACATTGCATAGAAAATTTAGTTCTTTTTGTTCTATACAAATGCACAATGACCAAATTTATAAGGGCCAAATTTATTTTTATCATGCAAAATGGCCACAAACTATTCAAAAATTGTCTCTTTTTGTTCATATAGTATATTTTTGGGGATTTTTTTGACGTATTTGTTCATATAATATATATGACCACATATTCCCATGTGTGCAATTAGCTTCTTTTTCTTCTTGTTTTCAAACCACCGTTTCCCACGCGTGTACACTCCCGATGCTGCGGTGGGTTTGAAAACGGGCTACTTCACATTTGACCCCGTTATTGCCACGGCCAAATAACACATAGCACTACGGCTATATTTAAGCCAGCCTCTGCCTCTACCATCCCTCATCCATCTCCCATCCTTTGCCATCTGCCCTTCTTGCTCTTCGCCCCTTCTCCTTCTTCTGCACATCCCTCGGCCATGCAATACACCAGACCAACCTACTGCTTCCCACCCACCGTGCCAGAGAGGCTCTACCCTACCGGCGTGTACGTTGAGCGCACACTACGTGTGTGGGCGATATCAAGGTGGAGGACTGCAAGGAACTTCGCCAAGTTCTTCCTCGGGGCCGGCTATAGACACCTCCCGCGGGGATCTCCAATGATGTTCCGCGTCGAGGAGGTCATCCAAAACAGGGTGGTGGTTGCTCTCCTTGCCCACTTCACCAACACAATCCACGCTTTCTACCTCCTTGGTCGGGTGTTTTGGTATGGCTGCGAGTTCATCGCTTTCACCACCCACAATAGGTTCACGGATTACACCAACATCTTCCTCACCGTGACACGCATGCACACTCTTCCGTACCCAATCGAGAACGCCTCGGAGGAGCAGTGAAAAGGGTGCCCGGAGGAGGAGCGAGGTGGAGAAGGCGGTGGCTAGGGTTCTAAACCCTCTATCTTTTTTTTAGTCTATGTTATGTTAAGTTGTAATTGAACTATGTTGGAGTTGTTATGGGCTTGTTGGCCCTTTTCTTAAGTTCTATTATTAAGTTTTCTATCTATTCTATTATTAAGTTCTTCCTAGTTTGAACTATGTGATCATGATATGGGTTGTTGGCCCTATCAACATATTGGGACTACATATTTGTTGATTGTTTTCTTAGAGAGCTCGCTTTGTTAGTAGGGTTCCCTTGTTAGTAACCACCTGGTGCATACAGCCACAACAAACACTTCTCTTTTTTTACACAAGCCACAAATATGTAGCCACCTCGCTAGAAGAGAGGAACCAGCGGCAGTGACTGTTGTTGCATCCGTGGAGGCTAGCGTGCAAGAAAGTTGCTCGGTCAATGCATCGTGGCGAATGCATCGACGCACGTAGGCTCGGTCGGCGCATCATGGCATCGACACATGCAGGCTCGATCGACACATGCAGGTAGGCTTTGCTGGGTGCATGCATAGCAGGCTACTATCCTGGCGGCGCGCGCAGGCGTTTAATGCAAGGGGCGGCCCAACGAAACCACGGCCCAACGGTCGAACAGCGACACCACCCAACGTGGTCCCACTTGGCAGGTCCAACGGACGACACAGTCCAGCGTGGCCCCACTTTTCAGAGTTAACGGTCAAGCCTTTGACCCGACGACAACGTCTGTTGTGACCAGTTCTGAGGGTTTCTGGCAAGGGAGTGGGGAAAATTGAGCAAAACTTAAGAGCGCGGGGATGAATGAGTATAGCTAAGGAACCAGGGGCACAAATGTAAAAAAACTTTCCAATATGTCACTTGCCCGCTCCATCAAACCAGAAAACGGGGTCTCAGAAATCTTGCCCATGAGGCATGGTTCGCATGTCTCAACCGATTCGAAATCGAGTGAGTCCAAAGATCCATCAGCATGGAGTTTTTTCATGCGCTTCACATCAATATGACCTTAGTGGCAGTGCCACAAGTATGTGGTACTATCATTGTTAACAATGCATCTTTTGGTATAAATATTATGAACATGTGTATCACTACGATCGAGATTCAATAAACCATTCACATTGGGTGCATGACCATTGAAGACATTATTCATGTAAACAGAATAACCATTATTCTCTGACTTAAATGAATAATTGTATAGCAATAAACATGATCCAATCATGTTCATGCTCAACGCAAACACCAAATAACGTTTTTTAGGTTCAACACTAATCTCGAAGGTAGAAAGAGCGTGCGATGGTGATCACATCAACCTTGGAAACACTTCCAACACACATCGTCACCTCGCCCTTAGCTAGTCTCCATTTATTCTGTAGCTTTTATTTTGAGTTACTAACATTAGCAACTGAACCGGTATAATACCCAGGTGCTACTAGGAGTACTAGTAAGGTACACATACATAACACATATATCAAATATACATTTGTTGGCATTGCCATCCTTCTTATTTATCGAGTATTTGGGGTAGTTCCGCTATCAGTGACCATTCCCCTTATAATAGAAGTACTTTGTCTCGGGTTTGGGTTCAACCTTGGCTTTCTTTACAGGAGAAGCAACTGGCTTGCCATTCATGAAGTTTCCCTTTTTGCCCTTTTCCCTTATCGAAACTAGTGGTTTTACTAACCATCAACATTTGATGCTCCTTCGTGATTTCTACCTTCACGATGTCAAACATCATGAATAGCTCAGGGATCATCTTTTCCATCCCTCGCATGTTTATAGTTCATCACAAAGCTCTAGTAGCTTTGTGGTAGTGACTTGGAGAACTATATCAATCACTATCTTATCTGAAAGATCAACTCCCACTTGATTCAAGCGATTGTAGCACCCAAACATTTTGAGTACATGCTCACCGATTGAGCTATTCTCCTTCATCTTGCAGGTAAAGAATCTTGTTAGAGGTCTCATACCTCTCAACACGAGCACGAGCCTGAAATCCCAATTTTAGCTCTTGGAACATCTCATATGCTCTGTGACGTTCAAAATGTCTATGGAGCCTCAATTCTAAGCCGTAAAGTATGACACAATGAACTATCAAGTAGTCATCAAAAATGTGCATGCCTTATGTTCTCAACACCCACAAACGACATTTGAGGGGTTGGCACACCAAGCGGTGCATCAAGGACATAAGCCTTCTGTGCAGCAATGACGACAATTCTTAGTTTATGGACCCAGTCCGCATAATCGCTATGACCATCTTTCAACTTAGTTTTCTCTAGGAACATATCAAAATACAAGGGAGCTACGGCGTGAGCTATTGATCTACAACATAGTTTGCAAAGACAACTTAGACTATGTTCATGATAATGAGTTCAATTAATTGTATTACTTAAGAACTCCCACTCAAATCAACATCCCTCAGGTTTTCTAAGCGTGACATGATCCAAATCCACCAACCCAAGTCCGATCATGACGTGAGATGAGGTGGTTTCAATGGTGAACATCTCCATGTTGATCATATTTACTATATGACTCATGTTCGACCTTTCGGTCTCCTTTGTTGCGAGGCCATGTCTGTACATGCTAGGCTCGTCAAGTTTTACCCAAGTGTTCTGCATGTGCAAAACTGGCTTACACCCGTTGTATGCGAATGTAGAGTCTATCACACATAATCATCACGTGGTGCTTCGAAACGATGATCCTTCACAACGGTGCACACTTGGGGAGAACACAATTTTATCTTGGACTTTTAGTGAGAGAACATGTTATAATGCTACTGTCGTCCTAAGCAAAATAAGATGCATAAAAGGATTAACATCACATGCAAATCATATAAGTGACATGATATGGCCATCATCGTCTTGTGCTTTTGATCTCCATCTCCAAAGCACCGGCATGATCTCCATCGTCACCGGCATGACACCATGATCTCCATTATCGTGTCGTCACATGGTCGTCGCGCCAGCTATTGCTTCTATAACTATTGCTAACGCATAGCGATAAATTAAAGCAATTACATGGCGTTTTAGGGATTGACACGCAGGTCATACAATAAATTAAAGACAACCCTATGGCTCCTGGCGGTTGCCGTACTCTCAACATGCAAGTCGTGATAACTATTACTCCCTTTCTCCCAAGATAAGTGACTCAACTTTGTACTAACTTTAGTGCAAAGTTAGTACAAAGTCGAGTCACTTATTTTGGGACAGAGGGAGTACAAAACATGATCATCTCATCCATCAGTATATATCAAATCACGTCTTGACCATATCACATCACAACATGCCCTGCAAAAAACAAGTTAGACGTCTTCTACTTTGTTGTTGCAAGTTTTATGTGGCTGCCATGGGCAGCTAGTAAGAACCGTTCTTACCTACACAAAGCCACAACTGTGATAATCAAGTTGCCTTTTAACCTTCTACAAGTACAGCCTCTGTTGAATCCGTTCTTACCTTCCACTTATCTACTAAAGTTGAAGAGACAGACACCTGCCAGCCATCTTTATGCAACAAGTTGCATGTCAGTCGATGGAAACGGTTTCTCGTACATGGACGAGTAAGGTTGCTCCGTGCCACTTCATCCCACAATACCGCTGGATCAAGACAATACTTAAGGAGGTAAGCAATCTGAACATCAACACCCACAAACTCTTTTGTGTTCTACTCGTGCATATCATCTACGCGTAGACATAGGTGATGATGCCACTGTTGGGGAATGTTGCATGGGAGACAAAAAAAATCCTACGCACACGCAAGATCAATCCATGGAGATGCATAGCCACGAGAGTAGGAATGTATCTACATACCTTTGTAGATCTCTAAGCGGAAGAGTATATAACGCGGTTGATGCAGTCGTACGTCTTCATGATCCAATCGCGATCTATCCCAATCTAGCACCGAACGGACGGCACGTCCGCGTTCAGCACACATGCGGTTCGATGACGTCTCCACCTCCTCTATCTAGCAAGCAGGGGTAGAGTAGTAGATGAGTTCTCCAGCAACATGACGACATGGTGGTGGCGGTGGTGGTGCTATCTCGACAGGGCTACACCTAGCGCTACCGAAACCGCGAACGGAGGAGAAAATGATCTAGGGAGAGAGAGGTGCGCCAAGGGCTTCGTGTGTCCTCTTGGGGTGCCCCCTCCCCTCTATATATAGGTGGAGGGGCATCGAGATTAGCCCCTCCAAGCCTTAGGGCGTAGCCAAGGGGGGAGTTGGACTCCTAGTCCAATTTCCTCCCTTTCCATACACAAGTGGACTTTCCACCACTCCCAAGCCACATGGGCCTTGAGGGACTTCTACGCCTGACCATAAGGCCAGGGCACCTCCTCTAAGCCCAAACAAACCCTTGGGATGTGGTGGAACCGACTTCCGGACTCCTTTAGAAGTTTTCAGAACCTTCTAGAAGCTACCGAGTACAATACCCGAAAAACCCGAAGTTGTTCCGATAGCCAAAATATTACTTCCCATATATAAATCTTTTACCTATTCTGGAGATCCTCGTGACGTTTGGGATCTCATACGGGACTCCAAACAACATTCGGTCACCAACATACATAACCCAATAATACTATATCGTCACCGAATGTTAAGTGTGCACACCCTGCGGGTTCGAGAACTGCAGACATGACCGAGACACCTCTACATTCAATAACCAATAGCGGGATCTGGATTCCCATATTGGCTCCTACATATTCTACGAAGATCTTTATCGGTAGAACCACGATGTCAAGGATTCAATAAATCTCGTATGCAGTTCCCTTTGTCCATCGATATGTTACTTGCCCGAGATTCGATCATCGGCATCTCTATACCTAGTTCAATCTCGTTACCGGCAACTCTCTTTACTCGTTCTGTAATACAAGATCCCTGACTAACTCCTTGCAAGATTCTTGTGGTGCTGTATTACCGAGTGCGCCTAGAGATACCTCTCCGTCATATGGAGTGATAAATCCCAGTCTCGATTCATGCCAACCCAACCGGTGGCGGTGACAGGATGAAAACCTTAGGATGTTAAGATTTTCCAATAAAATGGATCCGCTGCTGGACGATGATGACTGGAGACAACAAACTATGGTAAAAGAAGGGATACTGGAGATTTTGTGGCGCTCGAACATCTTGCCGCTCGAATGGATTTTTTGTTTTCTCCCCGAGCTCGAACACGATTACGTCAATGATGCACAAGGGTTCGGTGAGTCTTATACGTGCGCGCTCACATGCGCCACACCACACCCACTCACCCACTCGCCACGTCTCGCAACCCTAGCTCGCGCACACGCCGTGCTCGGACGAAGAAGACGCGGCCACTACCGGCGTTGGCGACATGCTCACATCCCTGCTTTGTCGCCAACGAACATACACACGCACATGTGACACACGCATGCACCCTGACATGGCTCGGACCGGTGTCTAGCTCGACCAGCTCACACACGCACTTGCACTGGCCACACCCACCATGGCTTATTTTGCCTACAGACCATTCAGGAGCATACAGTAGTTGGAGAAGTTGAGATCGCGTTATTTGGGGATCAACCGACCTGTTTCGTTAAGGTAAGTTATTTTAGACCTCTATATGGCCCAGCAGTCCCCCAACCAGTTGTCACCCGAATAGTTACGAGTAGATGATAGATGGGTATGTTTCACAAGGAAAACAAGGAATGATAGGCCCGTGTAGACGTGTAGTCAAATTCCAATTTTTGTTTATTCACCAGCGTTGTATGCGTACCTAGGGTTCAACAACCTATGAAAATCATGTGTTGTCAATCGACAGCACAGGTATAACGTGGCTTCGCCACTGAACCCAGCAGACACCCTCGGAGATACCTATAGAGCACCTTTATAGTCACCCAGTAATGTTGTGACGTTTGATACACACAAGGCATTCCTCCGGTGTCAGGTAGTTGCATGATATCATGATCTTAGGAACAGATACTTGACATGGATAAAGAAGTAGCAATAAACTGACACGATCAACTGCTATGCTTACGGATGGATCTTGTCCATCACATCATTCTACTAGGTCATTATCAGATGACAAATCATGTCTATGGTCAGGAAGCCTTGACCATCTCTGATCAACAAGCTAGTCTAGTAGAGGCTCGCTAGGGACATGGTGTTGTCTATGTATCCACACGTGTATTTGAGTTTCCGATCAATACAATTCTAGCATGGATAATAAACGATTATCATGAACAAGGAAATATTATAATAACCAATTTATTGTTGCCTCTAGGGAATATTTCCAACACAAACACCACATGTTAGAGGATCCATAACAATATAACTTCTATACAAATATACCCATACGTAACCATTATGTTGTCTTCCTTGTCCAACTTTAGCAATTTGATCAAGGTTGGAAATAATTAATGGGTATTCACAATCAAAAAAGATGTCCAAGATAATATATTTGTATGTGAAAATCTATTTCTTATAGTAATCATTCATGAATTTCTTGTATGACTAACATTGTGATTGTCAAACTTCAATATATTTTACTTCCTAAACCAAATGTGAAACTACTGCTAAGCATAAAGCACATTGATAATTTCAGATTTATGGTATTTAATTCATTCACAATTTACTCTTAGGATAAAAGTGAAGCACAAAAGTAAACATCAAACTACTCAAAAGATATAAGTGAAGATCAATGAGTAGTCAAACAATCAAGTAGCTATGTGAGGACTCTCTCAAAAAAATATGTTAAGATATGAGTATTTTATTCAAACAGCAAACAAAACAAAAGACACTCCAAGAATAGCATACATCCGGTGAGCGAATAAAAACTTAGGATCAACATAGGCTAACCGATAATTGTTGATGACGAGACGTGGGATGTGTAGCATCACCAATCTTATATTCTTGATACTTATTGTAATATTGACTTGGGGTGCCTTGGTCATCCCCAATCTTGAGTTTTTCTATCTCTTTCAATCCTCTCATGTCACGGTTTCACCTATTCTCAAAAACTTCATCCACACAAAACTTGAAAAGAACTCGTGAGAAAGGTTAGTGCACATAAGAATAAATCAACTCTTTATGTACAGCCAAGAGCCCAAGACAATTTGCATAATAATTTTCAAACATTATATAATTTTTAATATCATTTCTAAAATTTATATGTACCAATATAAGCTATGGAATCATATGATTAGTAGATATCAAAACAATGACAACAATTTATCTAAACAGGATAGCCAGTAGCAATTAATTTACAAAGTGCACTTATGTAACTCCAAAAATTATGAAAATTGAGTAAACAATAAATAATTTGTATTAAATAACCATGTAAAGAAACTTTGCATGTTCCAGTAAAATATGAAAATTCAAACACTACAGCCAAAGTTTCTATTTTTTTATACAACACACATCAAAACATGCAATGCAAGCATCCCAAGGAAATTCTTGGAACTTTTATTGAAAAACAAGATTATAAATAACACATAACAGAGAATAAAAAATAAAATTACGATCCAAGCAAAACACATATTATGTGAAGAATAAAAATATAGCTCCAAGTAAGATATACCGATAGTGTTGAAGACGAAAGAGGGGATGCCTTCCGGGGCATCCCCAAGCTCTTCCTTGGATATTACCTTGGGTATGCCTTGGGAATACCCAATGTTTGGTTCTTTCTGCTCCTTATTCTCCTCATATCGGTATCTCACCCAAAACTTGAAAACTTCAATCACACAAAACTTAACGGAACTTCGTCAGATGGGTTAGTGTGATAAAGATAGATCATTTGGTTAGGTACTGTCAAGGCAAGATTCATAATTGTTCTCACATAATACCTACTGTATTATATACTTCCCATAATTTATATCACTATATATAAGCTATGGAAATACTAAAGCAAGCAAACTATGCATGCAAAACAGAATCTGTCAAAAACAGAACAGTCTGTGAAGATCTGAATGATATCCATATTTCCCTATCTCTAATTTTTTGTAATGATTAGGAGAACTGAGAGAATGTTCATAGGAAACCTGTGAAAAAATTCATAATTTTTTGACACTCTAGTAAAGTCACAGAAATTCTGCACTGGACGTAAAAGTTTTTGTTTTTGCACATAATCAAACAAACAAGTATCCACACTATCTGAAAGGCTTTACCTGGCACTTTATTGAAATAAAAGACACAAAACATGATTAATACAATAGCTTAATCATGTGAACACACTAAAACATAAATTATAAATATTTGGTTGTCTCCCAACAAGCGCTTTTCTTTAAAACCTTTTAGCTATGCATGATGATTTCAATGGATGCTCACGTAGGAATAGTATTTGAAACATGCAAAAGAGCATCATGGATCACATTAAAAGCACATTTAAGTCTAACCCACTTCCTATGCATAGGGATTTTGTGAGTAAACAATTTATGGGAGCAAGAATCAACTAGCATAGGAAGGCAAAACAAGTATATCTTCAAAAATTTCAACACATAGGGAGGAAACTTGATATTATTGCAATTCGTAGAAGCATATGTTCCTCCCTCATAATAATTTTCAGTAGCATAATGAAGGAATTCAACAATATAACTATCACAGAAAGCATCATTTTCATGATCCACAAGCATAGAAAAATTATTACTATCCACATAAGCAATTTTCTTCTCATTCCTTGTAGTAGGAGCAAACTCAACAAAATAACTATCATGAGATACATGTTGACATAACCAAATTGAAATGAAAATCATGATGACAAGTTTCATAGTTATAATTATTATTTATAACATATCTGTCATCATCATAATCATCATAGATAGCAACTTGGTTGTCATAATCAACTGAAACCTCTTCCAAAGTAGTGGAATCATCATTAAATAAAGAGGTGACCTCTCCAAATCCTCTTTCATAATTATTACAATAAGATTCAACACCCTACAAAATAGTGGGATTATTAGTACCTAGAGTTGAGACTCTTCCAAACCCAGTTGTATCAATATAATCATCATACGTAGGAGGCATGCTATCATCATAATAAATTTGCTCATCGAAACTTGGGGGACTAAAAATATCATCTTCATCAAACATAGCATCCCCAAGCTTGTGGCTTTGCACATCATTAGCATCATGGATATTCATAGAATTCATGCTAAAAATATTACTATCATGCTCATCATTCAACGAATTCTCATTAAGTGTTTTCCATAAATTCTTCCTCTACGAATTGAGCACAATTTTTCGAACCATCATTTTCACAAAAAACATTAAAAAGAAGAAGCAATTGAGGCAACCGAAACTCCATTTTTTGAAGTTTTCTTTTATAAAACCAAATTAGTGAAAAACAAGATACTAAAATATTTTATTGCAAGATCCATGTTGGGGAACGTTGCATGGGAAACAAAAAAATTCCTATGCACATGCAAGATCTATCCATGGTGATAAGCATCTACGAGGGGGGGAGTGGATCGACATACCCTTGTAGATCGCTAAGCGGGAAGCATTACAAAACGTGGTTGATGTAGTCGAACGTCTTCGCGATCCAAATCGTCGAGCGTCCCGCGATCCAATCACGATCCGTCCCGATCTAGCGCCGAACGGACGGCACCTTCGCGTTCAGCACTCGTACAGCTTGATGATGATCTCTGCCTTCTTGATCCAGCAAGAGGGAGCGGAGAGGTAGGTGAGTGATCCGGCAGCACGATGGCATGGCAGTGATGGTGGTGGAATTATTCCAGTAGGGCTTCGCCTAAGCATCGCTGAAAAGATCTAGAGGAGAAACTACAATCTAGAGGAGAGGGTAGCATGTAGCTGATTTCTATTGTGAAAACCCTCAATACCTCTAGTATATGTAGGAGGAGGGAGGGAGGAGACTTGGCCCCCAAGGGGCCAACCCTTGGTTTGGCCGAAGTGGGAGGAGGAGGAGTCCTCCTCCAATCCTAGTAGGATTAGGACTCCTTCTCTCCCACTTGAAACCCTCTTTCCACCTTGGGTTTCTCCTCCCAGTCGCATGGGCCTCTCGTGGGGCTTCGTCCAGCCCACTAAGGGCTGGTATACCTCCTCCCACAGCCCATGTAACCTCTTGGGTCGAAACACCCCTCCCGATGGTCCCCCGGTACCCTCCTGGCACTCCCGGTACACTACCGACGAGCCCGAAACTTTTTCGGCGACCAAAATAGGACTTCCTATATATCAATCTTTACCTCCGGACCATTCCGGAGCTCCTCGTGACATTCGGGATCTCATTCGGGACTACAAACAACCTTCAGTCACCACCATACATAACTCTACACTACCGAAACGTCATCGAACCTTAAGTGTGCAGACCCTGCGGGTTCGAGAACTATGTAGACATGACCGAGACACCTCTATGGTTAATAACCAATAGCGAGACCTGGATGCCCATATTGGTTCCTACATATTCAACAAAGATCTTTATCGGTTGAACCTCTATGTCAAGGATTCAGTTAATCCCGTATGATGTTCCAATCTTGAGCAAATCCCAATCTTGAGCTATCTTGTTACTTGTCATACTTTTCCGTGAACCCGTAAGCCGCCGTAATAGCCACCCAGTAACAGATGACATTTAACAAACCCCAAAGTTCACGAAGCAAGTACGAAGGAACTCGATACTCTCATGGTCTCAGGAATTATGCAAACATTAACTATCTCTGCGTTATTAACCATTAACTTGTGATGAATGTATCTCATAGCATAACATCGATTCAGGTTGATTCAACACAAGTGTCCTACCAACATTGTGCCCTCAAAATTGCCGGCATAGCCATGCCCATGATCAGGAAAACAGGATCATCATGCAATACTTGAGCCAGTCTTAGAGGCAAGACTAGGAATACAATTTACCGTTTATTATACCAGACGTGCACATGAGTTTCCCTCCAAGACTCGTGGTTATTGTAGACTCGAGAATCATGGCAGTTATAGCATGGAACATAAACATTCATTAGACTCTTGGAGATACAAAATAACTGTTATTACTGCCTCTAGGGCATATCTCCTACATACTCGCGAATGGAATTGAAGCGTCGCTTTATGTGTCTGGTCCTCTTGTGAAACCTTGGTTCCTTGGCCAGGGCAATGGCACCAGTGTTGTCACAGAACAGATCCACTGGATTTAGTGCACTGGGCACTACTCCAAGATCTGTCATGAACTCCTTCATCCAGACACCTTCCTTCGTTGCCTCCAAGGCTGTGATGTACTCCGCTTTGCATGAAGAATCGGCTACCACGCTCTGCTTAGAACTGCACCAGCGTACCGCTCCCCCATTAAGAATAATTACGTATCTGGTTTGCAACTTAGAGTCATCTAGATCAGTGTGAAAGCTTGCATCGACGTAACCCTTTACGACGAGCTCTTGATCACCTCCATAAACGAGGAACATTTCCTTAGTCCTTTTCGGGTACTTAAGGATATTCTTGACCGCCGTCCAGTGCTTCATTCCTGGATCACTTTGAAACCTTCCGGACATACTTATGGCAAGGCTGACATTGGGTCTTGTGCACATCATTGCATACATGATAGAGCCTATGGCTAAAGCATAGGGGATGACACTCATCTTCTCTCTATCTTCTGCAGTCACTGGGCATCGAGCCTTACTCAACTTCACACCTTGTAACATAGGCAAGAACCCCTTCTTAGACTGGTCCATTTTGAACTTCTTCAAAATTTATCAAGGTATGTGCTCTATGAAAGTCCTATTAAGCGTCTCGATCTATCTCTATAGATCTTAATGCCTAATATGAAAGCAGCTTCTCCTAGGTCCTTCATTGAAAAACTCTTGTTCAAATATTCCTTCATGCTTTCAAGCATTTCTATATTGTTACCAATCAGAAATATGTCATCCACATATAATATTAGAAACTCTATGGATATTCCACTCACTTTCTTGTAAATACAAGCTTCTCCGTAAACTTGTATAAACCCGGACGTTTTGATCACCTCATCAAAGCGCAGATTCCAACTCCGATGCTTGCACCAGTCCATAAATGGATCACTGGAGTTTGCAAACTTTGTCAGAATTCTTTGGATCGACAAAACCTTCCGGTTGTATCATATACAACTCTTCCTTAAGGAAACTGTTAAGGAACGCTGTTTTGACATCCATCTGCCAAATTTCATAGTCGAAATATGTAGCTTTTGCTAACATGATTCTGACGGACTTAAGCATCGCTTTGGGTGAGAAGGTATGGTCGTAGTCAAATCCTTGAACTTGTGAAAACCCCTTTCCCACAAGTCGAGCTTTATAAACAGTGACATTACCGTCCGCGTCCGTCTTCCTCTTAAAGATCCATTTGTTCTGAATGGCCTTTCGCCCTTCAGGTAATACTTCCAAAGTCCATACTTTGTTTTCATACATGGATCCCATCTCGGATTTCATGGCCTCTAACCATTTCTCGAAATCCAAGCCCATCATCGCTTCTCCATAGCTTGTAGGTTCATCGTTGTCTAACAACATGACCTCTAAGACAGGGTTGTCGTACCACTCAGGAGCAGCATGCGCCCTTGTCGACCTACGAGGTTCAATAGTAACTTGATCTGAAGCTTCATGATCATCATCATTAACTTCATATTCAACTGTCGTAGGCTCCACAGAGACATCTTTCTGCACTGCGCTACTCTCTGGTTGAATCAAAGGTTCAACAACCTCATCAAGTTATATCTTCCTCCCACTCAATTCTTTCGAGAGAAACTCTTTCTCAAGAAATGTTCCGTTTTTGGCGACAAACACTTTGCCTTCGGATCTGAGATAGAAGGTATACCCAACTATCTCTTTTGGGTATCCTATGAAGACGCATTTCTCCACTTTGGGTTCCAGCTTTTCAGGCTGAAGCTTTTTGACATAAGCATCACATCCCCAAACTTTAAGAAACGACAACTTTGGCTTCTTGCCAAACCACAGTTCATATGGCATCGTCTCAACGGATTTCGATGGTGCCCTATTTAAAGTGAATGCACCTATCTCTAATGAATAACCCCAAAACGATAGTGACAAATCGGCAAGAGACATCATAGAACGCACCATATCTAATAAGGTTCGATTATGACGTTCGGACACACCATTACACTATGCTGTTCCAGGCGGTGTTAATTGTGAAACAATTCCACATAGTATTAAGTGACTGCCAAACTCATAACTTAGATATTCACCTCCTCGATCAGATCGTAGGAATTTAATCTTCTTGTTACGATGATTCTCAACTTCACTCTGAAATTGCTTGAACTTTTCAAATGTTTTGGACTTCTGTTTCATTAAGTAAATATACCCATATCTACTTAAGTCATCAGTGAAGGTAAGAAAATAACGATATCCACCGCACGCCTCAATGCTCATTGGACCGCACACATCAGTATGCATGATTTCCAACAAGCCACTTGCCATTTCCATTGTACCGGAGAACAGCGTTTTAGTCATCTTGCCCATGAGGCACGGTTCACATGTGCCAAGTGATTCAAAGTCAAGTGGCTCCAAAAGTCCATCAGCAGGGAGCTTCTTCATGCGTTTTACACCAATATGACCTAAACGGCGGTGCCACAAGAAAGTGGCACTATCATTATCAACTCTACATCTTTTGGCATCAATGTTATGAACATGTGTATCATCACTATCAAGATTCAATATGAATAAATCCCTCACATTTGGTGCATGACCGTAAAATATATTACTCATATAAATAGAACAACCATTATTCTCTGATTTAAATGAGTAATTGTCTCGCAATAAACAAGATCCAGATATAATGTTCATGCTTAATGCAGGCACTAAATAACAATTATTCAGGTTCATCACTAATCCCGATGGTAATCGAAGAGAGAGCGTGCCGACGGCGATCACATCAACCTTGGAACCATTTCCCATGCGCATCATCACTTCGTCCTTTGCCAGCCTTAGTCTATTCCGTAGTTCCTATTTTGAGTTGCAAATGTGAGCAACCGAACCGGTATCAAATACCCAGGCACTACAATGGGAGTTGGTAAGGTACACATCAATAACATGTATATCATATATACCTTGTTTGTTGTTGGATGCCTTCTTGTCAGCCGGATACTTGGGGTAGTTCCGCTTGCAGTGACCAGTTCCCTTGCAATGAAAGCACTCAGTTTCTGGCTTGGGTCTAGCCTTGGGTTTCTTCATGGGAAGGGCAACTTCTTTGCCACTCTTCTTAGAGTTACCCTTCTTTCCCTTGCCATTCTTCTTGAAACTAGTGGTTTTATTGACCATCAACACTTGATGCTCCTTCTGAATCTCAGACTTAGCGATTTTCAACATCGCAAACAGCTCGGCGACTGAATTTTTCATCCCATGCATGTTATAGTTCAACACAAAGCTCTTGTAGCTAGGTGGCAATGATTGAAGAACTCTGTCAATAATCGCCTCTGCTGGAAGGGGCATCCCCAATTCGGCCAGACGGGTAGAATACCTAGACATTCTGAGTATGTGTTCACTGACAGACCCGTTCTCCTCCATTTTGCAAGCACAAAACTTATCGGAGGTCTCATACCTCTTGATCTAGGCATTCTTCTGAAAGACAAACTTCAACTCCTGGAACATATCATGTGCTCCATGACGTTCAAAGCATCTTTGAAGTCCCAGTTCTAAGCCATACAACATTGCACATTGAACTATTGAGTAATCATCAGAACGTGTCTGCCAGGCGTTCACATCGTCTGCAGACTCACTTGGAGCAGGTGGATCACCAAGCAGTGCATCAAGGACATAAGCCTTCTGGGAAGCCTGAGGATAATCCTCAGATTACGGGCCCAATCCACAAAGTTACTTCCATCATCTTTCAACTTAGCTTTCTCTAGGAACGCATTAAAATTCAAGGGTGCTACTGCGTGAGCCATTGATCTACAACATAAATATGCAAAGGTTACTAAGACTATTGTTCAAGACAATGAGTTTAGTTAATCAAATTACTAAAGCTCCCACTCAAATTGACATCCCTCGGGTCATCTGAGTGATACATGATCCAAATTCACCAACTCAAGTCCGATCATCACATGAGTTGAGGTGGTTTCAATGGTGAACATCATTATGTTGATCATATCTACTATATGACTCATGTTCGACCTTTCGGTCTCTTGTGTTTCGAGGCCATGTATGTACATGCTAGGCTCATCAAGTTTAACCCGAGTATTCCACATGTGTAACACTGGCTTGCAGTATCTGAACGTAGAGTCTATCACACCCGATCATCACGTGGTGTCTCGACATGACGAACTTTTGCAATGGTGCACACTCGGGGAGAACACAATTTATCTTGAAATTTAAGTGAGGGATCACCTTATAATGCTACCATTGTCCTAAGCAAAACAAGGTGCATAAAAGGATTAACATCACGTGCAAATCATAAGTGACATGATATGGCCATGAACTTGTGCTTTTGATCTCCATCTTGAAAGCACCGGCATGATCTCCATCGTCACCGGCATGAGACCATGATCTCCATCATCTTGATCTCCATCAACGTGTCGCCATCGGGGTTGTGGCGCCGACTATTGCATCCACGACTATTGCTAACTCATAGCGATAAAGCAAAGCAAAACGACGGAAATAATTAAAGACAACCCTATGGCTCCTGTCGGTTGTCGTACTCATCGACATGCAAGTCGTGATATTCTATACAATACATGATCATCTCATACATCAAATATATCGCATCATGCAATTGACCATATAACATCACAACATACCCTGCAAAAACAAGTTAGACGTTCTCTAATTGTTGTTACAAGTTTTACGTGGCTACTACGGGTATCTAGCAAGAACAATTCTCACCTACGCAAAAACCACAACGGTGATACATAAACTGCTTTTCAACCTTCTCAAGGACCGCCTTTGTCAAATCCGATCCAACTAAAGTATGAGAAACAGACACCCGCCAGCCATCTTTGTGCAAAGAAGTTACACGTCAGTCGATGGAACCGGTCTCTCGTAAGCATACGAGTAAGGTTGGTCCGGACCGCTTCATCCCACAATACCGCTGAACCAAAACACGACCAAGGGAGGAAGCAATCTAAGCATCAATGCCCACAAAATCCTTTGTGTTCTACTCGTGATCTCATCTACACATAGACCTAGCTCATGATGCCACTATTGGGGAACGTTGCATGGGAAACAAAAAAATTCCTACGCACACGCAAGATCTATCCATGTTGATGAGCATCTACGAGGGGGAGAGTGGACCTACATACCCATGTAGATCGCTAAGCGGGAAGCGTTAAGAAACGCGGTTGATGTAGTCGAACATCTTCGCGATCCAAATCGCCGAGCGTCCCGTGATCCAATCACGATCCGTCCCGATCTAGCGCCGAACGGACGGCACCTCCGCGTTCAGCACACGTACATCTTGATGACGATCTCTGCCTTCTTGATCCAGCAAGAGGGAGCGGAGAGGTAGATGAGTTCTCCGGCAGCACGACAGCGTGGCGGCGATGGTGGTGTAACTATTCCAACAGGGCTTCGCCTAAGCACCGTTGAAACGATCTAGAGGAGAAACTACGATCTAGAGGCGAGGGTAGCACGTGGCTGATTTCTATTGTGAAAAACATTCAATACATCTAGTATATATAGTAAGAGGGAGGGAGGAGACTTGGCCCCCAAGGGGCCAACCCTTGGTTTGGTCAAAGTGGGAGGAGGAGGAGGAGTCCTCCAATCCTAGTAGGATTAGGACTCCTTCTCTCCCACTTGAAACCCTCTTTTCACCTTGGGTTTCTCCTCCCAGTCGCATGGGCCTCTTGTGGGGATTTTTCCATCCCACTAAGGGATGGTATACCTCCTCCCACAGCCCATGTAACCTCTCGGGTCGAAACACCCCTCCCGATGGTCCCCGGGTACCCTCCCGGCACTCCTGGTACACTACTGACGAGCCCGAAACTTTTTCGATGACCAAAACAGGACTTCCTACATATCAATCTTTACCTCTAGACCATTCTGGAGCTCCTCGTGATGTTCGGGATCTCATCCGGGACTCCAGACAACCTTCAGTCACCACCATACATAACTCTATACTACTGAAACGTCATCAAACCTTAAGTGTGCAGACCCTGCGGGTTTGAGAACTATGTAGACATGAACGAGACACCTCTACGGTCAATAACCAATAGAGGGACTTGGATATTCAATGAAGATCTTTATCATTTGAACCCCTATGTCAAGGATTCAGTTAATACCGTATGATGTTCCCTTTGTTCTTCGGTATGTTACTTGCCCGAGATTCGATCGTCGGTATCTCTATACCTAGTTCAATCTCGTTACCGGCAAGTCTCTTTACTCGTTTCGTAATACAAGATCCCATGGCTAATGCTTTAGTCACATTGCTTGCAAGGCTTGTTGTGATGTTGTATTACCGAGTGGGTCCTGAGATACCTCTTCATCACACGGAGTAACAAATCCCAGTCTTGATCCGTACCCGCTCAACAGACACTCCCAGAGATACTTGTAGAGCACCTTTATAGTCACCCAGTTACGTTGTGACATTTCATACACACAAGGCACTCCTCCAGTGTCAGTGAATTGCATGATCTCATGGTCATAGGAACAGATACTTGACATGCAGAAAAACTAGCAATAAACTGACACGGTCATATGCTATGTTTATAGTTTGGGTCTTGTCCATCACATCATTCTCCCAATGATGTGATCCCGTTATCAAATGACATCTCATGTCAATGGTTAGGAAACCTTGACCATCTTTAATCAATGATCTAGTCTACTAGAGGCATACTAGGGACAAAATGTTGTCTATGTATCCACACATGCAATGTGTTTCCTGCCAATACAATTATAGCATGGATAATAAAAATTATCATGAAGAAGGAAATATAATAATAACTGTTTTATTATTGCCTCTAGGGCATATTTCCAACAATCCAAGATGAGATACTACCACAGATTGGGCACCGGCTACTCCAAGCTCTCTCGACTTACTAATCGCCTTGATCTCTGTCAAGGAGTTGCAACTAGTTTTTGCTGTTTGTAGGGTAAGTGTTGGGGTCGTGCTTAGCGCTGCCCGATGGTATGGGCTTCAATGCAATAGATGCACAGAGGCACGGTGTATCAAGTGGGATTGTGGAACCCTGCTCACATCGTGCGGGGCCGTAATGGAATCTTCGGCTCGACTTCCTTGCGGGTTCGGTCTCAAATAGGCAATAAACCTAGACTAGAGTCTTATGTGGTTAACGGTTGTGCCGACACCCATGCTAGTGCTTCCCACTTGAAGGTTGCCGAGATGCATGACGTGCATATGGTGATAAGTGGTGGGAACGTGTGTGAATAAGTATACCCCTACAGGTTCAATTCATCTATTCGAATAGCCACATCCGCGAATATGGACTACTTGGAAAGCTTATAGGTTTCATAGACAATTTAATATGGATACTTTAAAATGCGCAAGGTAAGTGTGAGTTCTATGGATGGCCCTCTCATAGGAAGACACGAGAGGATCCATAGTGACGTATTGATGTGGTGAATATGTGGACTCGTGTGCACTCTTTTAACCCAAAGATACTACTTGTAGTCGTAGTACAGGTTAGCCAAGAGTCAAAGCAGGCTTGCTGCAATTAAACTCCACAACCCCCTTGTTGATACTGATGCGTATGTAGATAGTTCTGATGTAAGTCTTGATGAGTACCTTTATACTCATGGTTGCTTAATTATGTTTTTGGAGACGAGACCTTGGTCTCGCTAATGGTTTCTACACGAAGTTCGACATTGAATGGTTAGCTTGGGAATCCCAGACACAGGTCTGGCTCATTTGGGAGGATCGTTGTAGATTTGCATGCTCCTTTCGCCACTTTTAGTAGAGGTTTGTACTCAGACATGTTATGCTTCCGCTTGTTGCTTGTATGACTTGAATGTTGGGTCATGTGACCCCTGTTTGTAATATCACACTATGTTGACTCTTATGATTCTTTAATAAATACTTGAGCCATAGAGTTATGTTGTGATGCCGTGGTGTATCTACGCATATCGTGTTAGAAATATGCCCTAGAGGCAATAATAAAATGGTTATTATTGTATTTCCTTGTTCATGCTATAATTGTGTTAACCGAAAACCGTAATGCATGTGTGAATACATAGACCACAACATGTCCCTAGTGAGCCTCTAGTTGGCTATCTCGTTGATCAATAGATGGTCACGGTTTCATGACCATGGACATTGGATGTCATTGATAACGGGATCACATCATTAGGAGAATGATGTGATGGACAAGACCCAATCCTAAGCATAGCACAAGATCGTGTAGTTCGTTTGATAAAGCTTTTCCAATGTCAAGTATCGTTTCCTTAGACCATGAGATCATGCAACTCCCGGATACCATAGGAATGATTTGGGTGTGCCAAACGTCACAACGTAACTGGGTGGCTATAAAGGTGCACTACGGGTATATCCAAAAGTGTCTGTTGGGTTGGCACGAATCGAGACTAGGATTTGTCACTCCGTGTGACGTAGAGGTATCTCTGGGCCCACTCGGTAAGACATCATCATAATGAGCTCAATGTGACTAAGGAGTTAGCCATGGGATGATGTGTTACGGAACGAGTAAAGAGACTTGCCGGTAACGAGATTGAACAAGGTATAGGGATATCGACGATCGAATCTCAGGCAAGTATCATACCAGTAGACAAAGGGAATTGCATACGGGATTGATTGAATCCCCGACATCATGGTTCATCCAATGAGATCATCATGGAGCATGTGGTAGCCAACATGGGTATCCAAATCCCGTTGTTAGTTATTGATCGGAGAGGTGTCTCGGTCATGTCTACGTGTCTCCCGAACCCGTAGGGTCTACACACTTAAGGTTCGATGACGCTAGGGTTATAGGGAAATTGTGTATGTGGTTACCGAAGGTTGTTCGGAGTCCCGGATGAGATCCCAGACATCACGAGGAGTTCCGGAATGGTCCGGAGACAAAGATTGATATATAGGAAGTGAGGTTTTGGCCACCGGAAGTGTTTCGGGAATTACCGGTAACGTATCGGGACCACCGAAAGGGTTCCGGGGGTCGACCAAGTGGGGCCACCAGCCCCAGAGGGCTGTGTGGGTCGAGAGTGGAAGGGACCAGCCCCAGAGTGGGCTGGTGCGCCCTCCACCCTGGCCCAAGGCGCAAGAAGGTGGGAGGGAGGGGAAACCCTAGACCCAGATGGGCCTAAGGGCCACTAGGGCTGCGCCCTCCCCCTCTCCCCTCTTGGCCACCGGCCAAAGGCCATCTAGGGCTGCCGCACCACCCTAGGGTGGGAACCCTAGGGGCTACGCACCCTCCTCCCCTCCTCCTATATATAGTGGGGGTTTGGGGGGCTGCCAGACACATGGTTTCTTCCTCTCTCGGTGCAGCCCTACTCCTCCCTCTCCTCGTTCTCCGTAGTGATTGGCGAAGCCCTGCCGGAGACGACACAGCTCCACCGTCACCACGCCGTCGTGCTGCCAGAGCTCTCCCTCAACCTCTCCTTCCTCCTTGCTGGATGAAGATGTAGGATACGTCACCGGGTTGCACGTGTGTTGAACGCGGAGGCGTCGTTGTTTGGCGCTAAGATCAGAGTCCACCGTGATCTGAATCGCTACGAGTACGACTCCACCAACCGCGTTCTTGTAACACTTCCGCTTAGCGATCTTCAAAGGTATGAATATGCAATCTCTTCCCACTCGTTGCTGGTTTCTCCATAGATAGATCTTGGTGAACACGTAGGAAATTTTTTGATTTACTACTACGTCTCCCAACAGTGGCATCATGAGCTAGGTCTATGCGTAGAATCTATGCACGAGTAGAACACAAAGTTTTTGTGGGCGTCGATCCTGTTAATTTCCTTACCACAACTAGTCTTATCTTGATTCGACGGTATTGTGGGATGAAGCGGCCCGGACCAACTTTACACGTACGCTTACGTGAGACCGGTTCCATCGCCTGACATGCACTTGTTGCATAAGGTGGCTAGCGGGTGTCTGTCTCTCCCACCTTAGTCGGATTGGATTCGATGAAAAGGGTCCTTATGAAGGGTAAATAGCAATTGGCATATCACGTTGTGGTTTTGGCGTAGGTAAGAAACGTTCTTGCTAGAAACCTATAGCAGCCACGTAAAAACTTGCAACTACAAATTAGAGGATGTCTAACTTGTTTTTGCAGCATATGCCTTGTGATGTGATATGGCCAAAGGATGTGATGTGATGTATGAGATTGATCATGTTCTTATAATAGGATTCACGACTTGCATGTCGATGGGTATGACAACCAGCAGGAGCCATAGGAGTTGTCTTATTTTATTGTATGACCTGCGTGTCAATCATAAACGCCATGTAATTGCTTTACTTTATTGGTAAACGTTATCCATAGTAGTAGAAGTAATAGTTGGCAAGACAACTTCATGAAGACACGATGATGGAGATCATGATGATGGAGATCATGGTGTCGTGCCGGTGACAGTGATGATCATGGTGCCCCGAAGATGGAGATCAAAGGAGCAAGATGATATTGCCATATAATGTCACTATATTGATTGCATGTGATGTTTATCATGTTTACATCTTATTTGCTTAGAATGACGGTAGTAAATAAGATGATCTCTCAATAAAATTTCAAGAAAGGTGTTCACCCTAACTGTGCACCGTTGCTAAGGATCATTGTTCCAAAGCACCACGTGATGATCGGGTGTGATAGGTTCTAACGTTCGCATACAACGGGTGTAAGCCAGATTTACACACGTGAAACACTTAGGTTGACTTGACGAGCCTAGCATGTACAGACATGGCCTCGGAACACGGAAGACCGAAAGGTCGAACATGAGTCGTATAGAAGATACGATCAACATGGAGATGTTCACCATGGATGACTAGTCCGTCTCACGTGATGATCGGACATGGGCTAGTTGACATGGATCATGTATCACTTGGATGATTATAGATATGTCTATCTAAGTGGGAGTTCATTAAATAATTGGATTATGTGAACTTAATTATCATGAACTTAGTCTAAAATTGTCTTTACAATCTATATTGTAGATCCAATGGCCAATGCTAATGTCACCCTTAACTTCAACGCGTTCCTAGAGAAAACCAAGCTGAAAGATGATGGAAGCAACTATGTGGACTGGGTCCGTGGCTTGAGGATCATCCTCATAGCTTCCAAAAGATTGTATGTCCTTGATGCACCGCTAGGTGACCCACCCATTTTCCTAGCGGACCAAGAAGTTACGAATGCTTGGCAGTCACACTGCGATGATTACTCCCTTGTTCAGTGCGGCATGCTTTATAGTTTAGAACCGAGGCTCCAAAAGTGTTTTGAGCAACACGGAGCATATGAGATGTTCCAAGAGCTGAAACTGGTTTTCCAAGCTCATGCCCGGGTCGAGAGATATGAAGTCTCCGACAAGTTCTTCAGCTATAAGATGAAGGAGAATAGTTATGTCAGTGAGCACATACTCAAAATGTCTGGGTTGCACAACCGCTTGACTCAGCTGGGAGTTAATCTCCCGGATGGCTCGGTCATTGACAGAATCCTCCAGTCACTCCGACCTAGCTACAAGAGCTTTGTGATGAACTACAACATGCAGGGTATGGAGAAGTCCATTCATGAGTTGTACTCGATGCTGAAATCAGCGGAGGTCGAGATCAAAAAGGAGCATCAAGTGTTGATGGTGAATAAGACCACTAGTTTCAAGAAAGGCAAGGGTAAGAAGAACTTCAAGAAGGACGGCAAAGTTGTTGCCGCGCCCGGTAAGCAAGTTGCCGGGAAGAAGAACAAGAATGGACCCAAGCCTAAGACTGGGTGCTTTTATTGCAAGGGTACCGGTCACTGGAAGCGGAACTGCCCCAAGTACTTAGCGGATAAGAAGGCCGGCAACATTAAAGGTATATGTGATATACTTGTTATTGATGTGTACCTAACCAACGCTCGTAGTAGCTCCTGGATATTTGATACCGGTGCAGTTGCTCACATTTGTAACTCCAAGTAGGAGCTGCGGAATAAGCGGAGGCTGGCAAAGGACGAGGTGACGATGCGCGTCGGGAATGGTTCCAAGGTCGATGTGATCGCCATCGGCACACTACCTCTACATCTACCTTCGGAATTAGTTTTAAA
The DNA here is from genome assembly GCA_022496015.1 of Hordeum marinum. NCBI lineage: Eukaryota > Viridiplantae > Streptophyta > Magnoliopsida > Poales > Poaceae > Hordeum > Hordeum marinum. The sequence goes on along the minus strand of CM039675.1, from coordinate 462,174,404 downwards.
CCTTAATCATTGTTATTTAGTACCAGCTTTGAGCATGAACATTGTATCTGGATCTTGCTTGATGCGAGATGGCTACTCATTTAAATCTGAGAATAATGGTTGTTCTATTTATATGAGAGAAATATTTTATGGTCATGCCCCGCTAGTCAATGATTTATTTTTGATGAATCTCGAACATGATGTTACACATGTCCATAGTGTGAGTACCAAAAAGTGTAAGGTTGATAACGATAGTCCCACTTACATGTGGCACTGCCGCCTTGGTCATATTGGTGTCAAACGCATGAAGAAGCTCCATGTTGATGGACTTTTGGAGTCTCTTGATTTTGAATCATTTGACATGTGCGAACCATGCCTCATGGGCAAGATGACCAAGACTCCGTTCTCCGGAACAATGGAGCAAGCAACTCACTTGTTGGAAATAATACATACCGATGTATGCGGTCCAATGAGCATCGAGGCTCGCGGTGGCTACCGTTATGTTCTCACCCTCACTGATGACTTGAGCAGATATGGGTATGTCTACTTAATGAAACACAAGTCTGAAACCTTTGAAAGGTTCAAGGAATTTCAGAGTGAGGTAGAGGATCAACGTGACAACAAAATAAAGTGCCTACGATCTGATCGTGGCGGAGAATATTTAAGTCACGAGTTTGGCACGCACCTAAGGAAATGTGGAATCGTTTCACAACTCATGCCACCTGGCACACCTCAGTGAAATGGTGTGTCTGAACGTCGTAATCGCACTCTATTGGATATGGTGCGATCTATGGTGTCTCTTACCCACTTACCGCTATCATTTTGGGGATATGCATTAGAGACTACCACATTCACTTTAAATAGGGCACCGTCAAAGTCCGTTGAGACGACACCGTATGAATTATTGTTTGGAAAGAAACCTAAGCTGTCGTTTGTAAAAGTTTGGGGATGTGATGCTTATGTGAAGAAACTTCAACCTGAGAAGCTCGAACCCAAAGAAAAAAAGTGCATCTTCATAGGATATCCCAAAGAGACTATTGGGTATACCTTCTACCTCAGATCCAAAGGCAAAGTCTTTGTTTCCAAGAATGGATCCTTTCTCGAGAAAGAGTTTCTCTCGAAACAAGTAAGTGGGAGGAAAATAGAACTTGAGGAGGTAATTGTACCTCCACTCGAACCGGAGAGTAGCGCAGCATAGGAAGTTGTTTCTGTGGAGCCTACATCGGCTGGAGAGGAAGTTAATGATGATGATCATGAAACTTCAGATTAAGTTACTATTGAACTTCGAAGGTCCACAAGGGCACGTTCCACACCAGAGTGGTACGGCAACCCTGTCCTGGAGATCATGTTGTTGGACAATAGTGAACCTTCGAACTATGAAGAAGCGATGACGGGCCCGGATTCCAACAAATGGCTTGAAGCCATGAAATCCGAGATAGGATCCATGTATGAGAACAAAGTGTGGACTTTGGTGGACTTGCTTGATGATAAGCGAGCCATTGGAAATAAATGGATCTTTAAGAAGAAGACTGACAGGGATGGTAATGTGACCGTCTATAAGGCTCGGTTTGTCGCTAAGGGTTATCGACAAGTTCAAGGAGTTAACTACGATGAGACTTTCTCACCCGTAGCGATGCTGAAGTCTGTCTGGATCATGTTAGCAATTGCCACATTTTATGATTATGAGATCCGGCAAATGGACGTCAAAACGGCATTCCTTAATGTCTTCCTTAAGGAAGAACTGTATATGATGCAGCCGGAAGGTTTTGTCGATCCTAAAGAAGCTAACAAAGTATGCAAGCTCTAACGCTCCATCTATGGGCTGGTGCAAGCATCTCGGAGTTGGAACATTCGCTTTAATGAGGTGATTAAAGTGTCTGGGTTTGTACAGGTTTATGGAGAACCCTGTATTTACAAGGAAGTGAGTGGGAGCTCTGTAGCATTTCTCATATTATATGTGGATGACATACTGATAATGGGAAATGATATAGAACTTTTGGAAAGTGTAAAGGCCTACTTGAATAAATGTTTTTCAATGAAGGACCTTGGAGAAGCTGCTTACATATTAGGCATCAAGATCTATAGAGATAGATCGAGACGCCTCATAGGTCTTTCACAAAGCACATACCTTGACAAGATATAGAAGAAGTTCAATATGGATCGGTCCAAGAAGGGGTTCTTGCATGTGTTACAGGGTGTGAGATTGAGTACGACTCAATGCCCGACCACGACAAAGGATAGAGAAGAGATGAGTGTCATCCCCTATGCTTCAACCATAGGCTCTATTATGTATGCCATGCTGTGTACCACACCTGATGTGAACCTTGCCATAAGTTTGGTAGGGAGGTACCAAAGTGATCTTGGAGTGGAACACTGGACAGTGGTCAAGAATATCCTGAAGTACCTGAAAAGGACAAAGGACATGTTTCTCGTATATGGAGGTGCTGAAGAGCTCGTCGTAAAGGGTTACGTCGATGCTATCTTGGACACAGATCCGGACAACTCCAAGTCGCAAACCGGATACGTGTATATTTTGAACGGAGGGGCAGTTAGCTGGTGCAGCAGCAAGCAAAGCATCGTGGCGGCATCTACATGTGAAGCGGAGTACATAGCTGCTTCGGAAGCAGCAAAGGAAGGAGTCTGGATGAAGGAGTTCATCACCGACCTAGGAGTGATTCCCAATGCGTCGGGCCCGATGACTCTATTCTGTGACAACACTGGAGCAATTGCCCTTGCGAAGGAGCCTAGGTTTCACAAGAAGACAAGACTCGTCAAGCGCCGCTTCAACTCCATCTGTGATTACATTCAGGAGGGAGATATAGATATTTGTAAAGTACATACGAATCTGAATGTCGCAGATCCATTGAGTAAACCTCTCTCACGAACAAAACATGATCAACACCAGAATGTTATGGGTGTTTGATTCATCACAATGTAACTAGATTATTGACTCTAGTGCAAGTGGGAGACTGTTGGAAATATGCCCTAGAGGCAATAATAAAATGGTTATTATTGTATTTCCTTGTTCATGATAATTGTCTATTGTTCATGCTATAATTGTGTTAACCGGAAACCGTAATGCATGTGTGAATACATAGACCACAACATATCCCTAGTGAGCCTCTAGTTGGCTAGCTCGTTGATCAATAGATGGTCACGGTTTCATGACCCTGGACATTGGATGTCATTGATAACGGGATCACATCATTAGGAGAATGATGTGATGGACAAGACCCAATCCTAAGCATAGCACAAGATCGTGTAGTTCGTCTGCTAAAGCTTTTCCAATGTCAAGTATCGTTTCCTTAGACCATGAGATTGTGCAACTCCCGGATACCGTAGGAATGCTTTGGGTGTGCCAAACGTCACAACGTAACCGGGTGGCTATAAAAAGGTGCACTATGGGTATCTCCGAAAGTGTCTGTTGGGTTGGCACGAATCGAGACTAGGATTTGTCACTCCGTGTGATGGAGGTATCTCTGGGCCCACTCGGTAAGACATCATCATAATGAGCTCAATGTGACTAAGGAGTTAGCCACAGGATGATGTGTTACGGAATGAGTAAAGAGACTTGCCGGTAATGATATTGAACAAGGTATAGGGATACCGACGATCGAATCTCGGGCAAGTATCATACCGGTAGACAAAGGGAATTGCATACGGGATTGATTGAATCCTCGACATCGTGGTTCATCCGATGAGATCATCGTGGATCATGTGGGAGCCAAATGGGTATCCAGATCCCGCTGTTGGTTATTGACCGGAGAGGTGTCTCGGTCATGTCTACGTGTCTCCCGAACTCGTAGGGTCTACACACTTAAGGTTCGATGACGCTAGGGTTATAGGGAAATAGTGTACGTGGTTACCTGTCACAACCCTAGCAGTGTCACAACCCTAGCAGTGTCACAGGCGAAGTGCCACGCGGCGCCGGCGAGGCCTCCACCTCCTCCCTGCTCGCCTGGCTGCCGTGGCCCCCCTGAGTGCATCACGAGCCGCCTCGTGCCTTCTCCTCTCCTCCACCGCCGCTCTCTCTCTCGCGCGTGCATTCTCCCCCTCTGTCTCCGCCATGGCCGAGAGCTTCCCGAGCTCGTCGCCGACGTTCTAGCCAACCCCCGTGCCGCCTGAGCCAGCCAAAAGGACCGCCTGGACCTCCTCTTCCTTCGAGACGAGCCACGCATCGCCGGAGGGCTTCTATCGCCGTCGCGCCCCTGTCTTCCTCCTCAGGTCGCCGGAGAAGAATTCGAAGGTCGCCACCGTTCCAGGTCCTCCCCGAGCCAGCCGTTGATGCCGCTGCACTCGCCGTGAGCCCCCGATTCTTTTCCCCCTTTTCCCCCTTGATTTGAGCCGCGTAGCAACGATTTCCCTTGAGCCCGAAAGCTCCCCGCCGCCGGTGAGGTCGTGGTCGCCGTCGTGGCGACCCAAGCTAGTTTCTGAGTGCGCCATCATGCTCAGGAGGCTTCCAGGAAGCCTCTGGAGGTCTCGGATGCCCCGTTCGAGCTCTGGCTCGACGAGCCCATGCTCGTCCGAGCTCCGGCCGCCGCCAAGCTCATCGCCGGCGCCGATTCCGACCACCTCTGCTCTAGGGAAGGGTCGGAATGGACGCGTGCGTGTGCGTAGATCAGTTTGGTGCCCTTCGCCGTCCATTTGGTCGCCGGAGGAGGAAACCCGAGCCCCACCGCCGCTTCTGGAGTCGCCGGCGGCTCGTCGCCGGTGGCTCTGGTCGTTTTGACCACGGGGGTTGACCCTGACAGGTGGGGCCATCCCCTGGTTAACCCTGGTTAGTTTAAAAAAAATAATTAAAATAATTAAGCTAGTTAGTCTATGACATGTGGGCCCAGGGTCTGTTAATGATTAGGATTAGTTTAACTTAGTTAATTAAGCTAATCAGACACTGACATGTGGACCCCACATGTCAGGTTTGACCCTGGCCGGGTCTGATGACCAGCTAACGTCATGATGACATCAGGCTGATGTCATAAGTCAATTTCCTATTTAAAAATAATTCCAGAAATTATTTAAAACTTTGAAAAATCATATAAATTAATCTGTAAGTCAGATGAAAATAATTTATATATGAAAATTTATCAGAAAAATCCAATGAATCCAATGGTGCTATCCTCATGCATGATAGAGCAACCTAAATAGATGAACATGGACATTTTAGCATTAGGTCTATATATAGATTTTGAAAAGAGAACAACTTTGAACCTATATTCAAATACATTTCAAATTGACACGACCAGTAGCTACATTAGCTCATCCATGCACATCATTATGCCATGTTCATGCATCATATTGCCGCATCTGCTTGTATTGAATGTTTGTCTACGTTGCGATAGGCCCTAATCGGGAGGATACCACTCCGTACCCTGACGAAGGAGAGAACTCTTCCGCAACCCAGCAAGGCAAGCAACCCCATTGATCATTTTCGATAACATCCCATCCTCTCGCTCCTGCTCTTGTTCAATGCATTAGGACATTGTTACATGACAGTCATACATGGTAGATGAACCTAATCTTCTGCATGACCTGATCTTGTCACAGTAAATAGCTAAACCATGCAACCTAGCATACCTGGTAGATGCTTGTGCCGTGATGTGCTTAGCTTACCTTCATGCCATGCTGCTATGCTAGAGTTGTGTCAGGTCTGATTCATCTGGGTGATGAACCAGAGTGAAACTGTGATGTTCTGATGTGATGAGCTCATAACGAATCCGTTTTGGTAAAAGGTAGCGATGAGAGGCTGTGTAGGAGTACATAGCGGGTTGTCTCATTGGGACCGTTGTTAGGAACTGAGTTTCGTGTTTGTAATCCAAGACTAGATACTACCACACGTTGGGATACTTAATTGACCCTCTCGACTCATCAGTCGCTTAGTCCTTGGTCCAGGTATTGCAAGTAGTTTCTGGTGTTTATAGCATGCTGGAGGCTGTGCGTAGCGCTGACCCCCGGGGTGGGTTGCGACACGGTAGGCAGTGGCACGGTGTACCAAGGGTCACCCGAATGGTGGGCTTGGGAACCCTGCGCACATCGTTTGGGACCGTAACGGAAACTTCGGCCGGACTTTCGTGCGGGTCAGTCTCAAATAGGCGGTAGCCTGGACTAGAGGTCTTATGTGATTGACGGTCGTGGCCGACTCCCTCGCTGGGCATCCGCTTGAAGGCTGCCGAGGTGCATGGTTTTATGAGCACACGGCAATAAGTGGCGAGAGCGTGTGTGAAGAGGTAGACCCCTGCAGGGTTATGAAACTATTCGAATAGCCGCGTCCGCGGATATGGACTACTTGGAGAACTTATGCTGTTCATAGATAATCAAATGGATACTTCTAAAATTCTCAAGACAAGTGTGAGTACCGTGGATGGCACTCTTCCGGACGGGGAAGGTGAGTCCATGGTGGTGTATTGTGATGGAGTTAGTGGACTCGCGTGCGATAAATAAAATTGTAACAAAGAGTTTAAAACTGAGTAGTGTAGGTTAGCCATGAGTCAAAGCTGGCTTTCTGCATAAACTTCCCCACCCCTATGTTGATACATGAGCATAATTAGACTAGGTCTGTTTTAAAGACTTGCTGAGTACGATTGTACTCACCCTTGCTTAATTGATGTTGCAGAAGAAAATCAGGACCCATCAGGTGGGTTCTATCTAGACGTTGACGATGCCGAATAGCTGGTGTCCCAGCTACGATCTTGCCCGTGTGGTGGGCTGTAGATAGTCAGGCCATATGCCTCTTTTATATTTTGCCGTTTGTACTTAGACCGCTTTAGTTTCCGCTGGCTTGTAATACTATGTTTGTATGACTTGAGTGCCGGGTCATGTGACCCTATCTAAATAAAAGTCATGTTATTGTATGGTTATGTTGTGATGCCATGGTTGTATCTATGCATATCGGGCATGTCGTGCGTACGTGTGACGTGCAACGGTATGTATGGGATCCGACACCTAGTTGTGTGCCTTTAGTAGTACTCTTTACGGGAAACTGCCTCTTTGTGCTTCCACCGAGCCATGGTAGCTTGCTACTGCTCCGGACACATTGATTGACCGGCATGTATCCTTCTTTGCTGCTGTGTCTGTCCCTTCGGGGAAATGTCTCGCAGTGTAATGGAGTGCCTGTAGCCTGTTACGACTCGTCTACGTGCAGTGATGACATTCGTGTCTCGCGACGTCATGGAGTCCCTTGTAACTTGCTACGACTCGTCTACACACGCTTGAGACCGACACCTGCATTGCTGGGTTATGTATGCCTGTTTCCGTACGGATGTGCCACTTGGGTTCTATGACTAGTTATGTCGGCCCGGTTCTTTGTTGTGTGATTGCCAGCGACATGTTCACATACGTGAGCCAAAAGACGCAAACGGTCCCGGCCAAGGTAAGGTGGCAGCCATGGAGTACCGTGCGTGAGGCCACAAAGTGATGTGGCTTGTTACAGTATGGAATCATATGACTTAGGATCGGGGTCCCGACATTACCGAAGGTTGTTCGGAGTCCCGGATGAGATCCCGGACATCACGAGGAGTTCCGGAATGGTTCGGAGACAAAGATTGATATATAGGAAGTGAGGTTTTGGCCACCGAAAGTGTTTCGGGAATTACCGGTAACGTACCGGGACCATCGGAAGGGTTCCGAGGGTCCACCAAGTGGGGCCACCAGCCCTAGAGGGCTGCGTGGGTCGAGAGTGGAAGGGACCAGCCCCAGAGTGGGCTGGTGCGCCCTCCACCCTGGCCCAAGGCGTAGGAAGGTGGGAGGGAGGGGAAACCCTAGACCCAGATGGGCCTAAGGCCCACTAAGGTTGTGCCCTCCCCCTCTCCCCTCTTGGCCGCCGGCCAAAGGCCATCTAGGGCTGCCGCACCACCCTAGGGTGGGAACCCTAGGGGCTGCGCACCCTCCTCCCCTCCTCCTATATATAGTGGGGGTTTGGGGGCTGCCAGACACACGGTTTCTTCCTCTCTCGGCGCAACCCTACTCCTCCCTCTCCTCGTTCTCCGTAATGCTTGGCGAAGCCCTGCTGGAGATCACGGAGCTCCACCGTCGCCACGCCGTCGTGCTGCCGGAGCTCTCCCTCAACCTCTCCTTCCTCCTTGCTGGATCAAGGCGTAGGAGACGTCACCGGGTTGCACGTGTGTTGAACGCGGAGGCGCCGTTGTTCGGCGCTAAGATCGGAGTCCACAGCGATCTGAATCGCTACGAGTACGACTCCACCAACCGCGTTCTTGTAACGCTTCCGCTTAGCGATCTTCAAAGGTATGAAGATGCAATCTCTTCCCACTCGTTGCTGGTTTCTCCATAGATAGATCTTGGTGAACACATAGGAAAAGATTTGGTTTACTACTACGTCTCCCAACATATCGTGCATACTGCGTGTATGTTTGAAATGCATTGGTATGTGTGGGATTCACCATCTAGTTGTATGCATATAGTAGCCTTCTTTACAAGAAAATGTCTCTTTGTGCTTTCACTGAGCCCTAGTAGCTTACTACTGCTCCGGACACATTGATTGACCTTATTTGCTGATGTGTTTGCCCCTATGGGGAAATGTCACGCGGTGTAATGGAGTCTGTATAATTTGTTACGACTTGTCTACACACATTGATGGCCGACACCTGTATTGATGGGTTATGTATGATTATTTCCGTACGGTTGTGCCACTTGGTTTATAACTAGTTATGTCGATCCGGATTCTCTAACATGTGATTGCTAGCGACATATTCATATACGTGAGCCAAAAGACGGAAATGGTCCCAGCCAAGATAAGGTGGCAGCCGTAGAGCTTAACATACGTGAGGCCACAAAGTGATATGATGCGTTACATGCTAGATTTATATGGTTTAGGACGAGGGTCCCAACAAATGGTCTCCTTTAGCTTGTGATGTGTGACCCAATCATTGTTTCTCTTCAGCCGACCTATATGATTTTTTCCTTCTCCCTGCATTGACTCGTAGGTGGAAAAAGTTTATGTTACCATCCCCTTCTTTAACGTTTGCAATGGGCACACACTGCTTTTTCTCTTGCCCGCTCGAGGATGGCAATGCTAATGACCCTTCGCTTGAGATGCGTCCGAAGATCGTGAGCACCAAAAGTGTCGATTTTCTGTGCAACCACTCATAGAACATCTACCAACCCATCAGCGGTAACTAATTAGCGCAGTCCTTTGTTCATCATCAGTGGCGGCTTGCTACCAGCTCGTTAGCTCGTTAGTGTTGCCACCACTGATGCGCTAACCTAGGTCCAGTCAGTGGTGGCCCAGTCAGGTATAACTTTTCTTATTGTGGAAGTATAGAAGTAACATGCATGACTGAAAATCTATGAATTTACATCAAACGCACACCGTTGATAATTTTATGATATGAGATAAGAAATGTTTCATATGCAAAATGACATGTGCGTGCATTTTTTCGAAGGATTAAAGATCTACAAATCAATATAGGAATAGGAATAAAACTCCATAATAGAAGGTTACAATTCTTGAACTTCTTCTAAATCCTTCTGAATCAAAGAGGCTTAGGATGCTCTCCATTGCATGTATGCACACATACTGAAATATTAACAAATCAAGCGAATGATCGAACTGCATGTTATATTAGCAACTCATCATATTAACAAATACTACAGGAATTAGAACTCATGGTCACATACAGCTACAGCTCCAGCGCCGCACCTGCTCACGTCTACTAGACTACTACACGTACATACCACGTACCAAAATACTGTATAAGACGACGTTTTTGCAGTTCAATTTTGGTGGTACAGAGGGAGTAACACGCAAGCTCATCGCCGTCTCAAGCATCCAACAAACGTAGGGAATGCATGCTTGCTTGCTTAAATACGCGTGCATCCTCCACGAAACAAAAAAGAAAACCATGTACATATGTATAGCGCTTCGCTAAGCTAGCTACTGATCACCTCTTCCAGGAGCTTGTACCTCCGAACCCTCGGTCTTCCCCGGGCGACGCCAGGGGAGGGCGGCCCGGCGCCGCGGTTGGCACGTACGCCGCTGCTTATGTCGGACGCCGACCGCTGCAGCAGGAGCCGCCGCCGCTGCTGCTGCTGCTTCTTGATAGGCTTGTTCGGCTCCGCGGCGAAATCGCCGCGAGCTGCGACCTTGCCCGGCGTCGATCTGCTGCCACCGCTGCAAGTCAGGACATCACCACATTGAGCGGCCGTCACCGGCCTGGCGGGCGCTTTGAAGGTGGGTATCGCCGGGCTCGGAACGGCGCCGCCGCCGCTGCTTCCTTGGCCTGACCTCAGGCACCAGTTGCACGTGCCGTACGCCTCCGCCTTCGGGTACCGATCCGTGCAGTACCTGACGTGACACGCATGACCATGTTACACATTTACAGATTTAGTTGCTAGGTGCGTATTGTACGTACATACGTGCAGATACATGCATGGAGTGCATGTACAACGTTATTGCATGCACTGCCGCACGCATTTTCAGATGATAGACACGTGAAAGATCAAAGAAGTGAACAATGGCGACCGATCGATGCAGCTGTGGCTGAACTAGCTGGATGTCTACACAGGGTACAGCGACCGTACAGCTTTATATCAACATCGATCGCGTGTGTGTATATCTCTTGGGCCTTGGCCTGGCCGGCCCCATTTTGTTGACGAATTCTCAGAATCGTGCAGAAAGTCGGAACAAATTAATTAGCTGGACGTACGGGCGGGCCAGACACAGGGTGGCGAAAATGATATATGGCAGATATATATGTGTATGCCAAACGTGTCACCAAATATACCAATGGAAACTCAAAAGGGGATGGGCATGGAAAACAGTTCTGGTTCAGATGAATCCAAGCACGGCACTAATCCATTAACTGATGGCATTGTGTGGCACTTCAAAGCTAGATGGATTCAGGTAGATAATTCATGAGTACACAAGTACGTACGTGGGTACTGGGGATTCAAAGCTAGATGATGATGCAGAATTAATGGCGAATAATCAACGCTTGCGTATGCTGTTGTATTAGCTAAATAATTCCATTCCATGTACTACTACACATGTTTGTGTTATATATGATGTGTCATCGGTTAGAACGATTTCACAGAAGAGAATCTTTCCTCCAGTTTCACGAACTGGCCGGCCGTCGTTGCTAATTAACCTAGCTATTCCCGGATCCAAGAATATCCATGCAAGTAAATCCAAAATTAGCTCCTCACAGAAAAGGAGAGGGGGTACATACGTGTGCTGGGAGCGGACGGAGCAGGCGGCGCAGCGGAACAGCTCCGGCAGGAGGCCGTGGTCGCCGCACATGCAGCAGACGGCGGCGGAGACCGACTTGCCGTCGCTCCCCATGGGATTGGGAACCGACTGTGTCTACGGGTACCTAGCGGCCGATCGATCAATCTCAGATGGATGGGCAGAGCTGCCGCATGAGATCGATTCCGATCGATCGACCGATCGATAGGATTTGCTTGGCTTGTTCTTGGCAAATTTTCCCTGCGGCAGGTTTGGGAAGAGGAATGAACTGGAGGATGGTGGGGGTGCCGGTGCTAATAAGCTGATGCGTTGGCTGCGGCCTTCACACATCTCAAGATCTTGCGTAAGCTGCCCGTCTTTTGTCCTCCTCCACCTCGTCCCTCATGGCGGACATGTAACGCTGTCCTGATTTTTTTCTTCCCACTTTGTGTGAGTTAGCTTTTGCCTTTTGGACCTGGAGTTTATACCTTTTTGTGTGAAGCTCTTCACTCAACTGATGAACTGGCTTCAACTAGTACGTGGTACTTTCTTTGTTTTACCAAGTCAACATGCGCACAGAAAAATAAAAATGACCAATGATAAAGTACATCTAATAATTCTTGCAGAGAAAGTTTATCTATATTAAGTATAAAATTATATAGTATTAATTTCTTCCATGAACATGCATTTTGGAATGGATTCCTACAAAAACCAATGATGGTAAGTGGACAGTATATTACGGACCATATGAATATTTTCTCGTAAAGACCGGACACTATTATTGATTAAAATAAGTGTATAAACCCTGAATGGGTACCAAAGCGATGTTACTCTCATAACATTCTCATGTCATAGTGGTGTTATCATGTGCACAACCAGTGCACATTAAATTGTTTCTAAACTCGTTTATCTCAGATCATTCCACGTCTTCCCCATAAGTTTGTTGTTTTTCTCTAGCATGCAAGGTGTTAGAATTTGCGAAATTAGACCTTTGGAAGGAGTAGATGGAGAGACGATGTTTACTTAGAATCTACGAAGATGTATGTACTTACATTCCTCGGGCAGGATTATTGATGCCCCTTCACAAATAGTCACATTATAATCAACGACAAAGCTTGTCAAGGCCATCAAATTCATTCCTCGGTTTCCCTGCCAGCCATCTCATGGGCGCAATGGCGAAGCCAGGAAAGAATTCGAGGGTGTGCACACCTCCAAAAAGATTAACCTAATCCTTTGGGCTACATGCTAAAATAATACCAAAATTTTGGATGGGCCACGGACCACCGTGCCTACACACTGGCTCCGCCACTGCATGGGCGACCGGACCGCCCCCTTCATGATCGTATGTCTAGCCTATAAAGCTTCGTCTTATATGTTTTGCTTACCCCACGGTGTTTTTATATATTATATGCCCGGTCTTCTAGCCTCAAACACTTTAAATCCATGCATACCCCAAATCTAACTATAACCATATGTACACATTTGACGTACTAGAGTCAAACACCTTAAACCCATGCACACCCCCAAATCAAAACTATAACCATACATACACATTGGGCAACAATTATAGCACGAGGCATAAAGAACAAAGGCATGCAAGTGCCTCGTGTCACGCTTATTTTGCTTGTGCGCGGAAATGTAGTTTTCTTGTTTCCAGAAATAACGTAAATTTTGAGGTTCTATATGAGTAAGCTCACGAGGTAGAAAAGTCACACTTGCGTTTATGGCCTGACAAAAAAAAATACAATCCGCTAGTTCTCCAAATATCACATCTTACAAGGACCGAAACACCAAAGAGCGAGAGTAATAACAAGCACAAAAACAAAACAGCGCGTCGTTTTCCAGTGGCAAAGCCGTGAACCGGGGGCCATCGAGGGGCTGAACCAAACCCGTGCCCGTCCAAGGAATAATTGCGTTTGGGTGGGACGGCGCCCAGTTTCACTGACAGGTGCGGCCCGCCGGGCCCGCGGACGGCCTGTCAGCCACACGCGACGGCCTCTCGCGGGTAGGCCTAGAGTGACAAGCGATGGCAGCCCCGTAAATCAGGAGGAAAAGCGGGGCCGACGAGGGACGAGCGACGGGGACGGGGTCGGGGTCGGGGTCGGTGTGTGCGTTTTGTTTGACCGCGCGACAGCCAATGGGATCCAGGTGATGCGTGGGCCCCACTGGAACCACGCCCCCCAGTGGCAGGAATACCGGCGCCACCAGACGGGGAGAGGCCCGAGGCCGGACCGACGGACGGACGGACGGACGGACGCGCAAGTGCTTCACGGCGAGACGACGATTTCTTTCTTTCTTTTCTCGTCTTGGCGCGATGCGTGCGCGCGCGCCTAGTCCATGCGTGAAGCCTTGGCCTTTGACCTTCTTTTTTGTGTAAAAACCTCGGCGAGTCTTGGAGAAGGCTGCATGCGGAGACGTGGACTGGAGGCGCCTAGTGCGTGTAGACGTGGGATCGGCGCTTGGGTCTTCCCTTTTTCTTTCTTTGCATATAAAAGTTGCTGGTGGAATGAAATGAAAGAAAGACTCTTAAGTCTGCGATACAGCGTAGGGCGTCCTGATCTAGATAGGGGCAAATTTCAACAAAGCCGACGCGATTACCACGAGGGTATTTTCATTTCTCACGCTGGGCATCTCTCTCTTGGATGAGATCGGAGAAACTGCACGAGCTGGATGGGGACCGCGCGATTGAGATACATCAGCAAAGCGGAACCTCTGGATTCCAGGCTTCCAGCCACTAGTGATTGGTCCTATACTATGAAAGATTGAAAGTAGTTCTAACGTAGTGTTTGTTACCTAGTGATAGGCTCGGGCATTCTATATACTTGCAGCTAGACCGTGTGCTCCGATGCGGCCAGACCTACTTCGACTGTATACTCGCAACGCCAGCCTGCGGCCAGACCTACTTCGACTGTATACTCGCAACGCCAGCCTGCGGCCAGACCTACTTCGACTGTATACTCGCAACGCCACCCGACGGATGCAATGCAACTGGGCCGGAAAACATACCGGAGAAACTGGCATTATCAAAACGCCGGCAGCCTTGCCGCGGACAACACAAGAAGGTTTCTAAAACAAGCCGGCGCTCGCTATGGTTCCGTCACTTCCTTTCTGCTTTGTTAGTCGACTCCTAGGGGCAAGGGTGAGCGAAACGCAATTCTAACTCTAGAGAAACACGTCCACTTCGCCCTTTGTGTGTTCGATCGTGTTGCCTGCCCACTTTGCCCGTCAACCTACGACGTAGGATGGTAACGTCTCTGCTTCATCACGTCACTTACACGGAACTAAAAACAATCGTGCAAACATTCATTTGGACCCCAATGGGGACAAAAAGCCACAAGGCAGCACAAAATAGCATACACAGTATGTCTCTACTATATCCTCTGCCCGAGATCTCACCTGTATTATCAGTAGACTTTCCAACAAGGTCGCACGCATCCAAGTCGCCGACCTTTGCCCCTAGGAGTCGACTAACAAAGCAGCAGAACGGGCTCTATATGCCTAGGAGTCGACTAAGAGAGCAATAGAACTGGGCTCTATATGGAAGCATGTACAAATGATTTACTTATTACAAAACTTCGCCTTTCTACAATCTGTACAAGTGAATGGATCCACGCAACGTACCAACAAACAACATTTTACCGTCTATTCACATCTCAAGCAACGAACTCAATACCAGCACACCTGCAATATCATCTAAGCAGGTGTGCAAAACACTGGCTATGATTGCAGCACGACCTTGCAATCTCATTCTTACCTAAACATTGGTTGCTTATAACTTGGATGAAATGTCCCTCTCCCTTTTCCTGAAAAGCTGAAAGAACGAACAAATCAAAAGGCCGAAATCAGAGAGCAAAAGTGAGGTTTCACGTTATTTGTATCCAGGGAACCAGCTCAATACATACTCCCTCCGTTCCAAAAGTAAGTGTCCTGGTTTCAGTTCAACACGACACTTATTTTGGAACCAGGGGAGTATTTATCGAATTTGTGCCCGAGTAAAATGTTGGGAATGCCCTAAGATCTCCAGCAAACAGCAGTACCTCGGCAACACCAAGCAATAGTAGGTCAAGTCTCAAGTCTGTGCACACTCTAAAGGATGTAAGCTTCCTTCAGCAAATTCATGCGCCCCAAATCGTTCCAAAAACTCAAAAGGCCTGCACAGAGATATGCAACATAGGAAAATCACTACTAGCTAGTTTCTATATAACTTGGTAGACAGATCGGAAGAAACAGCATGGAAGCACATGATAGCTGTGGTAATTTCATTGCAAGTCAAAATAGCATATGGCTAAGCTCCTAGGAAGTTTTGGCAGCTTACAACAAAGTTTCACGGGTGCGGCATAACTTCTTCTGATTGTTCTCTATGGCACTTAATACATCAATTTCTGGTCCATCAACCATAGAAGTACCCTCTGCATCCGGTGTCCATAACTAGCATAAACAAAGACCAAGTGAATAGTGAGGGCAAATTATTTAAGTACTTCAAGTAAAAAAAATTATCAGATCATATACCTTTATTGTATTGTCAATTCCACTTGTTGCAACAGCACAATCATAGGGATGAGACTGTATACAGTTCACAACTAAAGAAGATATAGGGGCACATGAGAAGCAGTACTCAAGGATAGACACGGTAAGAAATGAAATTGCAATTACCAGCTCCATCCCCTGCAAGCATTTTAATAAGTCTTCCTGTTCTTTTCTCCCATATGAACCATCTACCATCATCACTTCCGCTAGCAATAAAATCCCCTGACGTAAGAGCAAATACAGCATTAGGCACATATATAGTACATATAAATTGTACAAATTTAATGGTCTGCACATACTTTGAGTAAAGTATCACAAAATTAAGCTTTAAGAATTACTTTTCCCCAAAACTACATTCTTGTGCAGGGTTTTCAACAAAACTACAGGTCCGCTTTGATATATCTATCGCAAAATTACACCCTAATAAGTTCACATCTAACTTTGATCAACAAGCCTACCTTCAAGTGACACATGGTAATCTTGGCGCTGCATGAACTCTACACATCAGTATGTACTAACCGGTTGATGTTAAAAGGGTAAGAATCACGGAGGAGCATCAGAGCAATGAGGCACACCTGGCCAGTTGGCCAACGAGGCAGCTCCGTCTCAGTCGTCATATAACAGGCAAAAATTAACATGGCCTTTACAAGTGGATCCGATTCGTACTAGCAGTGGCTAGAACATGAACTCATTAAACATGTTATTTTGAGATATATATATGTCAAATAATGCCTGGTCAGGTGATAACTTCTCTTAGAAGTGTACTTTTGTGATAATTTAGTAAATTTGCATGAAATCAAGGAAATTCAAATAAAAACAAGTGATTTTGCATAAGCTAATTATATGCCACACCATAATCTTGGGTAGTTTAACCTCTTTATTGGTTCATGACTTGATTTCTGAACATCCAAGGGTATTTGTTAACATAGTTTTTAGAGAATGTGCAAAAGTTTTGCACGTCTTATATTAATCTGAAAGCATTTCCAATGATAAGAAACCGACCATGAAGCGCTTTTTCATTCAGAAAGGAAAGAGAAAAGACCACGCCAAACAACATGTGCATGAAAGGTGTACAGCTCTATGCCTTGCATGAAAGGTCAATATCTTCTGTTACTAGAGTCCGTCATGCAAACAGCTGATAGTTGGCCTATTGACTTAAATAAAAACTGAACATGCATGCAAGAAGAAATAGCTTAATAGTCTAACCTTGTTCACCAAGAAAGCTAGCTTGCTTTATATCTGTCCCCACGTTGCAGTGCCCAACATATCTTTGTTTCGTATCAATGGCAACATCCGGCTACATTGCACAACAGGATTGGTATTAAATCCATGCAATGTTAGTATACAAATATAGGACACCGAAAAAGAGAATCCCGTACTAGGGACTTTAGCATTCCGATAAAAGAGTAGGATGAGAAAGAAAGAACCTCATAGGCAGAATCGCCATTACAAGTGGACTCAGCTGATCCATTCCCCAAAGACTGTTCATTAGTTTGATCCTCTCTTCGGTGCAATTTTAGACGTAAGCTACCTCGAACAGCACCTGGATCACTGTCACGGCTTTCGTCACCTGATACTGATGTATCAAAATCTAACTCCATCTCATCATCGTAATCTGAATCTTCTCGGCCCTCCTGTGATGATGACCCACTAACATCTGATCTGAACAGTAGATCACTCAATGACCGTAGCCGTCCATGCCGCGCATCAGTGTTAGTATTTCCTTGTTGATCTTTTTTATTTTTCTCACGTTCAGCTGTTTGAACAACATAAATCCATCAGATATTTCAAAAAAATTACAGCAACATATCACATTCTGGATACAAGCAACAATAAAATATTAAATACATTGGCATCATAGAATTCTTAATCCATTGGCATCATAGAATTCTTAATCTCAATAAAGAGTTCAATACCTGAAGCTGTAAAATAAATACAATGGATCTACGAACAGCTGTGGCAGCAGAAATCATGGAAAATGAATATGTAATATTGCATATATAGAAGTATTGGTACATTTGCATGTACATGTTTCTTGTAAGCACTAACATCTTAATAGAAATAACTACCGAACACGGAATATTAACAGGATACTGAGCTATGTGCACTGGAGAGGCCATCTTTTAGCATGTGAAGCTGTGAATACATAACAATCTCCAAATATTAAATTCACATGGTGCAGTTATAAGGGACAAAACCATTGCTTTTATGTCAGATGTACTCACCAGCAGCAAGTCGCTTCTTTATATTTTCCACCTGTTCCGCAGATACCGAATTTGGTGGAACAAGACTATGTGCACCCTCTGCATATTCACATGCCTCCTTCAGTCTTCCTAGCTACAAAAGGCAAAGCACATATTTGTAAGAGATGGAGAATGCACCGAGTTGCCATCTCTTCATTTATCACTCGAGACTAAAGGAGGAAGATTTAGGAGATAAAAAAATAGTGAGATAACAAGACGCATCAATTGGTAGGCATGTGGTTGTGGATAAGTCTACATCATTTATAGAACTACACGGAGCCAATCATAGCAGGCATGATTAACCAAAGGTGTGATCAAATTGGTATGATCTAAGCACCCACCTAACCAGAATTGCTTTAGAATATGCTCATTTTCGTCTGACAGAGAATAGGTAACACAAACAGAACATTCTAAACAAGCTTGAACACGGATTTATAATCTCCTAACAAAGGCAAAGCAACTCGAGGTATCATGCACAAAGCAACTCAAAGTACCAGGGTTAGACCAATTTTTTATGATGGTACAGCATTATTTGCAGTATAAGCATACAATCTTTGACATAATTACACATTTTCACCTGTAATAGTGCCTCAGCCATGAACAAGTGGGCCTGGAATGATGCGAAGTCGATACTCCTTGCTTCGTTGCAATCCCGAATAGCCATGTACACATCATTTTTCCACCTCCGCTGTAAATCATAAGTTCAGTAATTTTTACGGAACATAGATTTTGATAACCGATACACAGATGACAGCAAACCTTTAGGTACAATCCTGCACGGGTACACAAACAATCATGCCTCATGCTATCATCAATATCAGATTCCATGGCCTCAAGTATTTCACAGCATGCTTCAATGCCATGCATTAGGTTTGTGCCAGTCTCCAAAGATTTTACCACGAGTTGCATAAGTTTCTTCAACATATCTACCTGAAACAGGTGCCATGAAAGGCAGAGAAGTTCAACATGTCTCGCAGACCAGGCAACATATGTGATAGTGTGATACAAAGAGGCCATGTTTACGAAAATGAGAAGCGCAAGCGCAACCAAGTAAGTGCACAAAAAGAAGATTGCTCACCCTACACAAATTTCTCTTAGCTGGAAACTTATCTCGTTTTGACTCTTTTTTTCTTGGTTCCTTGTGAAAAGGCAGTAAACATAACTGATCGCGTACATCATCTGCTGTGTATCTCACTGGACTCGTGTTGTCTGAAAATATATACAGATAAATTGACCATTATATTATTGAAGATATCAACACTGGCAGTGGACTGAAAGCAAGCAAAAGTGTGATAACAAAAATGAGGATACATACACAAAGGGAGCTGAACAATCATACCTGGGTCGACATCAAATAGATATACATGTTCACCACTGTAACTCAAAAGAACCTCGTTCCCATTCGGGCTGAACGCAACATGGGTAAGGTGCAAATTTGACTTCCTCTGATTACAATGCAGAGGTCGAATGTCAACGTAAGTAACAGAGAAGTCACTTTGAAAGCAACAGGTAACGGAATTCTGAACTCAAACTAAACAAAATTGCCAATTCTATGTCAAATACTGCAGCATGGTTTCTGGGAGAAATCAGAACTCCTCTGAAAAGTATTTTCTCAAATAATCAAGTTAAATATCCCCCGGCAGCTCTAAAATATATGATACCAGCAAGCAGTAATTACTGCCACCTTTACCATGCACAATCTGGAACAGCACAACAAACTATTCAAGCACAAGAGAAAACTCACATTCTCAGCAAGGTGCAATGGACAGAACATTTTTATACAAGGCGGTGGCTTCCTTCTTGTTTGACATGAGCTCAATGGTGGAAGCATTCTCCTATCATACAACCGGGCAAACGCATCACTGCATAAACATCAAGTTTTGAGGTGATGTTTTTTAATTTAAAAGGCAAGGCTCGTCATGCACTGACTAATATATGACAACAAGTTACCTCCCACCAACAAGGAGCTGATGGGGACGAACTGAGCTAATATCACAAGACTTAAACGCCAGCGGTTGTCTGGGGGGGTCAGCTAAAGACTTCTTTCCTCCACATCGTAGATCTAGCTGTTAAAAACACATGTAATGTAGAAAGTGGAATCAAAACCAAATCCACACCCTGCTAAGCTAAGTTTACAGCCAGCATTTATCCTATGGATGTATTTATCATGGATTTCCAAAAGGACTCGTAGTAACAAAAGAGATCATACCAATCCTAAGAGGAGGTGACTGAAAGCAATAACATGCTGGTCGCAAAGTTTCACTAATTATATGACCATAGTCCGCATAAGCATTACAGGTTCATTCATCTGGTAAATAGCAAAGTGATGCACAAGCATAAAACAACATAGCTTTACTTAGTTCTGTCAGTTCTTGTTCAAGGGTTCATGGAACAAAATAGAGAAGCAAGTCAAAATTCAAACAGGGATACATTTAAAAGTAATACAAAATGTGCTACCATAGAAAAACTGGCCACTTGTATTTGGCTCTCAAGGACAAAAGCTAAATTCAAGTGGAATCAGATGCTCAACGAGAACCACAATAGAAGCGGAACCCAATAGATAGAATACTCACAAGCACGTTACGGCATTCCTGATTAACCGATCCTGCACGAGGACAGGAACTGCATTCCCTAAAATCATGCTGTCTTACAGTACCATCCTCACTTGCACTCCACACTACATTCGGGTTGCCCCCTTCGACCTACATATTGCAGATAAACATAATTCTGAATGTTGAACCAGGCAGTGCGAAATCTTAATGCATCAGTAAGTAGAACACATCTCAAGTGGTGCGAAGATCTGAAAATAAGACATTGTTCTTTCTTCTCGAATAGATGCTAAAATCTAGAAGGGCGTACATTTTAGGAACAACCTCAAAGCTTTGTCAAACTTAGATGCAATTCAAAGACAAATTTTCTTCATGCTCCACGGTACCACATTCCAATCATGGCGTTCAGCATAAGACTAGGATCTTACCGCTAGTTTCTTGACCCTCCTTGAGTGACATTGGTAAACCGCAGCTGGCTCCATGGAAATTTCCCTAGGCCTTATGCCACATAAACGAGACAAATTGAAAACACGAACCTGGAAAAGAATCAATAAACTTCTCCTGAAAAGGACGCCTCAGGATAACAGGGAAAGATAAAGGTGAAAATATATCCCAGAAATGGTTGTACCTCAGCATCTCCTGCTCCTGAAACTACTACTTCATCACATGTTTCCGGTACAAATTTTGTGCAAAATACATTTGCTGAATGTCCAGTATCAATTTCATGCAACAGCTCTTGATTAGCATAATTCCAGATGTTGACCTGCAGAACAAGTATTTATACAGAAGTACACTGAATCAACCATCAAACTCTCCGGCCTTTTCCAGTCCAAGGATATACTGTTGAAAACAAAATCATATACATAGAAAATGTTCAACTTCAAGATTGTGTCACCTCTAACTCTGAGCAACATCTTTTTTGCAGGAAAATGGTATATCTCAGCTAAGGTTGTAACTTAAAGATTCTGTTAGATCAAGACTGTGTTATATCATTCAGATTGCTTTCCACTTAAGGTTGTAACAAAAAGTTAAATCTCAGTCAACAAAGAACTACAGAAAAAATTCTATGTTGCAAGACAAGTAAAGAGTTCATGCAACTCTACCAGCTACAGAGAGCATGAGAATAATGGATGAGAAATTGGCGACCAAAAACTTACTCTGGTGTCATCTGATCCTGATATCAGAAGTGAGCCGCTTGAGTTCCATGCAATAGCATTCACGCAACCTACATGACCCTGTTAAATAGCACAGGAAACCAAAAGACAATCCCAGTATTAATCAAGGATACAGAGAGGAACTTCACTACTTCAGCTTCCTTGTAAGCAAATAAAAATTCTAACAAAGGAAACAAACAAACCTCCCTGTTCTTGTGAGGAAACTAGCATATATGATAAGATAAACAACAACAACAACAACAACAGAAGTCAAATACCTCAATCTCCTTTTCTAAAGCAAGCCTTTGTACTAGAGAAGAATGGAACTGCATTCTCTTTCCAATGTCCTGGAAAATAAGAAACTGGTTAATTGTATCTAGATGTATCAGTGTTTATTCTATCACTGCTAATGTGATTAAAACAGGCATAATTGTTCAAGTAATGGAGCATTTCCCATTGTAGACACTGGGAAATACTGTAGACATTCGTATCCAATAACCTTTCCCGAGTAATGGAACAACTCACTAGCCACAGCCCATACTGTTCTCCTACAATACTGTACAACCTAAAAGGCATCCCATCATAAAAAATGCATTAGGAGGGTTGTTGATTCTTTCAACTACATTGTAAATAACTCGCCTGCACATAAATAAAACAGCATAAAACAGGTAGTGCTGGCGTCCCCCAATGTTCAGAATCAATCCCAATTTCCCAAGAAGCATCTACCCACGGAACCAAAAATTCACCTCACGAGCTGTCAGCTGTGAAGCAACATCACTTCTGATATCTGCGAGGTTACGCAGCCGATACATACATCAACAAGCAACTGCATCACTCTCAGACTTCAAGCAGTCGAGCTACTGGCAGCATTACACCAGAGACCAGACCCCGAACTAACTGATCAAAAGGGCCACCATAATCCGCACCAACCCGTTGCCAACATAGGAACGACTCAGACAGAGACGGACTCCCCTCCCGCACGTTCATAAACCCTTCCAAATGCGAGCTCGATCGAGAAACCCCGCCCGAGGAATGCAACGCGAGCCCCAGCCCTCGCGGCTCACGAGCCGACCAGCGATTGGCCCACGCGAACCCCTCCCGCCGAATCGGGCAATTCGGCCCGGAAACATCACCGCAAAGCTAAGAACGCACAGACGCCGCCACGCCTAGAACGCGGAGAAGACGGAAGGGCTCGGCCATTCCGAGGAGGGGGGGGGGGGTACCGGGGAGCCGTGGAGGCTTCGGGCGTCGAGCAGATCGGTGACGCCGCCGTCCGAGAAGCGCCACCGCAGCTTCTCCGGCGCGTCCATCTCCATCTCCGGCGCCGGCGACACTCCACCCGACCGCCCGCCGCCGATTCGGGGATGCTTCCGGAAGCGCCTGCGTCCAGGGGGTCGGAACGGAACTGGGGAATGGATGGGTGCGATGCGGGCGGTTTGCTTCGGGTTCCAGGGAGCCGGGTTGGAGTGGGGTGGGGAAGGAAGCGGCTAGTGGGACCACAGACGCGTGGGGTCTGCCGCCGATGAAACGCGAACCGACTGACAGGTGCGTGAGGATGCTCTGCCTTTTGGCTTGTATCACTGACATGTGGGTCCGCTGGAAGCCCGGTCTATGTGTCAGTTGTCCAACTACACATGAGGCACGACAGAGGAGCCGTTTCCCTGATAGATGGGTCCAGTTTTTAGTCTCTTCTCATCGATGGGAGGCGCGTTCGTGGCTGTCTGATCGCAGACCAAGCGTCAGTGAATGGTTAAGATGAGCACGGCGTAAAATCTAAGTATATAGTGTCAAAAAAAAGAACATAAGGATATCCATGAGGGGTCTTGTTTTATTTCTTTCCTATATAAAAACGCCTATGGCATCTTTTTTAACACATTACAAATGTTGAAGCTCTTACATATGCACATACATTTATTCCTATAAACACACACACCCTACTCGTATACGCACATCCGAAATACGGAGTCAGCATCACATGCGGGCGTCCCGTAGTCGACGGAAACGTCTCATTCCACGAATATCATCGAAAAGACTGAAATAAATTCAGAAAAATACAAGCACAAGTGTCAGGTTTAGAACTTGAACACTAGTTTGTTAGTTTCACCATAAAGAGTATAACCATTTGAGTTAGACTTGGTTCACAATGCTTATGGCATTTGAACGGTGTATGTTTGGTTCTTGACTTCTTCGTCAAGATTTACCATACTCCCTCCATTCAAATATGTAGGGCCTATTACCATACCCCCTCCATTCGAATATGTAGGGCCTAACACATTTTCAAGGTTACCTTTGACCATGGGTTCGAGCAATAGCATATGACATGCATATTACACAAAACATATCGTGTAAAGATGTTTCTAAGGATATAATTTTTATACCATACATATCATATATTAATAATTGTATTAATAGTCAAATAGAACCTCAAGAAACATGTATATATTCAGGGTTGAGCGAGTAGCAAATTTTGGTTTGGCTTTTGGTTGTTAATAAGTTTTTTTAGTCAATATTGGGAAAAAATAAGCTGAGGTAGACATAAAAAAATGGCAATCGTCTAGAAAAAAATACCTTTTTTGCCATGGCCCAAAAATTGATGGAGTGAGCTTTGATAACCATCCAAATGCATCATACCAAACTTTTGTATGACAAAAGTTCTCCACCGTCGTGTCTCTTTGTAGTATCATTTAGAACCTCCATGGAATAAGTACATATACTAAAGCGCCAAGCTTTCCTTTTTTCTCCTTTTTCTGAGTTTTTTCAACCCTGTACTGTTCATTTACCTGTCCAACGGTGAATAGTAATCATGCATGTGTGAACAGTAATTCATATTATTTTTTCTTCGGTTGTTAACAATGTTTCAAAAGAAAAATCGGCTTCTTTTACGTACAAAACACATTGTGGGGTTTCACATTCTAAATTTTTTTATGAAAAGTATTATATATGAATAGTACCTCTTATTATTTTATGAAAATTATTATTTATGAACAGTATCCATAGAAATTGCTTCTTTTTTACATATTGTATTTACCATAGGTTTTTACATTTCCAAAAGGAGATATTCATGTATATTTTACTTCCCTCTAATACGTACAAGTACTGCAATATTATTATTTTTATTCCGGCTCAGTAAACTGTTTATGGTTTTCCTCTAATACAATTATATCATGCTATCTTTTAGACTTACTTATAGAAAATTACCTAAAATGAAAAACACACGGGTCTAATGGATTACTTAAAAACACGGAGGCCTGATCTATATTCATATTATGTAATAGTTCGATCTGGTCTATATTCATATTATGTAATAATTATTTTCACCTATTGTCATTACTCTTAGTGATAATAAAGTGATCGTCATTCCACTCCAATATTACTACGAAGCCAAAATCTAAGGGAAAGATCGCATCATGGATGCCAACTTTTCTTTGTTGTTTAAAAAGGTATTGCTCATTTAATTTTCCTTAGAGTCATTCTTGAACAGTTTGAGTGCAATCTGACTTTAACAGAACAATAAAACAAACCAAACCAGAACAGCTAACCCGAATAAACCGAATACTATTTTCAAAACAATAACTTCGTATGCAACAGTGCTTCACGTGACCATGTTTCCATGCCCATTGAATAAACTGCAATATTCCCACATCCACCCCAAAAAACAGAACAAAAAATTGTACAACAATACCTAAAATGTAAACTGGAATAGTACCAACACAGTGCATCCGCGTGAACAATAATCCGAGGAAAATACAAAAAAAAACTAATTTTTTAATAAAAAATGATTAAGGATTATTTCCATTTTTGTTGTATTACCTACTGTTGATTTTGTTTGCCGGTAATACCTATTGTTGAGTTGCGATCTATTAAAACTCTACAACCCTTATGATTGTTGCTAAACCCACCATCTTTCGCTCACTATGCAAGATAAGAAAAAACTCACTCTATCGGTAGTACTCACACCTAAAAAAACACCTTTTTTTTGGTCGGGCATAACCCCATTCCCTTACTGTGACATAATGAAAATACATCAGTTCTTGGTGCTACTAATTCTAACATTGTTCACCTACTAAAACTACCGGATCAATACGATGAAGACATGGCATGCCAGATACAAATATAATACACAAAGGTCATGAAAGAAGAAGTCACTGGCATCGAGATAAGAAACAATACAAATAAGAAATAGTATAGCATGAATTCTCCTTCTATTATTGAATGTCGCGCATGTTGAAGAGATTCCGCAAGGACAAAAAAGACAAAACACTAATAATTTACCCACAGGCAAACTAAAAATATTTTCAATTTGTTGCACCATATTTGGAATGATTTGCTCTATACCGTACTTATAATATTTAACTCTGCCATAAATAAATCATGATTCGTTCAAAACTTCCATAGCATGATCCTTAAAACACTTTCGTTCTATTAAAAACATGAAATGAACGCCACCGGCAACGGTCTTTGTCGCTCTATACAAAAAATAAGTCAAGCATCTCTACACGCAAGGACAAAAAGAACAACTACGATGGATGTAAACGTGCTATAAATAACTTTATGGCACTAAGGAACCATGCCAAAATAAATCTACACTTCCTTCCCATCCTATAAACCCAAACAAAACAAAACAAATTCAACCAACTAAACATAAAAAAGACCTGCATGCAATAAAAATATACATGCAATAAAAACAAAAATTGAAGTAATTATTCAAAATATAAACGAGGCTTCTCACGGGCGCGGCGCTCGCCGCGCTTCTTCGCCGCTAGTACTAACTAGTACACGATATATAAGGTACTAGCACTAAATATGATAACATGTACAAGAAAAAAAGATTGGGTTTCAAAATTGTATTCTTTAATATCATGTTAAATCATGCATTTGCAGACGTGGTACGAATGATTTGCTAAACTGGCTTAAAGTGAGGTAAGTATTTGCAGACGTACGAATGATTTGATAAACTGGCTTAAAGTGAGGTAAGCGTTTTATCCGGGTTGCTGCCAAATTCAATTCGGCATCAAACTGAATATGCCGTTACATTTGATCCATTGTGTTGGACGGAATCTTGATGGTTCACCGTAGTATGCACATGCTAATCAGATTTTTGTCTTCCGCGACGTCAATTTGGCTCCCAAGCAACAATTTATCCGCATATTTTGTGAGGCTTTAACCAATAACATGGTTCATTTAACTATATCAAGTTCTGACCAAAGAAGTGACTGATTCATGCGGCTCTTCAAAACATACTCTCTTCGTTCAAGTTTATATGGCCCACACATGTGTTTAAAGAAAAATTCACTACAATATTAGTTATATGCCACAAAAATGTATCTCATAGAATTGACATTTAAAAGTTTTCAATGGTACTCCCTTTGTTCCAAATTGTAGTGCATATTAGGATTTTGAAAAGCCCAACATGTAAATGTTTGATCAGGTTTATAGAAGAAAATATCAGCATCCACAGTATACAAAACTAATATCACTAGCTTTGTCATCAGGAAGTGTATGTTTATATCCCGTTTTATTTAGCATTTTAAATGTTGACAATTTATAATATAAACTTGGTCAAACATTAATATGCAGTAAATTGTGGAAGGATAGAGTATAATTTTCATGACTTGTATTTTATTGATCAAATTAATGATCATATTTTGCTTAAAATACATGCATAGTTTTTAGCCCTTGGAACCTTAGTTTTCATCACTTGCTAAAGCATGGATATGTATATTTCTTTATTTTGAAAGAAAGGGGTCCCCCACCCCATTTTATTCCAAAAGGAGGCAAAAGCATGGAGATATCGAAATACGAACGACCAAGTTAGAGATGTTGACTCTGTGCTCCATAGAACCTTTGTAACTTCTAGAGTTTAGTACGATATTTGTAGTTGGTGTGTGTATTTTGATTTTTTTATGCTTATTTTACTTCAACAATAAACATACTTCATAAAGCTTATTAAATTCTCGAAACCTCTAACATTTATAAAGTTGACCAATTATAAAGAACACATATTAACATCTTCAATATCAAATAATAAAATGTGAAAGTTGCATGGTGAATCTAATGACATTGATCTGGTAGTGTAGTTATTGATATTTTTCTCAATATAAATTTGATCAAACATTGATAAGTTTGACCTTTAAAGAAAATACACCGTATATTTTGGACTAAGGAACGGAGGGAGTAGATCATAGTTCTAAAAACAATCATACACGCTAATCTACATCTACAGTAGTGAAAAGAACTGGCCAGAGATAAATAGTTTTGACAAGCTCGTTGCTTTGCATGTTAACATACTTCAACAGCTTCACTGCATCAACACGTTACGTGAGGAATACACCGTGATTACCCCACCTCCATCAAATACTACTCTAGTTTGGTCTATAGATTATGTACAAGGTGAAACAGAATTGAGTTGATCACATTGATACAAAAGCCAGGACGGGGAGGGGTCTCACTGGAAGAAAGAAAGAAAGAAGGAAAAAATCTACAAAGGGGGGACCCCGTCCCGGCACAGTACAATTCCTATCTACCTGCCTGCAAAATTGATGTTGTAAAACCGCCTCCAACAGTACCTCTGTTCTGTAAGTTTCGCCTTCTCACACTGCCACGGACATGTCGCGTGTGGAGGCGTTGGTGTTACTCCTCGCACCACATCACCCTCGATCGCCGCTGCTGTGATCACTATGAAATTCAGCACAAATTGATGAAACCATGAGCTTTCCCAGCTTTCTATCACCTGATGAATATGTCTTGAGCTGAATGTTCAAGCCAGGGACTGCTTTCTAAGGCAAAGCATGAAGCCGAGGTTCCCGATATTTTTCAGAGTAGATGCTGGGTAACAGCCTCTGAAAAGGAGTTGCAAATGCCCTGCAATGCATGAGTAAAGAGTCATGTCAGTAATGCAATCAGTTGTCACCTGTAAGATGTTTCAATGTACTTTAGGCAAAAGGTTACTTCAAAACCACTCACATGATATGAGGGCGGACACATTATTCGTTCGAATAGGCCTTCGCGAAGTCGTTAATCCTTTGCTTAGTACTCTGGGAAATTAATGAACCAAGAGAATCAAAATACAAATACATGCCAGAAACCCAAGTGAAACAGAACACATGGAGGTCAACACAAATGATAATGAAATTAACTGGAGTCAGCTGCCAAAAAGCATACTCAAAGATCATATTACACACCTGCAATTCTTCATGAAGCAACACGAAGACCTTCTTCATTAATTTATGCCTCTGCAGAATATAATGTCCTCGGTAAGAAATAATGAAGAAATGCAGAGAATGCCAAGATCTTAATTAATGAAATAGCACCCCCCACCCACCCACCCACCCAAAGTGCAGGTCATTGGTAAACTGTAAAAAGTCAAGTATACTCATGTGTAATCAATGAAGAAAAAGGCAGGAAGAAAACATACTGTGCCCGATTCATGGTACATGTCTCTGAGTCTTTCAACAATGTTATAGTACTTATCCTTATCCCTTTGTTTAGCAACATTGAAATCCTCCTGAACCTTTAGAAACTCAGACCTGCATAACAAGCATGCTAGTTATAGGAGAAAACAGAACATGGACTGTGAAGAACAAAAAGAGCACAAAGGGGAATTTTAGAAGGAAAATTCAGGTTAGCACATACTGTGTTTTCTCTATCTGACTGTTCAAGTAAGAGTACACCTTATATTTCTCATTGTACTCCTGCAAATAATCTTCGTATCTGAAAATGGATGTACAATCAGTTAGTTGCCTTCATGAACAAAAAGTAAGACTACAACGAAGATATACCAGCCATTGAGTAATTGCCTATGTGTGGTCTATCTCTCAAGGAACAGTTGTCTTGAATCTCTTATCAAATATGATGCTGTGTTACACTTCTGTATGACTGTGACCTATATTTGCGCTAAGTGTGGTACTGTTATTATTACTGGATTTCGAGACACAAAAGCTACCCCAGAGGTAAACTGTAATCCCTCCATCCCAAAATATAAGACTTATTTTGTTTCTTTATGACAAAGTCCTTGATCAATAATTTTCTATTGGTATATAATTTATGTGACATGAAAATGATTGATTTACTTAAGAATAAACTCTTGTTTTAAATCCATTGCAATTTTTGTTGTTCTTCTTTTTCGAGTTAGAATAAAAAGAAAAAAGAAAACAATTTTGCATCTTTGGTACAATCTATATTTTCGTGAAATGGATCATAATAAAATGGATTTTAGGTATCTAGGAAGATTCACTTGGAAGTAACTGTTTCCTAGATACATATGCTACTTCACGGTTGAATGAAGAATCAAAAAATATCTAAAAAAGACCTAAAGTTACCGATTTATCAATGGGTACTGTTGCTCCAATACCTAATCAAAGAGCTACTACAGTACCGATTTAAAAAATGGTCCTTAAAATCCCAATTTGTTAAACATTATTTATCTGACCTTGTTCTACTATTTAGTTTGATCTTGTAGTCCAAAGAAAAATAATTACAAAATTACTTCAATTTTGTATCACATAATTAATATATTAATTGACAAATAAAGTAATAGTTGTTCAAAGTCTTGCTCTAGCAAAACAATATACACCTTATATTTTGGGACTGTACACAAGCGTGTGTGTATGTTAGAACAGAAAATAATTTCTAGTATCGGCTGAAAATCTCAAGAAAAATTCAGATTTAATCAAATATTTTCACGAGAAGGCAGTGTAAATCTTGGTGACGGAGTGTGCAAACAAGCCAAAAAAATTAAATGCACTAGCAGAAATACTTCAAAAGGGCATAAAAAAGCGTCAAGTATATTGTCACTTACTGTGAGAAATCTTTTATTGGACCTTTCAGTTCTGGCTTAGCTTTATCATACTTTTTAAAGAATAGATTGTCTTCTTCCGAAGAACTGTCTCTTCTCTTCCTACCTGTCTCAGTCTCTATCAAAGAGTTATTCCTACTTCTTTCCTCATTTTCTGCAGGGGAAATTGATTTTCGTGTTCTAGACTCAATGCCATTCTTGGTACCATTCTGAGGAAGCTTGGGAGTAGTCTTCTTCGGATCTACATGATCTAGCATTCCACCCTGTGCCATTTTTGTTTCTCTTTTGCCTGTTTTCTCCATCGACCTATCTGGATATAATACGTTCTCTGAATCTGAATCGTCAGTCCTTGGCAATTGCCGACCCTGTGAAACATTTCCTCTATGCTGAGACCTGTTATTATCAAAGTCGTATCCGGCGGTCTTCCTTGGGAATCCTTCCTGGTTTATATTACCTCCAGTATTTAATTCTTGTGGTGATGATCTCCTCTGATCATGGGAAGCAGATAGGGCAACCTTCCTGGTATTCATACTGGGGTAGAAATTATCTACATTAGTTGCTTTACCATCAAGCGACTTAGAAGAACTATTTCTCTCAAATTGTTTCCTTGTCCTCCCGATGTCATTTTCCAGAGGACCCTCACGAAGTTCACCCAACTCGAGATCAGAATGCTCTCTCTGGAGCACCTTTTTTGGAGATGATTTCTCAGCACTATTTCTTTGCAAAATTGGTGGCTTGCCATTGGTTTCAGTGCATTCAGGAAGAGGCATCATCATGTTGTGGTTAACATTTCCTTTGACGCCTTTGGTCAAATTCATGGGATTTGCATCAATATTAGGATCCTTTGAGCGCTTGTGCTTTTTCCCATCAAGAGAAGATCCCCCATGCCTACCCCTTTTTCTTGCAGCAGAATCATCAGTGTCGTCAAAATTGACATTCCCAAGGCTACCATCCATACTATTCAAAGGTTTCTGCACCTTATCTGATTTCTTCTTAGAGCTTGTTTTCGTGATCTTTTCTTGTTTTCCCTCAGAGTGAATTGTTGGGATGGGAACATTTTGGCCCTGATTTATCTTTTGTAGATCTCCAGGAGTCACAGGCCTTCCTTTCATAGGACTACTATCTTGTACCTGTAGATCAGTATATGTGTCCCATCCAACATTCCCTGTCTCCTTGCCTGACCTCTCATTGATATGTTTGTCAGGAGGTAAGTTCTGTCTCTGCGCTGTTGATAAAGAACCCGTAGCTCCTGAATAGGCAATGTCAACCTTGGCCTTTTTGGCATTTTCTGGCTTTGTAATAGCATTCTCATTACCCGGAAACCTTTTCAAGGTGGGTTTGGCACCTTTCTCTGATATTCTTGTGGGCACATGGTTCGTTCCATCCTTTGAGGTTGAATTTTTTCTGCTACCATGCTGCTCCATGAACTGAATAGCTTCTTCATTGGGTAAGTTCTCCCTACTCGCTGCTAAGGGGTCATCAAAATGATTGTCCTCATAAGATATTTTACTTGCAGGATACTTGCCATCAACTATACTTGGATCTAACCTGGTACTCACCATATTTTCGCTTCCTGGAAATTCTGATGGCATGTCTACATTGCTTGCACCGAATTTCTCAGCTTCTGTAGCGGCATATGCCGGCTCATCGTTGTCGACATTCAAATTATTCAGATCAATGTGTGATGATGCACTCTTGTAATCCAGATTTGTTCCAATATCAATTTGCTCATCATCACCATCAAATGTTGGAAAATCTCCTGGCGAGGAAGACAACTTCAGTTCATCTGCTACTTTCCTATGTGCTGTATCTGGCTTGTTATCATCACTTGTAATATCCACAAATGCATCAGATCCTTCCTTGCTGCTTGATGAAGCATCACTATCGCTGTCGCTGCTGCTCCCACTGCCACTTCCAGCACTTCTACTCTGACTCCCACTATCACTTCCACTGCCACTACTGTCACTGTCGCTATCACTATCACTTCCACTCTCACTAGAGGTACCTGCTTTAGCATCACTGTCATGGACCTTTTCGTCTCCTGCAGCTGAAACTGGGGAGCCCCCAATTTCAATCTTCTCAAATATATCAGGATCATCTATCCTTAAGCTTGGAGCAATTTCTTCAATGCTCTCAGCGATAGTCCTGTTAGATACATCAGTTGGATGCTGAGGTGCTTGTGGGTGGAAGTAGCAAACATGCAGAAAATAGCTATAGAGAGAACTATGGAGAGGGCATCATGAAGGGAATGCCCAGTTAAACAAGAAGCACGGAATTGAACTTGTAGGAGAAAAATAGTACCTTCCACTGCCAGATGCATGATTAGAGTTTTCTACTTCCAGTTCAGGTTTCAGCAAATACCTCCCTGATGATTGGTAATCTGCAACCTGGATAAATAAAAATATGTTAAGTGTGCATCACAATAGATTCTCAATGCCTCCTTACCGAGAAAAAAGGCAGGGATAATGTTTGTTACTCACATTCTTAACGATATGCTCTATTTTCTTTGAAGCATTTGGAATTGCATCTGCAACAGCTTTTTCCAAGGCCTACATAAATTTCACAACATGTCGTGAAGAGAAACATCAGGAAATTGCTTGTGGAGTAAGCCTGGGGGCATCAGGCAACTAACCAAATGACAAGAACAAAGGCATCTAAGATCATGAACCGCATTTGTAGCATATGATCTACCCAACTATGGATGATATCACAATACATCATGTAGTTAATTAAACTTCTGAATTCCTTTTCCTATTTGCACATGCTACAGGGGAGGGGGGATTACCTTTAAAGTCATTCCTTTTGGATTTTCTGAGAGTATAGATATCAGCAGGCTTCGCAAATCAGTTGTATTATCATCAACACTTGCAGAAACAGAACTTGCCCTGTGATTTAGTCCTCGGGAGATCCTATTTGGTGTTGCTTTCTCAAATTTACTGTTTTCCTCTTTATTCAAATCAAAAGGTACTATGACTTCATTATTTGCATCTGACTCAACAAGAAATGAAGGAATGCTCGGTCCAGGTTGCTCAGGAGAAGGTGCAGGTGAAGTCGAGATACATCCTTTGGGAATACTGTTAGGCAGCTTTACTTTAGAAATTGATTTGGTTGGAATGACAGTAGCTGGAGTAGACCCACAAAAATAAAGTCAGGGATGTGATAATGCAGAGGGTTTTAGTTAGGACACATATCTACATAGAAAGAATAAAGTACTCCCGCTGTAAGGAAATAGAAGAGCGTTTCTACATAAGATCTACATAGAAACGGTCTTATATTTCTTTACAGAGGGAATACTACGAAAGAGAAGATCAGACAGAATTGAAACCTTGCTTCTTATTGAAATTGTCCTTCTTCTGGTTCCATTTCCCCCTTCGCATATTACCTGGAAGAGATAATAACAATAAATTATACAATCTCATACATACTTTAGTGTTATACAGTCTAGCAAACTTTAGGCACTAATCAAATTCAAAACCAGCATTTACATTGCACATAGAAAAACTGAGCACATCACACATTTCTACTATGGATGCATGAATAATGAACTCATTCAAGAAAAACAAAACGAGTTATCAAAATTCAAACCTTCTCCGGCTGCAACCATTGACTTGGCCTGATTCCTGACAGATGGATTCCCAGGGTCCAGCACAATTGATCTAGACAACAGACAATTAAACAGGGATGCATAAGTAAAAATTGGACTTGTATGCGGTACTTAGAAGAAACCTAAGAACCCTATAAATCAGGATGATGACTAATCAGTGATCAAGAGAATTATGGATCAGGGAACGCAGACAAACTTTCGAGATTTCGCGAGACGTTCAGCCTCCTCTGAGCGGGCTTTCACAAGGTTCTTTGTCGATTCATCCAAAGTGCGGTCCACAGTCACCTTGCGCCAAGCAGATCCACGTTCCACAAGCAAGCCATTTCCACCCTCTCCGCTCTGCTGTTCTTCGTAAATATCACATAACTCACCACGTTCGGATGCCCATGCAAAATTGAACTCTTTACCATCAACATCGATAACCTAGTCCAAGAAAAGAGCTCTTTTAGTGAAACAAGTCAAATGAACAAGAGTAATTCTCATGTTGCACAGGCTTTGCGGCATACCGAAAACCAGTAACCCGGAGGGGGGGGGGTACTATTTCTTTCAAAGTAAGACTCTAAAATCTCCTCCGTGGTACTAACGTAATAAGGAAACAGCAGTTACAAAACTAGTAGGTACAAGCTACTCCAGTGCACAAGTACCACAGCACTGGTATCACTTATTACTTAAACAACAGAAAATTACATGAGTGGATATGAATACAGACCATACTGTTTTGTTCGTATGTACGTAAAACATGTATGTATTGTCACATCAAACCACATATTATGGAGGGACAGCTAAATTTCAACAGCTTCAAATCAGATTATATGCCACTTAGACTATGCTGCTCAAACTACACAAAAGAATCATCAAACAAACAATGTAGTCGCTCCCACTGTACATAAAGGCCAAGGAAAGAAAATGCATGTAAAAACTTGAGAGCTCATGCCCGAAGTCACCAAACCAATCCCCAGCCAGACAACCGAACTGAAGCCTCCAATGAGAACTTAGCAGACCATTTCCCTCCAGCATATCAAACTAAATGCGAATTGCACAAATAATTTGGATAAACTACAAGATGAACTCCTCTCAACAATAAGCAGGCAGTCTTGAGCCAAATCAGACTCATCCGGACCACATACTGAAAGGATTCAATGAAAAGACCGTCCTCTCAGAACCGGAGCGGAAAAACCGCAGTGATAAATGAAAATTGGCAGTTCTAACATGAGCTGAGCTAAGATATCAATACGTGCCAACAGTTCAAAGTTCAAACTATAACGCGAGTTACCAAGCAGTAAATTCGAGCAATCTGAATGCAAAACCAAATCACACAATGAACCTATCAACCTAGCCCATACTCAGGGACACTGTCATGGAAGAAAAAGAAAAAGGGAAACAGAGAGGGGCGATCTCGACCAAACAACTGTAATGCGTATGGAACATCCAAATTGGTTAGGTTAAACTTCGGAACCGACTCAAAGGGGGAGAAAAAAAAAACTAGACGGCGGAGGGAGAGGGAGAGGGAGAGCTCACGTTCTCCGCGGGGTTGATGCTGGAGTTGAACATGATGCGGGCGCCGCCACCGGCCTCCTCCGCCCGCCGGATCTCGTCGACGAGGTCGGGGGTGAGCCGTATGATTGCCGCGAAGGCGGGCGGGCCGCTGGACTCGAGGCTGAAGGACTCCTCGCGCACGGCTGCCTGGGCGGCCGCCGCCGCCGAGGCGGCGGCGGCGGCGGCGCGGCCGCGGGGAGGCGGGCCCTTGCCCATGGAGGAGGAGGAGGAGGCGCCCCGGCCGCGGCCATGGGGCGCGAGCGGGCGCTTGGCGCCGCCGCCGCCGCCGCCGCGCCCGGCGCCACGGCCGCCGCCGCCGAGCTTGTACATCGCCCGCGCCTGCGCGAGCGCGAGCGGCGGCGCCGGCGGGGAGGGTTGGTCGTGTTGGGGCTCCGCTGGCGGAGAGTAGCGAAGACGCCGAAGAGGAGGGCGCAGAAATCGTGTAATTTTTTTTCCTTTTCCCTTTTTTTGATTGAGTTTGGTTAATTTTAATTTTCCGTGTTTGCTGTGCTTGGGTGGGCTCTCTCTCCCTTTCCGTCTTCCTTTGCAGAATACAGAGCCTTCGTTTAAGATAGCTGTCCTACTGTTGCTGACAGGACTGATTCTGATTGCTAGGCTATAAACTCACAGGTGACAATGAAATCAAATGTACCGCGCCGTATGATATGATACACCTTCATCACGAGAAAAACATTGGCTTGTACGTGGTGGACGCGAATTTACGCCGCTACCCCTCAAATGTCAGACGTCGAGGTTACCAAGGGTTAAAAAAATGCTACTATTTCTCATGGACGTTTTCCTGACGAACTACCTCAAAGCCGCATGATCCACATCGCACGAATGGCGGGTTTCTAAAACAAAATAAACAAGCCGCCATGAGTTACACTAAAAATGCCAACCTGATAACACTAAAAATGCCATCTGGGTAGTTCGCATATGTCGTCTCTAACAGCAACGTTCCTCGGATATTACGGTCCCAAAAGAAA
The DNA here is from genome assembly GCA_022496015.1 of Hordeum marinum. NCBI lineage: Eukaryota > Viridiplantae > Streptophyta > Magnoliopsida > Poales > Poaceae > Hordeum > Hordeum marinum. The sequence goes on along the minus strand of CM039675.1, from coordinate 462,137,856 downwards.
AATCTTGCAAGTTTTCATTGTTTTTCTAGGATAGCGAAAATCGCTCATACCAAGCGGGTAAAATGTTGCAAGTTTTAAGAGACAATATAAGTGCAATGTAGAATTAAAAATAATTGTAGTACTCTTTCCTATTCATATTAATTGTCGTTGATTCTGCAATTAATATGGATCGAATGGAGTATTGTGCTATTGCCGTTCAAAAAGAAAAGAAATTATACTATTGCACTTGCCTTTTTATTATCAAAAGTATGTAAGAAAATTGCCGTATTGGCCTCTCATCTTCTTCTTTTTATGTGAAGTCCATCTTGTATTGTGAGTATATAAAAGGGATCGCTTGGAGAAATATGTACACACACAATCTTCGTTATGTTGTGCAAGTTATACTTTTTAAAAAATTCAAACTTTCATAGCACAAAATCGACGACCGTGGATAATCGCATTACAACTTGAGGCACAAACCTCTTGAATACACTCCCCCACACGCAACATGCTATTGCTAGGTCATGTACACATATAAGTCGTTTTTTGGAACATGAGAGGTGAGGCCTTACTGCATGTATTAGAGCATCTCCATCCGCGGCCCCAACAGGCCTCCCCGATCGTCTTTTTTACCGTCGGCGCCAAAAATCGGCCCGGTCACGTCCCCAGGACCCCGTTTTTCGCCGGTTAGAGCCCTTTTTGGGGCTGATGAACCCAGGCCGAACCCAGCGTGCTGGGGGGCTCTTGGGGGCTCCGGCGGTAACAGAACGGCGTGTGGGACACCATTTTCAGACGAATCTCATCCTTTTCCCTCGCCCGAGTCACCCCCCTTCCCCATTGTGCCGCCAATAGAAGGCCTCCTTTGACCGCCCCTTCACCCCTCTCGCCGGATTTCGCTTCCCCGACCCTCGCCCTTCGACGTCCTCCGGCCCAAACCACGTCGACAGGGCGCCGGCGGTTGCTCACCCGCCATGCCGGTGAGGTGTTCGTCGTTTTGCATGCTCGGCCATGGACTCGGACGACGAGGAGTCGTCCGCGGCCCTGTTGGACGAAGAAGTCGAGGCCAACGCCGCTGACGAGGAGCACCTCATGATACTCGCCTCGCTGGCCGGCATGTTCATCAACAATGACAAGCCCCGGCGAGGTGGCTCGGCGCCGGGCCGGCACAAGAGCAAGCAGAGGCATCGAATGGAGGGGTATTGCATGCTCTACGCCGACTACTTCGCCGGTTGTCCATTGCATGGCAAGAAAGTATTTCGGCGTCGCTATAGGGTGAACCGGAAGCTCTTCCTCAGGATTGTTAATTCGGTCTGGGAGTTCGACAGCTATTTCGTTTGCAAGAAGGATTGCATCGGCACAGTTGGATTCTCCTCACTCCAAAAATGCACCCAAGCTATGAGGATGCTTGCATACGGAGCTCCCGCGGACATCAAGAAGACTATGGGCGAATGGCCGAGTCCACCACCATTGAGTGTCTATACAAGTTCTGCAGGGCAGTGGTGGCAGTGTTTGGATCATGGTATTTGCGATCACCCAATGCCGAAGACACTACTCGGATCCTAGAATAAAATGCAGCAAGAGGATTTCTTGGGATGCTTGGAAGCATCGACTGCATGCATTGGTCATGGAAAAACTGCACATTTTCTTGGCAGGGGATGTACAAAGGCGCCAAAGGTGGTTAAAGTGTGGTGCTTGAGGCAGTAGCCGCACATGACCTATGGATTTGGCACTCCTTCTTTAGTATGCCAGGAACTCACAATGATATCAACGTCTTGCAGTGCTCGAATGTCTTCGCCAAGCTAGTTGAAGGACATGCTCCTCCGGTAAACTTTGAGGTCAATGGGCGCCACTACAACAAGAGATACTATCTAGCAAATGGTATCTATCCGAAATGGTCCACATTTGTGAAGACTATCTCAAAACCTATGGCATCAAAGAAGGCACACTTTGCTAAGTGGCAGGAGGCTTGCAGGAAAGATGTCGAACGAGCATTTGGTGTGCTCCAAGCGCGATTTGCTATTGTCCGGTACCCCGCTATGACCTGGTTGAAAACGCAAATGTGGGAGATCATGAATTGTTGTGTATGCTTGCACAACATGACCATTGAGAGCGAGCAGGAAGAGTCGGTGTTTGACACCGAACCATATCACAGGATGGGACCTCTTGCAGTTGTTGATCACCAGGTACCAGCAACATGGGCTACCTACCTGAATATGTTGGAAATATGCCCTAGAGGTAATAATAAATTGGTTATTATCATATTTCCTTGTTCATGATAATCGTTTATTATCCATGCTATAATTGTATTGATTGGAAACTCAGATACATGTGTGGATACATAGACAACACCATGTCCCTAATATGCCTCTGATGGACTAGCTCATTGATCAAAGATGGTTAAGGTTTCCTAGCCATAGACATGAGATGTCATTTGATAACGGGGTCACATCATTAGGAGAATGATGTGATGGACAAGACCCAAACTATAAACGTAGCATATGATCGTGTCAGTTTATTGCTACAGTTTTCTGCATGTCAAGTATTTGTTCCTATGACCATGAGATCATGCAACTCACTAACACCGGAGGAGTACCTTGTGTGTATCAAACGTCACAACGTAACTGGGTGACTATAAAGGTGCTCTACAGGTATCTCTGAGAGTGTCTGTTGGGTTGGCATGGATCGAGACTGGGATTTGTTACTCCGTGTGACGGAGAGGTATCTCACGGCCCACTCGGTAATACAACATCACAATAAGCCTTGCAAGCAATGTGACTAAGTGTTAGCCACAGGATCTTGTATTACGGAACGAGTAAAGAGACTTGCCGGTAACATGGTTGAACTAGGTATATAGATACGGACGATCAAATCTTGGGCAAGTAACATACCGAAGAACAAAGGGAACAACATACGGGATTTAACTGAATCCTTGACATAGAGGTTCAACCGATAAAGATCTTCATAGAATATGTAGGAACCAATATGGGCATCCAGGTCTCGCTATTGGTTATTGACCGTTGAGGTGTCTCAGTCATGTCTACATAGTTCTCGAACCCGCAGGGTCTGCACACTTAAGGTTTGGTGACATTTTAGTAGTATAGAGTTATGTATGGTGGTAACCGAAGGTTGTTCGGGGTCCCGAATGAGATCCTGGACGTCACGAGGAGCTCCGTAATGGTCCGGAAGTAAAGATTGATATATGGGATAATAGTGTTTGGTCTCCGAAAGGGTTCCGGAATTCACCAGAAATAGTTTCGGATGTTTCCCAAAATGTTCGGGGTACAAGGACACTTTATTTGGGCCAAGGGGCAAAGCCCATGAGGCTTTAGGAAGGTGCAAAAGGTGTTTTGTGGAGTCCAGGGGCCAGACGCCAGGGACCCTGGCGTCTGAGGCCAGACGCCGAGGACCTTGGCGTCTGGTCCTGGAGTCCGAGGAGGACTCTTGCCTTACGGGCAAACCGACCTTGAGGAGGATTTTTCTCCAAGTTTCGACCCCAGGGCTCCGCATATAAATAAAGGGGTGGGGCTAGCACTTGGGACACATCAAGAAACCCTAAGCCACGTGTTGCCTCTCCTCTGGTTCATAGTTTCTCCTCTAGATCGGTTTCAGCGGTGCTTAGGCGAAGCCCTACTGGAATAGTTCCACCACCATCGCCGCAACGCCGTCGTGCTGCCAGAGAACTCATCTACCTCTCCGCTCCCCCTTGCTGGATCAAGAAGGCGAAGATCGTCATCAAGCTGTACGTGTGCTGAACGCAGAGGTGTCGTCCGTTCGGCGCTAGATCGGAAGGACTGTGATCAAGATCGTGTTGGAAATATGCCCTAGAGGCAATAAATAAAGTGTTTATTATTGTATTTCCTTGTTCATGATGATCGTTTATTATCCATGCTATAATTGTATTAATTGGAAACATGGATACATGTGTGGATACATAGACAAACACAATGTCTCTAGTATGCCTCTAGTGAACTAGCTCGTTGATCGAAAGATGGTTAAGGTTTCCTAGCCATGGACATGAGATGTCATTTGATAACAGGATCACATCATTAGGAGAATGATGTGATCGACAAGACCCAAACTACAAATGTAGCTTATGATTGTGTCAGTTTATTGCTACTGTTTTCTGCATGTCAAGTATTTGTTCCTATGACCATGAGATCATGCAACTCACTAACACCGGAGGAGTACCTTGTGTGTATCAAACGTCACAACATAACTGGGTGACTATAAAGGTGCTCTACAGGTATCTCTGAGGGTGTCTGTTGGGTTGGCATGGATCAAGACTGGGATTTGTTACTCCGTGTGACGGAGAGGTATCTCACGGCCCACTCGGTAATACAACGTCACAATAAGCCTTGCAAGCAATGTGACTAAGTGTTAGCCACAGGATCTTGTATTACGGAACGAGTAAAGAGACTTGCCGGTAACATGGTTGAACTAGGTATATAGATACCAACGATCGAATCTCGGGCAAGTAACATACCGAAGAACAAAGGGAACATCATACGGGATTAACTGGATCCTTGACATAGAGGTTCAACCGATAAAGATCTTCGTAGAATATGTAGGAAACAATGTGGACATCTAGGTCTCGTCATTGGTTATTGACCGTAGAGGTGTCTCGGTCATGTCTACATAGTTCTCGAACCCGCAGGGTCTGCACACTTAAGGTTTGGTGACGTTTCGGTAGTATAGAGTTATGTATGGTGGTGACCGAAGTTTGTTAGGAGTCCCAGATGAGATCCCGGATGTCACGAGGAGCTCCGGAATGGTCCGAAGGTAAAGATTCATATATAGGAAGTCTTGTTTTGGTCACCGGAAAAGTTTCGGGCTCATTGGTAGTGTACCGGGAGTGCCGGTAGTGTACCAGGAGACCTCCAGGAGGGGTATTTCGACCCAAGAGGCTACATGGGCTGTGGGAGAGTGGAAACCAGCCCTTAGTGGGCTGGTGGAACAACCACAAGAGGCCCATGCGGCTGTAAGAAAAAAGCCCAAGAGAAAAGGTGGAAAAAAAGGCAAAATAGGTGAATCCTAGTCCTACTAGGATTGGTGGTGGACTCCACCTCCTTTCGGCCGAAGTCCTTGGCTTGGGAAGCCAAGGCTGCCTCCTCTCCTCTCTTCCTCCTATATATACTGGTGGTATAGAAGGTTTTTGCACTAGAATTTCAGCCACGTGCTACCCGTTCCTCCAGTGCATAGTTTCTCCTCTAGATCGGATTTCTGCAGTGCGTAGGCGAAGCCCTGCCGGAATTGCTCCACCACCATCGCCGGAGCACCGTCATGCTTCCGAAGAACTCTTCTTCCTCTCCACTCCTTCTTGCTGGATCAAGACGGTGGAGATCGTCATCAAGCTGTACGTGTGCTGAACGCGGAGGTGCCGTCCGTTCGGCTCTAGATCGGAAGGATCGTGATCAAGTTCGTGGGACGGATCGTGATCAAGTTCGTGGGACGGATCGTGATCGGATCGCGGGACGGATCGTGATTGGATCGCGGGACAGATCGTGATTGGATCGCGGGACGCACGGCGATTTGAATCGCGAAGACGTTCGACTACACCAACCGCGTTTCTTAACGCTTCCCGCTTAGCGATCTACAAGGGTATGTAGATCCACTCTCCCTCTCGTAGATGCTCATCACTATGGATAGATCTGTGTGTGCGTAGGAAATTTTTTGTTTCCCATGCAACGTTCCCCAACAGTGGCATCATGAGCTAGGTCTATGTGTAGATGAGATCTCGAGTAGAACACAAAAGGTTTGTGGGCGTTGATGCTTAGATTGCTTCCTCCCTTGGTTGGATTTTGGTTCAGCGGTATTGTGAGATGAAGCGGCCCGGACCAACATTACTCGTACGCTTACGAGAGACCGGTTCCCTGGACGCAACTTATTGCCTAGATGGCTTGCGGGTGGCAGTTTCTCTCACTTTAGTTGGATCGGATTCGACAAAGGCGGTCCTTGAGAAGGTTGAAAAGCAAATTATGTATCACTGTTGTGGTTTATGCATAGGTGAGAATCGTTCTTGCTAGAAACCCGTAGCAGCCACGTAAAACATGCAACAACAATTAGAGGATGTCTAACTTGTTTTTGTAGGGAATGTTGTGATGTGATATGGCCAATTACATGACGTGATATATGTGATGTATGAGATAATCATGTGATGTATAGAATTTCACGACTTGCATGTCGATGAGTACGGCAACCGGCAGGAGCCGTAGGGTTGTCTTTAATTATTGTATGACCTGCGTGTCAATCATTAAGCGCTATGTAATGCTTTACTTTATCGCTAAACAGTAGCAATAGTAGTAGAAGCATGTTGGGCGCGACAACCCCGATGGCGACACGTTGATGGAGATCAAGATGATGGAGATCATGGTGTCTTGCCGGTGATGATGGAGATCATGTCGGTGCTTTCAAGATGGAGATCTAAAGCACAAGTTCATGGCCATATCATGTCACTTATGAATTGCATGTGATATTATCCTTTTATGCACCTTGTTTTGCTTAGTACGACGGTAGCATTATAAGGTGATTCCGCACTTAAATTTCAAGATAAATTGTGTTCTCTCCGAGTGTGCACCGTTGCGAAAGTTCGTCGTGTTGAGACACCACGTGATGATCAGGTGTGATAGACTCTACGTTCACATACAACGGGTGCAAGCCAGTGTTGCACGCGCAGAACACTCGGGTTAAACTTGACGAGCCTAGCATGTACAGACATGGCCTCGGAACACAAGAGACCGAAAGGTCGAACATGAGTCATATAGTAGATATGATCAACATAATGATGTTCACCATTGAAGCCACCTCAACTCACGTGATGATCGGACTTGATTTGGTGGATTTGGATCATGTGACACTCATATGACCTGAGGGATGTCAATTTGAGTGGGAGCTTTAGTAATTTGATTAACTAAACTCATTATCTTGAACAATAGTCTAAGTGAACTTTGCATATTTATGTTGTAGATCAATGGCTCGCGCAGTAGCACCCCTGAATTTTAATGTGTTCCTAGAGAAAGCTAAGTTGAAAGATGATGGAAGTAACTTTGTTGACTGGGCCCGTAATCTGAGGATTATCCTCACGGCTTCCCAGAAATCATATGTCCTTGATGCACCGCTTGGTGACCAACCAGAAGACATGACCTCCGAAGACGTTAAGAACGTTTGGGAGGCACGTACTGGAGATTACTCAATAGTTCAATGTGCAATATTGTATGTCTTAGAACCGGGACTTCAAAGACGTTTTGAACGTCATGGAGCATATGAGATGTTCCAGGAGTTGAAGTTTATCTTTCAGAAGAATGCCCGGATCGAGAGGTATGAAACCTCCGATAAGTTCTATGCTTGCAAGATGGAGGAGAACGGGTCTATCAGTGAACATATACTCAGAATGTCTGGGTATTCAACTCGTCTAGCGGAGTTAGGAATTGCCCTTCTGCCAGAGGCAATCACTGACAGAGTTCTTCAATCACTGCCACCTAGTTACAAGAGCTTTGTGATGAACTATAACATGCACGGGATGAACAAGTCAGTCGCCGAGCTATTTGCGATGCTAAAAGTCGCTGAGTTTGAAATCCAGAAAGAACATCAAGTGTTGATGGTCAATAAAACCACTAGTTTCAAGAAAAATGGCAAAGTCAAGGGCAAGGGCAAGAAGGGTAAAACCAAGAAGGATGGCAAAGTAGTTATTACTCCTGTAAAGAAGCCCAAGCATGGACCCAAGCCAGAAACTGAGTGCTTTCATTGCAAAGGAACTGGTCACTGGAAGCGGAACTGCCCCAAGTACCTGGCTGACAAGAAGGCGACCAACGACAAACAAGGTATATATGATATACATGTTATTGATGTGTACCTTACTAGCTCTCGTAGTAGTGCCTGGGTATTTGATACCGGTTCGGTTGCTGACATTTGCAACTCAAAGCAGGAACTACGGAATAAACGAAGGGTGGCAAAGGACGAAGTGACGATGCGTGTGGGAAATGGTTCCAAGGTTGATGTGATCGCCGTCGGCACGCTCTCTCTTCGATTACCATCGGGATTAGTGATGAACCTGAATAATTGTTATTTAGTGCCTGCGTTAAGCATGAACATTATATCTGGATCTTGTTTATTGCGAGACGGTTACTCATTTAAATCAGAGAATAAAGGTTGTTCTATTTATATGAGTAATATCTTTTATGGTCATGCACCCAATGTTAGGGGTTTATTCATATTGAATCTTGATAGTGATGACACACATGTTCATAACATTGATGCCAAAAGATGTAGAGTTGATAATGATAGTACCACTTTCTTGTGGTACTGCCGTTTAGGTCATATTGGTGTAAAACGCATGAGGAAGCTCCATGCTGATGGACTTTTGGAGTCACTTGATTTTGAATCACTTGACACATGTGAACCATGTCTCATGGGCAAGATGACTAAAACGCCGTTATCTGGTACAATGGAACGGGCGAGTGACTTATTGGAAATCATACATACTGATGTGTGCGGTCCAATGAATGTTACAACGCGTGGTGGATATCGTTATTTTCTCACCTTCACTGATGACTTGAGTAGATATGGGTATATTTACTTACTGAAACACAAGTCTAAAACGTTTGAAAAGTTCAAGCAATTTCAGAGTGAAGTTGAGAATCATCGTAACAAGAAGATTAAGTTTCCGCGATCTGATCGAGGAGGTGAATATCTGAGTTATGAGTTTGGCAGTCACTTAAGACAGTGTGGAATTGTTTCACAGTTGACACCGCCCGAAACATCATAGCGTAATGGTGTGTCCGAACATCGTAATCGAACCTTATTAGATATGGTGCGTTCTATGATGTCTCTTGCTGATTTGCCACTATCATTTTGGGGTTATGCATTAGAGACAGCTGCATTCACTTTAAATAGGGCACCATCAAAATCTGTTGAGACGACGCCATATGAACTGTGGTTTGGCAAGAAGCCAAAGTTGTCGTTTCTTAAAGTTTGGGGATGTGATGCTTATGTCAAAAAGCTTCAGCCTGAAAAGCTAGAACCCAAAGCGGAGAAATGCGTCTTCATAGGATACCCGAAAGAGACAGTCGGGTATACCTTCTATCTCAGATCCGAAGGCAAAGTGTTTGTCGCTAAGAACGGAATATTTCTTGAGAAAGAGTTTCTCTCGACAGAATTGAGTGGGAGGAAAATAGAGCTTGATGAGGTTATTGAACCTTTACTTCAACCAGAAAGTAGCGCGGCGCAGAAAGATGTTTCTATGGAACCTACGACGGTAGAAGAGGAAGTTAATGATGATGATCATGAAGCTTCGGATCAAGCTGCTATTGAACCTTGTAGGTCGACAAGGCCACGTACTACCCCTGAGTGGTACGACAACCCTGTCTTGGAGGTCATGTTGTTGGACAACAATGAACCTACGAGCTATGGAGGAGCAGTGATGGGCCTGGATTCCGAGAAATGGTTAGAGGCCATGAAATCCGAGATGGGATCCATGTATGAAAACAAAGTATGGACTTTGGAAGTACTACCTGAAGGGCGAAAGGCCATTCAGAACAAATGGATCTTTAAGAAGAAGACAGACGCGGACGGTAATGTCACCGTCTATAAAGCTCGACTTGTGGCAAAGGGTTTTTCACAAGTTCAAGGAGTTGACTACGATGAGACTTTCTCACCCGTAGCAATGCTTAAGTCTGTCAGAATCATGTTAGCAATAGCTGCTTATTTTGACTATGAAATTTGGCAAATGGATGTCAAAACAGCGTTCCTCAACGGTTTCCTTGAGGAAGAGTTGTATATGATGCAACCCGAAGGTTTTGTCGATCCAGAGAATGCTGACAAAGTTCGCAAACTCCAGCGATCCATTTATGGACTGGTGCAAGCATCTCGGAGTTGGAATAAGCGCTTTGATGAGGTGATCAAAGCGTTTGAGTTTATACAAGTTTACGGAGAAGCTTGTATTTACAAGAAAGTGAGTGGGAGCTCTATAGCGTTTCTAGTATTATATGTGGATGACATATTGCTGATTGGAAACAATATAGAAATGCTGGAAAGCGTGAAGGAATATTTGAACAAGAGTTTTTCAATGAAGGACGTAGGAGAAGTTGCTTTCATATTAGGCATTAAGATCTATAGAGATAGATCGAGACGCTTAATAGCACTTTCACAGAGCACATACATTGATAAAGTTTTGAAGAAGTTCAAAATGGAACAGTCCAAGAAGGGGTTCTTGCCTGTGTTACAAGGTGTGAAGTTGAGTAAGACTCAATGCCCAATAACTGCAGAAGATAGAGAAAAGATGAGTGTCATACCCTATGCTTCAGCCATAGGCTCTATCATGTATGCAATGCTGTGCACAAGACCCGATGTCAGCCTTGCCAAAAGTATGGCCGGAAGGTTTCAAAGTGATCCTGGAATGGAGCAGTGGCAAGCGGTCAAGAATATCCTTAAGTACCTGAAAAGGACTAAGGAAATGTTTCTCGTTTATGGAGGTGATGAAGAGCTCGTCGTAAAGGGTTATGTCGATGCAAGCTTTGATATTGATCCGGACGACTCTAAGTCGCAAACCGGATATGTATTTATTCTTAACGGGGGAGCGGTAAGCTGGTGCAGTTCCAAGCAAAGCGTGGTAGCTGATTCTACATGCGAAGCGGAATACATCGCAGCCTCGGAGGCGGCGAAGGAAGGTGTCTGGATGAAGCAGTTCATGACAGATCTTGGAGTAGTGCCCAGTGCACTGAATCCTATGAACCTGTTCTGTGACAACACTGGTTCCATTGCTCTGGCCAAGGAACCAAGGTTTCACAAGAGGACTAGACACATAAAGCGACGCTTCAACTCCATCCGCGATTACATCATGGAGAAAGACATAAATATTTGCAAAGTGCACACGGATCTAAATGTTGCAGACCCGTTGACTAAACCTCTTCCAAGGGCTAAACATGATCAACACCAGAACTGCATGGGTGTTCGATTCATTACAATGTAAATCACATAGTGATGTGAACTAGATTATTGACTCTAGTGCAAGTGGGAGACTGTTGGAAATATGCCCTAGAGGCAATAAATAAAGTGTTTATTATTGTATTTCCTTGTTAATGATAATCGTTTATTATCCATGCTATAATTGTATTAATTGGAAACATGGATACATGTGTGGATACATAGACAAACACAATGTCCCTAGTATGCCTCTAGTGAACTAGCTCGTTGATCGAAAGATGGTTAAGGTTTCCTAGCCATGGACATGAGATGTCATTTGATAACGGGGTCATAGCATTAGGAGAATGATGTGATGGACAAGACCCAAACTACAAATGTAGCTTATGATCGTGTCAGTTTATTGCTACTGTTTTCTGCATGTCAAGTATATGTTCCTATGACCATGAGATTGTTGGAAATATGCCCTAGAGGCAATAATAGATTAGTTATTATCATATTTCCTTGTTCGTGATAATCGTTTATTATCCATGCTATAATTGTATTGATCGGAAACTCAGATACATGTGTGGATACATAGACAACACCATGTCCCTAGTATGCCTCTAGTAGACTAGCTCGTTGATCAAAGGATGGTTAAGGTTTCCTAGCCATGGACATGAGATGTCATTTGATAACGGGATCACATCATTAGGAGAATGATGTGATGGATAAGACCCAAACTACAAACATAGCATATGATCGTTTCAGTTTATTGCTACTGTTTTCTGCATGTCAAGTATATGTTCCTATGACCATGAGATCATGCAACTCACGGATATCGGAGGAGTGCCTTGTGTGTATCAAACGTCGCAACGTAACTGGGTGACTATAAAGGTGCTCTACAGGTATCTCCGATGGTGTTTGTTGAGTTGGCATGGATCGAGACTGGGATTTGTTACTCCGTGTAACGGAGAGGTATCTCGGGGCCCACTCGGTAATGCAACATCACAATAAGCCTTGCAAGCAATGTGACTAATTGTTAGTTGCGGGATCTTGTATTACGGAACGAGTAAAGAGACTTGCCGGTAACGAGGTTGAACTAGGTATGGAGATACCGACGATCGAATCTCGGGCAAGTAACATACCGAAGAACAAAGGGAACGATATACGGGATTGACTGAATCCTTAACATAGAGGTTCGACCGATAAAGATCTTCGTAGAATATGTAGGAACCAATGTGGACGTCCAGGTCCCGCCATTGGTTATTGACCGTAGAGGTGTCTCGGTCATGTCTACATAGTTCTCGAACCCGCAGGGTCTGCACACTTAAGGTTCGGTGACGTTTCGGTAGTGTAGAGTTATGTATGGTGGTTACCGAAGGTTGTTCGGAGTCCCGGATGAGATCCCGGACGTCACGAGGAGCTCCGGAATGGTCCGGAGGTAAAGATTCATATATAGGAAGTCCCAGTTTGGTTTCCGGAAAAGTTTCGGGCTCATCGGTAGTGTACCGGGAGTATCGGTATTGTACCGGGAGTGCCGGTAGTGTACCGGAGGACCTCCGGGAGGGGTATTTCGACCCCAAGAGGTCCATGGGCTGTGGGAGAATAATAACCAGCCCTTAGTGGGCTGGGAAAACAGCCACAAAGGCCCATGGCGCAGGAGAGAAAGTCCTAAAGCAAAAAGTGGAAAATCAGCCAATAGGAGGCAATCCTACTCCAACTAGGATTGGAGGTGAAGTAGGATTGCTCCCACCTCCTATTTCGGCCGACCCAAAGGCCTTGGCTGCCTCTCCTCTCCTCTCCTCCTATATATACTAGTGGATTGGGTGGTTTTTGGACAGAATTTCCGGCCACGTGCTACCCGTTACACCGGTGCACAGTTTCTCCTCTAGATCGGTTTTCCGCAGCGCTTAGGCGAAGCCCTGCCGGAATCACTCCACCACCATCACCGGAGCGCCGTCACGCTGCCGGTGAACTCTCTCTCCTCTCCACCTCCTCTTGCTGGATCAAGATGGTGGAGATCGTCATCAAGCTGCACGTGTGCTGAACGCGGAGGTGCCGTCCGTTCGGCGCTAGATCGGAAGGACCGTGATCGAGATCGCGAGACGGTTCGTGATGTGATCACGGAACGGATCGTGATGAGTTCGCGGGATAGATCGTGATCAAGATCGTGAGATGGATCGTGATGAGATCGCGGGACGGATCGTGATGAGTTCACGGGACGGATCATGATTGGATCGCGGGACGGATCGTGATGAGATCGCGGGACGCTCGGCGATTTGGATCGCGAAGATGTTCGACTACACCAACCGCGTTTCTTAACGCTTCCCGCTTAGCGATCTACAAGGGTACGTAGATCCACTCTCCCTCTCGTAGATGCTCATCACCATGGATAGGTTTGCGTGTGCGTAGGAAAATTTTTGTTTCCCATGCGACGTTCCCCAACAGTGGCATCATGAGCTAGGTTGATGGTTCGATGAGATCTCGAGTAGAACACAAAAGGTTTGTGGGCGTTGATGCTTAGATTGCTTCCTCCCTTGGTCGGATTTTGGTTCAGCGGTATTGTGAGATGAAGCGGCCCGGACCAACATTACTCGTACGCTTACGAGAGACCGGTTCCCGCGATGCAACTTGTTGCTTAGCTGGCTTGCGGGTGACAGTTTCTCTTACTCTAGTTGGATCGGATCCGACAAAGGCGGTCCTTGAGAAGGTTGAAAAGCAAACTAGTGTATCACCGTTGTGGTTTTGCGTAGGTGAGAATTGTTCTTGCTAGATACCCGTAGCAGCCACGTAAAACATGCAACAACAATTAGAGGACGTCTAACTTGTTTTTGCAGGGTATGTTGTGATATGATATGGCCAATTACATGATGAGATATATGTGATGTATGAGATGATCATGTGATGTATAGATTATCACGACTTGCATGTCGGTGATTACGGCAACCGGCAGGAGCCATAGGGTTGTCTTTAATTATTGTATGACCTGCGTGTCAATCATTAAAGCGCTATGTAATGCTTTACTTTATCGCTACGGTAGCAATAGTAGTAGAAGCATGCAGGGCGTGACAACCCCGATGGCGACACGTTGATGGAGATCATGGTGTCGTGCCGGTGACGATGGAGATCATGCCGGTGTTTCGAAGATGGAGATCTTAAACACAAGTTGATGGCCATATCATGTCACTTATGAATTGCATGAGATGTTAATCCTTTTATGCACCTTGTTTTGCTTAGGACGACGGTAGCATTATAAGGTGATCCCTCACTTAATTTCAAGATAAATTGTGTTCTCCCCAAGTGTGCACCGTTGCGAAAGTTCGTCGTGTTGAGACACCACGTGATGATCGGGTGTGATAGACTCTACGTTCACATACAACGGGTGCAAGACAGATTTGCACATGCGGAACACTCGGGTTAAACTTGACGAGCCTAGCATGTACAGACATGGCCTCGGAACACAAGAGACCGAAAGGTCGAGCATGAGTCATATAGTAGATATGATCAACATAATGATGTTCACCATTGAAGCCACCTCAACTCACGTGATGATCGGACTCGAGTTGGTGAATTTGGATCATGTGACACTCAGATGACCTGAGGGATGTCAATTTGAGTGGGAGTTCTTAAGTAATATGATTAATTGAACTCATTATCATGAACATAGTCAGTAGTGTCTTTGCAAATTATGTTGTAGATTACTAGCTCGCACTGTAGCTCCCGTGTGTTTTTATATGTTCCTAGAGAAATAGAGTTGAAAGATGATGGTAGCAATATTGCGGACTGGGTCCGTGATATGAGGATTGTCCTCATTGCTGCACAGAAGGCTTATGTCCTTAATGCACCGTTCGGTACGCCACCCCCTCTAGCGTCGTCTGTAGATGTTGTGAACATCTGACAGGCACGTTCTGATGACTACTTGATAGTTTAGTGCGTCATGCATTACGACTTAGAATTGAGGCTCCAAGACGTTTTGAACGTCACGGAACATACGAGATGTTCTAAGAGCTGAGATTGTGATCTCAGGCTCGTGCCCGTGTTATGAGATATGAGATCTCAAACAAAGATTCTTTGCTTGCAAGACGAAAGAGAATAGCTCAATAGTTGAGCATGTGCTTAGATTGTCTAGGTGCCACAATCGCTTGAATCGAGTGGGAGTTGATCTTCCAGATAAGATAGTGATTGATATAGTTCTCCAAGTCACTATCACTAAGCTACTAGAACTTGGTGATGAACTATAAATTGCCAGGGATAGAAATGATTCCTGAGCTTCTCGCGATGTTTTGACACCGCGAAGGTAGAAGTCAAAAAGGAGCATCAAAGTGTTGATGGTTAGTAAAAACCACTAGTTTCGAGAAGGGCAAGGGCAAGTAGGGAAACTTCATGGATGGCAAGTCAGTTGCTGCTCCAGTGAAGCAGCCCAAAGTTGAACCTAAACCCGAGACTGAGTGCTTCCATTATGAGGAGAACGGTCACTGAAGCGGAACAACCCTGGATACATGGTAGATAAGAAGGCTGGCTAAGTCGACAGAAGTATATTTGATATGCATGTTATTGATGTGTACCTTGCTAGTACTCCTAGTAGCACCTGGGTATTGGATACCGGTTCGGTTGCTCGAAATAAAAGCTACGGAATAAATGGAGAACTAGCTAAGTGTGAGGTGACGATGTGTGTTGGAAATGTTTCCAAGGTTGATATGATCAAACATCGCACGCTCTCTCTACCTTCGGGATTAGTGACGAACCTAAATTTTATTTGGTGTTTTGCATTGAAGCATGAACGTGATTAGATCATGTTTATTGCAACACGGTTATTCATTCAAGTTAGAGAATAATGGTTATTCTGCTTACATGAATAAATACCTTCAATGGTCATGCACCTAGTAAGTGTGGTTCATTGAATCTTGATCATAGTAATACACATGTTCATAACAATGATGCCAAAAGATGCAAAGTTAATAATGATAGTACCACATACTTGTGGCACTGCCGCTAAATGTCATATTGGTATAAAGCGCATGAAGAAACTCCATGTTGATGGATCTTTGGACTCATTCGATTTTGAATCGGTTGAGACATGCGGACCATGCCTTTTGGTAAGATGACTAAACCCCGTTTTCTGGCTTGATGAAACGGGCAAGTGACTTATTGGAAACAATGCATGTTGATGTATACGATCCAATGAGTGTTTATAGCTTGCAGTGAATATCATTGTTTTCTTACCTTCACTGATGATTTGAGTAGATATAGTGTATATTTACTTAATGAAACACAAGTCTGAATTGTTTGAAAGGTTCAAAGCAAAGTTCAGAGTGAAGTTTAAAGATCATCGTGACAAGAAGATAAAAATTTCTGCGATATGATCGTGGAGGTGAATATCTGGGTTACGAGTTTGGCATACAAATTTAGACAATGTGAAAGTTGTTTCACAACTCACGCCACCTGGAACACCATAGTGTGATGGTGTGTCCGAACGTCGTAGTCATGCCTTATTTGATATAGCACATACTATGATGTCTCTTATCGTTTTAATACTATCGTTTTAGGGTTATGCATTAGAGACAACCGCATTCACTTTAAAATAGGGCACCATCTAAATCCGTTGAGATGACACCGTGTGAATTATGGTTTGATAGAAACCTAAAGCTGTCATTTCTTGATGTTTGGGGCTGCGAAGCTTGTGTGGAAAATGTTTTCACCTAATGAGCTCAAACCCAAAGCGAACAAATGCATCTTCATAGAATACGCCAAGAACAGTTGGGTATACCTTCTATCTCAGATCCGAGTGCAAAGTGTTTGTTGCTGGAATGGATCCTTTCCTGAGAAAAGGTTTCCCTCGAAAGAATTGAGTGGGAGGAAGATAGAACTTGATGAGGTTATTGAACCTTGTTTCAATCAGAGTAGCGCAGCGCAGAAAGTTGTTTCTGTGAAGCCTATGTTAGTTGAAGAAAGAAGTTAATGATGATGATCATGAAGCTTCGGATCAAGTTACTATCGAACCTCGTAGGTCGACAAGGACGTGTACTGCTCTTGAGTGGTACAACAACCCTGTCTTAAAGGTCATGTTGTTGGACAGCGATGAACCTACGAGCTATGGAGAAGCGATGATGGGCCCGGATTCCGACAAATGGATGAGACCATGAAATCCGAGATAGGATCCATGTATGAAAACCAAGTATAGACTTTGGTAGACTTGCTCGTTGGACGGCAGGTCGTTGAGTACAAATGGATCTTTAAAAATGAAGACAGACGCTGATGGTAAATATCACCATTTGTAAAGCTCGACTTGTTGCAAAGTAGTTTGTGACAAGTTCAAGGAGTTGACTACGATGAGATTTTCTCACTCGTAGTGGTGCTAAAGTCTGTTGGAATTATGTTAGCAGTTGCTGCGTTTTCAATTATGAAATCTGACAGATGGATGTCAAAACATCATTTCCTTAACGGTTTACTTGAGGAAAGGTTGTATGTGATACAACCAGAAGGTTTTGTCAGTCCTAAGGATGCTAAAAGGTGTGCAAGCTTTGGTGATCCTTCCATGGACTGAAGCAAGCATCTCGGAGTTGGAATATACACTTTGATGAGGTGATCAAAGTTTTTGATGTTTATACAAAGTTTACGAGAAACTTGTATTTGCAATAAAGTGAGTGGGAGCACTATAGAGTTTCTGATAAGTATATGTGGTTGACATATTGTTGATCGGAAATAATGTAGAATTTCTGGAAGGCATAAAAGGTTGTTTGAAAAGTATTTTTCTAAGGAAGACCTGGATAAAGCTACCTAATTGTTGAGCATCAAAATCTATAGAGATAGATCAAGATGCTTGATGAGACTTTCAATGAGTGCATACCTTGACAAG
This sequence comes from Hordeum marinum, assembly GCA_022496015.1. Classification (NCBI taxonomy): domain Eukaryota; kingdom Viridiplantae; phylum Streptophyta; class Magnoliopsida; order Poales; family Poaceae; genus Hordeum; species Hordeum marinum. The sequence goes on along the minus strand of CM039675.1, from coordinate 462,120,125 downwards.
ATTTTGAAAGAGTTCAAAATGGATCAGCCAGAGAAATAGTTCTCGTCTGATTTGTAAGGTGTGAAGTTGAGTGAGACTCAAAGCTCGACAACGGCAGAAGAAAGAGAAAGGATGAATGTCGTCCCCTATGCCTTAGCCATAGGCTCTATATTATGCCATGCTGTGTACCGCACCTATGTGTGCCTTGCCACGAGTCTGTCAAGGGGTACAAGAGTGGTCCAGGAGTGGATCACTGGACAGCGGTCGGAATTATCCTTAGTAACCAGAGGACTAAGGAAATGTTTCTTGATTATGGAGGTGATAAAGAGTTCGTCGTAAAGAGTTACGTCGATGCAAGCTTTAACACCTATCCGGATGACTAGTAGTAGCAATCTGGATACGTATAGTGGAGCAGCCATTTGGAAATAGTACCAAGTGGAGTGTGGTAGCAGTGTTTACGGTTTGACATAGAGATTTGCAAAGTACACACGGATCTGAATATCGCAGACCCGTTGACTATAAGACCTCTCTCACATGCAAAGCATGATCGAGCCCCAAAACTCATTGGGTGTTAGATTCATAACAATGCAAATCACATGGTGATGTGAACTAGATTATTGACTCTAGTGCAAGTGGGAGACTGTTGGAAATATGCCCTAGAGGCAATAATAGATTAGTTATTATCATATTTCCTTGTTCGTGATAATCGTTTATTATCCATGCTATAATTGTATTGATCGGAAACTCAGATACATGTGTGGATACATAGACAACACCATGTCCCTAGTATGCCTCTAGTAGACTAGCTCGTTGATCAAAGGATGGTTAAGGTTTCCTAGCCATGGACATGAGATGTCATTTGATAACGGGATCACATCATTAGGAGAATGATGTGATGGATAAGACCCAAACTACAAACATAGCATATGATCGTTTCAGTTTATTGCTACTGTTTTCTGCATGTCAAGTATATGTTCCTATGACCATGAGATCATGCAACTCACGGATATCGGAGGAGTGCCTTGTGTGTATCAAACGTCGCAACGTAACTGGGTGACTATAAAGGTGCTCTACAGGTATCTCCGATGGTGTTTGTTGAGTTGGCATGGATCGAGACTGGGATTTGTTACTCCGTGTAACGGAGAGGTATCTCGGGGCCCACTCGGTAATGCAACATCACAATAAGCCTTGCAAGCAATGTGACTAATTGTTAGTTGCGGGATCTTGTATTACGGAACGAGTAAAGAGACTTGCCGGTAACGAGGTTGAACTAGGTATGGAGATACCGACGATCGAATCTCGGGCAAGTAACATACCGAAGAACAAAGGGAACGATATACGGGATTGACTGAATCCTTGACATAGAGGTTCGACCGATAAAGATCTTCGTAGAATATGTAGGAACCAATGTGGACGTCCAGGTCCCGCCATTGGTTATTGACCGTAGAGGTGTCTCGGTCATGTCTACATAGTTCTCGAACCCGCAGGGTCTGCACACTTAAGGTTCGGTGACGTTTCGGTAGTGTAGAGTTATGTATGGTGGTTACCGAAGGTTGTTCGGAGTCCCGGATGAGATCCCGGACGTCACGAGGAGCTCCGGAATGGTCCGGAGGTAAAGATTCATATATAGGAAGTCCCAGTTTGGTTTCCGGAAAAGTTTCGGGCTCATCGGTAGTGTACCGGGAGTATCGGTATTGTACCGGGAGTGCCGGTAGTGTACCGGAGGACCTCCGGGAGGGGTATTTCGACCCCAAGAGGTCCATGGGCTGTGGGAGAATAATAACCAGCCCTTAGTGGGCTGGGAAAACAGCCACAAAGGCCCATGGCGCAGGAGAGAAAGTCCTAAAGCAAAAAGTGGAAAATCAGCCAATAGGAGGCAATCCTACTCCAACTAGGATTGGAGGTGAAGTAGGATTGCTCCCACCTCCTATTTCGGCCGACCCAAAGGCCTTGGCTGCCTCTCCTCTCCTCTCCTCCTATATATACTAGTGGATTGGGTGGTTTTTGGACAGAATTTCCGGCCACGTGCTACCCGTTACACCGGTGCACAGTTTCTCCTCTAGATCGGTTTTCCGCAGCGCTTAGGCGAAGCCCTGCCGGAATCACTCCACCACCATCACCGGAGCGCCGTCACGCTGCCGGTGAACTCTCTCTCCTCTCCACCTCCTCTTGCTGGATCAAGATGGTGGAGATCGTCATCAAGCTGCACGTGTGCTGAACGCGGAGGTGCCGTCCGTTCGGCGCTAGATCGGAAGGACCGTGATCGAGATCGCGAGACGGTTCGTGATGTGATCACGGAACGGATCGTGATGAGTTCGCGGGATAGATCGTGATCAAGATCGTGAGATGGATCGTGATGAGATCGCGGGACGGATCGTGATGAGTTCACGGGACGGATCATGATTGGATCGCGGGACGGATCGTGATGAGATCGCGGGACGCTCGGCGATTTGGATCGCGAAGATGTTCGACTACACCAACCGCGTTTCTTAACGCTTCCCGCTTAGCGATCTACAAGGGTACGTAGATCCACTCTCCCTCTCGTAGATGCTCATCACCATGGATAGGTTTGCGTGTGCGTAGGAAAATTTTTGTTTCCCATGCGACGTTCCCCAACAGAGATCATGCAACTCACAGATATCGGAGGAGTACCTTGTGTGTATCAAACGTCACAACGTAACTGGGTGACTATAAAGGTGCTCTACAGGTGTCTCCGAGGGTGTCTGTTGAGTTGGCATGGATCAAGACTGGAATTTGTTACTCCGTGTGACGGAGAGGTATCTCAGGCCCACTCGGTAATACAACATCACAATAAGCCTTGCAAGTAATGTGACTAAGTGTTAGTTGCGAGATCTTGTATTACGAAACGAGTAAAGAGACTTGCCAGTAATGAGGTTGAACTAGGTATGGAGATACCGATGATCGAATCTCGGGCAAGTAACATACCGAAAAACAAAGGGAACATCATACGGGATTAACTGAATCCTTGACATTGAGGTTCGACCGATAAAGATCTTCGTAGAATATGTAGGAACCAATGTGGACATCCATGTCCCGCCATTTGTTATTGACTGTAGAGGTGTCTTGGTCATGTCTACATAGTTCTCGAACCCGCAGGGTCTGCACACTTAAGGTTTGGTGACGTTTTGGTAGTATAGAGTTATGTATGGTGGTGACCGAAGTTTGTTCGGAGTCCCGGATGAGATCCCGGATGTCATGAGGAGCTCCGTAATGGTCCGGAGGTAAAGATTCATATATAGGAAGTCCTGTTTTGGTCACCGGAAAAGTTTCGGGCTCATTGGTAGTGTACCGGGAGTGCCGGGAGTGTACCGGGAGACCTCCAGGAAGGGTATTTTGACCCAAGAGGCTGCATGGGCTGTGGGAGAGTGGAAACCAGCCCTTAGTGGGCTGGTGGAACAACCACAAGAGGCCCATGCGTCTGGAAGAAAAAAGCCCAAGAGAAAAGGTGCGGAAAAAGGCAAAATAGGTGAATCCTAGTCCTACTAGGATTGGAGGTGGACTCCACCTCCTCCACTTCCTTTCAGCCAAAGCCCTTGGCTTGGGAAACCAAGGCTGCCTCCTATACTCTCTTCCTCCTATATATACTGGTGGTATAGAGGGTTTTTGCACTAGAATTTCAGCCACGTGCTACCCGTTCCTCCAGTGCATAGTTTCTCCTCTAGATCGGATTTCTGTAGTGCTTAGGCAAAGCCCTACCGGAATTGCTCCACCACCATCGCCGGAGCGCCGTCATGCTGCCGGAGAACTCTTCTTCCTCTCCACTCCTTCTTGCTGGATCAAGACGGTGGACATCGTCATCAAGCTGTACGTGTGCTGAACGCGGAGGTGTCGTCCGTTCGGCGCTAGATCGGAAGGATCGTGATCAAGTTCGTGGGACGGATCATGATCAAGTTCGTGGGACGAATCGTGATTGGATCGTGGGACGGATCGTGATTGGATCGCGGGATGGATCGTGATTGGATCGCGGGACGCACGGCGATTTGGATCGCGAAGACGTTCGACTACACCAACCGTGTTTCTTAACGCTTCCCGCTTAGCGATCTACAAGGGTATGTAGATCCACTCTCCCTCTTGTAGATGCTCATCACCATGGATAGATCTGCGTGTGCGTAGGAATTTTTTTGTTTCCCATGCAACGTTCCCCAACAGATCGCGAGACGATTCGTGATTGGATCATGGGACGGATCGTGATGTGACCGCGGGACGGATCGTGATTGGATCGCGGGACGGATCGTGATGGGATCGCGGGACGCTCGGTGATTTGGATCGCGAAGATGTTCGACTACATCAACCGCGTTTCTTAACGCTTCCCGCTTAGCGATCTACAAGGGTATGTAGATCCACTCTCCCTATCATAGATGCTCATCACCATGGATAGATCTTGCCTGTGCGTAGGAAATTTTTTGTTTCCCATGCAACGTTCCCCAACAGTGGTATCAAGCTAGGTTTATGTGTAGATGATATCTCGAGAAGAACACAAAGAGTTGTTGGAAATATGCCCTAGAGGCAATAATAAAATGGTTATTATTATATTTCCTTGTTCATGATAATTGTCTATTGTTCATGCTATAATTGTGCTAACCGGAAACTATAATACATGTGTGAACGCATAGACCACAACATGTCCCTAGTGAGCCTCTAGTTGGCTAGCTCGTTGATCAATAGATGGTCACGGTTTCATGACCATGGACATTAGATGTCGTTGATAATGGGATCACATCATTAGGAGAATGATGTGATGGACAAGACCCAATCCTAAGCATAGCACAAGATCGTGTAGTTCGTCTGCTAAAGCTTTTCTAATGTCAAGTATCGTTTCCTTAGACCATGAGGTTATGCAACTCCCGGATACCGTAGGAATACTTTGGGTGTGCCAAACGTCACAATGTAACTGGGTGGCTATAAAGGTACACTATCGGTATCTCCGAAAGTATCTGTTGGGTTGGCACAAATCGTGACAGGGATTTGTCACTCCGTGTGACGAAGAGGTATCTCTGGGCTCACTCGGTAATACATCATCATAATGAGCTCAATGTGACTAAGGAGTTAGCCACGGGATGATGTGTTACGGAACGAGTAAAGAGACTTGCCGATAACGAGATTGAACAAGGTATAGGGGTACCGACGATCGAATCTCGGGCAAGTGTCATACCGGTAGACAAAGGGAATTGTATACGGGATTGGTTGAATCCTCGATATCTTGGTTCATCCGATGAGATCATCGTGGAGCATGTGGGAGCCAACATGGGTATCCAGATCCCGCCGTTGGTTATTGACCGGAGAGGTGTCTCAGTCATGTCTACGTGCCTTCCGAACCCATAGGGTCCACACACTTAAGGTTCGATGATGCTAGGGTTATAGAGAAATAGTGTACGTGGTTACCGAAGGTTGTTCGGAGTCCCGGATGAGATCCCAGACGTCGTGAGGAGTTCTGGAGTGGTCCATAGGTAAAGATTCATATATAGGAAGTGAGGTTTTGGTCACTGGAAGTGTTTCGGACACCGGGACCACCGGAAGGGTTCCGGGGGTCCACCATGTGGGGCCACCGGCACCAGAGGGCTGCATGGGCCGCAGGTGGGAGGGAACCAGCCCCTAGGTGGGCTGGTGCGCCCCCCACAAGGTCCCAAGGCGCAGCACAAGGTGGGACGGTGGCAAACCCTAGGGGCACATGGGCCCTAGGCCCACCAAGGGCGCCGACCCTCCCTCTCTCCCTCTGGCCGCCGCACCATATGCCATCTGGGGCTGTCGCCGGCTCCTAGGGTGGGAACCCTAGGGGCTGTGCCCGGGGCTGTCAAAAAAGTTCGGGCTCGACAAACTGTGCGAGCTTGACTCGCTAACAGCTCGGCTCGTATTCGACTCGAGACTCTAACAAACCAAACTCGAGCCTGGTATCAAGCTCGCGAGCTTAGTCACGCCGAACTCAAACAGTTCGAGAAAGCTCGTTATGTTGTATATACGTGAAATTAGATCCCGCGCTCGTCTCTTTTTTCTCAGGCCTAACAACAAAAAGCCCATCTGCCGGAGTTCAATCGTCGGCAGGAGACGATATATTTCCTATCGAAATCACCGACGATCACAATCCCTTAATTCCAGCCAGTCTCCTCCAACCTTTCCCCTGCCTCAGAGCTAGGGCCTCGAAGGAGATGGTACCTTCGGCACCGCCACGCGTGATGGTGTGAATCCGGTGCCGCACCTGCATCGACTCTGGCATTTTCTTCCTCCAGCTTGAGTGTGAATCTGCCCTGCATCGGCTCGTGACGCTGTGAATCCGCCCTGCTTTTTTCTGTTGGTACGATTTACATCTAGCCATTATTTGCTCTACCGATTAGAAGCAACTAGTTAGGTCCTACCTCTGGTTGAAAGTGAGCAAGATGGGAACAAGATTCGTCTTTTTCTACACCTACAAGTTTAGCCTAGTCGTTGTGTTACCGTCTAGATGGAAACGATTCATCTTTTCTACTACTACATCTAGTTAGGTCCTGCACGTACTGTACACCAGTTTAGCCTAGTTGTTGTGTTATGGTGAATTATCTTTCCAACAATTACAACGTGAGATTTATATTTCGGTGAATTATCTTGCTTATTTTTTCAGTGACTTATTTACCAGTGAAGTTTAATACTTTGTATGTCACTGAAATTCGAGATGTCTTCTAACTTATTTTTTCAGTGAAGTTGGAGATGTCTTCTCATGAAGAATCACACACCGCTGATGCCGAGTCGCTGTTAGCAAGAACTGAGATGGGTGGACATGAAACCACAGAAACAAAAGATGAGCAGGAAAAGTTAGTGGTTGAGATAGATCCACCACAGAAGGCAACCAGGGCAAAGAAATCTGTAGTTTGGCGGTTCTTCGAGGAAGTTAAAGTCCTGTCAAAGAAAAGGAAAGGTGAGACTGAAATAAAAGGTAAGTGCATGGCACATGGAAGCCTATTTGCAAAGACGGCCAGTGGCACTACCTCTCACTGGATGAGGCACTTGAATACATGTGATCTGCACAAGCACAATCAAAAATCGAAGCAGCAAAAGATTATCAATTATCAAACTGAAGAAGAAGAGGAAGCTGAAGGTGATGTTGAAACTCCTGCTGTTGTTAATCCTGGTTATTGTGATAATGCAAAAATTCGCGAAATTATTTGCAAGCTTATCATTGTTCATGATATGCCTTTTCGTCTTGTGGAATACAAATGGTTTAATATTTTGATGAAGGCATTAAATCGTGGTTACAAGAAGATTTCTAGAAATACTATTAGAAATGAATGCATGAAGCTCTATGAATCTGAAAAGGACATATTGAAGAAGTATTTCAAAAATGTTAAGAAGATAAGCCTCACATGTGATCTTTGGACATCTAATCAGACAATCTGCTATATGAGTTTAGTTGCCCACTATATTGATGCTGATTGGAATATGCATTGCCGTATCATTAACTTTATTGAGCTAGAACCTCCTCATAGTGGTGTGGTGATTTCAAATGCTTTGTATGACTGTTTGGCTGAATGGAAGATTGAGAACAAAGTTGCTAGTATCACCTTTGACAATGCTGCGAGTAATGATTTGGCTGTCAAGTTCTTGCTTGCTAAGTTCAAAAATAGAAAGGCTCTTTGGTTTGAAGGAAACTTTCTGCATGTTAGATGTTGTGCTCACATTCTGAATCTGGTTGTCCAAGATGGTCTTAAGATGATTGAACATTTGACTGATAAAGTTAGGGAGACTATCAAGTATATCAAGAAATCAAACAATCAGTTCTATAAGTTTCAGAATGATATTGATTCTCTCAACATTGGACGTAGTAAGGGAATGGTTCTTGATTGCTGCACTAGATGGGGTTCAACCTTCAAAATGCTTGATTCTGCTTTCCATTATAGAGCAGCAATTGATGCTTATGCTTCAGGAGATGCAAACTATAGGTGGCAGCCATCCAAGGAAGAATGGTTGTTGTATGAACAAGTGAATTCTATCCTTGGTGTTTTTCATGAAGCTACGAAGGCATTTTCTGGTTCAACTTACCCGACCTCTAATCTGTTCTATACTCACATTGTCAACATTAAGAAGATACTATGTGGGTTGAAGGAATCAAAGGAGGAATGCCTTGCAGCAATGGCAGATGCAATGGAGGATAAGTTTAACAAGTATTGGGGGCCTGAATGCAACACATTGTTTGCTATTGCTACGATTCTTGATCCAAGATATAAGATAGATATGATTAAATACACATTTCCTTCTTTATATGCAGAAATTAAAGTTGCTGAAAAACTAACATCTGTTGAGGCTACTTTGCATGAATTGTATGCTTTATATGAATCTGAAAATAACAAAAGCATGGCAACATCAGCTAGTAATGGGTCCACTTCTCAGTGCACCAGTACATCTGCTAGTAGTTCTAATACGGCTTTCTCTATTACTAGCCAATGTCAAGAGTATATGAAAGCCAAGAAGGCATATCAGCCCTCAAAGTCAGATTTGAAGAAGTATTTGGATGATGATGTTGAGAACATTCCTGATGATAAATTTGATATACTTGGTTGGTGGAAGATGAATGAACTAAAGTATGCGTTAGTAGCAAAGATGGCTAGAGATGTCCTCACTATTCCCATTACTTCAGTCTCATCAGAGTCGGCTTTTAGCACCGGTGGTCGAGTGATTGATGACTACCGTAGCTCTTTGCTCCCATCGACGGTGCAAGGTTTGGTCTGTACCTCAAGTTGGATTAGAGGAGGCCACCACAAAGAGAAGGATGTGGTAAGCATATATGACACTTTTTTGTTCTTTATACAAAAAAATTACAATTCTGTTGTATAATCAAATTTTGTGTTTGTTGCACAGGAGGATGATGCCAATTCTATCCCGCTGGTATTAGTTGAAGCAGATTCCATAGTGGGCAGTAATTAGTCGCTTCGGAGATATGGTCAGCTCTTTTGTGGTTCCGTAAAAAATGTGTTTGTCAAGGTTAACCTGAAGCATTTCTTTCATTTGATAACCTCAAAGTGAATTTTCTTTTCAGGTACCATTTTCTATGAATAAGTAAATAAAGGTGATCCTACCAGATGGAGTGGAAACTGAAGCTGGCAGCAACGTCCCTGCACTTCTCTAGAAGCTGGAAGCCAGAACATGGAGTTGCAAATCTCTATGGAATATTGAGTGATCTCTTATGTACTTAATTAGTGTTGCTACGTGGGACTTCCACTTATATATATTAAGACTGCGTTTATTATGCAATTTAGCCATATTGCCGTAAGAGTGCTACTAAGATATTTGTAGTGGCTTGTTGCCACCGTATTCCTATTAATCTTTTATTATGTGAGACTATGAACCATTTTGTGTTGCAGTGATGTTAAGATTTACCATGTTCTTGCTATGTATCTAACTGTCCATCTTTTTTATGTACTAATTTTCTTTAACGAGCTTCAACAAATCGAGCTCGAGCATTGTCGAACTTTGGTCGAGCCGAACTCGAGCTTATATGTAGGTTCGAAGGTTAACTCTGGCTTGCTCGAGCTCGGCTCGAGCTTGTGCCGAGCCCGAGTCGAGCCTACCAGTGTTCGCTCGAGTTCGGCTCGTTGACAGCCCTTGCTGTGCCTGTGCCCTCCCTCCTCCTCCTCCTATATATAGTGGGGTTTTGGGGGTTGCCATCTACAGAAGTACCTCTCTCTCTTGGCGCAGCCCTACTCCTCCTTCTCCTCGTCCTCCGTAGTGCTTGGTGAAGCTCTGCCAGAGTACCACACAGCTCCACCGTCACCACGCTGTCGTGCTGCCGGAGCTCTCCCTCAACCTCTCCTTCCTCCTTGCTGGATCAAGGCGTAAGAGACATCACCGCGCTGAACGTGTGTTGAACGCGGAGGCGCCGTTGTTCGGCGCTTAGATCGGAATCGACCGCGATCTGAATCGCTGCGAGTACGGCTCCACCAACCGCGTTCTTGTAACGCTTCCGCTTTGCGATCTTCAAAGGTATGAAGATGCACTATTCACACTCGTTGTTGGTTTCTCCATAGATTGATCTTGGTGACACGTAGGAATTTTTTTGATTTACTACTACATTACCCAACAGTGGCATCATGAGCTAGGTTTATGCGTAGAATCTATGCACGAGTAGAACGCAAGTTGTTATGGGCGTCGATTTTGTCAATATGCTTGCTGTTACTAGTCTTATCTTGATTCGGTGGCATTGTGGGATGAAGCGGCTCGGACCAACCTTACACGTACGCTTACGTGAGACCGGTTCCACCATAGATGCACTAGTTGCATAAGGTGGCTGGCGGGTATCTGTCTCTCCCACTTTAGTCGGATCGGATTCGATGAAAAGGGTCCTTATGAAGGATAAATAGCAATTGGCATATCACGTTGTGTTTTTTGCGTAGGTAAGAAACGTTCTTGCTAGAAACATATAGCAGCCACGTAAAAATTTGCAACAACAATTAGAGGACCTCTAACTTGTTTTTGCAGCATGTGCCATGTGATGTGATATGGCCAAAGAATGTGATATGATATATGTGATGTATGAGATTGATCATGTTCTTGTAATAGGATTCACGACTTGCATGTTGATGACTATGACAACCGGCAGGAGCCATAGGAGTTGTCTTGATTTATTGTATGACCTGCATGTCAATCAAAAACGCCATGTAATTACTTTACTTTATTGCTAATCGTTAGCCATAGTAGTAGAAGTAATAGTTGGCGAGACAATTTCATGAAGACATGATGATGGAGATCATGATGTTGTGCCGGTGGCAATGATGATCATGGTGCCCCAAAGATGGAGACCAAAGGAGCAAGATGATCTTGGCCATATCATGTCACTATGTGATTGCATGTGATGTTTATCTGTTGGGGAACATTGCATGGGAAACAAAAAAAATCCTACGCACATGCAAGATCTATCCATGGTGATGACCATCTACGAGATGGAGAGTGGATCTACATACCCTTGTAGATCACTAAGCGGGAAGCGTTAAGAAACGCGGATGATGTAGTCGAACGTCTCCGCAATCCAAATCGCCGAGCATCCCGTGATCCCATCACGATCGGTCCCGCGATCTCATCACGATCCATCCCGCGATCTCATCACAATCCGTCCCGCGATCCAATCACGAATCATCTCGCGATCTTGATCACGGTCCTTCCGATCTAGTACCGAACGGACGACACCTCCGCGTTCAGCACACGTACAGCTCGATGACGATCGCCGCCTTCTTGATCCAGCAAGAGGGAGCAGAGAGGTAGAAGAGTTCTCCGGCAGCACGACGGCGTTGCGGTGATGGTGGTGGAGCTATTCCAGTAGGGCTTCGCCTAAGCACCGCTAAAACCGATCTAGAGGAGAGGGCAGCACGTGGCTGTTTTCTATGCGTGCAAAAAACCCTAAAACCTCTAGTATATATAAGAGGAGGAGAGGAGGAGGCTGGCGCACCAAGGTCCAGAAATCTTGCCCTTGGCGCAAGGAGAGGAGAGGATGAATCCTCCTCCAATCCTATTAGGACTAGGACTCCTTCCTTATTTAGCCTTTTTGCCTTTTTCCACCTTTTTCTCTTTGGGCTTTTCTTCCCAGCCTCATGGGCCTTTTGTGGGACTTCCACCAGCCCACAAAGGGCTGGTATTCATCCTCCCACAGCCCATGTATCCTCCTGGGTCAAAATACCCCTCCCGATGGTCCCCCGGTACACTACCGATGAGCCTGAAACTTTTCCGGTGACCAAAACAGGACTTCCTATATATCAATCTTTACCTCCGGACCATTTCGGAGCTCCTCGTGATGTTTGCGATCTCATCTGGGACTCTGAAAAACCTTCAGTCACCACCATATATAACTCTATACTACCAAAATGTCACTGAACCTTAAGTGTGGAGACCCTGCGGGTTCGAGAACTATGTAAACATGACCGAGACACCTCTACGGTCAATAACCAACAACGGGACTTGGATGCCCATATTGGTTCCTACATATTATACGAAGATCTTTATTGGTCGAACCTCTATGTCAGGGATTCAGTTAATCCCGTATAATGTTCCCTTTGTTTATCGGTATGTTACTTGTCCGAGATTCGATCGTCGGTATGTGCATACCTAGTTCAATCTCATTACCGGCAAGTCTATTTACTCATTCCGTAATACAAAACCCCATGGCTAACACTTGGTCACATTGCTTGCAAGATTTTGTGATGTTGTATTACCGAGTGGGCCCTGAGATACCTCTCCGTCACACGGAGTAACAAATCCCAGTCTTGATCCGTGCCAACCGAATAGACACCCTCGGAGATACCTGTAGAGCACCTTTATAGTCACCCAGTTACGTTGCGACGTTTGATACACACAAGGCACTCCTCCGGTGTCAGTGAGTTGCATGATCTCATGGTCATAGGAACAAATACTTGACATGCAGAAAACTATAGCAATAAACTGACACGATCATATGCTACGTTTATAGTTTGGGTCTTGTCCATCACATCATTCTCCTAATGATGTGATCCCGTTATCAAATGACATCTCATGTCCATGGCTAGGAAACCTTAACCATCTTTGATCAACGAGCTAGTCCATCAGAGGCATACGAGGGACATGGTATTGTCTATGTATCCACACATGTATCTGAGTTTGCGATCAATACAATTCTAGCATGGATAATAAACGATTATCATGAACAAGGAAATATAATAATAACCATTTTATTATTGCCTCTAGGGCATATTTCCAACAGTCTCCCACTTGCACTAGAGTCAATAATCTAGTTCACATCACCATGTGATTCGCATTGTTATGAATCTAACACCCAATGAGTTCTGGGGCTCGATCATGCTTTGCATGTGAGAGAGGTATTATTAGTCAACGGGTCTGCGACATACAGATCCGTGTGTACTTTGCAAATCTCTATGTCTTACCATAGACACTGCTACCACACTCTACTTGGAGCTATTCGAAATGGCTGCTCCACTATACGCATCCAGATTGCTACTAAGAGCAATCCGGATTAGTGTTAAAGCTTGCATCGACGTAACTCTTTACGACGAACTCTTTATCACCTCCATAATTGAGAAAAAATCTCCTTAGTCCTTTGGTTACTAAGGATAACTTTGACCGCTGTCCAGTGATCCACTCCTGGATCACCTTCGTACCCCTTGACAGACTCATGGCAAGGCACACACCAGGTGCGGTACACAGCATGGCATAATATAGAGCCTATGGCTAAGGCATAGGGGACGACGTTCGTCCTTTCTCTTTATTCTGCCGTGGTTGAGCTTTGAGTCTTACTCAACTTCACACCTTACAAATCAGGCAAGAACTCTTTCTCCGACTGATCCATTTTGAACTCTTTCAAAATCTTGTCAAGGTATGTACTCATTGAAAATCTTATCAAACATCTTGATCTATCTCTATAGATCTTGATGATCAACAATTAAGTAGCTTTATCCAGGTCTTCCTTTGAAAAATTCTTTTCAAACAACCCTTTATGCTTTCCAGAAATTCCACACCATTTCCAATCAATAATATGTCATCCACATATGCTTATCAGAAACTCTATAGTGCTCCCACTCACTTTATTGTAAATACAAGTTTCTCATAAACTTTGCATAAACTCAAAAACTTTGATCACCTCATCAAAGCGTATATTCCAACTCCGAGATGCTTGCTCCAGCCTCATAGAAGGATTGCTGGAGCTTGCACACCTTTTAGCATCCTTAGGACCGACAAAACCTTCTGGTTGTATCACATACAACCTCTCCTCAAGTAAACCGTTAAGGAAACGATGTTTTGACATCCATCTGCCAGATTTCAAAATTGATAAATGCAGCAACTGCTAACCTAATTCCAACAGACTTCAGCATCGCTATGACTAAGAAAGTCTCATCGTAGTCAACTCCTTGAACTTGGAGAAAACTTCTTTGTGACAAGTCGATCGTTATCAATGGTGACATTCACCATCGGCGTCTGTCTTCATCTCAAAAATCCATTTGTACTCAACGACCTGTCGTCCAACGAGCAAGTCTACCAAAGTCTATACTTGGTTTTCATACATGGATCCTTTCTCGGATTTCATGGCCTCTAACCATTTGTCGGAATCCGGGCCCATTATCGCTTCTCCAGAGTTCGTATGTTCATCTTTGTCCAACAACATGACCTCTAAGACAGGGTTGCCGTACCACTCAGGAGCAGTACGCGTCCTTGTTGACCTACGAGGTTCGATAGTAACTTGATCTAAAGCTTCATGATCATCATCATTAACTTCCTCTTCAACTGACGTAGGCTCCACAGAAACACCTTTCTACGCTGCGCTATTCTCTGGTTGAAACAAAGGTTCAACAACCTCATCAAGTTCCATCTTTCTCCCACTCAATTCTTTCGAGAGAAACTCTTTCTCGAGAAAGGACCCGTTTTAGCAATAAACACTTTATGCTTGGATCTGAGATAGAAGGTATACCCAACTGTTCTCAGGGTATTCTATGAAGATGCATTTGTCCGCTTTGGGTTCGAGCTCTTTAGGTGAAACCTTTTTCACATAAGTGTCGCAGCCCCAAACATTAAGAAATGACAGCTTAGGTTTCTGTCAAACCATATAGTGTCATCTCAACGGATTTAGATGGTGCCCTATTTTAAAGTGAATGTAGTTGTCTCTAACGCATAACCCAAAACGATAGTGGCAAACTGATAAGAGACATCATAATTCACACCATATCCAATAGAGCATGACTACGACGTTCGGACTCACCATCACACTATGGTGTTAGAGGTGGCGTTAGTTGTGAAACAACTTCCACATTGTCTAAATTTGTATGCCAAACTCGTAGCTCAGATATTAACCTCCACGATCATATCGTAGACATTTTTATCTTCTTGTCACGATGATCTTAAACTTCAATTTGTTTGAACTCTTTCAAATGATTCAGACTTATGTTTCATCAATTAAATATACACTATATCTACTAAAATCATTAGTGAAGGTAAGAAAATAACGATATCCACCGCCTGCTAAAACACTCATTGAACCGTATACATCAACATGTATCATTTCCCATAAGTTACTTGCCCCGCTCTATCATATTGAAAATGGGGTTTTAGTCATCTTGCCCACAAGGCATGGTCCGCATGTCTCAACCGATTCGAAATCGAATGAGTCCAAAGATCCATCAGCATGGAGTTTCTTCATGCGTTTACACCAATATGACATTTAGCCGCAGTGCCACAAGTATGTGGTACTATCATTATTAACTTTGTATCTTTTGGCATCTATGTTATGAACACGTGTACTACTACGATCAAGATACAACAAACCATTCATTGGGTGTACGACCATTGAAGGTATTATTCATGTAAACAGAATAACCATTATTCCCTAACTTAAATGAATAACCGTATTGCAATAAACACGATCTAATCACGTTCATGCTCAACGCAAACACCAAATAACATTTATTTAGGTTCGTCACTAATCCTGAAAGTAGAGAGAGCGTGCGATGTTGATCACATCAACCTTGGAAACATTTCCAACACACATCATCACCTCACCCTTAGTTAGTCTCCGTTTATTCTGTAGCTTTTATTTCGAGTCACTAACATTTAGCAACCGAATGAGTATCCAATACCCAGGTGCTACTAGGAGTACTAACAAGGTACACATCAACAACACGTATATCAAATATACTTCTGTCGATGCTGCCAGTCTTCTTATCTACCAAGTATCTAGGGTTGTTCCGCTTCAGCGACCGCTCTCCTCATAATAGAAGAACTTAGTCTCGGGTTTGGGTTCAACTTTGGGTTGCTTCACTGGAGCAGCAACTGACTTGCCGTCCATGAAGGTTCCCTCCTTGCCCTTGCCCTTGTCGAAACCAGTGGTTTTACTAACCATCAACACTCGATGCTCCTTCTTTATTTCTACTTTTGCGGTGTCAAACATCGCGAATAGCTCAGGGATCATCAATTTTATCCCTGGCATTTCATAGTTCATCACAAAGCTCTAGCAGCTTAGTGACAGTGACTTTGGAGAACTGTATCAATCACTATCTTATCTCGAAGATAATCTCCCACTCTATTCAAGCGATTGTAGTACTCAGACAATTTGAGCACATGCTCAACGATTTGAGCTATTCTCCTTCATCTTGCAGGCAAAGAATCTTGTTGGATATCTCATATCTCACAACACGGGCACGAGCCTGAGATCACAATTTCAGCTCTCAGAACATCTCATATGTTCCGTGACATTCAAAACGTTTCAAAGCCTCAATTCTAAGTCGTAATGCATGACGCACTAAACTATCATGTAGTCATCGGAACGTGCCTGTCAGATGTTCACAACATCTACAAACGACGCTAGAGGGGGTGGTGCACCGAGCGGTGCATTAAGGACATAAGCCTTCTGTGCAGCAATGAGGACAATCCTCAGATCATGGACCCAGTCCGTAATATTGCTACCATCATCTTTCAACTCTATTTCTCTAGGAACATATATAAAAATTCAAGGGAGCTACAGCGTGAGCTAGTAATCTACAACATAATTTGCAAAGACACTTTGACTATGTTCATGATAATGAGTTCAATTAATCATATTACCTAAGAACTCTCACTCAAATTGACATCCTTCCGGTCATTCGAGTGATACATGATCCAAATTCACCAACTCAAGTCCGATCATCACGTGAGTTGAGGTGGTTGCAATGGTGAACATCATCATGTTGATCATATCTACTATATGACTCATGTTCAACCTTTCAGTCTCTTGTGTTCCGAGGCCATGTCTGTACATGCTAGGCTTGTCAAGTTTAACCCGAGTGTTCTGCATGTGCAACACTGGCTTGCACCCGTTGTATGTGAACGTTGAGTCTATCACACCCAATCATCACATGGTGTCTCGACACGACGAACTTTTGCAACAGTGCACACTCGGGGAGAACACAATTTTATCTTGAAATTTAAGTGAGGGATCACCTTATAATGCTACCGTCGTCCTGAGAAAAACAAGGTGCATAAACGGATTAACATCACATGCAAATCATAAGTGACATGATATGGCCATGAACTTGTGCTTTTGATCTCCATTTTTGAAAGCACCGGCATGATCTCCATCGTCACCGGCATGACACCATGATCTCCATCATCTTGATCTCCATCAACGTGTCGCCATCGGGGTTGTCGCGCCCGTCATGCTCATACTACTATAGCTATCGTTTAGCGATAAAGTAAAGCATTACATAGCACTTAATGATTGACACACATGTCATACAATAATTATAGACAACCCTATGGCTCCTGCCGGTTGCCGTACTCATCGACATGCAAGTCGTGATATTCTATACAACACATGATCATCTCATACATCACATATATCTCATCATGTAATTGGCCATATCATATCACAACATACCCTGCAAAAACAAGTTAGACGTCCTCTAATTGTTGTTGCAAGTTTTACGTGGCTGCTACGGGTATCTAGCAAGAACAGTTCTCACCTACACATAACCACGACGGTGATACATAAGTTGCTTTTCAACCTTCTCAAGGACCGCCTTTGTCGAATTCGATCCAACTAAAGTAGGAGAAACAGACACCCGCCAGCCATCTTTGTGCAACGAAGTTACACGTCAGTCGATGGAACCGGTCTCTCGTAAGCGTACGAGTAAGGTTGGTCCGGGCCGCTTCATCCCACAATACCGCCGAACCAAAATACGACCAAGGGAGGAAACAATCTAAGCATCAACGCCCACAAACTTCTTTGTGTTCTACTCGAGATCTCATCTACACATAGACCTAGCTCTGATACCACTGTTGAGGAACGTTGCATGGGAAACAAAATTCCTACGCACACGCAAGATATATCCATGGTGATGAGAATCTATGAGAGGGAGAGTGGATCTACATACCCTTGTAGATCGCTAAGCGGGAAGCGTTAAGAAACGCGGTTAATGTAGTCGAACGTCTTCGCGATCCAAATCGCCGAGCGTCCCGTGATCCCATCACGATCCGTCCCGTGATCTCATTACGATATGTCCCGCGATCTCATCACGATATGTCCCACGATCCAATCACGAATCGTCTCGCGATCTTGATCACGGTCCTTCCGATCTAGTACCGAAAGGACGGCACCTCCGCGTTCAGCACACGTACAGCTCGATGACGATCTCTGCCTTCTTGATCCAGCAAGAGGGAGCAGAGAGGTAGAAGAGTTCTCCGGCAGCGCGACGGCGTTGTGGCGATGGTGGTGGAGCTATTCCAGCAGGGCTTCGCCTAAGCACTGCTAAAACCGATCTAGAGGAGAAACTGTGATCTAGAGGAGAGGGCAGCACGTGGCTGTTTTCTATGCGTGCAAAAACCTTAAAACCTCTAGTATATATAAGAGGAGGAGAGGAGGAGGCTGGCGCACCAAGGGCCACAATCTTTCCCTTGGCGCAAGGAGAGGAGAGGAGGAATCCTCCTCCAATCCTATTAGGACTAGGACTCCTTCCTTATTTAGCCTTTTTGCCTTTTTCCACCTTTTTCTCTTTCGGCTTTTCTTCCCAGCCTCATGGGCCTTTTGTGGGACTTCCACCAGCCCACAAAGGACTGGTATTCATCCTCCCACAGCCCATGTAGCCTCCTGGGTCAAAATACCCCTCCCGATGGTCCCCCGGTACACTACCGGCACTCCCGATACACTACCGATGAGCCCGAAACTTTTCCGGTGACCAAAACAATACTTCCTATATATCAATCTTTACCTCCAGACCATTTCGGAGATCCTCGTGATGTCTGGGATCTCATCCGGGACTCCTAACATCCTTCAGTCACCATCATACACAACTCTATACTACCGAAACGTCACCGAACCTTAAGTGTGGAGACCCTGCGGGTTCGAGAACTGTGTAGACATGACCGATACACCTCTACGGTCAATAACTAACAGCGGGACCTGGATGCCCATATTGGTTCATACATATTATACAAAGATCTTTATCGGTCGAACCTCTATGTCAGGGATTCAGTTAATCCCGTATAATGTTCCCTTTTTTATCGGTATGTTACTTGCCCGAGATTCGATCGTCGGTATCTACATACCTAGTTCAACCTCGTTACCGGCAAGTCTCTTTACTCGTTCCATAATACAAGATCTCGTGGCTAACACTTAGTCACATTGCTTGCAAGGCTTATTGTGATGTTGTATTATTGAGTGGGCCCTTAGATACCTGTCCGTCACACGGAGTAACAAATCCTAGTCTTGATCCATGCCAACCCAACAGAAACCCTCGGAGATACCTGTAGAGCACATTTATAGTCACCCAGTTACGTTGCGACGTTTGATACACACAAGGTGAGTTGCATGATCTCATGGTCATAGGAACAGATACTTGACATGCAGAAAACTGTAGCAATAAACTAACACGGTCATATGCTACGTTTATAGTTTGGGTCTTGTCCATCACATCATTCTCCTAATGATGTGATCCCGTTATCAAATGACATCTCATGTCCATGGCTAGGAAACCTTAACCATCTTTGATCAACGAGCTAGTCCATCAGAGGCATACTAGGGACATGGTGTTGTCTATGTATCCACACATGTATCTGAGTTTGCGATCAATACAATTCTAGCATGGATAATAAACGATTATCATGAACAAGGAAATATAATAATAACCATTTTATTATTGCCTCTAGGGCATATTTCCAACATTATCATGTTTTACATCTTATTTGCTTAGAACGACGGTAGCTTAAATAAGATGATATCTCACTAAATTTTCAAGAAATGTGTTCCCCCTAACTGTGCACCGTTGCTAAGGTTCGTTGTTCCGAAGCACCACGTGATGATCGGGTGTGATGGACTAAAACGTTCGCATACAACGGGTGTAAGCCAGATTTACACAGGCAATACACTTAGGTTGACTTGACGAGCCTAGCATGTACAGACATGGCCTCGGAACACGGAAGAACGAAAGGTCGAACATGAGTCGTATAGAAGATACGATCAACATGGAGATGCTCACCATGGATGACTAGTCCGTCTCATGTGATGATCGGACACGGGCTAGTTGACATGGATCATGTGTCACTTGGATGACTAGAGAGATGTCCATCTGAGTGGGAGTTCATTAAATAATTTGATGATGTGAACTTAATTATCATGAACTTAGTCTAAAAATGTCTTTACAGTCTATATTGTAGATCCAATGGCCAACGCTAATGTTGCCCTCAACTTCAACGCGTTCCTAGAGAAAACCAAGCTGAAAGACGATGGAAGCAACTATGCGGACTGGGTCCGTAACTTGAGGATCATCCTCATAGCTTCCAAAATATTGTATGTCCTTGATGCATCGCTAGGTGACGCACCCGTTTTCTCAGCAACTCAAGACGTTATGAATGCCTGGCAGTCGTGCTGTGATGATTACTCCCTGGTTCAGTGTGGCATGCTTTACAGCTTAGAACCGGGGCTCCAAAAGCGTTTTGAGCAACACGGAGCATATGAGATGTTCCAAGAGCTGAAATTGGTTTTCCAAGCTCATGCCGGGGTCGAGAGATATGATGTCTCTGACAAGTTCTTTAGTTGTAAGATGGAGAAAAATAGTTCTGTCAGTGAGCACATACTCAGAATGTCTGGGTTACACAACCGCTTGTCTCAACTGGGAGTTAATCTTCCGGATGACTCGGTCATTGACAGAATCCTCCAGCCGCTTCCACCTAGCTACAAGAGCTTTGTGATGAACTACAACATGCAGGGTATGGAGAAGTCCATTCCTGAGTTGTACTCGATGCTGAAATTAGCGGAGGTCGAGATCAAAAAGGAGCATCAAGTGTTGATGGTCAATAAGACCACTAGTTTCAAGAAAGGCAAGGGTAAGAAGAATTCAAGAAGGACGGCAAAGCAGTTGCCGCGCCCGGTAAGCAAGTTGCCGGAAAGAAGAACAAGAATGGACCCAAGCCTGAGACTGAGTGCTTTTATTGCAAGGGTACCGGTCACTGGAAGCAGAACTGCCCCAAGTACTTAGCGGATAAGAAGGTCGGCAACATTAAAGGTATATGTGATATACTTGTTATTGATGTGTACCTAACCAGCACTCGTAGTAGCTCCTGGGTATTTGATACCGATGCAGTTGCTCACATTTGTAACTCCAAGCAGGAGCTACGGAATAAGCGAAGACTGGCAAAGGACGAGGTGACGATGCGCGTCGGGAATGGTTCCAAGGTTGATGTGATTGCCATCGGCACGCTACCTCCACATCTACCTTCGGGATTAGTTTTAAACCTCAATAATTGTTATTTAGTACCTTGAGCATGAACATGGTATCTGGATCTCGCTTAATGCGAGATGGCTACTCATTTAAATCTGAGAATAATGGTTGTTCTATTTATATGAGAGAAATGTTTTATGGTCATGCCCCGCTGGTCAATGGTTTATTTTTGATGAATCTCGAACATGATGTTACACATGTGCATAGTGTGAGTACCAAAAGATGTAAGATTGATAACGATAGTCCCACTTACATGTGGCATTGCCGCCTTGGTCATATGGGCGTCAAACGCATGAAGAAACTCCATGTTGATGGACTTTTGGAGTCTCTTGATTTTGAATCATTTGACACATGCAAACCATGCCTCATGGGCAAGATGACCAAGACTCCGTTCTTCGGAACAATGGAGTGAGCAACTGACTTGTTGGAGATAATACATACCGATGTATGCGGTCCAATGAGCGTTGAGGCTCGCGGTGGCTACCGTTATGTTCTCACCCTCATTGATGACTTAAGCAGATATGGGTATGTCTACTTAATGAAACACAAGTCTGAAACCTTTGAAAAGTTCAAGGAATTTCACGGTAAGGTAGAGAATCAACGTGACAGGAAAATAAAGTGCCTACGATGTGATCATGGCGGAGAATATTTGAGTCACGAGTTTGGCACACACCTAAGGAAATGTGGAATTGTTTCACAACTCACGCCGCCTGGCACACCTCAGTGAAATGGTGTGTCTAAATGTCATAATCGCACTCTATTGGATATGGTGCGATCTATGATGTCTCTTACCGACTTACCGCTATCATTTTGGGGATATGCATTAGAGACTGCCGCATTCACTTTAAATAGGGCATCGTCTAGATCCGTTGAGACGACACCGTATGAATTATGGTTTGGAAAGAAACATAAGCTGTCGTTTCTAAAAGTTTGGGGATGCGATGCTTATGTGAAGAAACTTCAACCTGAGAAGCTCGAACCCAAAGCGGAAAAGTGCGTTTTCATAGGATACCCCAAAGAAACTGTTCGGTATACCTTCCACCTCAGATCGGAAGGCAAAGTATTTGTTGTCAAGAATGGATCCTTTCTGGAGAAAGAGTTTCTCTCGAAAGAAGTAAGTGGGAGGAAAATAAAACTTGATGAGGTAATTGTACCTCCACTCGACCGGAGAGTAGCGCAGCACAGGAAGTTGTTTCTGTGGAGCCTACACCGGCTGAAGAGGAAGTTAATGATGATGATCATGAAACTTCAGATCAAGTTGCTATTGAACTTCGAAGGTCCACGAGGGCACGTTCCGCACCAGAGTGGTACGACAACCCTGTCCTGGAGATCATGTTGTTGGACAATGGTGAACCTTCGAACTATGAAGAAGCGATGGCGGGCCCGGATTCCAACAAATGGCTTGGAGCCATGAAATCCGAGATAGGATCCATGTATGAGAACAAAGTATGGACTTTGGTGGACTTGCCTGATGATCGGCGAGCCATAGAAAATAAATGGATCTTTAAGAAGAAGACTGACACGGATGGTAATGTGACCGTCTATAAGGCTCGGCTTGTCGCTAAGGGTTATCGACAAGTTCAAGGAGTTGACTACGATGAGACTTTCTCACCCGTAGCGATGTTGAAGTCCGTCCGAATCATGTTAGCAATTGCCGCATTTTATGATTATGAGATCTGGCAAATGGACGTCAAAACGGCATTCCTTAATGGTTTCCTTAAGGAAGAATTGTATATGATGCAGCCGGAAGGTTTTGTGGATCCTAAGAATGCTAACAAGGTATGCAAGCTCCAGCGCTCCATCTATGGGCTGGTGCAAGCATCTCGGAGTTGGAATATTCGCTTTAATGAGGTGATTAAAGCGTTCGAATTTATACAGGTTTATGGAGAACCCTGTATTTACAAGAAAGTGAGTGGGAGCTTTGTAGCATTTCTCATATTATATGTGGATGACATATTGTTGATGGGAAATGATATAGAACTTTTGGAAAGCATAAAGGCCTACTTGAATAAGTGTTTTTCAATGAATGACCTTGGAGAAGCTGCTTACATATTAGGCATCAAGATCTATAGAGATAGATCGAAATGCCTCATTGGTCTTTCACAAAGCACATACCTTGACAAGATATTGAAGAAATTCAATATGGATCAGTCCAAGAAGGGGTCTTGCCTGTGTTGTAGGGTGTGAGATTGAGTACGACTCAATGCCCGACCACGGCAGAGGATAGAGAAAAGATGAGTGTCATCCCCTATGCTTCAGCCATAGGCTCTATTATGCATGCCATACTGTGTACCAAACCTGATGTGAACCTTTCCATAAGTTTGGTAGGGAGGTACCAAAGTGATCCCGAAGTGGAACACTGGACAGCGGTCAAGAATATCTTGAAGTACCTGAAAAGGACCAAGGACATGTTTCTCGTATATGGAGGCGTCGAAGAGCTCGTCGTAAAGGGTTACGTTGATGCTAGCTTCGACACAGATCCGGATGACTCCAAGTCACAAACCGGATACGTGTATATATTGAACAGAGGGGCGGTAAGCTGGTACAGTAGCAAGCAAAGCGTTGTGGCGGCATCTACATGTGAAGCGGAGTACATAGCTGCTTCGGAAGCAGGAAAGGAAGGAGTCTGGATGAAGGAGTTCATCACCGACCTAGGAGTGATTTCCAGTGCGTTGGGCCCGATGACTCTATTCTGTGACAACACTGGAGCTATTGCCCTTGCCAAGGAGCCCAGGTTTCACAAGAAGACAAGACACATCAAGCGCCGTTTCAACTCCATTCGTGATTACATTCAGGAAGGAGATATAGATATTTGTAAAGTACATATGGATCTGAATGTCCTAGATCCGCTGACTAAACCTCTCTCACAAGCAAAACATGATCAACACCAGAACTCTATGGGTGCTCGATACATCACAATGTAACTAGATTATTGACTCTAGTGCAAGTGGGAGACTGTTGGAAATATGCCCTAGAGGCAATAATAAAATGGTTATTATTATATTTCCTTGTTCATTATAATTGTCTATTGTTCATGCTATAATTGTGTTAACCGGAAACCGTAATACATATGTGAACACATAGACCACAACATGTCCCTAGTGAGCCTCTAGTTGGCTAGCTCGTTGATCAATAGATGGTCACGGTTTCATGAACATGGACATTGGATGTCGTTGATAACGGGATCACATCATTAGGAGAATGATGTGATGGACAAGACCCAATCCTAAGCATAGCACAAGATCATGTAGTTCGTCTGCTAAAGCTTTTCTAATGTCAAGTATTGTTTCCTTAGACCATGAGGTTGTGCAACTCCCGGATACCGTAGGAATACTTTGGGTGTGCCAAACGTCACAATGTAACTGGGTGGCTATAAAGGTACACTATGGGTATCTCCGAAAGTATCTGTTGGGTTGGCACGAATCAAGACTGGGATTTGTCACTCCGTGTGACGGAGAGGTATCTTTAGGCCCACTCGGTAATACATCATCATCATGAGATCAATGTGACTAAGGAGTTAGCCACGGGATGATGTGTTACGGAACAGGTAAAGAGACTTGCCGGTAACGAGATTGAACAAGGTATAGGGATACCGACGATCGAATCTCGGGCAAGTGTCATACCGGTAGACCAAGGGAATTGTATACGGGATTGCTTGAATCCCCGACATCGTGGTTCATCCGATGAGATCATCGTGGAGCATGTCGGAGCCAACATGGGTATCCAGATCTCGCTATTGGTTATTGACCTGAGAGGTGTCTCAGTCATGTCTACGTGCCTCCCGAACCCGTAGGGTCTACACACTTAAGGTTCGATGACGCTAGGGTTATAGGGAAATAGTGTACGTGGTTACCGAAGGTTGTTTAGAGTCTCGGATGAGATCCCGGACATCATGAGGAGTTCCGGAGTGGTCCGAAGGTAAATATTCATATATAGAAAGTGAGGTTTTGGTCACCGGAAGTGTTTCGAACTTCACTGGTAACATACTGGGACCACCGGAAGGGTTCCGGGGGTCCACCATGTGAGGCCACCGGCACCAGAGGGCTGCATGGGCCGCACGTGGGAGGGAACCAGCCCCTAGGTGGGAAGGTGCGCCCCTCACAAGGGCCCAAGGCGCAACACAAGGTGGAAGGGGGGCAAACCCTAGGGGCAGACGGGCCCTAGGCCCACCTAGGGCACCGACCCTCCCTCTCTCCCTTTGGCTGCCGCACCAGATGCCATCTGGGGCTGCCGCCGGCTCCTTGGGTGGTAACCCTAGGGGCTGTGCCCTCCCTCCTCCTCCTCCTCCTATATATAGTGGGGTTTTGGGGGCTGCCATCTACAGAAGTACCTCTCTCTCTCGGCGCAGCCCTACTCCTCCTTCTCCTCGTCCTCCATAGTGCTTGGCGAAGCTGTGCCGGAGTACCATGCAGCTCCACCGTCACCACGCCGTCGTGCTGCCAGAGCTCTCCCTCAACCTCTCCTTCCTCCTTGCTGGATCAAGGCGTAGGAGACGTTATCGGGCTGCACGTGGGTTGAACGCGGAGGCACCGTTGTTTGGCGCTTAGTTCGGAATCGACCGCGATCTGAATCGCTGCGAGTACGACTCCACCAACCGCGTTCTTGTAATGCTTCCGCTTTGTGATCTTCAAAGGTATGAAGATCCACTCTTCCCACTCGTTGCTGGTTTCTTCATAGATTGATCTTGGTGACCCGTAGGATTTTTTTTTGATTTACTACTACGTTACCCAACAAGAGTTTGTGGGCGTTGATGCTTAGATTGCTTCCTCCCTTGGTCGTGTTTTGGTTCAATGGTATTGTGGGATGAAGCGGCCCGGACCAACCTTACTCGTACACTTATGAGAGACCGGTTCCATCGACTGACGTGTAACCTTGTTGCACAAAGATGGCTGACGGGTGTTTGTTTCTCCTACTTTAGTTGGATCGGATTCGACAAAGGCGGTCCTTGAGAAGGTTGAAAAGCAACTTATGTATCACCGTGGTGGTTTTGCGTAGGTGAGAATTCTTCTTGCTAGATACCCGTAACAACCACGTAAAACTTGCAACAACAATTAGAGGGCGTCTAACTTGTTTTTGCAGGGTATGTTGTGATTTGATATGGCCAATTACATGATGAGATATATGTGATATATGAGATGATCATGTGATGTATAGAATATCACAACTTGCATATCGATGAGTACGGCAACCGGCAGGAGCCATATGGTTGTCTTTAATTATTGTATGACCTGTGTGTCAATCATTAAGCGCTATGTAATGCTTTACTTTATCGCTAAACGGTAGCAATAGTAGTAGAAGCATGGTGGGCGTGACAACCCCGATGGCGACACATTGATGGAGATCATGGTGTCATGCCGGTGAAGATGGAGATCATGTCGGTGCTTTCAAGATGGAGATCAAAAGCACAAGTTCATGGCCATATCTTGTCACTTATGATTTGCATGTGATGTTAATCCTTCTATGCACCTTGTTTTGCTTAGGACGACGGTAGCATTATAAGGTGATCCCTCACTTAATTTCAAGATAAATTGTGTTCTCCCCGAGTGTGAACCGTTGCGAAAGTTCATCGTGTCGAGACACCACGTGATGATTGGGTGTGATAGACTCTACGTTCACATACAACGGGTGCAAGCCAGTATTGCACATGCGGAACACTCGGGTTAAACTTGACGAGCCTAGCATGTACAGACATGGCCTCGGAACACAAGAGACCGAAAGGTCGAACATGAGTCATATAGTAGATGCTGTCACTAAGTCACTGTCACTAAGCTACTAGAGCTTCGTGATGAACTATAAAATGCCAGGGATGGAAATGATGATCCCTGAGCTGTTCGCGATGTTTGACACCGCGAAGGTAGAAATCAAGAAGGAGCATCAAGTGTTGATGGTTAGTAAAACCACTAGTTTCAAGAAGGGGAAGGGCAAGGAGGGAAACTTCATGGATGGCAAGTCAGTAGCTGCTCCAGTGAAGCAACCCAAAGTTGAACCCAAACCCGAGACTAAGTGCATATTATGAGGAGAGCGGTCGCTGAAGCGGAACAACCCAAGATACTTGGTAGATAAGAAGGCTGACAACGTCGACATAAGTATATTTGATATACGTGTTGTTGATGTGTACATTGCTAGTACTCCTAGTAGCACCTGGGTATTGGATACCGGTTCGGTTGCTAAATGTTAGTAACTCGAAATAAAAGCTACGGAATAAACGGAGACTTGCTAAGTGTGAGGTGACGATGTGTTGGAAATGTTTCCAAGGTTGATGTGATCAACATCGCACGTTCTCTCTACCTTTGAGATTAGTGACAAACCTAAATAAATGTTATTTGGTGTTTGCGTTAAGCATGAACGTGATTAGATTGTGTTTATTGCAACACGGTTATTCATTTAAGTTAGAGAATAATGGTTATTCTGTTTACATGAATAATACCTTCAATGGTCATGCACCCAATGAGAATGGTTTGTTGAATCTTGATCGTAGTAATACACATGTTCATAACATTGATGCCAAAAGATACAAAGTTAATAATGATAATATCACATACTTGTGGCACTGCCGCTAAATGTCATATTGGTATAAATCGCTTGAAGAAACTCCATGCTGATAGATCTTTGGACTCATTCGATTTTGAATCGGTTGAGACATGCAGACCATGCCTCTTGGGCAAGATGACTAAAGATCCCGTTTTCAGTATGATGGAGCGGGCTAGTAACTTGTTGGAAATAATACATGTTGATGTATGCGATCCAATGTGACTAAGTGTTAGCCACGGGATCTTGTATTATGGAACGAGTAAAGAGACTTGCCGGTAACAAGGTTGAACTAGGTATACAGATACCGATGATCGAATCTCGGGCAAGTAACTACCGAAGAACAAAGGGAACAACATACAGGATTAACCGAATCCTTGACATAGAGGTTCGACCGATAAAGATCTTCATAGAATATGTAGAAACCAATATGGGCATCCAGGTCTCTCTATTGGTTATTGACCGTAGAGGTGTCTCGGTCATGTCTACATAGTTCTCGAACCCGCAGGGTCTGCACACTTAAGGTTCGGTGACATTTTGGTAGTATAGAGTTATGTATGGTGGTAACCGAAGGTTGTTCGGAGTCCTGGATGAGATCCCGGATGTCACAAGGAGCTTCAGAATGGTCCGGCGGTAAAGATTGATATATGTGATAATAGTGTTTGGTCTCCGGAAGGGTTTCGGAATTCACCGGAAATAGTTTCGGATTTTTCCCCAAATGTTCGGGGTACAAGGACACTTTATTTGGGCCAACGGGTAAAGCCCATGAGGCTTTAGGAAGGTGCAAAAGGTGTTTTGTGGAGGCCAGGGGCCAAACGCCAGGGACACTGGCGTCTGGGCCAGACGCCGAGGACCTTGGCGTCTGGTCCTGGAGTCCGAGGAGGACTCTTGCCTTACGGGCAAACCGACCTTGAGGAGGATTTTTATCCAAGTTTCGACCCCAGGGCTCCGCATATAAATAAAGGGGTGGGGCTAGCACTTGGGACACATCAAGAAACCCTAAGCCACGTGCTGCCTCTCCTCTAGTTCATAGTTTATCCTCTAGATCGGTTTCAGCGGTGGTTAGGCGAAGCCCTGCTGGAATAGTTCCACCACCATCGCCGCAACGCCGTCGCGTTGCAGGAGAACTCATCTACCTCTTTGCTCCCTCTTGCTGGATCAAGAAGGCGGAGATCGTCATCAAGCTATACGTGTGCTGAACGTGGAGGTGTCGTCCGTTCAGCGCTAGATCGGAAGGACCGTGATCAAGATCGCGAGACGATTCGTGATTGGATCGCGGGACGGATCGTGATGAGATCGCGTGACGGATCGTGATTGGATCGCGGGACAGATCGTGATGGGATCGCGCGACGCTCGGCGATTTGGATCGCGAAGACGTTCGACTACATCAACCGCGTTTCTTAACGCTTCCCGCTTAGCGATGTATAAGAGTATGTAGATCCACTCTCCCTCTCGTAGATGCTCATCACCATGGATAGTTCTTGCGTGTGCGCGTAGATTTTTTTTTGTTTCCCATGCAATGTTCCTCAACAAAATATGCGCCAGGAGATCCGAGACTCACAAGTGCATCAAGAACCGCAGGACGATTTGGTGGAGCACCTATGGAGGCTCAAGGGAAACGCCTAGCTCGACTTGTTTAATTTATGCTAGAACTTGCTTCATTGAACTATTTGATTTTGTATTAATTTCTATGACGAACATTCAGTTTTTTTGTTGAATTTGCGTCGATTTTGTTGATTTTAAGCCGAAAGAGCGTCGAGTTTGTCAAAGTAATGCTGAAATAGCACCGAATCTGGACTGAATTTGGGCCGAATCTGCGCCCATACTGGGCCAAAAGCGGCGGTTGGGGGGTGCCCGTGGGGCGGCGGCTAGGAAAACGAGCCCCCCCGCGCCGATTTTAGCGTCGTCTTGGCCCTAGGCGGCGCTATTTCGCCCCCCTGGGGGGGGGGGACAACGGCTGGAGATGCTCTTATATACGCATATTTACATTTTATTTTGGGCAAAAAGTGACATATTACACATGGGATTTTGATAAACTAAAGAAGAAGGAAATGAGAAAATAATAAGATTATCTCCTGATTCCTCAATGTTTAGATAAAATACTCCCTCCGGTCCTTTTTAGTTTGCATATAAGTTTTGTCCGAAGTCAAAACATCTTTACTTTGACCAAACTTATAGAAAAAAGTATCAATATTCACAATACCAAATCAATATTTTTGGATTCCTTATGAAAGATAGTTTCATAGTATATATATTTAATATTGTAGATGTTGATATTTTTTAATATAAATTCGGTCAAAGTTTGTAAAGTTTGACTTGTTAAAAATCTAATACGCGAAGTAAAAAGGACCAGAGGGAGTACTTCTCCCCGTTGCACTATATGTCATGGTTTAGTCACATATTTTAGTTTAAAATCATTCACCGCGGAATATACAACCACATGAGTACCAAGTGTTAGATATACAATACAAAAGGATATGCCACATAAGTTTTCTCAACAAATACATACACTTATATTTATATACATGAGGTTAATGAGTTTTATTACCCAACTGATGTCACAACCAAAATATCCACATACATGATCTTGTATTCATTTCTTAAATAGTATATCCAAATGAGGTTAATGAGTTGTACTGTTTGTCTTTACTCTACTTTAAACATATTTATCTGCAGCGACATGGCTTGCAACTCATCTTGCTTTATTCACAACCAGTAGGAGGATAAGTTGGATCACATACTTATGCAATGTGTGAATGCGAGAGAGCTTTTGTACAAATGTTTCATAGAGCTTCAGACCCAGTTTGCGGTCCCAAACATTTGTCTTGAAGAGTGGTCGTTGAGGTCAAGAAAATCTCCACCAAAGAGAAACATGGGAGGTTTTGATTCGAGGGCCATTTTAATTACGTGGAATCTCTGAAAACAACGCAATGTAAGGGTCTTCCGGAACGTGGAGGGCCATATAAGCCCTCACGTCTCACATTCGAGATGATCTCAAGCCTTGTAAAGTTGTCCAAGCGGTGTGTTTAGATAGTCATGTGAGAGAGCAGCTTTGCTTAGCTTTTGTGGTTTGGTGTTGATATGTTGCATCAGTTACAATGTAGACAAGTTTTCTTGTAAATCTATGGTTGCCTTCTATAAATAAATTAAGTGCCCTTCTCTAAAAAAAAAGAGTTGATAGTAATGAGTGCTAGGTCATATATACTCATAAAGACCAAAGATTGTATGTGGTGATACATCATATCCCTAGTTCCTCCTTCCACTTCTCTCGACGGATTTTTTTTTAAATACCCCCGAAAAAAATAACTTCTCCCACGAATAAATAAGTTTTTGGTGTTTCATTCGTAGAGCGGGGCATAATGCCTGCTTCGGTAATGGAGAAGTTTCCAGGAGACTGATTTGCATCCAAATCAACTTAGCGTGCATTGTAAAACGAGCATCCAATCAACCCTTGTGGCAAAAGGTTCCTGTCCCCGATCGTTCTCCTTCTCCAGTTTTAAGCATGGCTCTTGCCACGCACTCGTATGACATGCTCGTAGTATCTAGCAACAAACGGAGGACGGGAGCTAACCCGGGGAGGAAAGGAAAAACGGATGACGAGCTAGCGAGCAGCCTTGGCCGTGACGCGCCCAAGGCGAACACCAGACGGCGACAGCGTCGCATGCTGATTTCAGCAGAAAAGACCAGTAGCAGCAGCTGGATGTGGATCTTACGATCTTATCCACACGCGCGCACCCCGCGCGCGCGCACACACACCCCCAGTTCGTGCGCATCTAGACTTCTATATGCTACCCTAAAGCACGCACGTCACCGAGCAAACCCAGCTGCTACGTCTGTTCATACGTATTATTTCTTCCTACGCGCACCACAGGAGCTCACTTTCACTGACCATGATTGTAAACCGGATTTAGATAGAGAAATCCATTGCTCCCTGGCAAAGGCTGCTGCCGGGTGATGATAGGCACGTAAAGTAAAGAGAAAAATTCATCACAGGTTCTCATATTCCCCTGTCACATTTAGAAGGCGTGCACGTATATCTAGGTCGTCAATTTGATCAACTTAATAAAAGACATATATTATAAAAAATATATCATTAGACACTTTAGATGTTCTACTTTCTAATGATATAATTTTAATGTTAAATAATATATTTTATATAAGTTAAATAGACGATCCAGGTATACGTGCATGCCTTCTAAACTGTGGCGGAGGTAGTACTTGTCTTGGTGGTCACTTTAGTCCGTGTAGTTACGAATACCCGAAATACGGTCCTCATAGTTGTCCCAGGGTTCACATACGGTCTAAAATACGGTTTTGTGTATGTATGTGTTGATTTGGCGTGTGACTGTCCTCGCCACATGTGCTTTGACCGACAGGTCAGCCGACCACCGCAATACGCGTGTAGACAAGGTTTTTTTTCCCGCAAAATCCGACATATTTACACCCACCCACCCAGCCGGTTAGACCGCGCCCGCGCACCACCTGGTCGGACCGCCCGCATAGCTCCCAACCCCAATTAAATCGGCCGCACCTGGTCGGGCTGCACCAGCTCATCCACTCGCTCGCTCTCTCATTCCCTGTTCCCCTCGCTCGCTCGTCGTCGCTTCCGAGGTGGTGCCCTCGAGCTCGTCGGCGTGCGTGCGTGCGGCGACGGCGACATGAGCTCGTCGTCGGACGCCAAGCCTCCGTCGTTCGCGTCGTTTGGGAGAGGCTTGCTGGACGTCCCTCTCGCTCCGACGTGCCGTCTGCCCGACGCCGACTTGCCACTTTACGGTACGTCGCCTTCGTCCCGCCCTTCTCCGGTTGATCCTCCTTCGCTAGCTCATGCAGCGACTCCGTGGTGGGTTCAATTGCGTTAGTTTGTAACGTTCACGGATTGAGGCCACGGTCTAGGGTTTTAATGGTTCACGGATTGTAAGGTTTTTAGGTACTTTTTGTGTGCGAAAGGGTTTTAGCAGCTTCAGAGATGATTAGGAGCACTAGATGATGATTAGAGTTTAATGGTTCGGTTACTTGGCGAAACATCATTGGTGTCCTACAAGACTTGATAATTTGGCCCAAAAAAGTTTGCTTTCATATGCATTGTGATGATCAAATGCCCCATGTTCATCTTAGATACCCCAACAAAGGACACGACTTTGGATCTGAATCGTGTATTTGTCCAGTGGAGGCCAAATGTCCTTCTTTTATTCAGCAGATGATTCAATTTTTTACAAAATGTCAAAAAAAAATCTAAAGATTGCACTGCCTGATATAGAGTGCAACTTTGTCGATTAAATGAACTTTGTCAGTTTACTGAACTTTTTCAGTTAATTTCAGTACAATGAAGTTTGCATATGATTGCATTTATTGTATGAATATTATGTACATTACTCAATTTTGCAACAATATGTATGAATATTGCAAAATCTGATTGCATATGATTGCATTTACTGAATATGTCTGAAGATTGCAGAATGAACTGTTTTACTGAATATGTCTGAAGATTGCATTTACTGAATATGTCTGAACATTGTCAATGTGCTTGTTTTGCAGAACCCAAAGACAACCATTTCTCCGTTCAGGTCATTCATGGTGGTTATTTTCTTTGCTCAAGCAAGCATAGGGGTGATCACAAAGGCCACTCCATTTGGTATGACCATTGTGATATAGATAATTGGACACCTAGTGTTGTTGCCAGTTTAGTGGAGGAAATAGGTTGTGAGTTTGAGGGCAGGATCGGGGCTTATTGGTGTGTGCCTGGTTTGACAGTTTACAAGAATGGACTAAGAGAGATTAAGCTGGGGGACAACACTATGACTGAAAACATGAAGGATTGTGTCCTAAATGGAAACCAGTTCCAGCAGATTTATCTTGATCATGTCCACAACCCGAGATCATATGTTACTACTATTCCTGTTGATTCCGATGATGAGGATCCTCCTGTGGCAAAATTCAGTGGCATTAGGCCAAAGAAGGAGCAAGTGCAAGAGGTTGTTCAAGTTCAAGTGGAACAAGCAGAGACAGAGCAGGTGGAGCAGGCTAACCAAGTTCAAGTTAATCATGGAGATCCACAACAAGATGTTGATCAAGAGGGTGATGAAGATCCAAGTGAGGGAGATGCACTATATGAAAGTGAGGAAGAGTCAGAAGACGATTACATACCAGGACCCCCTCAACCAGGAGATCATGTTCCTTCATATCACTTTGAGCATAGGGCCAGAAAAACCTGTAGGGCTTTGAACATGGATGCATGAGATGGTATGTTTCATTTAGCAGTTCATGACTCGGACAATGGAGCAGGTTCAAGAACAACAAGATGCTGACCAGGCTACACTGGGTGATGGCCAAGTCACTCGGGAGGAAGTCCATGTCACCCAAGTTGATGGCCAAGTGACTCAGGACGAAGTTCATGTCGCACAAGATGCTGGCCAGGCCACACTAGGTGATGGCCAAGTCACTCAGGAGGAAGTCTATGTCACCCAAGATGATGGCCAAGTGACTCAGGAAGAAGTTCATGTCACACAAGATGATGGTCAAGCCCGGCAAGATAATGATGAGTATGATACACCAGTCATTTTTCAGGCAAGTTCCAATCTTTTGTCCCTTTTTAACTTCTACATCAAAATTTAAAAATGTACTGACTGTACCAGATGATCACTGTCTTTCTATAGGTTCAGGACTTTGGATGCACAATGCTTAATAGGATGCTGCTGTCCAGACCTGTTCCTAGGGAAAACGCATCAACTAGTGTTCCAGATTCAGCTTTCATCTCAGGTGCATCAAGCTCTGAAGCAACAACACAAACAACAACATCTACAAATGATGGCAACCTAACCATGAAGCTAATGAAGATGAAAAGAGACAAAGAAAGGCAGATGGCAGCCAGAAGAGATGCAACACTTGAGGCCATGAATGATATGGCAGAGAGGAGAGCAGAGGAGGCAGAGGCAAAAAGACAAGAAGTGAGTATGAGAAAGGCAGAGTAGGCAGCAAGAAGAAGAGCAGCAACAGAGAAGAAGGCTGAGGAAACTGCTGCAAAGCAGGTAGCTACAGCAAGAAGAAAATTTGCCTTGCAGCAAGAGAAAGAAGCAAGAGCAATTGAAGCAATTGAAGCTAGAGCAGAGGCAGTCTTGAAGAGAAAAGAAGAACAAGAAGCAAAGAAGTAGAAGAGACAAGAAGAACAGGAAGCAAACAAGAAACAACAAGAAGAGGCCAGGAGACTTAGGGATGAGCAAAGGAAGCAATCACAAGGGCACATGAAACAGTAGAGAGTGAACATGTTTGATGAATTCAGATGAATCAGTGCTTTTGCACTTGTAATTTTTTGGCAAAAACTTCGTGATTCAAACTAAAAATTCAGCTCATGCAGTTGCCTCATGCAAACTGAAAACTTAAACTTGTGTCTGAATGTGATCATCTGGTCAATCCTGTGGTTTGAATGTGATGTCCTGTGTCTGAATGTTGTTTCTGAATGTGATGTCTTGTGTCTGAATGTGATCAGTTCATTCACATGCTAACAAAGGAATGAACAAGTGAATGTGGTGTCTGAATGTTCAGTTCATTCAGTTAATTCATGTGTCTGAATGTTGTGTCTTAATGTTGAACTAATTCAAGTGCTCATTCACTTAATTAAAAAACACTAAAAGGTTCATTCACATGCTAACAAAGGAATGAATTTTTGATATTCAATTAATTAAAAAAACACAAAAAAGTTTGCCCTGGGTCTTGAACCCATGACATATGGATAAACACGAGAGGAGCAATGCTAGTGGGGTAGTACTAGTGATTTGTTCTAGTTCTAGATCATCCATTACACCACAACAAAATCCACCATTACATTACATCAGCTTTCTTGTGTGCTTAAGAACTACCTTACACCTTAGCTTAACTTAAGAAGAGATCTCACTTAAGAACTACTACAACTTCATAGACCAACAACTTTCTTGTGTGCTAACTTTTGAATTACAACAACTAAGATACCTACTCAGATAACTTAATCAGTTCTTCAGAATTAGGATGAAACGGAACACACAAAGCACCATGACACTAGCCAACAACAGCTTCATCACCATTAGGATTTCTCTAAGAATTCCAAGCAGCATAGCAGCTTGATGCTTGGTGGCAAAGTTCTTCTCACTAGGGCTGCCAAAACTGACTCTGCATGCATGGCCCTTCTTCCTGCATTTGCTTCATTCCTCTTCATCTCAAGCTCTTCCCTTCTTTCCTCAGCCGCACCAAGTGCATCAACAGCATCATTGCCAACAAGAACACTAGTTTCAATCAGATGTTGCACATATTCTATCTCCCAACGCCAGAAATCACAGGTCACCTACATTTTTAGATCAAGCAAACCATATTAGCAAATCATGCATTATCAGATCAAGGAGTAAAAACTGCAACTCACAACTATCAGTACTGTAAATTTCAGTTAACTGTCAAAATTCAGTTAACATGTTGAGTTAAATAGTTCCACAGTTTTGCACTAGCATCCAATACTATAAATCACAACTATGAGATAAATTACTGTGAATCATAGCTATCAGATCAAGCAATGCAACAATTGGCAAAAAAATTAGTGCTACTATGAATCACATCCATCAGATCAAGCAATTCATATTAGCAATGCATCCATTACTATGCAAGGGCAGAGAAAACAGGAAGCTCATAGTGTGTTTGTTGCGCTTGTAGAACACCCAGCCATAATGGTCATCAGTGGTCGAGCGGTAGAAGGTCACGGGGTCGCCACAGTCGGGGCTACCATCCAATGGGACAACGACGGTGCGGCCACGCGATCCAGAGCGGACGGAGCTTGAAGATGACATGACGACGATGACCCTTGCGCAATGGCAACGAGTGAAGTGAAGGCGGGAAGCACGGCGGGAGGCAGTGGGTGAGGGGGCGGCAGTGGATACGGCGGAGGCAGTGGATGCAACAGAGGCAGTGGATGTGGCGAGGGCGACCGGGAGCGACGCCGGCGGCGGCGTTGGTTAGGGTTGAGCGAGAGTGAAGAGGACAAGCGATGGGAGAGCGAGAGGGGAGATCCGACCAGGGGGTGGAGCGGTGCGGGCGCGGTCCGACCAGGTGGTGCGGGCGCGATCCGATCAGGTGGGGTGCTTGGTGTAAATGTGTGTGAATTTGCGAAAAGCCCCCGCGTATTACAGCTTTTCCTCGACCATAGGTGACCTGTCGGTCAAATCACACGCGGCAAGGACAGTCAAACGCCAAATCAGCACATACGTCCACAAAACCGTATTTTGGACCGTATGTGAACCCCTAAGACAACTATGAGGATCATATTTCGAATATTCGTAGTTACACGGACTAAAGTGGACACCAAGATAAGTACGAGGACCTGTGATGAATTTTTCTCTAAGTAAATTCCCATGGAACGAAAAGCTACCGCCAAGAATCCAGCAACAACAGTGCTAGCCATTCGCCCGACCCGTCCCCTAGTGGCGGCTGAACAAGCAGGCAGGCAGGCAACGGACAAGCAGACAGCACTAGTGCCGCTAGTGCATAGCCAGATAAATATGCCACAAGTGGGGAGGAAAGCATCCATTCTTTTTTCCCTTCCCGGAGAAAGCGGCCGCCCGGTGGTCAACTCCGGTGAGAATCATCGTCACCTCGCCGTCGTCGTAAGGCCAGCACCGGCCGAGCGGGCGCATCATTTTTCAAGCTTAAAAAAAGGGCGATTATATCTTTTAAGCCGCCCAGAAGAACTGACCGCATATGTCATTTTTGCATGCTGGGCAAGACCAAGACCAAAACCAAATCGCATCAACAAAACTACCGTAGCTCTTTCTAGCAGCTTGACTGACTGCCCCAACTCACGCCAAGCTCGAGTGATAACTGAATAACAGAAAGTGGAAAACAACATGATGGCTAAGCATCCAGGGAGCATCATATATCAGTCGCACAGTAGTACACATAGGTGGATGATAGGTCTCTAGGACAGGCAAACAAACACGCGTAGCTCATGATAAAAGCCTCAACTGCAAGGATTGGCATTGGGCACCCAAAATTGTGGGGGATATTATTGGTTCCTAGTTGCCCCGCCTGCCCCGGCCGCGACCGCCACGGAAGCCACCTCCGCCACGGCCGCCGCCCCCGCCTCGTCCTCCTCCTCCTCTGCCACCACCGCCCTTATAGTGGCCACCCTTCTTGCCATTTGAATTCTTGTTGCCAGCCTTCAGGTCCTCAGGGAGAGGGAGTATGTTGTCGACGCACTTGCGGAAGCTGAAATCATCGGTGGACCCATCAACCCTGCGGACAAAGAAACAGCGGCTCTGCCACACCGGGTGGTTGCGGATCTCAAAGGCTTCCACGCCTGATCCAATCTTCTTAGTGGGCTCAGCATGGCCTTTCTTCACCAGGTCCTCCAACACCATCTGCTCGTACTGTAATAAAAAGGTAAAATGCAATTTAGCACTCTATGTGTCACAATGCAGATGGCCATAATGAACTTTCATCTGGATAAAAGAACTAAAGCTTGAAAGGTGGCAATAACGAACTTTCACCTGGATAAAAGAAATAATGCTTGAAGGGCATACAGTACATCAAAGGCAACTTAAAATCATCAGCTAACACGATCCTAAAATGTGGTCAATGATAAATGAATATATGCAGGACAATCTGGGCCAGCCAATTTAAAGTTTCTAAATCAAATTACACCAACACAATAGAAGAAGATAAGTCGAATTAATTTCATTTATATCGTCCTGAAGATAATCCCACAGAGATTACGTAAGTCTAGCAATGCCCAAGAGAAAGGGCAAAAGGTTCCCTCTCTGGTATTGCATAACCAGTTGACCACATAGGAACTGCAAACTTGAAGGCAAGTTAACAATATTCACAGAATGGTTTTACAAAGTCAATATTAACACCAAATCCTTAATTTTCAAGATCAGATTAACACAACACAGCTTACGGCATATATCTCCTCCTGATTGACAGCAATACTAAATTAAAATGACTAAAATATTTTGGAACATAACACTGAACATTGTTGTGCGCATTTTGCGAGGGGGGCAAATAAGATGCACCGGGAAAAAAATAGATAACCAATCAATAGCAAAACTCATATGGAACCAGAAAACCAATGAACTTTAATGTCTTGACAGGATCTACTTGTGATTGTGATATCAACCGTAACCATGAACGCTGAAGACAAACTATTTACATACACTTCGGGCAGGGCACCATGAAAAATGATCAACATATGCACAAAAAACAACCACATATACACTCATTG
Organism: Hordeum marinum; assembly: GCA_022496015.1. Taxonomy (NCBI): domain Eukaryota; kingdom Viridiplantae; phylum Streptophyta; class Magnoliopsida; order Poales; family Poaceae; genus Hordeum; species Hordeum marinum. The sequence goes on along the minus strand of CM039675.1, from coordinate 462,081,182 downwards.
ACAAAACTCATATGGAACCAGAAGTTTAATGTCTTGACTGGATTTACTTGTGATTGTGATATCAACACTGACCATGAATGCTAAAGACAAACTATAAGCACACGCTTGGGGCAGAGCACCGTGAAAATAAATCAACATATGCACCAAAAACAACCACAAACCACTGAATGACAAAACTCATATGGAAACCCAAACAATCCGGAGCCAAAGAAAGAAGCCCTTAATTACCAGGTATTTAATCTAACACCATATTGATTCATAATAAACACAAATGAAAGGAAGTAGAAGATCAAACTTGCTTAATCAAGTATACTAGAACACTGAAATTAATCAAATCAAACAAATAGGTTGCTACGACCCCAGTAAACTAAATACTTCTTTTTTGTGAATAGTATCTCAGGATACCGAATTACATTAGAAGCTAAATAGCTAAACCTCTAAACAGGTAATGGGTCAAATCAGGAAGCTGGGAGGTCTAATCATGGCATAAGATTAGATCCAACTTACAACCAGTTCGTCCAACCTTGACTAACCGCAAATCTGTAACCTTCACAGTGCATTTATCTGATCAGTTAGGAACACTCCCATTCCATTTGCATATCACTTTAAGTGTTTGTCAACGCTAACTACACCTGTTCCAGGCAGCAGGAGGTTAGCAGATGGGTCCCCTATTCTGTGTGAAAGGAATCGCGCACACGCAAGAGAAGAAATCACCCGCACGCGCGCGTATATAGTACTGCTCAATCCAGGAGTACAATTAGTTATTACTTAAGTCGATGTAAAATATAATTTGCCTAACCGAAGCGCAGGCAGCACGGACTAATCAAATCAACCTACCACCTTGTGACTACCGTGGCAAGGCCAATTACTCTAAAATATCATGAGATGAAACTGGATTACAAACCCAATACGCATAGCAGCAAATCACAATAGAGGCGCAATAACAACAACATCGCGAAGGCACAATCGATTAACTAAATCACAACCCAGACAGCCTCACCTTATTGAACTCGAGGTTCATCGACCACGAGTGGAGCAGCGCGAAGAAATAGTCGAACATGTCGACGGCCGTGGCGAACTCCTTCGGCCCCAACTTGACGGGCCCCTCTACCTTGGTCCCCTCTTCCTCCCCCTTCGCCGCGACATCCTCCGCCTTCTTCTCCTCTCCGTCCACCTTCGCCTTCTTGGCCGGCGCCTCCGCCTCGGCCGCAGCCCCGGCGGCGGGGTCGTCCCCTTCCTCCCGCTCCCTCTTCAGGCTAGGGTTCGCCTCCGGGGCTTCGGTCTCCATGGCCGCGGCTGCGGCGGCCGGCACCTCGGGTTCAGCCATGGGCAGAGATGCGCGTGGGAAGGTAGCCGGAGATCGTAGCCGCTGACAGGGAGGCGGTGGCGGTGGCGGCTGCGGCGGCTTGCTCGTAGGGTTTTGGGGGTTCCGTCTTCTGGGTGTGGAGAGGAGGGGACGAATGCTTAAGAATCAAGCGTTCGCACGGGAGCAAAGAAGGAATAAAACGAGGAGAGCCCAAGTTGCCCACTGGAGGACAGCCCAAGTGGCCCACTGGAGGACAGCCCAGGAGCAAACAGGAAAGTAATCTGCGTCGCTCGCAAGTTTGCCGGACCCGGCCTGCTATCTTTTTCGTTTACGGAGTAAAAATTTTATTTTCAACCTAATAAAAAAATGCTAAAAAGAACTCCTGAAAACAATTATTCACCTCCACTCCAAAATATATACTTTCTGAACAATCTCTGAAAATGTAAAAACGACATTGGAAATTACGGCTGCCGTCGAAACAAATTAAAAAAATAAGAAAACACACGGAGAATACTCTGGCAACACGGGTGCATTTTTCTAATGGACACTGATAGTAAAATGGAATTTCACTAATGTTTTATGTTGTAACGAATGCAATTTTACCAGGGATAGCATAAAAGCAACTAAAATGAACAGTAAAATCTGAAGACAAAAACAAAAAATACTGAGTTTTTGGCAACGCATTTACTAGTTTTTCTAGCTGCTTTCACGCACTTGATAGAATGCACACGAGAACAAAAAAGTGCTCCAAAATGTTTTCAAAACTATTTTTTACGCATTGGTTTTATTACTTTTGCTTAGAACATCACGAATATTTTTTCATCGCGAAACTTTTACACATTGATGAAAGACTTAACAATAAAAAATCAGAGAAATCCATAATTGTCTTTCATTGGCATCTAAATATCTAAAATTCTCCCATCAATAAAGGAAGTAAATTCTGATCTTCGAAATCAATTTTGAAAATGCTTTTGACAAGGTTGAGCACAGTGCAATCATGTACATGCTCAACGCGGTATATAAATGGATAAGATGGGCCCACAATCTTTACCTAATAATAAATCAGATATTGCTTCTGGTCGTCCATCATAAGAATGCCCCTGAAGTTGCCATAAATTACCCATCATGCCATCCGTAAGTAAAGAAAACAGTTTGATTCTTTTAAATCGGCGCAGGATTTGGTTCTTATAGAATCTGAAGCAACATATCATGAGCATGGAACCAACGCAACAGCTATGTCCTTAGCCTTCCGCACAGGAGACCAAGGTTTGATCTCAGGTTGTATCCCTTTTTCTCCCCTTTTCTCTTATATATAGCAGGCCCTACACATGGTAATGGGTCGACCCATAAGCCGTTCGTGCCTGTTTTTTTTCTCTCATTTTTGTTTCTGTTTTTCCTTCTTCAAATTAATTTAGGATTTCCAGAAATACAAATTTCAAAAAGTTCCGAGTACTAAAAATATATATAGATAAATCATAAAATGTTTGTGAATTCAAATAACTTTCGGAAAATCATAAAACATTCGTGATTTCAAAAAATGTGCACATGTTATAAAAGAAATGGTGAAATAGAATATGTTCATGATTTTTAAAATATGACCGTGTATTCAAAACATATTCGGGAATTTATAAACAACGTCCATGAATTTTAGAAAATGTTCACAAAAATTAAAATTGATTCGTAAGTAATGAATAAAATGAACAATCACTTAGGTAGAGGTTTTATTAGGGGATCTATAGAGATCGTTTTATGACTTTATTTAATCCCTTCTGCGTCCAGTTAAAAAAGGTTTCTGTGTTGTGTTGCGTACAGTGTTGAGCCCCAACAAAATTGACAAAGGTTCCTAGGGGTTACTTTTTATAAGCTATATGAAAAATGATTAATGTCTATTTTGCCTCCATGCACAGCTATTCTAGTACCATAGTTCTACTAGTTATGGAAAACACTACTACGATAGGTCAAGGCGAGACACATCATGGATCAATCTAGCTTAGGCAAGGGTTCATCAACGTAGTTCACTCGGCATTTTTTTTCTTCTGTTGTGACGCCTTAGAAAAATCAAGTCGTGATGAGACCATCACATTCTCGGTTTTTGAAATGACCTTATAAAAGTCCCTTCTCATCATGACATCACCCAGACATAGTTTGGGAAATGACATTTTGAAAATCATTATCTCATCCTGGCATTCGATTCAGATTTTTTTATCTCTACCACATCTGTATAATTAATTTGTTTTTTCTTTCGTTGCAATGCACGTGCATATTCGCTAGTATTTAGAAATATGCTTTCACTCGTATCATCTTGAATCGTGTGCATGGTAAAAGGATCACATGCAAGAGAAGAGTTCGACAGGGAGACCAAGTGTCTCCATGGAAGTGTGTTATATCAACCAGGGGGATTGGGCGATTTTTATAAATTCGTTACTAAGGAATTACTAGTTGAGGATTTTTCAGAGTGACGAAATGTATGCATCGGACATGATGAAATGAAGAATACACACAACACAAGTAACGAGTAATCACGATAAGCAGACAAAAGACAAGGTGATTGCAGAATTTGGATTGGGGAAATTGAGAAACTCTCCAGTCAAAGTCTTCAAACAGTAACGATCAATTTCTTCAACAAGTAAACGAGGAAATAAAAGGATTAAGGAAATAGAACCCGTTGCTCGGTGAAGATAATGATTTGGTCTATCAGTTCCAACTGTTGTAACAGTCGTACGTCTGGTTTGGAGCGGCTTGGTATTTAAACCAAAGGACACACAGTCCGAGAACACATAATCCTTGTCGTATTCTCCTTGAGCTAGAGTCACACAGACTCCGCCAAATCACTCGTGGTAAGTATGCAAGGTATACTTCCAAACCTTCACAAACTCGGTCACCCGACGATCCACAATTTTCTCTTGGATGCTCTAGATCATGGCGCCTGACCGTTTGGAAGATACACAAACTTCAAATTTAAAAAGTGTCGGTTCCACACAGGACAATCTCTCCAGTGATGCTCAATCAATTTTGGTTTCTGGTGTTTGGGTTGTGGATTTTTCCTCGTTGATGATTCTGTCAAAGTTGTTGGAGGATGGGTTCTCGAAATGACACTTGTCAATCTATCTCAAAGCAGCCAACCAGCTAGTGGTTGTGGGTGGCGGCTATTTATATCCAGGATGCAACCTGACATGATAAGACACAAATGCCCCTAATGATATGACTGTTGACAAGATAAGATCCTTAGGACAGCTGGCGCTTAGCACAACAACAGTCGGAATTTTGAACTCTCAAATTCCTCGGGGCTATCATATTACTCACGGTAGGCAATTCGCACTTGCGAAATCCTAACTCCCAGTCATATAAATTTACTCAGAGACCAGAAGAACTTTGTCTCGGTCATTGGAGAATTTGACTGAACTGTAGATACTTCCAAATGTTCACTCAAAGGATTGGGTAAGTGTAGGTATTGAGATGAGCATCACTTGGAAATATTCCTTAGTATTACGTCGACACCCTTTAATAGCACAGTGTTTTTTATGACTCAAAAAGAGGGGGGGAGGGAAAATGCGAGAACAAAGTCTTCAAGCTTCATAGTCCTCGCATCAATATCTTCAAGGTCAAACCAATTTCCTCATTTTCAAAGTCTTCAAGAAGAGCGCCCAAGTCTTCAGATGAAGACATACATTTTTAGGGCCCGACTTCCGTCGGTTAAACCAAACTCCTTAGTGACTTATAGGACCTGTGTACACTCACAAACACATTAGTCTCTTAACCTATAAGTATTCAATGCACCAAAATCACTAAGGGACACTAGATGCACTTACACTCCCTGCTATTTGTACTAGATGTTGAATTACTACAAGTTGTGATTTATGAGACTTGGGATAGTGGTGAGATTGTGCTTCTTAATGAGGAATCATATCGGAGTTATCCCATCGTTCAATATGTTGATGACACACTCATCATTATGCTTGTTGACCCTCTCAACTTGATACTCTCAAAGGCATCTGCATAATTTTCTAAATGTAGTGGCCTTAGAGTTAATTTATGCAAATATCCTTTAGTTCCTATAAATATCAACATTGACACCCAATAAACTCGCACATCGCTTTGGATGCAGAAAAGAGAGTATGCCTTTCACCAACCTTGGTTTACCCATGGATACTAGTAGACCAAAAGTTGATACCCTCATGCCCATGATCACTAGACTAGACAATAGAATTTTTGGTATTGCCTTCATGCTATTATACTCTCGAATATTAGTAATTTTGAACATGTCATTTTTGTTATGCCCATTGCCATGTGCTCGGTTAAGTACCGTTTACTATCACTAATGATGTTAAAAAGTTCGCAAGAACATTTCTTTGGTATGGTAAAGATATTAACAAGCAAGGCAAATGTCTATTCACATGGTGTTGGTGTCAAAACCGACGGATCTCGGGTAGGGGGTCCCGAACTGTGAGACTAAGAACGACCGTAACAGGAGACGAAGGGGACACGAGTTTACCTAGGTTTGGGCCCTCCTATGAAGGTAATACCCTACGTCCTGCTTGGTTGTATTGATTGTTGTGAGAGGTTACAGAGTTGATCTACCTCGAGATCGTACAACTAACCCTAGATGAGTTATTCTATGGCTATACCCTAAAACCCTCCGGCTTATATAGGTGCCGAGGATACCTAGGGTTTACACATGGTCAGTTACATGCCGAAGAGATAAACATGCCTATTTACTACATCAAACATGGAGCGCAAGCCGTGTTTCCCGAAGCTTCCATCCTAGAGACTGGGCCTTCAAATCTTCCGGTGTCTGGTAAGTAATCCTCACAGTCCGGCCCACAACAATAGGTCGGCTATCCGAGGACCCCCTAATTCAGGACTCCCTTAGTAGCCCCTGAACTTGCCTCCAACGCCAAGGGTCTTCAGCTCCAATTGCTTCGCGAACAGAGTCTTCGGCTTGCGAGGTGAGTTCCTTCCTGTTGAACCATAGTTCGGCCTCCGATGACAAGTAGTTTCCCGCATTGTGGCACGTACAAATACTGCAAATAAATCGGCCTTGAAGGCCAAACGTCAGGGGGGAAACAACGCTCCTCTGATGACCATTCTGACGAAAGGCTTTGACCCACCACGACCGCTAGGCCAGTTGCATAGACTCGATTCGTGATTTGAGGCTGTTTTAATCATCATGATCTATCAATAAACCGATCGTGTCCTGTTTTACACGGGATATATTAATCATGCGCACGCAACGGCTCGCACGCCTTGGAAGTGGAGGGATCCACGACGCAGCAAAGGGAGTCTAAATTAATAGGCCTCATAAAAAGAGGAAGAAAGCCCCAAAGGCTTTTCACGCTCTCCATTCGACTTCTCCGCCTCCCATTCCCTTATGCCTCTAAAGCACAAATCTAGGTTTCTTCGCCCCCTCCTCCGAGCTCCAACGGCCAATGGGAAGCTTCCACGGTCACCGACCGGGACATTCTTGACCTCAAGAAGGCCAGCTACCTCCCCGCCAACATCCCTCACCGCGTAGCGGAGGATGGCCAAGTTATCCCCACTCCTAAGCCAAGCAAGAGGGTGGTGTTCATCCCCTACTTCATCTAGGGGTTGAGTTTTCCTCCTCACCCCTTCATCCGAGGGCTGATGTTCTTCTACGGCCTCGACTTCCATGACCTTCCATCGAACTCCATCATGCACATCTCGGCGTTCATCCTCGTCCGCGAGGCCTTCCTGCGCATCGAGCCACACTTCGGGATCTGGCTGCAGGTCTTCAACATCAAACCCAAGTGCGTCGGTGGCAAGCACGCAAATTGTGGCGGGGCCGTCATCGGCAAGCTCACCCGCGTCGGGTGGCCGTCGGGCACCCTCATCGACACCATCAAGGGGTGGCAAAAGGAGTGGTTCTATGTCACCGAACCTTAAGAAGAAGGTCAGCACCCCGCCGCCGCATTCAGATCCAGTCCCCCCACCAGATTGGCTTCATGGCTCGAAAAGGACCTTGTCTAGGGACCGGGCAAGGAGGTGACCGACCTGCAGAAGCGCATTCGCTCCATGGTCTAGGAGGGCACCAAGTTGACCGATGTGGTCCAGGTGATGATCCGAAGATGCATCCTCCCCTGCCAGCGCCGGGACACCCCCGTGTGGGCTCGAGAACTCGAAGCTAAGCTCACAGTCCGGGAACTCTTCCGCACTACGCGGGAGAAGTTGTGGAAGGCGCTCTTCAAATCAATGAAGAGTTGTCCATCCGAGGAGGAGGACAAAGGTCCGCACGCCACCAAGCCCGATTTCGAGGTACGATATACCCTAGCTTGGTCGGCTTAATTACATAGAAGGTTCATAACCCCTTACCCGACCTGTCTTCGCAAAGATGGCTGAAGAAAGCCGTCAACATGAACAGCCCGGCGCCTCAGCCCGAAGACAAGAGGACTGCCAAAATGCTCGTGGTGAAGCCTTACGAGGCTCCCATGAAGAAAGAGAACAAGAAGAAACCAGGACAGGCTGGCATTCGCATCAGGAACCAGCCTGATGCCGCATCCGAGGATACCCTCGCCTCCTCGAATCAGGAGGAGGCTGAGGAGGAGCAAGATGAAGAAGAGGAGGAGGAGGCCGAAGTTGAGGGAAAGGGGAGAGGCGATTCCCCCCGCGCCAAGAAAAGAACGATGTCTTCGAACGCCCCGGAGCAGGTTGCTTCTCCCGCACACAAGAGGGCGCGGCAGACACGGGTTGTCCTGTCCGACGATAGCTCGGACTCGGGCTCCACCTCCGAAGACCTCGAGGAGGTTCCACGAAGGAGCCTACGGGTCAAGCCCCCCCATCCAGGTTAGGATCTGGAGACCCTCATGTTCATTACAAATGGATTTAGAATTTGCTAATATGTAGGTTATTAGCCTTGCAGTCCTCCGCACGTTATCCCCACCGAGGTGATATCGGACGGGGAGACCCCGCCCGCCAAATTGGCGGAGAGCGGGGATGCCTCGCATCTTGCCACTCCGGGCGCCATGAAGGACGTCATGGAAGTATCGTCCCAGCCCACTCCTATGGAGGCGGACGCTGGTGGCGAGGGAGATGGCATCGTGGCCGAGGCTAACACCTCGGCCACTGAATACCGAGGGTAACACCCTACCCGGATACCGATGAGGCCAGACGAGTGGGCGCTCAGTCCCCTCCGCAAACATCTCCGGAGCGCACTATGCCTCTGGAAGCACCGGTCCAATCCCCGGTGGGTGATCGGGGAGTCCGATCATCACCGGCACCACCGACCAATAGGTGGTCGGCCATGGAGGAGGCTCTATCGAGCGCCTCCATCCCCAGGATCACCGCACCCTTATGGGTACGGTCCTACAGAGCGTGCAGTCTGTTGACAACGGACTGAAGGAGGCCTTCAAAGGTCTCCTTGCAGGTTTTCAAGTAAGTCACCCGATGCGTTTATTTTGCAAAGATTTTATTTATTCGCATTATATACATGGTAGCCCCTGTTGGAAATATGCCCTAGAGGCAATAAATAAAGTGTTTATTATTGTATTTCCTTGTTCATAATAATAGTTTATTATCCATGCTATAATTGTATTAATTGGAAACATGGATACATGTGTGGATACATAGACAAACACAATGTCCCTAGTATGCCTCTAGTGAACTAGCTCGTTGATCGAAAGATGGTTAAGGTTTCCTAGCCATGGACATGAGATGCCATTTGATAACGGGATCACATCATTAGGAGAATGATGTGATGGACAAGACCCAAACTACAAACATAGCTTATGATCGTGTCAGTTTACTGGTACTGTTTTCTGCATGTCAAGTATATGTTCCTATGACCATGAGATCATGCAACTCACAGATATCGGAGGAGTACCTTGTGTGCATCAAACATCGCAACGTAACTGGGTGACTATAAAGGTGCTCTACAGGTGTCTCCAAGGGTTTTTGTTGAGTTGACATGGATCAAGACTCGGATTTGTTACTCCGTGTGACGGAGAGGTATCTCAGGGCCCACTCGGTAATACAACATCACAATAAGCCTTGCAAGCAATGTGACTAAGTGTTAGTTACGGGATCTTGTATTACAGAACGAGTAAAGAGACTTGCCAGTAACGAGGTTGAACTAGGTATGGAGATACCGACGATCGAATCTCGGGCAAGTAACATACCGAAGAACAAAGGAAACATCATACGGGATTAACTGAATCCTTGACATAGAGGTTCAACCGATAAAGATCTTCGTAGAGCATGTAGGAACCAATGTGTACATCCAGGTCCCACCATTGGTTATTGACCGTAGAGGTGTCTCGGTCATGTCTACATAGTTCTCGAACCCGCAGGGTCTGCACACTTAAGGTTTGGTGACGTTTCGGTAGTACAGAGTTATGTATGGTGGTGACCGAAGTTTGTTCGGAGTGCCGAATGAGATCCCGGACATCATGAGGAGTTCCAGAATGGTCCGTAGGTAAATTCATATATAGGAAGTCCCGTTTTGGTCACCGAAAAAGTTTCGGGCTCATCGGTAGTGTACCGGGAGTGCCGGTAGTGTACCGGGAGGCCTCCGGGAGGGGTATTTCGACCCAAGAGGCTTCATGGGCTGTGGGAGAGTGAATATCAGCCCTTAGTGGGCTGGTGGAAACTCCCACACAAGGCCCATGTGGCTGGAGGAAAAAACCCAATAGGAAAAGGTGGAAAAAAGGCAAAAAGGAGCAATCCTAGTCCTACTAGGATTGGAGGAGGAGAGTCCTCCTCCACCTCCCAGTTCGGCCGAAGCCTCCAAGGCTTGGAGGCCAAGCTGCCTCTCCTCCTCCCTCCCTCCTATATATACTAGTGGATTTCTAGGGTTTTGCACTTGATTTTCAGCCACGTGCAAACCCTAATCTCTAGTGCATAGTTTCTCCTTAGATCGGTTTTCTGCAGTGCTTAGGCGAAGCCCTGCCGAAATTGCTCCACCACCATCACCGGAGCACCGTCAGGCTGCCGAAGAACTCTTCTTCCTCTCCACTCCTTCTTGCTGGATCAAGATGGTGGAGATCGTCATCAAGCTGTACGTGTGCTGAACGCGGAGGTGCCGTCCGTTCGGTGCTAGATCGGAAGGATCGTGATCAAGTTCGTGGGACGGATCGTGATCAAGTTCGTGGGGCGGACCGTGATCGGATCGCGGGACGGATCATGATTGGATCGCGGGACGGATCGTGATTGGATCGCAGGATGCACGGCGATTTGGATCGCGAAGACGTTCGACTACACCAACCGCGTTTCTTAACGCTTCCCGCTTAGCGATCTACACGGGTATGTAGATCCACTCTCCCTCTCATAGATGCTCATCAGCATGGATAGATCTGCATGTGCGTAGGATTTTTTTGTTTCCCATGCAATGTTCCCTAACAGCCCCCGAGCCCTAGGTGAGGTGAAGAAGCTCACCAAGGGGTCACATCTGAATCCGATACCGAACTAGATTCACTTTAAGTGTTTGACATATGAGAATAACTCGACATATGAGCGGATTATCCATAGTTCGGGAATTGAGATCTCATGCAATGTATTAACTGTGTGTGACGCAGGCTTTGTCATTAGCGACGGCCATAAATGGCGCCGAGCTGGAAGAGCTAAATCGGAAGCTGAAGCGCTACGAAGACGAAGCTGAGGCCCTTAACCGAAGGCTCGATGAGGCTCAAGGTATGTCAAAACAAAATCCGAATGCCCTTGTGTGAATTCTATAGTTAAAATAGTGTCAATGCGGCTTCTTTACATTGTGTACTGCACGCGCAGCCTCGACGAAGGAGGTGGAGAGGCTCAAGGCCGAGCTCCAGCGCACAAAGGACGAGACGACAACCGAGAGGGCGTCTGCTAAGGAAACGGATGTCGCCCTTTCAGTCATGCGGGCCACCAGTGGCAAGCATGAAGCTCGCGTGGTAGAGGTCCAACAGGAGCTCAAGGATGCCAGCAAAAGATGCGAGGCCTTGGAGCAAAAGAACAAGGCAAGCTCAGCCGACCTGTCCACTATGAAAACCGAACTCCAGAAGGAGCGAATGGACAGACTGTTCTACGAGGAGCAAGTGCGCCAGGCCAAGGAAATAGCAGATGGTAAGCCATACTCACTAAAGTGCGTGTTCGGGGATAGCAGATTCACATTGCTTACCCTGGTGTGGCGATCCTCAAGCGCATCCTCCGATCTCTAGAAGAGCGTGACGGACGCCAATCAGTTGTTCGCCTCGCGGGGAGAAGAAGATGAAGCTCGGCTGTTCTGGGCACAGTTCGGATCCCCCAAGTGCCCTCCTCTTCTGGTGGAGCAGCTGAAACAGCTGATGGAGCTACACCAGATGGCGAAGCCGACCATGAAGGACCTATGCATCCGCTTATGGCCCGGCGAGCCGCTACCAGGAAGCTACTTTGGCCTGGTGCAGAGGTTGATCGCTGCTACGCCCCGCCTCGACACCGTCAGGCGCTCCTCCTGCATCGAAGGAGTCCAGATGGCCCTTGCCAAGGCCAAAGTGCACTGGTCGGGGCTAAATACGATGAAGGTAGCCACCGACCCGCCGCCACCCGGGAAGGAGCATCGACACCCCGAGCTATACTTCGATGGAGTGACGGAGAGTGCTCGGTTGATAGCGTCGCAGTGTTCGGGTGATAAATTATTTGAATGAGCTTGTAACATGTCCGAAGACTTGCGTTATCTTTGAATGATATTAGTATTTGCTATTATATGGTTTTGCATTCCTTTATAACTCCTATGTGCCTGTTTAATACTGAATGATGCGAGTCGTCGGCTTCAGCCCCCACGTAGACACTACATGGGGTGTCCATGCCCATGTACTGTGTCCCTTAGCCATATTATGCAAAGCCGAAGGCTGTACAGTGCGGCAGACTAAGCAATCAGACTATAATGCTTTATTTCTTTCACTTAGCCATAAGGACTACATGAAGCGTATGATTAGCCACCAAAGTGTTGTGATGTTCGGACAAACCGTGGCCGAAGCTGGTATCACAATATCTGCGCAAAGGGCAAGTTCCTCGTATATCACAGAATAACCATGTACGAGGATTAAAGTATAACACTTCCAGCTCGGGGTTCACAGATCGGATCGCGCATACTATGACAGTCCATTTTCGGCTGTCTCCCCTGAGGTGCTTGACCAGACTATCCGGAAGCACAATCACAGGGGTGCTCCCTTTGCACTTTTAGCCAAACGAGCAGAACATAAAGGGGCAAGCACAGGAGCCGGGCAACCCAACTTATTGACCAAAGACATAGATCGGAACCGATGCATATAAAGCGAATGCCAAGACGCCGAACACATGTTAGATAAGGCGATTTGTGTTTGAGCTCGAGCCCCCGGTCTATTAGTCGGTTACCTCGCGTCATACCGAAGAGGTTCAAGAGAAGAGGGAGAAAAGAGAAAAATATGCGCCGAAAACATGACAAATGAGGCGAACTCGTGCCATGCAATTTAGCATTTTCTCAACGACTCTTATAACTCGGATTGCCGAAGCGACTGTTTACAGGTATGTGAAAGAAAATAAGAAATAAAATCATACAGGAGTTGTTGTACCGGGGATCTTCAATTGGTAACCTGACGTCCTCGATATGCCCCCTTGCTAGTTGACTTCTGCTCTTAGATGCACCTTAATGGGTGCTAGTGTCTGGCGGGCAGATTTTGCTAACAAAATCTTGAGAGGCCGCCAAATTGTACATGATCTTTATGCCGTAGGCAGACTCTTTTAGGAACACCTGCATTTTGTCCGAAGACGTGTTGATGGTAGTAGTTCGGGCCGGCCGAACACCCATCTTTATTTCCCCACCGCTACCCATGGAATCCTAAGTGCGTTTGTGCCTCGTTGGCACATACTTTGCTGGTCCTGAGGTTGTGTGGTGGGGGGTGAGTCCCTATAGAGGGGAGGAGGGATCTGAGTTATCGGTTCGAAACTGAACTCGCTTCCCAGCCTTCTGTGCCTTTATGGCGGATGTTGAAACTTGCCGATCTTCGTTGTAGCTAAATTCAGCTGCTAAGGCCAATGCATGTTCCTCAGTTCTAAGGGAGTGCTCTGTATTGCCGTTGACAGTAATGACCCCCTTGGGGCCCAACATCTTGAGCTTGAGGTATGCGTAGTGTGGGACCGCGTTGAAACGAGCAAACGCAGTCCGACCGAGCATCGCGTGATAGCCGCTGCGGAAGGGCACAATGTCGAAGATCAAATCTTCGTTGTGGAAGTTATCGGGCGAGCCGAACACAACTTCCAAAGTTACGGAGCCCGTACATCGGGCCTCAACGCTTGGGATCACTCCTTTGAAGGTAGTGCTACTGGGTTTGATCCCTGACGGATCTATGCCCATCTTTTCACCGTATCTGAGTAGATCAGGTTTAGGCTATTCCCTCCATCCATTAGGACTTTTGTGAGGTGATACCCATCTATGATGGGATCTAGGACGAGTGTCGCCGAACCCCCATGGCGGATACTGGTCGGATGATCACGCCGATCAAAGGTGATCAGGTATGCCGACCATGGGTTGTACTTTGGGGCTACGGCTTCCACAGCGTAGACCTCCTGAAGGGCGCGCTTCCTCTCCTTCTTTGGTATATGGGTGACGTATATCATGTTCACCGTTTTGACTTCGGGAGGGAATTTCTTCTGTCCGCCACCAATTGGACCCCGAGGTTCATCCTCGTCTTTGCTGCGAGAGCTTTTGCCTTGGTCCTTGGGTGGTATCTTGCCGACCTATTTGAACACCCAGCAGTTGCGGTGTGTGTGATTGGCGGGCTTTTCTGAAGTCCCATGGATTTGGCAAGGCCTTTCCATGATTTTCTCGAGCTGAGTGAGTCCGTCGCGGTTGCCTTTAGGAGGCTTCTTCCACTACCCAGGTCGGGAGTTGAGGAATCCGGCATTTACAGCCGTGTCATCGACATCGCTATTATTGTGCCGGCCCTTATTCTTATCGTGCTTTGGCTTTGAATTTCCGTCCCGGGCTTCAGGTGCGACGGGATCTTCTGAATTGTGGTTGCACCTAGCCAGCCAATTGTCTTCGCTCGCGCAAAAGCGGATCATGAGGGATGTAAGGGCGGACATGGTCCGAGGCTTGTTCTGGCCTAGCTGGCGGGCCAGCCATTCATCTCGAATATTGTGCCGGAGGGAGGCTATGGCCTCAACATCCAAACAATCGACAATTTCGTTCTTCTTAGTCAAGTATCGATTCCAGAATTGCCGAGCAGACTCGCCGGGCTTCTAGACGACGTTGCTGAGATCGGAAGATTCCGACGGGCGGACATAGGTTCCCTGGAAGTTAGAGCGGAACACATCTTCCAAGTCTTCCCAGCATCCAACGGAGTTTTCGGGAAGGCTGTTTAGCCAGTGTCGAGCTGGCTCCTTAAGTTTAAGAGGGAGATATTTGATGGCATGGAGATCATCTCCTCGCGCCATGTGGGTATGGAGGAGAAAGTCCTCGATCCATGCAGCTGGGTCAGTGGTCCCATCATACTGTTCTATATTCACGGGTTTAAACCCCTCATGGAACTGATGTCGGATTACCTCATCTGTGAAGCACAGTGGGTGAGCGGCGCCTCTAACCCGTGCTATGTCGCGCCTGTATTCGGCGTCTATATGGGGCTGGTTGCGTTCCTAGACTCTGTTGTTTTTGTCGAACCATGGTCTGTATCCGCCACATATATTGGGCGAGTACTCTCTGGATCCATAGATGGATCTTGTGCAGCCTGCTCTATGATCCAGGTCATTTTGCAGGTCGAACCTGTCATTGGGCTCTAATGGCTCCTTACCCCGTCTCCGGGGCACTGTCGGTATATAACCAGTATCGTCAGTCGTCCTTACCTGACCACGAGGGGGCGGTCCGGCTTGTCATATGGGGTATGACCTGGAGACGGAGCATCAGTGAGTTCATCATCGAACCGCGGCAGCAACCTCCTTCGAGGGTAGCTTTTGGGCTGGTTTGACAGACCGACGTCGTATACTTCTTCGGTTGAGAGGACTTTCGTCCATCGATCATTGAGATCGTCCTGTTCGGCTTTGAGTTGTTGTTCTTTGGCCTTTAGGCTGCGAGCCATTGCTATGAGCTGTTGCCTAATTTCTTCCCGATCCTCAAGGTTATCAGGGATGTACAAGTCATCGGCTTCTGGTATATCCTCCTCCTCGACGAGGGGAAGGTAATCATCACCCTCGAAGTCGTTGACGTTATCGGGTTTGTTTTGGTCCTCTGCCCCCCCCCCCAAACCCTCAAACGGGGGGAGGCTCGCAGCCTCCTCCGCCTCCTTGCTCCCCCACCAACCTAATATTCTTCTCTCCCGCTCACCCTGCCCACCATTCCGCGGCGTGGGCGCGAGAGCCAGGAGCCAGCGAGCCTCCCCCCTCTGCCACATCCAACATCCATGGAGCAGCAGGGGCAGCAGAGGCCATTGAACAATTGGATATGCATCCTGACATGTGCTCGTTTGTTGTTACCCTTTTGATAGATTATTCCATGTCTGTATGAGATCTCCCGCGCTTAGAATTTGTTTACTTTCTGATGCCCTCGGTTGCAGCTTCGGCGAACAACAACTAATAGTTCAGTTATTGTTACTTAGCTGAGTTTGTTTATATATATACATTGGAGTTACTGAATTGCTTGCTATCCATGTACAGGTGCTCATTCTGAATCTATAAATTCATCTCCAGCGGGTAGAGTATTTTTTACCTCGTGATTCCCTCGGTCACAGGTAAAACGAGCACCGCCCATGGTCTTATGGATTCAGTCACTGTCACTTAGCTCGACTCGGTTGAAAAGCCATCAGTTGCCTCCACCAGGTGCGAACTGAAGATCGTTGCTAGCAGGATGCCACAGTTGATGAGCAGGAAGGATGGCATTCAACAACTGGTTGCGTGGGACGGTTCCGCATTCTCCTGATGCCTCCCTCTACTCCCTAAGTTTAGCATGAAATTCATGTCACGTTAGTAATCCTTTTCTCAATGCAGCATAAAGCTTTAGCCAGATATGCAATGCGGTTTATTCTGGGAATAAATGAGTCAGGTGTCAAAGATTTGTCAATGCCCCTTTATGGTCTAGAGAAGGCAACATTGACTGACTTGCGAGGTCGCTGTGAGGTAGCACAACCACAAAAAGGTAGTAGTGCATTATAATGTGGCCAAATAAACCACAACAACGTCCTCTCAAGTCTCAAGTTCAGTTGCTACTTTTCTTTTTCTCCCCCATGTCTTCTTACTTGGGCTAGAATTATCTGCACAAAAAGGTATTGACAGACTTACAAGACAAGCTGCAGCATAGCCACAAGAAAAGTAGCTGCGTAATTTAATGTGGACACTGCCATCTTACTTTCACATCGCATCAAACCCACCCACAGCCATATCCACAGGAGTCAAAGTGCAACTATGCAACCATTCATATGCAGAATCAAAGCTAGCATGACTTGATGAAAATCCCCATATACTCTCCCCCTTATAGAATCCCCACACCTGCAAAGTTGCACTGTTGCCTGTCCTGAATTTCTTGAGCAAAGCTAGGAGCTATGCAAGGCACGCCTATAGATCATGGGCATCTTGACGGTGATCTATGCACTACTCCAGTCACTAGGAAAGCTAACTACGCTAGCATCTGGAGTTGTAACAAGCCACAACCCTGAAGGGAACTAGGCACGCTCGACGGTTGCCCGAAGAGCTGTGGCAATCTGAGCTTCGGCTATCCCTTTGACATCGGATCCAGGTGCTCCCGTGAGCCTGATTTCTACCTCACATGCAACGACACTGCTCAGCCCCCCAGACTCTTCTTGCGTGACGGCATCACCGAGGTGATCTATGACATCGTCGTTGGTACAGATGGTATTTCTGTGTACAACCCTGGAAGGTTTATTTCCACATCATTCCAATGTACCATCCCCATGAAATCAGGTGTCCATGTGTACAACTTGACTTTGAAACCGCCTGGGAAGTCCTTTACCCTTTTGCACACCTTGCTAAACATCACTGATTGTGATCTGGATGTGTACTGGGTCAAGGGAAATGCTAGCACAATGCCCGTCTGCCGGACTACATGCCCAGACCATGGAATCATAGAGACAGGGGCTAGGGAGACCTGTAATGGCATCGGGTGTTGTCGGTTTGTTATGAACAGCATTGTCAACACTGTTGAGCTCAAATTTGTCCATGACCAAAACAGAAGTAACACCCGAGCACGGTCTAACAGGACCTCTCTACTGTGGGATAGAATCAACATAACTAGCTATGACAGTGATGTGGTATGGAATATAGTGGATCAACCCAACTGTCTTAGCACCATGCACAACAGGACGACCTATGCGTGTATCAGCAAACATTCAGAGTGCTTTGATGTAGGTGCCGCATCAAGCAATGGCTACAACTGCAATTGTAACCAAGGTTATACAGGCAACCCCTTCATTCAGGATGGTTGCTCTAGTGACAAAGGTAATTTATTTTCCTAATCAAATAAAAACATACAACTGTTGTTAGCTATTTTGGCACTGGAATCGGAATACGTGCTAACCTTCTATTGATCAATCAGGGTATAATCCAGTTCAGAGCGAAGCTCAGTGTACCCGTTGGTGCGGCAACATTAGTATGCAATTCCCATTTGGGTTTGAAGAGGGTTGTTTTGCGAGGGAACAATTTTGCCTCAACTGCACAAATATGGCGTCATCAACTGTTTTCTGGTGGGAGCGTCAGGTAATTGATATCAATGTTGATGCAGGGATCATAAATTTCACGGAACCCGAATCAGTAGAATTCATATATAGAGGGAGCAATCTTTTTGTTACATCTGGGTCATCTCTGCAATGGGTTGTTGCTAACCTAAGTTGTGTAGAAGCCCAGCATAATAGGTCTGGATATGCTTGTGTGAGTACGAACAACAAGTGTGTGGAAGTAAACGCTGGAGAAGCATACATGGGTTACCAATGCAAATGCTCAGATGGTTTCCAAGGAAATCTATACGTTCAAAGTGGTTGTCGAGGTAGTCAGAATCTATCTCTAGACTCTCTAAACTGAAGTTTTGCAAATATATCCAAAGGCACGTGTTATTTAAACAATTATAATGCATTATTGTTGGACAGTGGAAATACTTCTCTGTACCTGTTATGTTTCATGTTTTTTTGGAGGGATATCTATTATGTCTCATCATTCATGTACATTTTGTTTGAGTGGATTAAGTCTGTATGTTAAATGGATGATGTATTGTGTTCAATATTGTATATTTTGTTGAGGCATTTTATCAATTTTTTCTTATTTCCAGATATTAATGAATGCCTTCAACCAAACAGTTGTAAAGAGATATGCCATAACACCGAAGTAAGCTTCAATTGTACCGAATGTCCACACAAGACGCAGTATGATCCAGTTAAAATGCAGTGCACTAGGGACAAAAGAGCAGACTCTACTCTTAGGTAACATTGTTATTGCCATATATATGACAGACAAGATAAAACTGGAACTTAAAAAAGTTTAATGACTGCAGGTATAACTATTGGGCTATCCTGCGGTTTTGCTATTCTACTTCTGAGCTTCAGTACAATACTTCACATTCGTAGATGGACAAGAAATGTTCAACAACAACAGGGGGGAAAATATTTCCGGAAGAACCAAGGTCTTCTCCGAGAAACATCGATATCATCTGATGAAACTGCAACTGAGAATACTAAGATTTTCTTGCTAGAAGAGCTAGAGAAGGCAACAAACAATTTTGATCCTACACGTATCATCGGGCATGAGGGCCATGTCATGGTTTACAAAGGCATATTGTCTGATTAGCGTGTTGTTGCAGTAAAAAAGTCTAAGGTCATTGAGCAGTTTGAGATCAGTCAATTCATCAATGAGGTTGCAGTGCTCACTCAGATAAACCATAGAAATATTGTGAAGCTATTTGGATGTTGTCTCGAAACTGAGGTTCCACTGTTGGTGTATGATTATGTATCCAGTGGCTCACAGTCTCAAATTCTTCATGCAGATGCAAGTGATGGTTTTTCCTTATCTTGGGGTGATTACTTGAGGATTTCTCTAGAAACAGCAGGGGCCCTATCTTATCTCCACTCTTCAGCTTCAATATCAATCTTCCATCGTGATGTGAAGTCCTAAAATATACTCTTGGATGTGAACTACACAGCTAAAGTTTCTGATTTTGGCGCTTCCAGATTGGTTCCGATCGATCAAACACACATTGTCACGAATGTGCAAGGTACATTTGGGTACATAGATCCAGAGTATTTCCATACCAGGCAGCTGAATGGGAAGAGCGATGTGTACAGTTTTGGTGTGGTACTAGTGGAGTTGCTCCTTCGAATGAAGCATGTTTTCACAAGTGAATCAGGCACGGTCAAGAGCTTGTCAAACTATTTTCTGCAGGAGTTCAACGAGGGGAGAATCACAGGTATTGTTAATTCTCAGGTCCTTGAGGGGGCAACTGGGGAAGAGGTCAACAGTGTCGCCTCTTTGGCAGAGCTATGCTTGAGGCTACACGGCGTAGAAAGACTGTTGGGGAACGTTGCATGGGAAATAAAAAATTTCCTACGCACACGCAGATCTATCCATGGTGATGAGCATCTACGAGAGGGAGAGTGGATCTACATACCCTTGTAGATCGCTAAGCAGGAAGCGTTAAGAAACGCGGTTGGTGTAGTCGAACGTCTTCGCGATCGAAATCGCCGTGCGTCCCACGATCCAATCACGATCCGTCCCATGATCCAATCACAATCCATCCCGCGATCCGATCACGATCCGTCCCATGAACTTGATCACGATCCGTCTCACGAACTTGATCACGTCCTTCCGATCTAGCACCGAACGGACGGCACCTCCGCGTTCAGCACACGTACAGCTTGATGACGATCTCCACCGTCTTGATCCATCAAGAAGGAGTGGAGAGGAAGAAGAGTTCTCTGGCAGCCTGACGGCGCTCCGGCGATGGTGGTGGAGCAATTCCGGCAGGGCTTCGTCTAAGCACTGCAGAAAACCGATCTAGAGGAGAAACTATGCACTAGAGATTAGGGTTTGCACGTGGCTGAAAAATAGTGTGCAAAACCCTAGAAATCCACTTGTATATATAGGAGGGAGGGAGGAGGAGATGCAGCTTGGCCTCCAAGCCTTGGAGGCTTCGGCCGAATCAGGTGGTGGAGGTGGAGTCCACCTCCACTCCTAGTAGGACTAGGATTCACCCAATTTTGCCTTTTTTCCACCTTTTCCTATTGGGTTTTCTCCTCCAGCTACATGGGCCTTGTGTGGGAGTTTCCACCAGCCCACTAAGGGATGATATTCACTCTCCCACAGCCCATGAAGCCTCTTGGGTCGAAATACCCCTCCCGGAGGTCTCCCGGTACACTACCGGCACTCCCGGTACACTACCGATGAGCCCGAAACTTTTCCGTTGACCTAAATAGGACTTCCTATATATGAATCTTTACCTCCGGACCATCCCAGATCTCCTCGTGACGTCCGGGATCTCATCTGGGACTCCGAACAAACTTCGGTCACCACCATACATAACTCTATACTACCAAAACATCACCAAACCTTAAGTGTGCAGACCCTGCGGGTTTGAGAACTATGTAGACATGACCGAGACACCTCTACGGTCAATAACCAATGGCGGGACCTGGATGTCCACATTGGTTCCTACATATTCTACGAAGATCTTTATCGGTCGAACCTCTGTGTCAAGGATTCAGTTAATCCCGTATGATGTTCCCTTTGTTCTTCGGTATGTTACTTGCCCGAGATTCGATCGTCGGTATCTCCATACCTAGTTCAACCTCGTTACTGGCAAGTCTCTTTACTCATTCCATAATACAAGATCCCGTAACTAACACTTAGTCACATTGCTTGCAAGGCTTATTGTGATGTTGTATTACCGAGTGGGCCCTAAGATACCTCTCCGTCACACGGAGTAACAAATCCCAGTCTTGATCCATGCCAACTCAACAGACACCCTCGGAGACACCTGTAGAGCACCTTTATAGTCACCCAGTTACGTTGCGATGTTTGATACACACAAGGTACTCCTCCGATATCTGTGAGTTGCATGATCTCATGGTCATAGGAACATATACTTGACATGCAGAAAACAATAGCAATAAACTGACACGATCATAAGCTACGTTTGTAGTTTGGGTCTTGTCCATCACATCATTCTCCTAATGATGTGATCCCATTATCAAATGACGTCTCATGTCCATGGCTAGGAAACCTTAACCATCTTTCGATCAACGAGCTAGTTCACTAGAGGCATACTAGGGACATTGTGTTTGTCTATGTATCCACACATGTATCCACGTTTCCAATTAATACAATTATAGCATGGATAATAAACGATTATCATGAACAAGGAAATACAATAATAAACACTTTATTTATTGCCTCTAGGGCATATTTCCAACAGTCTCCCACTTGCACTAGAGTCAATAATCTAGTTCACATCACTATGTGATTTACATTGTAATGAATCGAACACCCATGCAGTTCTGGTGTTGATCATGTTTAGCCCTTGGCAGAGGTTTAGTCAATGGGTCTGCAACATTCAGATCCGTGTGCACTTTGCATATATTTATGTCTTTCTCCATGATGTAATCGCGGATGGAGTTGAAGCGTCGCTTTATGTGTCTGGTCCTCTTGTGGAACCTTGGTTCCTTGGCCAGAGCAATGGCACCAGTGTTGTCACACAACAGGTTCATTGGATTCAGTGCACTGGGCACTACTCCAAGATCTGTCATGAACTGTTTCATCCAAACACCTTCCTTCGCCGCCTCCGAGGCTGCGATGTATTCCGCTTCGCACGTAGAATCAGCTACCACGCTTTGCTTGGAACTGCACCAGGTTACCGCTCCCCCGTTAAGAATAAATACATATCCGGTTTTCGACTTAGAGTCGTCCGGATCAGTGTCAAAGCTTGCATCGACGTAACCCTTTACGACGAGCTCTTCATCACCTCCATAAACGAGAAACATTTCCTTAGTCCTTTTCAGGTACTTAAGGATATTCTTGCCCGCTTGGCAGTGCTCCATTCCAGGATCACTTTGAAACCTTCCGGCCATACTTATGGCAAGGCTGACATCGGGTCTTGTGCATAGCATTGCATACATGATAGAGCCTATGGCTGAAGCATAGGGGATGACACTCATCTTTTCTCTATCTTCTGCAGTTACTGGGCATTGAGTCTTACTCAATTTCACATCTTGTAACACAGGCAAGAACCCCTTCTTGGACTGTTCCATTTTGAACTTCTTCAAAACTTTATCAAGGTATGTGCTCTGTGAAAGTGCTATTAAGCGTCTCGATCTATCTCTATAGATCTTAATGCCTAATATGAAAGCAGCTTCTCCTAGGTCCTTCATTGAAAAACTCTTGTTCAAATATTCCTTCACGCTTTCCAGCATTTCTATATTGTTTCCAATCAGCAATATGTCATCCACATATAATACTAGAAACGCTATAGAGCTCCCACTCACTTTCTTGTAAATACAAGCTTCTCCGTAAACTTGTATAAACTCAAACGCTTTGATCACCTCATCAAAGTGCTTATTCTAACTCCGAGATGCTTGCACCAGTCCATAAATGGATCGTTGGAGTTTGCAAACTTTGTCAGCATTCTCTGGATCGACAAAACCTTCGGGTTGCATCATATACAACTCTTCCTCAAGGAAACCGTTGAGGACGCTGTTTTGACATCCATCTGCCAAATTTCATAGTCGAAATAAGCAGCTATTGCTAACATGATTCTGACAGACTTAAGCATCGCTACGGGTGAGAAAGTCTCATCATAGTCAACTCCTTGAACTTGTGAAAAACCCTTTGTCACAAGTCGAGCGTTATAGACGGTGAATTTACCGTCCGCGTCTGTCTTCTTCTTAAAGATCCATTTGTTCTGAATGGCCTTTCGCCCTTCAGGTAATACTTCCGAAGTCCATACTTTGTTTTCATACATGGATCCCATCTCGGATTTCATGGCCTCTAACCATTTCTTGGAATCCGGGCCCATCACTGCTCCTCCATAGCTCGTAGGCTCATTGTTGTCCAACAACATAACCTCCAAGACAGGGTTGCCGTACCACTCAGGGGTAGTACGCGGCCTTGTCGACCTACGAGGTTCAATAGCAGCTTGATCCAAAGCTTCATGATCATCATCATTAACTTCCTCTTCTACCGTCGTAGGTTCCACAGAAACAACTTTCTGTGCCGCGCTACTTTCTGGTTGAAGTAAAGGTTCAATAACCTCATCAAGCTCTATTTTCCTCCCACTCAATTCTTTCGAGAGAAACTCTTTCTCAAGAAATGTTCCGTTCTTAGCGACAAACACTTTGTCTTCGGATCTGAGATAGAAGGTATACCCGACTGTCTCTTTCGGGTACCCTATGAAGACGCATTTCTCCGCTTTGGGTTCCAGCTTTTCAGGCTGAAGCTTTTTGACATAAGCATCACATCCCCAAACTTTAAGAAACGATAACTTTAGCTTCTTGCCAAACCATAGTTCATATGGCGTTGTCTCAACGGATTCTGATGGTGCCCTATTTAAAGTGAATGCAGCTGTCTCTAATGAATAACCCCAAAATGATAGTGGCAAATTAGCAAGAGACATCATACAACGCACCATATCTAATAAGGTTCGATTACGACGTTCGGATACACCATTACGCTGTGGTGTTCCGGGCGGTGTCAACTGTGAAACAATTCCACATTGTCTTAAGTGACTGCCAAACTCATAACTCAGATATTCACCTCCTCGATCAAATCGCAGGAACTTAATCTTTTTGTTACAATGATTCTCAACTTCACTCTGAAATTGCTTGAACTTTTCAAACATTTCAGACTTGTGTTTCATCAAGTAAATATACCCATATCTACTTAAGTCATCAGTGAAGGTGAGAAAATAACGATATCCACCACGCGCTGTAACATTCATTGGACCGCACACATCAGTATTTATGATTTCCAATAAGTCACTTGCCCGTTCCATTGTTCCAGAGAACGGCGTTTTAGTCATCTTGCCCATGAGGCATGGTTCATATGTGTCAAGTGATTTAAAATCAAGTGACTCCAAAAGTCCATCAGCATGGAGCTTCCTCATGCGTTTTACACCAATATGACCTAAACGGCAGTGCCGCAAGAAAGTGGTACTATCATTATCAACTCTACATCTTTTGGCATCAATGTTATGAACATGTGTATCATCACTATCAAGATTCAATATGAATAAACCCCTCACATTGGGTGCATGACCATAAAAGATATTAGTCATATAAATAGAACAACCTTTATTCTCTGATTTAAATGAGTAACCGTCTCGCAATAAACAAGATCCAGATATAATGTTCATGCTTAATGTAGGCACTAAATAACAATTATTCAGGTTCATCACTAATCCCAATGGTAATGGAAGAGAGAGCGTGCCGACGGCGATTACATCAACCTTGGAACCATTTCCCATGCGCATCGTCACTTTGTCCTTTGCCAGCCTTCGTTTATTTCGTAGTTCCTGCTTTGAGTTGCAAATGTGAGCAATCGAACCGGTATCAAATACCCAGGCACTACTACGAGAGCTAGTAAGGTACACATCAATAACATGTATATCATATATACCTTGTTTGTCGTTGGCCGCCTTCTTGTCAGCCAAGTACTTGGGGCAGTTCCGTTTCTAGTGACCAGTTCCCTTGCAATGAAAGCACTCAATTTCTGGCTTGGGTCCATGCTTGTGCTTCTTTGTAGGAGTAGCACCTGCTTTGCCATCCTTCTTGGTTTTACCCTTCTTGCCCTTGCCCTTGACTTTGCCATTTTTCTTGAAACTAGTGGTTTTATTGACCATCAACACTTGATGTTCTTTCTGGATTTCAGACTCAGCGACTTTTAGCATCGCAAACAGCTCGGCGACTGACTTGTTCATCCCGTGCATGTTATAGTTCATCACAAAGCTCTTTTAACTAGGTGGCAGTGATTGAAGAACCCTGTCAGTGATCGCCTCTGGCGGAAGGGCAATTCCCAACTCCGCTAGACGAGTTGAATACCCAGACATTCTGAGTATATGTTCACTGATAGACCCGTTCTCCTCCATCTTGCAAGCATAGAACTTATTGGAGGTTTCATACCTCTCGATATGGGCGTTCTTCTGAAAGATAAATTTCAACTCCTGGAACATCTCATATGCTCCATGACATTCAAAACGTCTTTGAAGTCCCGGTTCTAAGCCATACAATATTGCACACTGAACTATTGAGTAATCTCTAGTACGTGCCTCCCAAGTGTTCTTAACGTCTTCGGAGGTCATGTCTTCTGGTTGGTCACCAAGCAGTGCATAAGGGACATATGATTTCTGGGAAGCCGTGAGGATAATCCTCAGATTACGGGCACAGTCAACAAAGTTACTTCCATCATCTTTCAGTTTAGCTTTCTCTAGGAACGCATTAAAATTCAGGGGTGCTACTGCTCGAACCATTGATCTACAACATAAATATGCAAAGTTCACTTAGACTATTGTTCAAGATAATTAGTTTAGTTAATCAAATTACTAAAGCTCCCACTCAAATTGACATCCCTCAGGTCATCTAAGTGTCACATGATCCATATCCACCAACTCAAGTCCGATCATCACGTGAGTTGAGGTGGCTTCAATGGTGAACATCATTATGTTGATCATATCTACTATATGACTCATGTTCAACCTTTCGGTCTCTTGTGTTCCGAGGCCATGTCTGTACATGCTAGGCTCGTCAAGTTTAACCCGAGTGTTCTGCGCGTGCAACACTGGCTTGCACCCGTTGTATGTGAACGTAGAGTCTATCACACCCGATCATCACGTGGTGTCTCAACATGACGAACTTTAGCAACGGTGCACACTCGAGGAGAACACAATTTTATCTTGAAATTTAAGTGAGGGATCACCTTATAATGCTATCGTCGTACTAAGCAAAACAAGGTTCATAAAAGGATTAACATCACATGCAATTCATAAGTGACATGATATGGCCATGAACTTGTGCTTTAGATCTCCATCTTGAAAGCACCGGCATGATCTTCATCGTCACCGGCACGACACCATGATCTCCATCAACGTGTCGCCATCGAGGTTGTCACGCCCTGCATGCTTCTACTACTATTGCTACCGTTTAGCGATAAAGTAAAGCATTACATAGCGCTTAATGATTGACACGCAGGTCATACAATAATTAAAGACAACCCTATGGCTTCTGCCGGTTGCCGTACTCATCGACATGCAAGTCGTGAAATTCTATACATCACATGATCATCTCATACATCACATATATCACATCATGTAATTTGCCATATCACATCACAACATACCCTGCAAAAACAAGTTAGACGTCCTCTAATTGTTGTTGCATGTTTTACGTGGCTACTACGGGTTTCTAGCAAGAACGATTCTCACCTACGCATAAACCACAACGGTGATACATAATTTGCTATTCAACCTTCTCAAGGACCGCTTTTGTCGAATCCGATCCAACTAAAGTGAGAGAAACTGCCACCCGCAAGCCATCTAGGCAACAAGTTGCATCGAGGGAACCGGTCTCTCGTAAGCGTACGAGTAATGTTGGTCCGGGCCGCTTCATCTCACAATACCGCTGAACCAAAATCCTACCAAGGGAGGAAGCAATCTAAGCATCAACGCCCACAAACCTTTTGTGTTCTACTCGAGATCTCATCAACACATAGACCTAGCTCATGATGCCACTGTTGGGGAACGTTGCATGGGAAACAAAAAATTTCCTATGCACACGCGGATCTATCCATGCTGATGAGCATCTACGAGAGGGAGAGTGGATCTACATACCCTTGTAGATCGCTAAGCGGGAAGCGTTAAGAAACGCGGTTGGTGTAGTCGAACGTCTTCGCGATCCAAATCGCCGTGCGTCCCACGATCCAATCACGATCCGTCCCGCGATCCAATCACGATCCGTCCCGCGATCCGATCACGATCCGTCCCATGAACTTGATCACGATCCGTCTCACGAACTTGATCACGATCCTTCCGATCTAGCACCGAACGGACGACACCTCCGCGTTCAGCACACGTACAGCTTGATGACAATCTCCACCGTCTTGATCCAGCAAGAAGGAGTGGAGAGGAAGAAGAGTTCTCTGGCAGCCTGACGGCGCTCCGGCGATGGTGGTGGAGCAATTCCGGCAGGGCTTCGCCTAAGCACTGTAGAAAACCGATCTAGAGGAGAAACTATGCACTAGAGATTAGGGTTTGCACGTGGCTGAAAAATCAAGTGCAAAACCCTATAAATCCACTAGTATATATAGGAGGGAGGGAGGAGGAGAGGCAGCTTGGCCTCTAAGCCTTGGAGGCTTCGGCCGAATCAGGCCGTGGAGGTGGAGTCCACCTCCACTCCTAGTAGGACTAGGATTCACCCAATTTTGCCTTTTTTCCACCTTTTCCTATTGGGTTTTCTCCTCCAGCTACATGGGCCTTGTGTGGGAGTTTCCACCAGCCCACTAAGGGCTGATATTCACTCTCCCACAGCCCATGAAGCCTCTTGGGTCGATATACCCCTCCCGGAGGTCTCCCGGTACACTACCGGCACTCCCGGTACACTACCGATGAGCCCGAAACTTTTCCGGCGACCAAAATAGGACTTCCTATATATGAATATTTACCTCCAGACCATTCTAGAGCTCCTCGTGACGTCCGGGATCTCATCCGGGACTCCGAACAAACTTCGGTCACCACCATACATAACTCTATACTACCGAAACGTCATCAAACCTTAAGTGTGCAGACCCTGCGGGTTCGAGAACTATGTAGACATGATCGAGACACCTCTACGGTCAATAACCAATGGCAGGACCTGGATATCCACATTGGTTCCTACATATTCTACGAAGATCTTTATCGGTCGAACCTCTATGTCAAGGATTCATTTAATCCCGTATGATGTTCCCTTTGTTCTTCGGTATGTTACTTGCCCGAGATTTGATCGTCGGTATCTCCATACCTAGTTGAACCTCGTTACTGGCAAGTTTGTTTACTCGTTCCGTAATACAAGATCCCGTAACTAACACTTAGTCACATTGCTTGCAAGGCTTATTGTGATGTTGTATTACCGAGTGGGCCCTGAGATACCTCTCCGTCACACAAAGTAACAAATCCCAGTCTTGATACATGCCAACTCAACAGACACCCTCGGAGACACCTGTAGAGCACCTTTATAGTCATCCAGTTACGTTGCGACGTTTGATACACACAAGGTACTCCTCCGATATCTGTGAGTTGCATGATCTCATGGTCATAGGAACATATACTTGACATGCAGAAAGCAATAGCAATAAAGTGACACGATCATAAGCTACGTTTGTAGTTTGGGTCTTGTCCATCACATCATTCTCCTAATGATGTGAGCCCGTTATCAAATGACATCTCATGTCGATGGCTAGGAAACCTTAACCATCTTTCGATCAACGAGCTAGTTCACTAGTGGCATACTAGGGACATTGTATTTGTCTATGTATCCACACATGTATCCATGTTTCCAATTAATACAATTATAGCATGGATAATAAATTATTATTATGAACAAGGAAATACAATAATAAACACTTTATTTATTGCCTGTAGGGCATATTTCCAACAAAGACCAACCATGAAACAGGTGGAGACCGAACTGCAGACTATACTGACAAAACGGATGAGCTCATCTCAGCCTGATCTGAGAAATGGAAAACAGATGCAACCATGGTTGTTAACTCGAAGGAGTAGATCTGCTGGGCAATCGTCCGTACAGCCAGGAGGTAGCCAACCATGCTATAGCTTGGAGGCAGAGTTCTTGTCATCTGCTAGCCTACCACGTTAGATGAGGCTATTGAGCTTATAATAATGGATGATTTGTTCCCCTCTTTTATCGTACCGTAATAAGTGATTTCAGGCATCATGATTGTATCAGTTTCTCGGTTGGAATTTTGTTCCCTGAGATGTGTATGAGTTGCTGTCATATGCAGTGTGTACCTAAGATGTCTATAAGAGATGTAGTGGATTGTATTAGAAATGAGTTTGAGCACTGATGCTGTCTTGCCGTTGCCGCCGTTAGCTTCTTTTAATACAAATATATGGTTCAAGTTTTTCCTCTCGGAGCAAATATGACAGGCATTCGGATACATGTTCGGGAACAGAAGGAGAATGCACTACATATCCAGCTCTAAAATTCGTTGGGGTCCATCACACCGCGGCTGTCCTTCTCCAACTTGTACCTCCAGTGTTAGACACTCAGACAGCAAAGACGTCTAAAGAATTGAACGCGTATTTTGTATGCTGAAATCGAGGATGTCGAAACAATCTCAGGCATTCTCTCCAGTTGTTGAGATGAATCCATTTGTTCCAGAAAAATGTAGAGATGCTGATTCCTGTCATCGTTTTAGTTGATTCTCTATACGTATCTGCTTTATCTCCAGCAGTGAGGTTTTTTACTTTGATGTCTCCACTTGATCTTGAGCTAATAGTTAGCCTTTCAGGATGGATTCAGTTGATGTTGGCGAACTCAGTCAGTTAGCTTATCTTTCACTGGATGGGACTGAAGATCGCAAGCCGTTTGTCGCTGTTGATGAGTAGGATATATAGCATCCACAACCGATTGCATGATACAGTTATGCATTCTCCTGATGCCCACTGCCAGTGAGCTACTGTGCAGATTGGCATTTTTCATGCGGTAATTAATTTTATGTGGTCATATGTTTCCGTTCCATCAATTTAATTTGCTGAGGTTAATGGCCTTTAGCCCGAGCGTATGGTGGACTTCCTGTCTGTGTTTGGCACGAATTTTTACTGGGTGCTGGTAATTCCTTTCTCGTACAGAGCAAACCTTTGGAAATCCATAAACGGAACCTGTAATGTGATTTATTTGGGAGGAGAGATAGGCTGGTGCCCCTTTTGATGGGCTAGAATTAGAGATAGCATCGACTGACTATTGCAAGGCCTGGATGAGTCACGACAACAAACCATTCAAGAAGCAGCAAAAATTCCTACAAATCATAGAGATAAACTTGGTCCGAGAAATGTGAACCCCGCAGATCTCAGTCAATGCTTGCTGTCTTGTGCAGGATATTATTCTAGCCCATCAAAGGGGCATCGACAAGTCTTTGGCAGCCGGCTGAATGCTACCGAGAACAAGTCGCATCGTATCATTTGGCTTGTGGTTCATGCTGCACGGGAAAACGGATTGATTAGGATTCATCACCAGGTTGAAACAAAATTTACGTACGTAACAAGAAACACACCTATAGACGGTTTGATTAGGATTTTCTCTTTGACTTTTTGAGGGCAACAAGTGTTAGGGACTTAGGGAAGTTGTGCCCATTTTTTCTGCAGCTTTCTCCACCATCACACAACTCGAAGAAGGTGGCGCTCTCGTTCTCGCTCGCTTCTCTCTATCACACCGGCGGGAGCGTGGGGAGGCGGCTCCTTTTTAGTGTGTGTGTGTGGGGGGGGGGGGGGGGGGGGGGAGCGACTGGGTTCTCAGGTCGGCGGTGCATATGGCGAGACTGCCGGCGGCAGCGGGGGAGCAAGACGGCGGAGGGAGGTGCCGTGCGATTGGACCACCGTGGTAGAGGAAGACAGAGAGAAAATGTGGTCTTTTTGGTGTTTCTTCTCCGGCTGGGTTCAGTGCGGTAACGGGTTCTTCCTATTTAGCGCGCAGGAAATTTTGTAGGTTGCGTCAAGCCCGTTTAAGCGCCCTTTCAACTACCCAGGTTTTGGTAACCTTCGTGGTTTCTGGTTCCGGGAACTTCTAGAAGGTTCCTGAACCATTTTTCTATTTCTTCTGTTTATTTTTGTTTCCTTTTTCCTTATTTTCTCCCCCTTTCCCTTTTTTTCCTATTTCGTTTTTTATTTTCTTTCATTTTATTTCTTCAATTTTATTTTAATATTTTATCAAAAAAATGTGATTGTTTTGCACATAAATCCGAAAAATATCCAGGATTTACACAAAAGGGTTGTACTTTTCTAAAAATGATTAGAATTTCAAAAACTATTCCCATAATAAACAATTGTTCATAGATTTCAGAAAAATCAGATTTCAAAAATTGCTCCTAATATATCCATTTTTCAAGAGTTTAAAAAATGTTCATGTTCCAAAAACTGCTTGCAATTTGCGTCCGCCACTGCTAGGCATTCGTGTAGTAGTGCTAATACCTCTCTTGCTCATCGTGACCGCTTCTCTCTTGTATATGATCATTGTTTAGATCGATGATGAAACGTGTGTATGTGACCATTAGATATATTCAAGACATGTAATAACTTATATCACTATTTCCATGATGATGAAACTATGTTGTATCACTATATGATGACGATGATGAGACTATATTGTAGCACTATGATGATCATGATGAGACATTGTTGTTTCATATAGTTTCAGTGTTGTGTGTGTATGTTGGTATTGTATGAAAATCTGCATAAATATAGAGAAGATTTTTTTTTTCAAAAAAGTACTGGTGGAGCGGGGTAAGAGCCTAGTAACAGTGTGTGGGCAGCGCTACTACTAATCAGAGTTACCATTAGCACGACGCCCAGACTCACGCTGCAGCTAACTAGTCGTAGCGTGGCGCCCGTGCTATTACTAGACTTTAAGCCCGCGCTACTACTAGGCTTACCCCTAGTAGTGCAGGGGACAGAGGGTCCCACTGCCGCAAGCCGCGCTTGTAGGTGATCCACCTCCCCGACACTTCGTTCAGGAGCACCGCGACTACGAGCTAGGGAAAATGGAATCCATCCATCTGCGCTAGTGTGCCGGAAACCCCCACACCAACATGATCTGACGCATGCTGCTCCAAGAGATGGAGTCGAAAGCCTTTGCAAAATCGAGTTTGAGGATGAACCAGCTCCGTGGCATGGACAAAGTTCTCATCGTTGGTGCGCCCACCGACGAAGCCAGGGGTGAGTGATGTCGGCAATCTGCAGTTGAAACGGCGTGTTGTGACTTTTTCACAAGCCCTTGACATTGCAGTTCTGCGGGGAGACCTAGCGATAGCCGCCAGGCCCAAGCGTGCTCGGTTTGTTTGGCAACAGAAATGATATGAGGACAGTTGATGTAGTCGATGTCAGTGTTGCCGACATAGAAGTCGTCAAAGAGCATGCACAGTGTGCCATGCGGCCTGGTAGAAACCTGGGTCAAGCTGTCAAACCCCTCATGACTCATGTCTATGCCGTCGAACACGCCCTTGATTTCACTCTCTGTGAATGGAGCCACGAGACTTGCAGTGTCTAGTCCACTTGCGTCCGGTCGTGGTAGAGCATGGCCAAGTCGAAGCCTCAATGGGCCAACTCGTGGCACACTCCTCACCTGGGAGCGCTTTGTGCCGAGACCATGCATGACATTATGAGACATCCGTCGAAATCTAAGGCACCTACTTTATTCCCACGACGATGATGAGTCTCCCTGTCTTTAAACAAGCCCGTGTTCTCGTGGCCCTCGAGAACGGCATGGAACTTCCCCCTTGCTTCCAGAAAGCTACATGCTTCTGGATCGAGAGGGAGACCTCCTGCCTAGCATACTTGCAAAGACATCACATAATTCACCAGGGGAGAGAACCCTGGTTACACTGGAAATAATGAAATTACTTATAGGTTTCAATACAGAAAAGGTGCACTCCAACTTCAGTCAGCCACGCTATTATAGTGGAACACACAACTATGTATTTTTTGTGTGTGCAAGAATACAACTATGTACTTGAGAACTTACGAAAACGTTCTAAACAGTAATACAAAATTATTGCGTAACATTGTTGTATGTCAAGGTGGCAAAAGGGAATGAAGTCATCAAGTAGGCCCAGATATAAGTCATCAACATGATAGGATATCAATCCACATACTCACATGCAGTGGCGGAGGTAGAGGGTGGTTAGAGTGGCCCACCCTGAGATTTCAAAATACCTTTTATATCATAGAAGAAAGGTAATAAAATAAAATAAAAATATTTTTTTAAAATAAAATAAAGAAAAATTAATAAATATATGTGTACAGTAGCACTGCCGCCCCATCTTGACGACCTGACCTAGTGGGCTAGGTCCGCTACTGCTCACGTGTTGTAGATAGTTTACCCTTTGATAAACTATGCAATCAACATCGGCACATAGTTTTTTTTAGAAAACTTTCAATATATTCATCTTTAATTTTGCCCGTAGCACAAACATCAACACATAGTTACATTACTATTGTTTAAGGAAAAGAAAAAACAAATGACCTGGAATGTGTTTACTAATCACCCAACTAGGTTTAACCAGCTTTGCATCAGAAGGTGGCAACAACAAGTATTTCAGTATTTTTTTTGAAAAAGGAGGTTAAACGCCAGGTCTCTGCATCTATCGATGCATACGACCATCTTTATTAATTATTCCACGAAGGTCTGATAAGAATGTACTTCAAGCCATCCGAAGCTACAACTCACACCTACAAACTTGATAACGTGAAGTGCTCTCACTTCCCATACCTAAAACCGATGTCGTTGTTGATTCATCCATAAATTGTATCGGAACCAACAACCAGTGCAGTAAACCTGAAGTGTACACCACATGCACATGTTTTTTAAGTCGCCATCATCATCGAATTGTTGTCCCATCTTCGAGAGAGAGATCCGCATAATCCTTGCCAGTCCGGGAATTCGTCGATGCCACCACGGCGCCGAACGACGCCACCGCCCTCCGCTCATCCATCCCGACGCGGAGACTCTAGAAGATCTGTCATGCATAGCACCTGCCGAACAGGCATGACACAATGTAGCACCTATCGGTCAGGCATGACTTGACATCTCCACCATAGCTCCGTTTAGTACGAAGCCGCTCCACCTCCCGCCTTTGTCTTCTAGCGCTGCTCCATGAAGGATGCTCCCAAGAGAGAAACGACACCCTAGTGCCGCCATTGTCCGATCTGGAAGACTAAATCCTAGGGTTTCCCCGTAGCAGTATGATTGGGTCAACATTAGTTACACGATGATGCCTTCATCAAGGTAATGGTGCAAAACGCCGCCGTCACCTGTCGTTGGCTCGGTTTTCACCGGAAACTGTGCTACCCCCACTCGCACTCGGGACTAGATGACAGATCTTGAGATCCAACCATCCAACCTCATAGTGGTGGAGCTAGATAGAATTAGCTAGGTGGCAAAACGTAAAATACAAGTGTTTGGGGGGGGGGGGGCAAAAGCTATACAAATCTCATCTAAGCCTTCACATTTTTCTTCTTCACAAATTGGATCAATGTTGGGGGGGGGCACAACCTACCCAGTAGCCTACATAGCTCCGCCGTTGCAGCCTCACGCCGACCACCTCCGACGGAGGAGATGACCACCATCGCCGCTTGCACCGACCGGAACAGATCTGATCGGAGTTGTCATCGAACAGTCCATGAGGCCCTCCATGCCGCCTCCGATCCGAAGCCAGATGCTGCACCACCGCAACATAGTTAGCCGCCGCATACCGGACCAACCATCGCATGTCGCCATACATGACTAGGCTGCCCGAACCGCCTGCAGTCGCCGTCGCCCCATGCAGGACCGACCCCCGCTGCCGTCATCGTAGCCATCGTTGTCGCACCGCTGGATTAGCCGCGCCTCCAAACTTAATGGGGCCTCGCACCACCACTGAGATATGGGAGAGAGAGAGAGAGAGAGAGAGTCCTCCGCCACCACCGTCGGCCCCCGGGCATAGCCTGAAAGTGTCCCCGGACGGCAATGGAGGGAGGGGAGGAGGGAGTGCGCGACAACGGCGGCTAAGGTTTGGGTGCCACTCGAGTCGCCCTAGCGAGCAGGACGCGAGAGCTAGGTCCCGATGGCTAAGTATTTGGGTATATGGCACAAGAAAGAGGCGTACGTTTGTAAAGTGTTGTCATGTGTAGAGGTATGTGTAGAGAGTGCCTTGAAGAAGGCCTTGCTCTTGACCCGGTGGCTGGTGCTCCCGCCTGTCGCCACAGACTGAAAGAAATACGAAGACCAAGATCAACACACTCCGTAGCAGACAATTTATCATTATTATTTGACATGCTGATATATTCACAAACGATTAAATGCCACCAGGAAGGCGGCATGCATGGGTCGATAGTAAGCAGAGCAGGGATTGTGATCAAAATGAAACAATAAGATACCTCTTTCTCGATTGTCCACTTGCAAAACTATTATGATGCATTGTTCATATAGCCTTAACATTAATCCACCAACGAGCATTAATACGTAATTTGGGACGTGGCTCAGTGGAGTAGACATAACTTTAACGAATCATATTCGGATTGGGATAAGTGTTTTATTGTAACGATTCGCCGCCTCGCGAGCAATCTGAATCAGATATGACACACTATAGTGACCGACTTACATCCTCAACTTCTGCAAGAAATGTCTTGTTGCAGAATCATTTGAAACAAGGGTTGTGTTACAGATTTTTTTTGTAACATAGGTTATGTTGCAGGAATTTTGCAACATAGGTCATGTTGCATTTTTATGTCTTTACTTTTTTTGCGCCATAGGGAATGTTGCAGATACTTTTGTATTGAAAATGATGTGTAGAAACACCGCCACCGTTGCCCATGAATGTCGTAGAATCAGAGCCGTCATTCACCGTCATCATATCTAACTCTTCTGATATTGCAAAAAGCCACATTAAATGGCATTGTCGCAAAAAAAAGAGCATCGATACGTTCGAGCCCGGACGCCTTGGCTATGTCCATGGAGAAGCTCAAGCTCAGGGCGAGCCCTCTAAGTGGCGTGTATCCACTCCAGCCGTGGCCCCACCTTGCAGTGCACGCATGCGCATTCCATCTAGCCATGGACGATGCAGGTGTGTACTACCCGTGAAGAAGAAAGAAGATGTGATAAGACTGTGAAGGGGTGAAGATAAGGTTCATGTGCCGCTCATAGATACGTGTAACATAGAGAAGGCGACAGACGCGCGACGCGTTTTCAGCCGGCCGAACATGATCTTTTCCCTTACAAATATGAAGAGTTAAATACTACATCAATGAGTTGTCTATAGATGAGAAATTGTTATCGAGAGGTTATATTTGGCCTTTTTCATGGGTTGGTCATGTTCGAATAGGGTACGGACGTACGGTTGAGTTACGGTTGGCGTCAAGTTGTATCGGTGTGAATCGCGTATGGTTAGCGTTGAAGACAAAAGGAAGTATCATGAACCTCTCATTCAAAAGGTTGTATCATGAACCTCTCATGCATACATGGAACCATGCACACTAGACAAGATCCAGTCAGTTTACCGGTGGTTGTGCCCAGCTAGATGGATGGTACCTCCTACTTCTTAGGAATTATTGTGGGCATTCGAATGGTGGACACTTGCAGTGTACTCAATCAACATGTGTGTGTGTGGGGGGGGGGGGGGAGCGGTGGCTCAGAGGGTTAGGCATGCATGCACGAAAGTTTTCAGCCACGGCATGGCGCCCGCGAAGCTCTCGTGACCTCATGCTCTCTTTGTGCAACATCTCCTATTTAAAGCAACGACCACCTTTATAAGCCTCCATGGTGCAAGCATCAATCTCACTGAAAGTAGCAATATTTCCGTGAATCATTCCTCTCATCCATCTGTTAGGCCAACAAGAGCAATGGCCCCACTCCAGAACATTGCGGTGGCACTAACCCTTCTCATCGTCATGATGGAAATCACATCATTACCGACGTCAAGCGCCGTCAACGTCAAGTCCGAGGAGGCTGCCTTGGACGAGTTGACACCCATCATCAAGACGGCCCTAGACGGGGTCATCGCCGCCGCCCCACCATCCGAAAGGACCAAAGTAGTGGAGGCTGTTGTAAAGCAGGATCTCCTCGCTATGGCCACGATGAACAAGGCCAAGGGAGACAAGAAGATATTTGGTGCACATCTATTGGCCTACAAGATAGTCGCTAGGATGGTTACTGCCGCGGCACCTGCTGAGAAGTTCAAGATGATGGAGGCTGGCTTCACGGAGGCTGCCCGTCCAATTGCGTAAGTTGCAGCTCGTTAATATATAGAAGCATGCGGAACGCCACCGTCAGTGCCAAATAACATACTCCCCTCCTACCACACGCACCTAATTATATTCTATTGCTTCTCAGTATTTCATTGTCAGGAATGCACATCGTACGTGCACTAGTTTTTGTTTCATTTTTATTTGTTTCTATTGGCGACTTTGTTTCGTCTGATCGCGCACTTGTAATAATCCAGATATAGGGAACCTCATGGGCCCATCACGATATGTTTATTCTCCCAAATAATATATCAAGAAATAAATTGTACTACTTGTCATTCTTCTAATTGATTATTGTGCATGGTTGACTCATTCAACGATGCTTCACTTGAAACTGTAGAGCGCTTCTTCGATGATGTGTGTCATTAGCCTTGGGGCACAGCGCTACATTGCTCTTCTCTAGCAGATTAGACTAATTAGATTAATATATCCTTACCTCTTCAATCTTCTTGTCCATGTGCATTCCATGCATTTGGTGTTGTTAAGTTGGATACATAGTTATTAATAAAGTTATCTTAATACGTGAAATATGAAGGAGGTTAATTGTTATAGATATCATACACTAAACAGATGCTAAGTTACTCAAACAATGATAGCAAACACTAAACACATGCATGATATGCTTCATTATTGGATGGAGTGCGTATGTTTTCCCGACATTTTTTTTGCAAACTGTTACCATTGGTGTGAATTAATCTTTTCCTAGCTTAGTCCGAAGATACGAATCTTCGTGTATTTATGCTACCTGCTATGAGATAGAGAAATCATGCATGTATTTGCTCCATATGGAGGCTCCACATCTTCAGGACTTATAATTTTCATCCACATTGTAGCATATATCTTATCGTGGTAAAGTTCTTAGGTAGATACACTGCAGACAAACAGCTCAACAATATCTGCAATGAGAGGCATAAGCAACATGGGCTATTTTTTTCAAAGATGATGTATATATGAAAGGAATTACATATTTTTATTAGAAGAGGTACTAAGGGTTTTCTAAAGTTAATTCTATTGATGGATCTATGTTCCCTTTAGTGATGGATTTCATTATATAAGATTATGTTTCTTTGTCGTGGTTGGGTTATATATATACCACTATAGTAATCCTCCTCTTATAGTTTAAACTAATCATTGATTCTTCATAATGCATTGAGTTGTGCACTGGCTCAATTTTTTAAATACTATATTTAATTGAGAATGTTTCTATATATCATAAAATTAGATAGTAGAGTGTCTCGTGAGGCATGAGGATTCCTTATTTGTATGTTTCTTCTTTTCTTATTCAAGCGGATGGGTGCATGGTTATTGTATTCATGCGAATTTGGATGTGGAATCCTTTTTCATCATGTTAATTGAGAATGTATTTATCTAATATTAAATCCAAATATAGAGTATCCCATAATTTCTAGAAAACCACCTCTAAAAAATTAAAATGTTAATGGATTTGGTTGATGCCCTATTTGAAATATTCGACGATATGCTTTTCCAACCCCAAGCACCAAAACATGATATTTGAAACGACCCAAGAAAACAATATTATTCATTCAATTGTATTGTCTAACGTGTTTAAGTTCATACAATAGTTTTTAAGCATGACAATTTATGCATATTTTCCTTCTTGTTTCACAATTAGGTGACTTCATATATTAAATTAACAACCTTGGTAATGATGATGTGTAGGAGCCATTAGGGAAAGATTTATGTACGCGTGTCTGATTTGTTTTATTTCAGTAACAGCTGGGTCTTCTTCTTGTACGTGGTAGCAAAATTGCTATTCAGTCAGGCATGTGATTTTCTTTTTGAGTTGGACACAGACCTTCTTTTTAACATTAGGCTTCTTTACTCCTTTTGTAGTTTTCTTTTTTCCATTCTTATCTTTCTTAATGTCCACACATGCACGTGGTTTTTGAATTAATGGAAATAGGGGTGTGTGTTCGCTTGAGGAGAAGGCAAATGTTTGTATGTATCTTTTTTAATTATTATTTTTGAAAGGTAGCAGGAATATGATTCATGGGAAACGTCGGTAAGGATGACTTTTTTTTTTGATAGCGTGAGTACGTTTTCATACTAAATACGTGGGCATGTTGCCCTCTTTTTTATAAGCGTGAGGACTCTTTTCTTATGCATCTTTTTTTTATATAATATAAAGGATAGTTACCCCGCTCAGGATTTTCATTGTTGGGGCGGTGGAGCTCAGATCTGTTTTTTTTTAACATGTAAAAAACGCGGCATGGAAGCTACTTACGGCCTAGGACTACAGACCGCAGCCGGCACACAGCGAATGGTGATTTTGATTTGCTATAACTACCTGTTAACTGTCCATGTGCTCGATGGTGCGACTCCCAGGTCCCCGACAATCTGATTCGCCACTTGCTAGCCTATAGCCATGTGCTCGATGAGCTTGAGAAATTGCCATAATTCCATTGCTCTTTATCCTAGAAAATGAATTTTTTTCATTGGACTGTATTGTTTTTTCCTATGGGCCCAATCCCACGTAACAAACTTTTAAAAGATGTGGAAGTGGGACAATATGCATGGACTCTTCATTAATTCATCCAACGGCTGTTAATAACTAATATGTAGATCTGATGGACAGTAAAAGTACTTTTCAAGGATTAACGTGGAGACTTTATCGGTGCCTCCAATTAGTAATAAGAAGATATAAGATTGATGATGTAAGAAACAAATCAATGAAACAACTTGTCTGATCGGGTTGTTTTAGCTCGATCACCCTTGTGTGTTGTAGCCTTGATAAGTCTCATTATCTACATTCTCTTAATTGTCTCATCACTCCTAAATGTCGAAGCTAAGATCTTTCGATTACATCCATAACAACGCAGTGTGCTGTCATAGTCGACGACGAAGTTAATGCATGATAGACCATTTAAGAGATCCATGATGTGATCCCTCTGCATCAAGAGCTTCATCCCGGAGACGTGGTGGGCCTATCCGCTTTGCTCTGTTAGAGTGTCAAGTGGATGCCGATACACAAACTGCCAAAGCACTCGCCGGACGGTGTCAAGTGGATGTCAAGACTTGGGAAAGCTCATGACGGCTCTCACGAAGTACGCCAACTCCGATAATACGAAGGATCCGAGCTCTGATGAGGAGAAGCCTGGTCAGAATAAAAAGAATAGCCATGGCAAGGGTGCGGCAGGCAATGGTAACCAAAGTAAGAGGAAGAACCCGAATGGTAGGTTAAAATTGGTGGCCAACGCCAGCACCGGCAACAATCGTGTTAAGGGCAACGGGAAGTTTAGACAACCTTTTAATAAGGGTAAGACTCCTTTCAATTTGGAGGAGATGCTCAATAAACCTTGTCCGGAGCACAGTCGGCCCGACAGAGCAGCGGGTCACACATGGGGTAATTGCCACATCATGCGAAAGTTCAAGGACTACAGCTTGCGACAGCATAACAACGATGGTGGCCTGCCCGGCGGCTCAGGACCAGGCGGGTCAGGAGCCGGGTTTGGGTCCGGTGACTCAGGATCCGGCCATCATGGCCAGGGAAACCAAGGAGGACATCATCAACACTCTAGTGGCAACAATCAGCAACAGAATAACCAATCTGGATATCAGAGTAATCCAAAGTAGCTCAGCTCGGGCCAATATCATGTTTTTACGACTAGCCTTGACAGGCGAGATCAGAAGCTGTGCAAGCGGGCGGTTAATGCGATCACGCCGGCTCTACCATAATACTTAAAGTGGTCTGAGTATGACATAACTTGGAGCCGGGAGGATCACCCGCCGCGTGTTGATGACCCGAGCTGACTGGCTCTGGTGGTTGCCCCCAAGTGAGAGGATATGTGTTCACTAAGGTACTTATGGATGGTGGTAGCAGCATCAATATCCTGTACTATGACACCTTCCGACGGATGAAGTTGCTTGATAAGGATCTTAGGCCTTCCTTGACAGTCTTTCACGGTGTGGTGCCTGGCAAGTCGGCTTACCCAGTGGGTAGGATCTCTCTGGAAGTCGCCTTTGGTGACGAGCACAATTACAGGGTGGAGTCCTTGTGGTTTGAGGTGGTAAAAATCAAGAGCCCCTATCATGCTTTATTCGGGCGACCGGCTTATGCCAAGTTCATGGCTAGGCCTTGTTATGTCTACTTGCAGCTCAAGATGCCCGGGTTGAACGGGACGATTACTGTTCATGGTGATTGGAAGACAACTATTGAGTGAGGAAGGAGACGCGGCTTATGCAGAATCTAGTCGTGCTGAGGCAGAGCTCAAGTTTTACAAAGAAAATGTTGACCCAGAGGACATGACTCCGCTCAAAAAGCCCACCACAGAGGTTGAGCCGCCCCTCAAATTTTTGGTGGATGATCCAAATTGGTGGATTTCACTCCAGGCGACTCATCTCAGTAGTTCACGATTGGGGCCAATATGGATCCAAAATAGGAAAGCACGCTCATCGAATTCATCCGTGAGAATCGGTACATCTTCGCGTGGAAGCCTTCTGACATGCCGGGTGTACCGAGAGAGTTCGCTGAGCACCACCTTAATGTGGATCCTAAGTTTAAACCAGTCAAGCAGTTTCTACGACGGTTCAATGAGGAGAGATGCAAGGCCATTGGGGAAGAGATAGCCCGGCTTCTGGTGGCGGGTTTCATCGCCGAGGTCTTTCATACGGAATGGCTTGCTAACCCGATGCTCGTGCTCAAGAAGAACGACACGTGGCGTATGTGTGTGGACTACACGGATCTTAACAAGGCCTGTCTGGCTGACCCGTTTGCTCTTCCTCGTATTGACCAGATCATTGATGCAACGGTGGGTTGTGAGAGTTTATGTCTCATGGATGCTTACTATGGTTATCATCAGATCAAGATGGCAGTCAAGGACCAAGAGAAGACGGCTTTCATCATGCCTTTTGGTGCATTCTGCTACATGTCTGCCTTTTGGGCTCAAGAGTGTCCAGGCGACTTACCAACGTTGCGTTCAAAACTGTCTTCACAGCCAAACTGGGCATAATGTTCATGCATATGTGGATGATATTGTGATCAAGTCAAGGAAGAAGGAGACTCTGCTTGATGACCTGAAGGAGACTTTTGACAATTTACGGGTCTACAAGATGATGCTTAACCCGGCTAAGTGTGTCTTTGGCGTTCCCACAAGCAAGCTCTTGGGATTTGTAGTCTCTGGGCATGGCATTGAAGCTAACCCGGATAAGATCAAAGCTATCACCTCCCTGTCTGAACCAGCATGCATCAATGATGTTCAGCGCCTGGCGAGACGGATTGCTGCGTTAAGCCGGTTTATAAGCCGCCTTGGTGAGAAGGCCATCCTCTTATACCAGATGATGAAAAAGACATACAACTTTGTCTGGAGTACGGCGGCGGGTGAAGCATTTGAGGCGCTCAAGAGGCAGGTCATTGAGCCACCGGTCTTAGCCGCTCCGGTTGAGAAAGAACCCTTACTCTTATATGTGGCGGCTAATAACAGGGCTGTCAGCGCCGCAATCGTTGTCAAACGTAAGGAGGCAGGGAAGGAACATCCGGTTCATAGGCCGGTTTACTATGTCAGTGAGGTCCTGACAGAATCCAAGCAGAGGTATCTACATTGGCAGAAGCTGACGTATGGGGTGTTCATGGCCAATCGCAAGCTGAAGCACTATTTCATGGGGCACCAGATTATATTGGTTAGCTCTGCCCCATTGGGAGATATAATTCAAAACAGAGAAGCCACTGGCAGGATTGCTAAGTGGGCATTGGAGCTTGGACCTTTCAATTTGAAGTACGTGCCTCGCACGGCGGTCAAGTCGCAAGCCTTAGTGGATTTTATAAACGACTGGACTGAGTGCCAGGTGCCTGAGGAAAAGCCAGATGACACGTATTAGACAATTCATTTTGATGGATCCAGGCAGCTGGAAGGATCCGGGGCAGGGGTTGTCTTAACTTCTCCCAAAGGTGATAAGTTCTGTTACGTGCTAAGGTTGATGTTTCCTTGTACTAACAATGCAGCTGAGTACGAAGCCCTGCTTCATGGCCTCCGGGTGGCTAAGGAGATGAACCTAAGCTGGGTTAGATGTTTTGGCGACTCAGATCTCGTAGCCCAGCAAGTTTTAGGCACTTGGGATTCCAAGGACCCACGGATGGCGGCTTATCGTCAGGCGGTGGATGTCATTGCTGGTCACTTCAAGGGTTATCAGGTCGATCATATTGATCGTCGCAGGAACGAGGCGGCTAGCGCCTTATCAAGGTTGGGTTCTCAACGAAAGCCGGTGCTGCCTAACGTTTTCTTGGATGTACTACATCACCCGTTGGTTAAGTTACCTTCAGAGGAAGACTTGGCTATCCCTGACCTGGAGACATAGCTAGTGGCGGCTCTGCATGCTATTCCTGACTAGACTGTGCCTTATTTGGCGTACCTGACTCGCGGCGAGTTACCTGATGATGAGAATCTCGCCAGACAGATTACCAGGCGGTCCAAGTCTATGACAATAGTCAATGACGAGTTACATAAGTGCAGCGTCACTGGCGTGTTTCAACATTGTGTCTCACCTGAAGAGGGCAAGAAAATTTTGAATGAAATCCATGCTGGTGATTTTGGCCATCACGCCCGCTCAAAATCTCTGGTGGCCAAGGCCTTTCGACATGGTTTCTTCTGGCTGACGGCTCATAAGGATGCGGAAGACTTGGTCCGCAAGTGCGATGGATGTCAAAAGTTTGGCCGGCGTGCTCATGTCTCGACTCAAGAGTTGCGCATGATTCCAATTACTTGGTCGTTTGCAGTCTAGGGGCTTGATATGGTCGGGCCTTTCAAGAGATCCAAGGACAAGAAGACCCACCTTTTGGTGGCGGTTGACAAATTTACCAAGTGGATAGAAGCTGAGCCGGTCAGCAAAAAAAACGCGGCTACGGCAGTTCAGTTTGTTAAAAAGACGATCTACCATTTTGGTTACCCTCACAGTATCATCACACATAATGGTACAAACTTATCCAAGGGGGGCTATGTCAGCGTTCTGTGAAAGTGAACACATCCGACTTGATGTTTGTGCGGTTGCTCATCCACAGTCAAATGGTCAAGCAGAGCGTGCTAATCAGGAAATTTTGAGAGGCATCAAGCCCCGACTTATGGTTCCTTTGCAGCGAACACCGGGTTATTGGGTGGAGGAGTTGTCGTCCATTTTATGGAGTATCAGAACCACTCCCAACAGATCGACAGGTTATACGCCTTTCTTCATGGTTTACGGCGCAGAAGCCGTGTTACCAAGCAATATCCGTCATGACTCGCCACGAGTGGCGGCTTATGTTGAGGCGGACAATGAAACGGCGCGTCAAGACGCATTGGATGCCTTGGAGGAAGAACATGATCTGGTGGCGGCTCGATCGGCAATTTATCAGCAAGACCTACGTCGCTATCATAGCCGTAGAGTCAAGACCCGGACGTTTCAAGAAGGCGACTTAGTGTTGCGGTTGATTCAAGATCAGACAGATGCACACAAGTTGTCCCCTCCATGGGAAGGACCTTTCGTGGTCAGCAGAAATCTCAACAACGGGTCATATTACCTCATTGACGTTCGAGACGACTCAATCACTTCTGGGCAGCAGACCCGCCGGTCGTGGAACATAGCGCATCTACGGCCTTACTATACTTAAGTTGTCAAGACTAGACATTGTACACCATCATTGTACATATCATATATATATATATATATATATATATATG
Organism: Hordeum marinum; assembly: GCA_022496015.1. Classification (NCBI taxonomy): domain Eukaryota; kingdom Viridiplantae; phylum Streptophyta; class Magnoliopsida; order Poales; family Poaceae; genus Hordeum; species Hordeum marinum. Next base: position 462,036,310 of record CM039675.1, on the reverse strand, counting down.
AATAAATTGGCATCCCCGTAAGTCGGGGCCTCTCCCATTTCGCATATCTCAATCTGTGCAAAAAGGTCAATTAGGGGGCTTCCAACCCGTCAGGTTTAGCTTATCAGACCCTATTGATCGGATCTTAAGACAAATAGTTGAGTCCGTCAACATGACCGTCTAGGGGGCTTCCAACCCATCGGGTTTAACTTATCACACCCTATCGGTCGGCTCTCAAGCCAAATAGTTGACTCCGTCAACATGATCGTCCAGGGGGCTTCCAACCCACCGGGTTTAGCTTATCACACCGGGTCGGTCGGCTCTTAACCCAAATAGTTGACTCCGTCAACATGATCATCCAGGGGGCTTCCAACCCACCGGGTTTAGTTTATCACACCCTATCGGTTGGCTCTTAAGCCAAATAGTTGACTCCGTCAACATGATCGTCCAGGGGGCTTCCAACCCACCGGGTTCAGCTTATCACACCCTATCGGTCGGCTCTTAAGCCAAACAGTTGGCTCTGTCAACAAAGGTCATTTGGGGGCTTCCAACCCACCGGGTTTAGCTTACACACCCTCTTGATCAGATCTTAAGCCAGACAGGGTTAAGCGTGCCTGTAAGGTGATGCTGCTCCGCTAGGTGACCCACCGAACTCTTACCAGTTAATCTCGCCTGGAGACCCTGAGTCGGCTCAAAGAAATTAATGGCCAATCTCGATAGAGACCCTATATTGGTTAAGGTTAAAAACAGCGGCTCTTGTCACGTGAGGACCGGCTTACGGAAAGCAAGGATAAAACTCTCCCATCTACTGCCGACTCTCCGCTATGTGGTCCGTTCGTACAATTAGACAGGTAATCTTTCAAAGACCCTGCACTGTTTAAAACGACGGATTTATGTCACATGAGAGGCAATTTATGGGCTATCAGGGTACTCATGCCCTGTCGTGTCTCTTCTGGGACGTCACACTTCCTGTGTGTTAATCTCGCTTAGAGACCCTGAGTCGTTCAAAGAAATTGACGGCCAATCTCGATAGAGACCCTGTACTGCTAAGGAGTTTTAAGTGGTGAGTCAACCCAGCAGAACCGGCACATAAGCTATTAAAAAAGCAAGATAGGAAAAGATATAACATCTTTGGGTTGCGCTATTCTAAGCCGCCCTCCTAACAATGCAAAGATTATTCTATTCTCGTAGGCTGGTTAACTACCAAGAGCGGCCACAACATCTGGTGTGAGTTGAAAGCACAAGGCAGATGCAATATGTTAAGCCGGACTATTTCATATGTACACGATGGCACAGTTTAGGAAAAGACAAAGTTTACTACAAGCCTATTACAAATGCTCTCCACGGAGCTCAAAAGTGCTGACTCAAAGTTTTTTACACCGCTCTATGGCGGGTTACAAAGCTGGATTATCCACGGCGCTACCAAGGTCGTCAGTTGGATCGCGGGTCACCCTACGGCGGGTCTTCGACCTCCGTGATCTAGAGATTGTCCACATCCCAGTTGCAGTTGGTTAAAGCCGCAAAGGTTTCCTCTTCAAAGAGAGGGGACGGGTCAAGATCAGGAGCAAAGAGGTGCTTACGGCATGCAGAAGTTAAGTCCTTTGCCTCAAAGGTTGGGTCGCGTACTCTCTTCTTCTCGGCATTTTAAGCCGCCTAGTACATTGACAGATCCACTTCTTCTGCTAACACCGATGCAAGGACTCTGGAATCCTTCATGCAACGAGCGTAGTCAGCCTCCGTGAACTTTGAGCCATCATCCTTCTTGGAGGGAAACCCGTCCATCATCTCCTTGGGAGTCAACTCTAGGGCGAAAGCCAAAGCCCGACTTATGGCTGCAATGGCTCCTTTTCTGGCGGCTGATTTCTTGAGCTACTGGATTTGCTTTGGCAGAGTGGATAGCACTTCAATGACTCCCTTCATAGTCGGGGGGATGTTGTCTTTATTAAGCATTGCCTTGATTGTGTAGAGAGCTCCGCAATATAGCTTCTCTATTAACGTGTAGACGACTTTCAGTGGAAGCAAGCTATCAGCAGCAAGTTGTCGGCTCCTTTGACTTGCATAACGGATTTTCGGCCATGAGTCACCGGTACAAGTATTCGCACAAGAGAATTGGTTGAGTGTTAAGTACTTACCAAAGATGACAACAGACATCTTGGCAATGTGGCGCTTCAAGGCGTGTAGCTCATCGGACACAACCATGATCCGCTGGTCAGCATCGTCTGCTCGTTGAGCCAGGGCGGTTTGTTCCGTCTCAGCAGATTTTTTGAAAGCGGCGAAGTCAGCCTTAATTTTTGACAGTTCTTCAATGGCGAGCCAACACTTCTTGTCTGCTTCGCTCCGGGCGGCTTGCTGAGTGGCCAGATTGCTCCTTAAGCTGGTCAATTCAGACTCGGCCTCGTTTAAAGCTTCCTGCGACATATAAAAGCAAATTGAGGGCTAAGTCACTAGGATGGTATATTACCAGATGTTGAAGATTAAAACAATATAATACAAGTTTCAAGCAGATTGCAAGCAATATGCTCGACACTTGGGGGCTAATGTATGTTTGTTCTCCAAGACTACAATGATGTTTCAACTCATCTTAATCAAGTTAAGCCGATACTTGGGGGGCTACATATGGCTCTGATCTATCTACAACGAAGCTCTGGCTCAACTTTATCAAGTTAAGCCGGCCCTTGGGGGCTACAGACAGCTCTTTGATCTATCTACAATGAAGCTGCGGCTCAACTTTATCAAGTTAAGCCAGCCCATGGGGGCTACAGATGGCTCTTTGATCTATCTACAATGAAGATCTGGCTCAACTTTAAACAAGTTAAGCCGACCCTTGGGGGCTACAGATGGCTCTTCCATAAACTGCTTCTAAGCCGCTAGTTGAAGGATACATGCTAAGTATTTGTACTTCTAACAAGACTCAAAGACCCGGTTTACCATTAGCAAATACTAAATCCGCTCTTGGGGGCTACGTAAGGGTATAAGGAAAAGAGAGCATGAGTACCTCATATATTTTCTTCATCAAGCTAACAAGCTTGAGCTCCATGTTCCGGCTGGCGGAGAGGCGGTTCAGATAACTAGCATTCAGCTCATCAACGGTTAACTTCTCCAGCGTGGGGAGCTCAAAGTATAGCTTCTCGGAGACTTCAGGCTTCTCAGTGTGCTTTGTCAACACATGAGGTTGAGGAGTATGGAAGCCGGCACCAGTAATGATGACGTCCGGAGTAAACGAATCGTCAACGGCTATCAAAGGGCTCGGCGGCTTAGAATTGATCCTCGGCGGACTCTTAGGAATCATGTCATGGGCCACCGGCTCGGTAGAATGACGAGCTTCTTCAGGCACATCCTTGGAGGCCGCAGAGGGGTCAGCATGTGGTGCAGGAGAATCCGGCTTGGCAGGCTCCGGCTCTTGAGCCTTGGGACCAGGGGTAGACCCGCTGGTCTTCCTTTGTTTTGCTTGAACCCTGGAGAACACAAAAGGTCATGATCTAAACTTTACAGATAACAAAGGCTCGGACATAAGCATGAAAGGAACGTACTCTGGGTTGATCTTCAAAGGCAGCAGAGCAGTTGTTGTAGAGACGCCAGATGAAGGAGGTGATTCCTGAAAACAATTAAAACAATATAAGATAGAGTCAAATTATAAAGGCAAGGTTGATAAAAGCCAAGTTGAGTATACCTCAGCCGGCCATTTATGTTGAACCGAAGAGTTGGACAACCCGACCATAAGGTCTTTAGAGCCGGCGCTCCGGGTTTGGCATCGAGAAAGGTGTTGTTGCTTTTTCAAAAGAAAGTTGGGGTCTAAATAAGCAAGAGGATGAGAAAATGGGACTTTTCGGACGACCCGCCGTATCTTCTCTGGTGGAAGAGATTCTGAGTCGGATGAAACATAAGTTACCTCAGGAACGTTGGCATGGCTTGTCTCCGTTTCGTCCTGTGAGATATCACGGTCAATAAGGCGTATGAAGAGACGGCCGAGAGAGTCAAGTTCTACCTCAGACACGTCAGCTTCGGGTTGCTCTTGAGGTGCGGTTTTCTTCTTGCGGCCGGCGGTCTTCTCCTTTGATTTCTTTGTAGGAGGAACGTACATCTTTTTCCAGAAGCCAAAATTGGCATGAGGGTAAAAGCCGTCGAAAGAGGTCAACATAGTGCAAAATATATATGGATTACTAACGTGGAAGTAAGGAGATTGAGAGTCACCTTTACATCTGGGGCCGGGTTTGCGGCACAGAAAGGTGCTAACCCGGTGGCACGGCAAGATTCTGAAGGTTCATGAACAAGGCTTTTGATGGCGGCCACGATGTTATCTTCTGACAACGTGGAAGGATTAAAGCAGAGGGGGTCATTAGCTTCACCCATGTACTCGCACATGAGACGGCTTCGCCAGCTCAAGGGCATGACTCTTCAAGAAATCCAGCAGCGGGTCAGAACAATCCCCGTCAGACCATTGGCCACAAGGACTTTAATCTTTGCGTGAGCCGAAGTATACTTCGCCCTCTCAAAGGCTGACGGCCGGTCAGGGACGATAACCCGACAAGGAATGTTCTCCTTTTGGAGAGGTGTCTTTGCAGTAGAACCAGGTCTTATTCCAGTCCTTGGGATGACTTGGCATCCGAACAGCCGGAAAGGTCATGTCCCGCCGTCTCTGAATTGAGATTCCGCCAAGCTCTAAGCTTGGGCCAGCTACTACCTCTGTTTGATGGTTTGCATAAAAGAACTCACGAAGGAGACCAACGGACGGCTCTTCTTGTAAGTAAACTTCATAGAGGATTTGGAAGTTGCACATGTTTGAGATGGAATTTGGAGCGATGTCTTGAGGGCGCAGCTTAAAGAAATGAAGGACGTCTCGGATTTTTTTTTGAACCGGGTGGGCTAAAACCGCGCACGAGGTGATCTGCGAATACAACTACTTCACCCTCTTGGGGAACAGGTTTCAGCTCATTGCCTAGAACCCGCCAATGGATGACATCTTTGGCTGGTAAGGTCCCCGCGTCTACAAAGTCCTTCAGAAACTCTTCGGTGACAGCAGAGCAGACCCAGTTACAAGAATTGGACGCACGAGGCATGGTGGTGACTTAAAAGCTATGCAAGGCAATAATGTGTGGCGAGTTAGAAAGTGACAGACAACTAAAGGCGACTGAAGAAATCTAAGTTTCATAAAGCTAAGTCGCTGGAACGGTTCAGGCAAGAGTCGGCAATTCACTGGCGAGTTAAATTTGCAAGGAACGAAGCAAATATTGCTAAGTGTGGAAAACATGTTTCACAAACTATATCCATAGTTATGGATCTACAAAATAGAGAAAAGACGGGTTTATTTTAACCTAACAACGAACAGAAGAATTGGCTATGTCTGAAAACAGTAAAGGGGGCAACTACAGACCCATGTTGTGCTATTACTTACTTCCTATGATCTACCGCAATGAAAAAGGGGTCGTTGACAAGTTGACTGATCTGGAAATTGCCTGGCATTATGAAGAGCTCGTGTTCTAGCGGCGGAAGAACTCCATGGATACCCTACCAAGAACTACGGATCTAGGGGCGGAGACGAACTTATCGGAGATGACGCGACGGACGCGGGCGGTTCTCTGGTTCGATCAGGTTGATGCAGTGGCCTGGCATGACGACGGCGTGAAAGCTTCACCGGAGTAAGAGACCCTAGAGCGGCGGCGGCGGGAGGAGGAATAAGAAGCGCGAGCGGAGAAGGAAATGAAGGCCACCTTTCGCGGTCCTATTTAACAAGCAGAAGGTGGAAACGGGCACGAGAATCAAGGCGACGGAGGTTGATTGACCAAGACGGACGCCTCGATTTTCAGGCCGACGGTTCAATACTGGAAAGATCCATTGCGGTCGTTAGGGAATCTTTTTGATATATCGGGTATGACGTCACGACGGGTCATTTTATCTTACTTTTAGGTGATAATGAGTGAGACTCACCGCCAAGTGAGATGGAAGGTTGAAATGAGCAAGCTCAAATCAACCTGGGGCCTAATGTTGGGGATATAACCAGGTGAGGCCGGGTCATACCTGGCGGCCCATAGGCCAGACCAAGGATGGGCCCGGAGGCTTAAGCCTACACGTCGGGCGGCTTGCCAAGATGGCCCAAGGTGAGGCCCAGACAAAGAAGGCATGAAGACCCAAGCAAATAAGCCACCCGGAGACGGCTTGCCCAGGAAGGCAAGGCAACGTAGAGATAGACTCAGAAATGTTGTAAGAGTCGGTATGAGATTTGTGTAACCCGTGGTCTTGACCTCCTATATAAGGGCGAGACCCGGGGCGACTTAGAGAGGAACCAACTAATCGAGAACTAGGTCAAGCGAATCCGCTCCCTTGTAATCGATACTCCAATCAATACAACACACGTAGGACGTAGGCTTTTACCTCTTCGTGAGGGGTCAAACCTGAGTAAACTTGTGTCCTTCGTCCCAACCAACCCCTTTGAGTCCATCACCTTAGCGATGGCCTCGAATCTAAGTCCTCGGACATCTGTCGTGACAAAACCACGACATCGGTGGCAAGTGATTGGGCAGGTAGAGGTGGGTGGGTCAATAGGCTGAACGAACAAAAAGGTAAGCAGTGAGAGGAAGAAGAATAGTAGAAGCTATAGTTCGTCGTTGATGGAGGGGAGGCAAGGTGTAATAGATTCGGGGCGGGGGGCAATGAGGTAGCACGGGACAAAACTTCCTGATAATGGATGGCGGGGGCAAGTGGTTGGGCAGGTAGAGGTGGGTTGGTCAATAGGTTGTACGAAGAAAAAGGTAGCAACGGGAGGAAGAAGAATAGTAGCAACAACAGTTTGTCATCGAGAAAGGAGAGGCAAGTGTGTAATGGATTCGGGGTGAAGGGGCACAACAAGGTAGAACGTGACAACACTTGCTGACATTGAATGGCGGTGGCAAGTGGTTGGGCGGGTAGAGGTGGGTGGTTCAATAGGTTGGACGAAGAAAAGGGTAGCAACGGGAGGAAGAAGAATAGTAGCAACAATAGTTTGTCGTCGACGAAGGAGAGGCTAGGGTGTAATGGATTCGGGGCCGGGGGCAATGAGGTAGCGTGTGACAACACTTGCTGGCAGTGGATGCCGGTGGGAAGTGGTTGGGAAGGTAGAGGTGGGTGGGTCAATAGGTTGGATGAAGAAAAATGTAGAGGCGGGAGGAAGAAGAATAGTAGCAACAACAGCTTATCGTCGACGAAGGAGAGGCAAGTGTGTAATGGATTGAATGCGAGGGGGCTTATGGGAGGACATTGGCACCGGTTATGGGGTCAAAGTTTTGAGGGATGGCTATCGGCAGCGGCGGTGGAGCTGGCGACTCGAGAAGGGGGCGACATGCGACAACATCCACCAGTTGAAGGGTGGCGGTGGATGATGGTTAGGCATGGAGAGGCAGACGGGATGTGAGGGCGGACGATGAAAAAAGTAGCATCAGGAGGAAGAAGAAGAACTGATAGCAGGGGCTTGTGGTGGTTGGCAAAGAGGGGGCGAGTGATTAATGGAATTGAGTGTGGTACGACAGGTCTCCGGCGGCGGAGATGGTGACATAGTTTAGAGGAATGGCCGACACAACATGCTTCAGTCTTCCGTTTGCACAATCCACCCACAACAATCATCGAAGTATTTTTTTGGTGAAACAATGTTAGAACAATCTATTTGGGTGAAGAGACAAGGAACACGGTCATCTTCATTGTTTACTTATTGTGTGCGTAGCAATGGAAATTATATACATTGTCGCCCGTAGCAACGCACGGGTATTTAACTAGTCTAGTCTAACATAGAAGTCACGTTACATGGTACAACCCTATCGTCTAACAAGAATGCCACATATCAAACACTGTAAGCCATTCTTCAAATAAATCCATTTAATAAAAGGAACGGGTCTAGTAATACAGTCTTAGAAAATATGAATCCATTTAAAGAATAACTTTGCTCATTATATCTGATGTAGAAGGCCGTTCAGAGGAGGCCTCTTTTTGGCATAGCGTCTTTATTTCGATGCATTTTGTTACTTTTATTGGTACATTGGTGGCGTTGTTTCGTCGATTTATTCCATCTGTGCCTCCATCTTATAAGTACATGTCGGACGAAAAGGGGATATAGTGAGATGCTTTGAAGAAATAGAAGCTCTTTTAATCATGGGCCTATGTACCGATTATATTTCATCTAAGCAATATGTGTATGCATTGTGGAAGCACATGAACCATCTCAACTATAGAGTTTTCAAGTAAACACATCAGTACGAGGAATCCGCACTTGGTGAACTCTAGGAGAAAAATAATTTTACAATATATTGTTGTCATTGCTGATAAATAATTTATGTATACGTCTAAAAAATTGTTCATTGAAAGCCAAATTCATGAACCTCATTCATATGTTTATCTAGTTCAAAGACAGCTCTCGGAGGTGGGGAGTACATGCAAAAGGAATACAGTGGGAAGTGCTCTATCAACCAGCTCAACTGGCTGACATATTAGATGTTTTTCTTATCACTGCGATAAGGTGGGCCCTAGGCACCAATCGACTGAACCGTCGAAAAGAACATTGCCTTCCCCACCATCCGATTCATTCTGGTATGAGTGTTCCTAGCCATCAGATCAGTCAATGCAAACTGGCACTCTCATCAGTAGCACGCAACATGCTATTGCTTCTTCTTCCTAGTTATAGCATTCTCGATGCAAGGGTGACGTCCGTCGCAGCACCAACAAGTTGTTGCCGTACCGGTAAAGGTTAGCACTTAGGAGTTGTTGGCATAGTAGGCTAGAAACATAATATATAGTACTCAAAATTCTGCTAGTGTTATTACCCTTTTGTAAACAGTAATACGTGGACAGAATAGTTGTCGAAGCGCCCCTCACCCCCGCGTAGCTCCTCTCGGGCGTCTCGGGGGGGGAGGACCCTAGCCGTGCCACCGAGTGCCCTCCTTCCCCTTCCTTCCTCCCTCGCCCCCGCTTGAGGCAGTTGTCGGGCAAGCCTGGGGCCCTGCAAAAAGAATGGTGGCGGCGGGGGCTCCGGCTGCCCTACCTCCACGCAGGGGGGGAGGGGGAGGGGGGGTCTGGGGCAGCGAATCCTATGGCGGGGCACTGTCGGCTCTGTGGCCAACGATGGTGTGGACGGTGGATCCGGTGTCCTGGTCGTGCGGGCAGCGGGATCTCGGTGGTTGAGGGCATCCGGTGGCTGATTCTTCAGTGGCCGGTGTGGGAGATCTAGGGCCTCCCCACCTCCCCTGTTAGGCCCGTGCTTCCCTCGGCCGTCAGCTCCCGGGTAGGTGGTACTACTGGTGGTAGGGACCAAGTCCGGGTGAAATCCTTGGCCGGCTGTGGTCGGCCTCGTGGACGGCGACGCCCATGGGCGTCGTTTTCCCTCATTGGAAGCGTTGGTGTAGACCGATCCCCTCACTTCCCCTTCCCCTAGGTCTCCCGAGCGAAAGCCCCAACTTTGTTGGGCAGCGGCGACGCTCTCGACGTTGTTACCTTCTTGAAGGCGCCGCTTAGTGTGGGAGCCTTCTGGTCGGGTGGTGCTTGTGGTTGGTGGGTGGCGGTGATGACGGTGTGGCGTTGGATGTGTGCAACGACATTGTTCTGCTCAAGGAAAACCTTCAGCCTCTCGTGGGGATGCACCGACCCTCTCTACGTGGTCATCTTTCAGCAGCATCCATCCCATCTTGCGATGGTGCAGTGCCTTCAATTCAGGCGAGGAGGTAGTGGCCTTCTTCGAAGATGGTGTACTGGATGTGCCGTGCTGGGACCCATAGGTGCATGGCGACGGCATGCCCTGGTGGTGTCGGCCCTCTCTCCTCCGAGCCAGTGTGTTCTGGTTCCTGGTGAAGTATTTTCGGAGGGGGACCTTAGCGTTTTTGGCTTCGTTCTCATTAGATCATCTTCAGTTTCCGTAGCGTGTGAGACTTAGTTTTGTGTTGTTCATCGTTTATGTATCTTGCCGCCTTGTTGTTTTTTCTTTTGCCTGGGGGGCTATGCATGTAATCTTGACCGGTTGATGGCTTTGTTAATTCAAAGTCGGGCTAGGCTCGAACCCCATCTCGAGCTCGGTTGTTGCCTTTTCTCTAACAAAAAAAGTAATACTTGGGGCCACGGCTTGGTAAATGAGTTGACACATGTATTGTGCTGCACATTTTTTCTTTTTCTTATTTTTGTTTCAATTATATTTAAATTTTAAACCTTCACAGGACTTTCAAAAATGTTAACGTAGTGTTAAGAAAATGTCGGCGCAACTTTTGGAAAGTGTTCAGAGCATTAGGAAAAATGTTTGTGACATTTAAAAAATATTCACGTGTTTGAAAAAAATGCCGTGACAGTTAAAAATATTCTGTACAGTGTAGGAAATTTTCCACCAAGTCAAACATATGTTGATGGCATTAAAAAATATTCATGGTATTTATAAACAGACTATCAAATGTAAAACATATTAATGTAATTCAAAAAGGAATATTTTAAACACAGTACAGACAACATGTTTTTAAAGTTACGTAAATAAAGTTTGTACATTTTATAAACATCTTTTTAAGACGACGTTTATAAAATGTATGTGAAGCAATAAAAAATTGTTCACGTGTTTCAAAAATATGTGCGTGATATTTAACAAATGTTAATGCAGTGTAAAAAATGTTTGTGTAGTTTTAGAAAAATGTTTCATGTCCATTTAAAATAGTTAAACATGTATTTGAACAATGTTTAACATGCATTCGAAGAAACGTTAAAAAAATGTACTTGAAAAAAATGTACATCATGTGTGTAGAAAATGTTCGGCATGTTACACATGTATAAGGAAAATGTGCAGCGTGTATTGAAGAAAATTAGACATGTGTTGAATAAAAGAATACTCTATGTATCAAGATTAGTGATGATTTTATAAACAACAACCTTATCTGATTTGGTCTGTCTTTCTCTTACTGGAACCCTAGCCGCTGTCAGGAGAGGACAATCTTCCAACGTCGTCCTCCGGCTTCTCCCCTCCACTGGCGACCTTGGTCGTCGGTGGTGAGGGGGATCCACGCGTGTGAATCATTTTTAGTCCTCGCAGTGTACATTTTTAAGTTGTTCATCGTCTTGGCTTTGGCAACGACCATGGTGCCAATGAATAAAGATTCTTTGGATCATTCGCCGATGAGGCCATCGGTTCTATGATTGGGATTGGATTTGGAAACCAGACTGTTCAAGCAAGGATGACGTGGCGGCGACAGCATCCTCGTGGTGCACCTGTGTCCTCGGGCTCCGTCGTTGCGACGACCTTTGCTCCAGCGTCGACACGGAACTCGGAAGGTAGTCCAGGAACGGATGCAGATTGTGGTATGCATAGACGACATCTGAAAGACGGAACATGTGTTGGGTTCATGGTTCATGAATGACAGGTATGGTTTCCTACTGCGGCATCGTAGTCGTGGCGGGGTGTGAGATCTGCAGATCGATGGTGTGTTCGAGATGTTGCCCCGGTCTGATTCGTTCAACGGTAAGGGATTCATTTTTGGTGAGCCACCATGGAGGTCCACAAAGTTGTATATCAGCTATGGAATTGCGTCGAGATCGGTTGAGGTGGTGATCCGTCATTCTTTCCTTCGGTGGTTGATGTGATAGTGTCGAATCGTAGGTGACGGGCGTTGGTATCAAGCTTAGAGATGTTATTCTATCTTTTCAGTTTTGTCATATCGATCCTTACGTAGCTTGTACTTTGATCTTTATAATATAAATAAGACACATATTATCATGCATCAAAAAAACCTTATCTGCTTTGTGGAAAAAGAATTGTTGAACAAAATTCTTAATGAAGTAATAGTTGAACGTTTTGATGCGGTAAAAGATCATCGTGGGAGAAAACGAAAGGTAATGTGCCAGAGCTCCTTTCCTTTCGTAATACAACCTCCTTCAAAAGAAATCAAGGAACAATTAGTATTCCATAAGTTAAACAATGCCAGCACTATCGCCAGCTACAGAGTTCAATACGAAGTCTAGGAACTGGCCAACCCAGATTTCAGAATTGTCATACTCTAAGCCAGCTCCATACGCAGCTAAAGTGTGCGAGTAGCATTACATGATCTTGGACAAGTGCCTAATTTAACATCAAAAGCTACTCTTAACTGAAACTTTATTTGCTAGAACAGAGCTCCTAGAACAGCTAAATAATAATCTTCAGTTGAAATGGCCTGCTTCAGCACCATAGCGTCTGTCTCCAAGATGGCTTGACTGCATCCCATTCTTGCAGTAGCATTTATAGCATGCAACATGGCCAGAGCTTCAGCATCCAGAGCACTGGAGATGTGTTCCAAATTGCATGTTCCTGCAGCAACCAAAATACCAAGATCATTCCTAATTGTCAAGCTTCAACCTTTTTGTATTTGGGAACATCTTCTACTAGGCTGAGAGGATCTGCGCATTGAACAAGCTTCAACCTGATTTGTTCCGGTTGAGCCATTTTTCATATATTTTTCACCTTTTTGTATTTTAGGAAACAATGTCCTCCGCCTTCATCTAATCGATAACATAAAGGGCATCGGGTATCTACATCCATATCCCTGCGCTTCAGCCTTGTTCTAAGTGGTAAGCTGTATGTTGCTAGTCTTCATAGGAAGTACAGCGCCTTGCTTGCTATTGGTAGTGCCCATATTCTTTTCCAATCAAAATTTGGATTTTCACCTTGGCCGTATGAGGTCGATGTGAGGAAATGTACTGAATCCCATTCTGCACAATCGACTGCCACTTTGTAAGCTGATTTTACTGAGAAGACACCCTTTTTTATCAAAGTGCCACGCTATGGTGTCGCTTGTGTATTCTTGGACTGGAATTTGCAAAATTATCTCAACATCTTGGGCATTAAAAGTTTGACAAACCAGATTTGTGTCCCATGTATTTGTTACTGGGTAAATGAGTTCCCCAACCTTAGTAACTAGGTGATTGCCTCTTATTGAAGTTAATTTCCTTGTTTGATAATATTTTTTCTCCTTTTCAAGTTGTAGGCTAGATTGTGGGAATAATATGCCAGAATCCTCTTTTGGAACTTCACAACAAGATATTGTCATATTGATATAAGTTATTTTTACCGTAAATGGTTAGTTTACTTTCACTTTGCACTGAACTTGGTTACCTTGTTGAAAATGAAGTTACTATAGAACGATTTTAGTTTATATGCATGCTTGCCTCGTTGGCTTGTAAATAACAATTTTTTTCCCTGGGCTCGGCCCTCTATAGAGAGCTCGCTAGCTAGTGCGACCTCCGACCGGCAATGTATCAGAGGTGTTCGACGAAATGGCCCTTTATTCCTTTTCTTTTTTGATTTTCCTACAATAATGTAGAAATAAACTTAAAAAGTTTTTTATGTAAAATAAATTCTCAACGCTTCTTGTACAAGCTCCTGAATTTCAACATGGTTGCTCCAGTGAGACTAAAGCCTAGGGCCACAATAAATTTTTCTCACAACACAACGCACCGCCGGTGGATGCAGAAGAAGAAGGGTGCTAATTTTTAAATGGACTTTTCTTATTCCAGAGGGAAGTTTTGTAAGGGCTTATTTTGAAATAGAAACATATTTTTCTTAAAGTTTGAAAACAATGTTCATCGGACATTTTCAAAATGTACATGCCGAGTAAAAAAATGTCCGAGAAGCTTTAAAAAGTGTTGATAGCATCAAAAAAATGATGGTGTCATATAAAAAATGTTTACGTGGTTCGAAAAATGATTTTCATGAATTTTTTTAAAAAGTTGAATAATGTAAAATGAATATTCATCTAATTCAATTTTTTTCTTTCGATTAAAAAAAAATCTATGGGGCATTCTAAAGAAATGTTCACGTATTTCAACAAAATCTTTGTAACATTTTCTAAAATAATTATACAATGTAAAAATTAGGTTTGAGAAGTTTAAGAAATGTTTTTAGCAATTCAATAAATGTTCAAAGTATATCTAAAAAATATTTATTATGTCGTCATAAAAAATGTAGAATATATGTATTTGCCAAAGTGTACATCATGTACTTGGAAATATTCCAACATATATCCGAGAACTGGCAGCAGCGCTACTGCTAAGGCGCTATAGCTAACTCTTAGTAGTAGCGTTGTTTGCCTAGCGCTACAGATAAATATTAGTAGTAGCGCATCTTAATCAGCGTTAGCAATAACGTGCTTTCTGAACCCGCGCTACTATTAAACGCACATATCTATTTTTTTATTTACGTTGTATTTACACCAACAACATTTAGATTAAAGTGGATAGATGCAAGTGATCATGTTGAATTAGAGAAAAAATATGATGTTGCCAATCGCAAGATCATATTTTCCTCTATTTCGACATGATCACTTGCATCCATCCACCTTAATCAAATATATGTCATATAACTCATCATCATCTTACTCATCTTTCAACTCATCATTATCTTAATCATACCAAGTTAAAATCCCATAAAACAGAAAAACATCATAATAGTACTCATCATAATCGATCATGCAAGTTAATATAAATCATAAAAACTTCTCTCTCATAGGACCTAGTCCTCCCTCCTAGGTACAATGTCGTAAAACAGAATAACACCTATGTCTCTATGATGAAGCAAAGAGATCCAACGGTCTTCAACTTGTGGCTTGCAATCCTTCTTTATTTGTCCCTATGCTTCAATTTGAAGCCGTCTTGATGGTTTGTGCTCACACGAGTATGCAAAAAAGAACTGGGGCCTCGTAGGGCTTTTAATTGTCATATGACCTTCGCCATGCATCAACGGAAGCACGACATCATTTGGCAGTTTCTGTTAAAGAACATAATAGTAGCCTAGTTAGCAATGTAATCAACACCATTTACGCAATAATAGTGTACTTAATAATTCTTACCAAGATATTTCGGCGAATGTCATTCGCCTCAACGTATGCACTAGTGGCATGTAATTTGTATAATTTGGGTCAGTTCTCAAATTATATGGAAAGTTGTCTCAACCAACTAGGACACCAATACCAAAGTTGATAAGAGCATCCTTCTCCTCCCAAGTTAGATGTGATCCATAAGTGTAGTGTGTCGTGTCAACTATTTTCCGTGTTTCACTCGAAGAAACGAAATAAGCTATAAATTATAAATTAACAAATTTAGTATGTATGAACACCAAATATTTTTAAATATAGAGTGCAAATTACTTGAGAAATATGCATGATTGACAAACTCACATGGAGGTAAAACATGAAGCATATCGACATCCATCCAAATATCGATGTTGCCTTCAATATGATCTTCATGATGAAGATCGAAGGTTATTTTCATATCCTCCTGAAATTCATATGCCTTGCAAAGAGCTTCCCAATTTGAGCAACCTAATTCTGTGTTATTCACAACATTCATTACGTTGACCAGAAATGTGTGACCATGTCTAGTCCTCAGATTAGCTCTCCTCGTCTCCATACTCTTGTGGTCCTCAAAACCGAGCATCTCCAAGACATACCGTCTTGCATGGTAGGGGATGAACTAGTCGAATTGTATAAAACAGAAATTACACGTTGAAGCAAATAAACAAAAGTCATGCTTAATTATGAAAAAATACTTGTCATCGTTGCGTACCGTAGACACAATGAAGGTCTCGACAAGCTTGATGGTGAAGAACCTGTCGTCTCGCAGGTGAGGCAGCTGATCGCACAAACCATAATCTTCGCCGCAAAGTTCACACTCGGGGATGCTATCATCATCAGACATTTCCTGTGTTCATGATTAGAATTCAATATAAGAGAAGATGAGTAAGCGCCCCCATGACAACACACTAGTAGAAACAGGGCTTTGGTCCAGGCCGGGCCAGCACATTAGTCTTGGTTCAGTCATGAACCGGGACCAATGTGGGCAACGGTCCCGGTTCGTGAGGCCAGGGGATCGGCCGGGCCACGTGGGGCATTGGTCCCGGTTCGTCTGGACCCTTTGGTCTCGGTTCCAGACACGAACCGGAACCAATGTGCCTCGCTCCTGGCCCACAACCATTGGTCCCGGTTTGTGGGTGGAACCGGGACCAAAGGGGGTCCTTTAGTCCTGGTTCCAGCCACGAACCGAAACCAATGAGATGCCTATATATACCCCCTCGTCGGCAAGCAAAGCACTCCACACTGGTCTATTTTTCTGGCCGGCGAGGGGAGATCTTTGTGGTTCTCTATCTCACCTCCTATGCACATAAGGTGTTTGATGAAATGCCCAAGCCACACTTAAGCTTTCTCCTCTCGAAGCTCCTTGTCCAAGCTCCATTTTCCTCAAGATTTGTCTAGGTTTGGCGGTCCGTCCTGTCCCGTCCCCGTCCTCACCGTCGTCGATTGTCCGCGCCCATCTCGGTGCCAGCACCACTGTGGTTAGCCTCTTCTTCTTATCTTCTTTCTAAAAGGAAAAAGGTTTTACTTGTATGATTTAGATAGATACTTGTGTAATCTTCTTACTTTTATTATTGTTTGTTATTATATAGTGCGATGGTTTTCGTATCCGCCTCCATCGGCCCTCGTCCTGTCTATGATTTGGATGTGGTATATATTATCTTTTATAACTATTTGTTTTATTTAGTGTTATGACAATTATGCCGACCAACGTGACATGGATTTTTTTATCTAGGAGGAGGTAGTTGATACGGAAATTCCAACCCACATAGAAACTCTTGTCGAGAAGTTAAATTTCATTGAAAAAGAAAACAATGACTTGAAAGAAAACTTACAAAGAGTTGAAGAGGAGAAGATGAAGTTGGAGTTGCATGTTGCCGATGTCGTCGACGATCACAAGACCAAGATGGATGCAATGTGCTTGAAGATTAGAAAGATTAGAAAATATGCCATTCATACTGAGGCTTGGTATCATTATGCCGTTGGATCAATTGCACCTTAGTAGCGGTTATGATCGCATTTGTTATTGCATTTAATTTTTTTACATAGTTTTGATGTATGTTTTAATTAGATGCTCTAGAGAGCTATATGTTGTTCAATAACGAAAACTATGTATGAACTGTATGTATTTATTTTGGTCATTATTGTACTTTGACTTTAATGTGATGATGAATTTCTATTAATTTGGTCACTTCTCTATTCATGATATGTTGTAATGGTTTTTAATACACTTTATTATACAACGCACGCAGATGAATCGACAATGGATGTACGGTGACCGACGCACCTCCGAGTATATTAAGGGTCTGCATAATTTTCTCGAAGCGACTGAGGCAAACAAGTAGAATGGTTTTATTCATTGTCCATGTACTGTCTCTGAAAATACGAAGGTTTTCTCCAACTCTAAAACCCTTCACTTCCACCTGCTTGATAAGGGTTTTATGCCACACTATAATATTTGGACCAAGCACGAAGAAAGAGGGGTTATGATGGAAGACAACGAAGAAGAAGAAGAGGTGTTCCCATCGTGCTTCTTCAATATCATGACACACGTCCTGGTTCATCTAGTTGACGAGATTGTCGTTCTGGGCCCTGTGTTTCTACACAATATGTTCCCCTTTGAGAGGTTCATGGGAGTTTTTAAAAAATATGTTCGTAACCGTGCTAGGCTAGAAGGAAGCATCTCCATGGGCCATCAAACAGAGGATGTCATTGGGTTTTGTGTTGACTTCATTCCTGAACTTAAGAAGATTGGTCTCCCTCAATCGCGGTATGAGGGGAGACTGACTAGAAAAGGCATGCTAGGAGGGGACTCAATAATATGTAGAGATGGGCATTCTTGGTCTCAAGCACACTACACAGTTCTACAGAATTCTACCTTGGTGACCCCATATGTCGATGAACACAAGAATATTCTGCGCTCCAAACACCCGGAGCAGTGTGACGACTGGATTACATGTGAACACATCAGGACTTTCGGCAGTTGGTTGCAAACACGTCTCATTGGCCAGGGGACCATCTTCGACTGTAATGACTTACAAAGGGTACGAGATAAATGAGAATACATTTTATACGATCGCCCAGGATCAAAAGAGCACCAACCAAAACAGCGGTGTCCGCTTTGATGCAGCAACCAAGAGGGGAAAGGACACATATAATGGTTACATAGTGGACATATGGGAACTTGACTATGCACATGATTTTAAGGTCCCTTTGTTTCAGTGCAAATGGGTCAATCTGTCAAGAGGCGGGGTACAAGAAGATCCATACTACGGAATGACAACAGTGGATCTGAACAATCTTGGGTACTCAGGCGAACCATTCGTCCTAGCCCATGATGTGGCGCAGGTTTTCTATGTGAAGAACATGTCTACCAAACTGAGAAAAAGAAAAGATAAGGAAGCGAATACATCATACGATGAGCCAAAGTGCCACATAGTTCTTTCAGGAAAAAGAGACATCGTGGTATTGGAAGGGAAGACAAACATGTCTGAAGATTATGAAAAGTTTCATGAAATTCCTCCCTTCAAAGTCAAGGCTGACCCAAGCACCTTGTTAAACGATGAAGATTAACCATGGTTACGGCGTAATAAGCAAAGGACACAAGCGAAGAAAAAGTAAAGACTTTCTCTCCACAACTATATCATTGCGGTTACATGTGAAAAAATGAAATCCCTTTGTAACAGATGAGTTTTCGTCCGAAACCGTGATACTTCGAAAGAGATTGTCCATTTTGTACACGAAGTGCTTCCAGTTTTTGCAATAACCCTATCAACTTTTATAACATGCTATGTGGGTGAAATGATGATATATACCATGCCAACTTTCAACCTTTTCAGAGTTCATTCGAAGTGCTTTTCAATTTCAGGGTCATGTAGCCCAAAAAAATCAGTAAGTGCATGAAAAATACCAAATGAAGTCAGAAAGGGTTGAAAATTTAAGATGTGTCTTTGAATGGTGCATTTTGAACACACAAAAAGTATGGAGTTCAAATAAGTTCAAAAAATGAAATCCCTTTGTAACAGATGAGTTTTCGTCTGAAACCGTGATACTTCGAAAGAGATTGTCCATTTTGTACACGAAGTGCATCCAGTTTTTGCCGCAACCCTCTCAACTTTTATAACATGCTATGTGGGTGAAATGATGATACCATGCCAACTTTCAACCTTCTCAGAGTTCATTTGAAGTGCTTTTCAATTTCAGGTTCATTTAGCTAAAAAAAATCAGTAAGCTCATGAAAAATACCAAATGAAGTCACAAATGGTTGAAAATTTATGATGTGGCTTTGAACGGTGCATATTGAACACACAAAAACTATGGAGTTCAAATAAGTTGAGAAAATGAAATCCCTTTGTAACAGATGAGTTTTCGTTCGAAACCGTGATACTTCAAAAGAGATTGTCCATTTTGTACACGAAGTGCATCCAGTTTTTGCCGCAACCCTCTCAACTTTTATAACATGCTATGTGGGTGAAATGATGATATATAACATTCCAACTTTCAACCTTCTCAGAGTTCATTTGAAGTGCTTTTCAATTTCAGGTTCATTTAGCTCAAAAAAAATCAGTAAGCTCATGAAAAATACCAAATAAAGTCAGAAAGGGATGAAAATTGATGATGTGGCTTTGAATGGTGCATTTTGAACACACAAAAACTATGGAGTTCAAATAAGTTCAAAAAAATGAAATCCCTTTGTAACAGATGAGTTTTCGTCCGAAACCGTGATAGTTCGAAAGAGATTGTCCATTTTGTACACGAAAGTGCTTCTAGTTTTTGTTGTAACCCTCTCAACTTTTTAGCACATGCTATGTGGGTGAAATGATGATACCATGCCAAATTTCAACCTTTTCAGAGTTCATTTGAAGTGCTTTTCAATTTCAGGGTCATTTAGCTCAAAAAAATCAGTAAGTGCATGAAAAATACCAAATGAAGTCAGAAAGGGTTAAAAATTAATGATGTGGATTTTAATGGTGCATTTGGAACACACAAAAAGTATGGAGTTCAAATAAGTTCAAAAAAATGAAATCCCTATGTAACAGATGAGTTTTCGTCTGAAACTGTGATACTTCGAAAGAGATTCTCCATTTTGTACACGAAGTGCATCCAGTTTTTGCCATAACCCTCTAAACTTTTTAGCACAACTTTCAATACTGGATGCCAACTGGATGATACTAAAATAACAGAAGAAAAATACTGGAATTTTTTGTACACGAAGTATTTTGTACACTTTTGAATACTGGATGTATACTGTACTTTCAAAAAAAATAAGCAGGAAGTATTTTGTACAATTTTGCCATAATCCAGTATTTTGTACACGAAGTACATGATGATACCAATGCCAACTTTCAACCATTTCAGAGTTCATTTGAAGTGTTTTTCAATTTCTTTCAAAACATCGTGGGAGTGGAGTTAAAAAAAATCAACTAAAAAGCTTTTATAAACTTCGAGTATTTTTGAAAATATAATTATATAAAAATTATGCAACTAAAATTATCAAAGTTTTTTTTGTTCAAAACATTAATAGCAAAAATAATATAATGATAAAACACATTGGAAATAAATAAAGCAAAAATTAAAACAAAAACAAAACAAAAAGAATGGAAATGATGCAACTAAAATTATCAAAGTATTTATTTGTTAAAAAGAATGAACTAAAATAACAGAAGAAAAATACTGGAATTTTTTTTAAAAAATAAAGCAAAAAACAAAACAAAAATACTAGAAAAAAATACCCACATTTAGTCCCGATTGGTGCCACCAACCGAGACCAAAGGTTGGCGAGAAGCAGAGACCTTTGGTCCCGGTTGGTGGCACCAATCGAGACTAATACCCACCTTTAGTCCCGGTTGGTGCCACCAACCGGGACCAAAGGTCTCTGCTTCCCGCCCTTTGGGCTGACGAAAAGAGACCTTTGGTCCCGGTTGGTGCCACGAATCGGGACCAATGCTTCTTCTATATAAGTTGACACTTAGAAACTTTCATATACCAGTTGCCCCGAGCTCGCCGTCCTCATCCTCATCGCCTCCTCGTTGTCGTCGCCCCCATCGTCGTCGTCGTTCCCGTTGTCGCCGTCGTCCCCGCCCTCGTCGTCGTCGCCGCCGCCCCCGCTGCCCGTGCCGCCGTCGTCCCCGCCCCACCTGTCGCCGTCGTCCCCGCCCGTCGCCGTCGTCCCCGCCCGTCGCCGCCGCCCACGCCCGTCGCCGCCGCCCCCACCCGTCGTCGTTGCCGGCACCCTCGCCGCCCCTGCCCCATCGTCACCACGCCCTCGCCGCCCCTGCCGTCGTCGTCGTCTTCGTCGATCGCCCCCGTTGTGGGTCGCCACCGCCCCGGCTCTATGCAATTTTTTAATATATATATATGTTGATTTTTTATATGATGAATGTCTTTGTTCATATATAATGTATATATGTATGTGGCTATATATATGTATGGATGGATGTATATATGTATGTGGCTATATGTATATGTAGATGTATGTATACTAATTAGTTGTCCTACGAAAATTAGGAGTCTTAGGAAAAAATAGTTAATTTGCAGTCCTAGGAGATTAGTTGATTTTGTTTATGATTCTTTTTATGTTTTAGTTGTTCTATGTTTTATTTAATTATTAGGAGTCCTAGGAAAAAATAGTATGTGTATGTTAGATTACAGAAAAATTCTTGGTTTTTGGAAAAATTAGAGATTAAACGATAAGAAAATGTTCTCATAGGAATCTGTCTCGACATCGACGATGCTCGACCCGCATCCTCATCGTCGAGTGGTCCGCGAGAGCCTGCTTGATAGGTGCCATGTCCGGGACTGGGCTCCGCCGGGCTGACACTAGGAGGTGCTACCTTCCGGGGCTCAAAGCTTGGTGAGGAATCCGGGTCTCGTCGTCGACCCGAAGCTTCTTTGGTGGCGGTCACGTGGGCCACTTTCGGTGCAGAGGGAGCGGGCCCCCACGGAGGTGGTGCATCGCCATGTCAGGGAGGAGGACGAGCACGTCCGTCACTACATGGCGGCGTTGGATGCCAGGTTCAACAATACCTGACAGATTCTTCAGGGGTCTCACTCGAGTTATAATCCCGTGATGGTTCCTTATCTTTGGGTGTCCACCGCCAGCGACCCAGAGACCGCTAGTGAACCGAGTTCAGCGTCCTCCACTTTGGATTCTAGGATATTCGATCTGTATTAGTGATCTTATATGATAATATTCGAGATGTATTAGTTAATATTTGATGATGCATTAATAACTGGATTATTCGAGATGATGTATTAGTGATATTATATTCGAGATTATTATAAATGTATTAGTGATATTTTATCGGTATAATGAGTGTGTGACTTTCGATTTGTCGTGGCTCCTTGTGTGACTTTCATGTGTATTCTTGATGGGGGAATCCCGATTGTTGTCGTGGGGGGCGCCTCCTCTCTTTTTCTCTTCTTTGGGATATACTCGTCGGTATAATGCGCAAGAAGAGAAGAGGGGGGCCGTCCATCACCGGCGGTCGAACTATTACTGTGATAGAGTGCCCACCAACATATATACACCACCATATCAGTGTAAGAGAGTGCGCACCAACACACCATGAGATATGAGAGTTATTTAAGGAAAGCCTTGACGGACCGAAAGTCACGCACGCATTAGGATCCAAAGCGTGCTGTAATTCTTGAATTATGAAAATAGGAAATGTCTTCGTCATCAGACGACGATAGGATCCAAGCATGTGAATTTTCCGGTGAAGATAAGGGTCTTTGTGACCAGTCTGGGCTGCGAGACGGCAGGTTCCTCACCATGAAGCTTTACGAGGACTTTGATATTTCTACGGTACGCAACGATGACAACTGCTTTTTCGTAATTAAGCATGACTTCTGTTTCTTTCCTTCAGCGCGTAATTTCTGTTTTATACGATTCGACTAGTTTGTCCTCTGTTATGCAAGACGGTATTTCTTGGAGAGGCTCAGTTTCGAAAAGCACGACAGTTTCGAGACGAGGACAACCAACCTGAGGACTAAACATGGTCACACATTTCTTATGAAAATAATGAATGCACCTAATAACACAGAATTAGGGTGCTCAAATTGGGAAGCTCTTTGCAAGGCATATGGATTTCAGGAGGATATTGAAATAACCTTCGATCTTCGTCCTGAAGATCATATTGAAGGAAACATCGACATTTGGAAGGATGTCGATATGCTTCCTATTTTACCTCCATGTGAGTTTGTCAACCATGCATATTTGTCAAGTAATTTGCATTCTATATATAAAAATATTTGGTCTTCATCCGTACTAAATTTGTTAATTTTTAATTTACAGCTTATTTCGTTTCTTCGAGTGAAATACAGAACATAATCGACACGACACACTCCTTCTATGGATCACATCTAACTTGGGAGGAGAAGGGTGATCTTATCTACTTTGTTATTGGTGTCATAGCTGGTAGGGACATCTTCCCGTATAATTTGGAAACTGGCCCAAATTATACATTGTACAGGACACTAGTGCATAGGTTGAGGGCGGATGACATTCGCCGAAATATCTTGGTAAGAGTTGCTAATTAAGTACACTAGTACTATTGCGTAAATGGTATTGATTACATTGCTAACTAGGCTACTATTAATTATGTTCTTCAACAGAAATTGACATATGAAGTTGTGCCATCGTTGATGCAACCCGAAGGTAATATGACAATAAAAATCCCCTTCCATCTCGAGTTATCTTTTGCATACTCGACTAAAGCGCAAATCACCAAGAAGGCTCCAAATTGAAGCATGGGGACAAATAAAGAAGGACCGCAAGCCACAAGTTGGAGACCGTTGGATCTCTTTGCTTCATCATGGAGACATAGGTGTTATTCTTTTTTATGTCATTTTACCTAGGAGGGAGGAGTAGGTCCTATGAGGGAGGACTATGCCATTTTATCTTTTTTCTTTTACGAGACTTTAACTTTGTACGATTAAGAAGATGATGATGAGTTGTTAGATCTTGTGTAATTAATGGTTTCCTTCATTTGCTTATTAGCTAGCGTCGAGTTCTCTCTATATCTATAGTAGCTAGCAGGGTCGACCAAGCACGAAGAAAGAGAGGTCACTTCTCTCTATTTGCTACCTAACACAATATGAAACCCCTAAATTAACCATCCAAAACCCCCTAAATCCCCTTTCAAAAACAAAACCAGCGCCTACGAGCTGCTGATGCATGGCTATCATTTGGTCCCGGTTGGTGTTACCAACCGGAACAAAGGTCCTCCTGCCTGGGCTCCCACAGCGGCCACGTGGAGCCCCTTTGGTCCCGGTTCGTAAGCAAACCGGGACTAAAGATTTTGGGCTTTAGTCCCGACCCTTTAGTCCCGGTTCCAGAACCGGGACAAATGGGCCGTTTTGTACTAGTGACAGTCGGGATTCGTCCATCAAGAACACACATGAAAGTCACACAAGGAAAAATGATAGACCGAAAGTCACACACGCATTATACCGATAAAATATCACTAATACATTTATAATGAACTCGAATATAATATCATTAATACACCATCTTGAACAATCCATTTAATGCATCATCAAATATTAATTAATACATCTCGAATATTATCATATAAGATCACTAATACAGATCGAATATCCTAGAATCCAAAGTGGAGGACGGTGAACTCAGTTCAGTAACGGTCTCTGAGTTGATGGCGGTGGACACCCAAAGATAAGGAACCATCACTGGATCATAACTCAGGTGAGATCCGTGAAGAACCTGCCAGGTATTGGAGAACCTAGCGTCCAACGCTGCCATGTAGCGACGGATGTGCTCGTCCTCCTCCCTGACACGACGATGTACCACCGCCGTGGGGGCCTGCTCCCTCTGCACTAAAAGTGACCCACGCGACCGCCACCAAAGAAGCTCCGGGTCGACGACGAGACCCGGATTCGTCACTAAGCGTCGAGCCCGGGAACGAAGCACCTCCCAGTGCCAGCCCGATGGTGCCCAGTCCCAGACATTGCGCCTCTCAAGGATGTCGACGCCGACTCGACAACGATGAGGATGCGGGCTAGGCATCATCGATGTCGAGACAAATTCCTATGAGAACATTTTCTTATCATTTAATGTTTTGCTATTTCAGAAATGCTTAATTTCTTAAACTCATTTTAGACTCATTTTGACTCGGTTTTCCAAAATGTCGTTTCCTAGCAAATCCCGGCACTCGATATGCCTACTTTCTAGCACAAGTCATGCCAAAATTTCGACATGACCTTTGCTAAAAAATGGACATATCGAGCGCCTGAAATTCACCGGAACGGTAATGAATCTACATTCCGGCGAAACATAGGCCACTTGGATCATTTGCATATAATAGTAGGAAAAATATAGAACTTGAAAAAATGCAATAAGTTTTTTCATATTTGGCGCTAAACTAATTTACTTGAAAACCACTTGGGCACATTCATATATAGGGCACTTGGGCACAATTATCGAACAATTCAAAGCACTTGGGCACATTCATATTTGGATCTAAACTAATTTAGCTAACAAACCTAACCCCAGAATCAACCTAATCCTAGAATCAACCTAACCCTAGAATCAACCTAACAAACCTAACCCTGGAATCAACCTAACCCCCCTAATATTACAAAACGGCTGGATGCGAGAGGGGGTGAAGGGAGTGAGGGGAGAGGGAAGAGGGAGGAAGGAGGGAGTAGGGGCTACCTGCGGAGGGAGGGGGCACGACGGTGAGGGAGGGGGCGACGATGGTGGCGTCGGGTCGGGGCATGATGGTGGCAGCGTCGAGGCGATGGCGACAACAGTGGTCGGGGGAGAGGACTAATGAGAGGGAGATGGGGTCAAATGGGGAGAGATGGAGACGGTGGGGATCGAATGGGGAGATAGGGAGATGGCGGTGGCGGCGGTCGAGTAGTAGTAGCGCTGGAACAAAAGCCCGCTACTGCTAAGTATCATAGCAGTAGCGCTGGTCAGAGCCCAGGCGTTGCTGCTAATTAGGGCCCACCTGCTGGCAACGTACAGTCATAGCGGTAGCGTTGGTCCACCGACAAGCGCTACTGCTATGGCAGTAGTAGTAGCGCAGATTTTGGACAGCCGCTACAACTACAGGTAGCCACTCGCGGTGGCGACGGGACCACTTATCGGTAGCGCTGGTTAGGTAGCCCGCGTTGTTGCTACGTGTCTACTTGTAGCGCTGGTTGGTTTCCCGCACTACTACTACTTGACAATAGCGCGTTCCCTCTTTCCAGCGCTACTGCTAAAATCCTATCTATAGGCTTTCTCCTAGTAGTGACAGGATGCAGACGCCCACCGCACACAGCGTGCGGGCTTCTTTGAGGCCCTCCTAGCGCGTGTTCTCATCGCGATTGCTCTGCTCAATGGTGTAGGTTGTTGCCTCCTCGAGGGCGGCCTGGTATGCAGCCTCCTCCTCCTGCTCCTCTGGCTTCACTTCAGAGGGCGGTGGTGGGATGCCCGGATCGAACAGGACGCCGTGCAGACGCTCCTGCTCGTGTTCCACAACGAACCAAACCTTCCAGTTAGGGGAGTTGGCCGCGTACGTGAGATCCCGCCGCTGCTCGGGAGTGAGGAGCTCGCGCCGCTGGCGGACCTCCTCCGCGTGTGCACGCGCAGACTACAGCACTGCTGGGATGGGGATGCGGTCGGGGTCCAAATGCCAACCATGAGGGATCTTGACATTTGGGTAGGGTAGAGCTTGCTTGTACTGCCAGTGCCACCGAGCTTGGTGGACTGGGATGTACAGGCGCTCCCGCGATGGTGCACCACGGCGAGGTGGCGCTGACGTCCGGGACGAGCTTGCCCTTACCCTTCCTAAAGAAGGCCATGGCGGACAGTGGTGCTGGCTGGCAAGGGTTTTTGGTCGCCGCCGGGGGAGCAAAAGTGGCCAAATGTGGACGGGAAGGGGAAGTGGATGAGGCCGGCCCCGCCGCACACTTCGGATTAAAAAGGACGACGACCAACAACTTACTGCTGTTGTCAGGTGGGCCCGAGGTTGGTGGACGCGTTTAATATGACCGCGGGTGGTAGTTGTGCAGCCGACATGTGGACCCGAGGCGGACGTGGTGAAGACACGGGGCGCGTTCGGTTTGTCTCCGCATGGACGCATTTCAAATGCATTTTTGGCC
The DNA here is from genome assembly GCA_022496015.1 of Hordeum marinum. NCBI lineage: Eukaryota > Viridiplantae > Streptophyta > Magnoliopsida > Poales > Poaceae > Hordeum > Hordeum marinum. The sequence goes on along the minus strand of CM039675.1, from coordinate 462,009,416 downwards.
GGAAATGGGTCCACATGGACACGAAACGGATGCAAAATAAAAATGGGTCTCTGTGTTGGGTCATCGTTTTTGCCGGCGCGAATCCAAAAAAACATGGGCATGCAAAAAATGGGTCCTCCCATTGAAGTTGCTCTAAAGAAAAGAAAAAAATCCAATGAAGGTACGCAGAAAACCAAAGGAGCAAGCTAGCAAACCGAAACAACAAAACCAGGAGAAAACCCCAAAAAAACATGTGCGAGAGCCAGGAGTCATTGCTATGAGCCATTGCTCCCTCACCTCCTTTAGGTGCGTCTTTGAGTTGTCGTTCTTTGGCCTTTAGGCTGTGAGCCATTGCTATGAGCCGTTGCCTGATTTCTTCCTGATCCTCAAGGTTATCAGGGATGTACAAGTCATTGGCTTCCGGTATATCCTCCTCCTCGACGGGGGGAGGTAATCATCACCCTCGGAGTCGTTGATGTTATCGGGTTTGTTTTGGTCCTCTGGCCCCCCGGACCCTCAAACGAGGGCTCGGGGATATTGGGATTGCTATGGTCGGTGGGGGTATTGTCGTCCCAGTTGTTGATAATAGCTTTTCTTCCCTTTTTCTTTTGGACCGCTTATGCGATTTCCGATGCCTTGATGGCACATCGCCCGATTTATCGCCGTCGTTGTGAGGCGTGTTGCCGCCATTGGTGGCAGGAGTATCCACCATGTAGACGTCATATGTAGAAGTGGCGGTCCAACTCCCGATGTTGATGGGAGTGGGAGCACGGTCCTATTCTTCATTGTATTCCGCCTCTTCGGAGGCATAGTCCAGCACGTCACTTAAATCTTCGATGGTGGCTATCAAGTGGGTGGTGGGTGGGTCAAAAAATCCGTCCCTGCCCGCATCGTAACCGAACCGAGCATAGATCGGGGCTGGATCGTCGGTGATCTTCATCGATGCGAATCACTCCAGGGCCTCGTCGATCACTGAGGGCCCGATCGGATCCAGCTATTCGGAACTCGTGGAGTTGACCTCCATGACGTCCGGACATGGGGAGTGTTTGACCGTCTGGCTTAATGGCCGGACCGGGATAAGAGATCGGCTCATCGCCATGGGTGACCCTATCGGCATGCCCGAAGAAGGGGCTCGAGGTTAAACCCTTAGAGTCCTCGGGAGCTACAGGCGAAGCTGTGAGTCCGATCAGTGACAAGTCACCCCGAGAGTCGACGGAGAACTCTAAGTTTCCAAATCTGACCTCTCGATCAGGGGCGAAGTTCTCAACGCGGCCTAGATGGCCAGCGGAGTCAGCGTGTAGCACAACACCGCCGAAGGCGAAGATATGTCGAGGGATGAAGACGTCCATATTGCGGACCTCTTCGTTGATGACAAGCCGAGGCGTCGATTCCATCTTGCTCACAAAGGAACTCTCAATGAAAGCACCAATGTCAGTGTCAAAACCGGCGGATCTCGGGTAGGGGGTCCCGAACTGTGAGACTAAGATCGACGATAATAGGAGACGAAGGGGACACAACTTTACCCAGGTTCGGGCCCTCCTATGGAGGTAATACCCTACGTCCTGCTTGGTTGTATTGATTGTTGTGAGAGGTTACAGAGTTGATCTACCTCGAGATCGTACAATTAACCCTAGATGAGTTATTCTACGGCTATACCCTAAAACCCTTCGACTTATATAGGTGCCGAGGATGCCTAGGGTTTACACATGGTTGGTTACATGTCGAAGAGATCAACATGGCTATTTACTACATCAAACGTGGAGCGCAAGCCGTGTTTCTCGAAGCTTCCATCTTAGAGAACGTGCCTTCAAATCTTCCGGTGTCCGGTAAGTAATCCTCACAGTCCGGCCCACAACAATAGGTCGGCTATCCGAGGACCCCCTAATTCAGGACTCCCTCACATGGGATAATGTCTTCTTGCCCAAGAATGCAGGTGGCCTTAGTGCCAAAGACCCGAGACAACAAAATACTCCCTCCGTTCCTAAATATAAGTCTTTTTAGAGATTCCACTACGAACTACATACGGAGCAAAATAAGTGAATCTACATTCTAAAGTATGTCTATATACATCCGTACGTAGCTCATAGTGAAATCTCTAATAAGACTTATATTTAGGAACGGAGGGAGTAGAACACTGCTTATGAAATGAGTTTACAAATTCTTCAATCATCATGACACTCCATGTGTTAAACTTGTATAGAGAGCTTATTACAACAATGGTACTACTCATAATGCTTCCTTCAACACTAGACCATTCTTCTGGAAAGATTGTTGAAAACTTATCGATAATTTTAATAATACAGAACATGTAGCCCTAATGATGGTTCATCCATTATGTTATGGAATGACAAATGGCATGCTCATAACATGAAGGGGAGATTTCCTCGGCTCCACTCACTTGCAAAAAATAAAAATATCATATTATCTCCTGCTAAAGCCATATCCGAGAATGACATATACGTTATGTTACATCTACTACCGTCGGGCATTGCCCTTTGAAGATGCGATGATTTTTCTAGCATTATGAATGCATCGATCAATTATACCGTTGACACTTGGAATTTCAACAGGATTGGACAAAAAAAATTACCCAAATAGGAAATTATACAATGAATTAACTCCCCAAACATTGATGCTCCCTTCAAATGGACATGGGAATTGGGCGGCTTGTGTACACACAAATACTTTTTCTCGTTACTCATTCAGAACAAACTTAATACCATTGATTTGCTTTCCAACAAAAAAATTCACATTGATGACACTACATGTGTGCATTATGATGAAGGTACCAACGAGGATCTCAATCATCATCCTTTTCATCTGTTATTTTGGTCCAAAAAAGGATGACAATGGGCGTGGTGTGGAACATAGATTTAAATATATTTTGATATTATGAGTGAATGACAAACTAGAATGGAAAAATATTTGTTTAGAAACTCTTATCATAGGATGCACATGAATGTCATCATATCTGAAAACAAACAGAGAGGTATGGATAAGATGGCATGCAATCTTGGCTTGACACTTTGTAATTTTTTCATTCCCATTCCCTACTACCCTTCCATGTGTCCATTATAATGTACTACCTCTATTCATAAATATAAGACGTTCTGTCAGTTCAATCTATTTATAAATATAGATTGAACTGTCAGAACATCCTATATTTACGAAGCGAAGGGAGTACTTTTCAGTGGAGAATGAAACTTGGCAGAGGCCTTTCCTACTGCACTCATGCTAAAAGAAATGAAAAAACAAGATTTTTTTATTTTTTACGGCCTGTTTTTATCTTACTGTTTATTTGAGTGCATATGCGTTCCAAAGTAGAAACTCCATGTCCCGATTGCACATAATAAAAAGCTGCAAAAACTAACAATCAAAACATTATGAAACCACCGTCAGTCCTATTTTGAAAACATTATCATGAGCAACACGGTTGTTCAAACTTCAAATTTCGAAAGGAGGCAAGGCCATGGAGCTTGCATGCTAGCCCTGTTTTTTCTTAGCTTTGCACATGGTAACCCTGCAAATCTGGGCACGGTACAGATTGGCAGCACAAGCGAGTAGCACGGGCTGCTGGTACACTCCAACACGAGCCAGCTTTTGCATTAACTGTGGTTGTGTACGTACGTAGTACAGTACTGCGCAGCAGTCAAACGAAACAAACAAGTTAATTAAATGAACCAGACACCACGCCAGTAGATAGTTACGGCTAGTACAGTAATAATTAATAATTCTCTAGTTCTATGGACACGCACAGCACAACATACGCGCACCCACCCGTGACTAACTTTTGATGCAACTCTCCTTATTGCACACACTGACAATTAAGCCGCAAATCAACAATCATACGCACGTACGTACACCCAAAAGCATGGCTAAGGTTTCGATTAACCGCATGAACACGTGAAGAAAGGTCGTCTGGTGGGAGAAAACTAGTTGCATGACTCCCGGGCGAAGCCGACGCGCGAGTTGGCCACGTCGAAGACGACCCTGAGGTTCTGCTGCTGCAGGTTGGCAACGACGTTGACGACGGAGTTCACGTTCTGCGGCGCCTCCGCCATGGCCAGGCACGCCAGCGGCGTCGCGCTGCTGTGGATCAGCGTGTTCTCCATCGGCAGCGCCAGGTCCACGCCGCCGTCCATGTGGATCGTCACGGCCGGCGCGCCCCCGGCCGCCACCTCGTCCGTGTTGAAGCACGTGTCGAACGCGCCCAGCGACGTGTACCCGCTCGGCGCCGCCACGTGGCGCCGGAACTCCTCCCGCAGCGCCGCGTACACGGGCGCCGTCCACCGCGTGATCACCGTGCCGGAGTCCACCACCGTGCCCGCGCCCGTGTTCGGGTCGAACGCGAACGACCCCGCGGGCACCTTCACCGGCGACCGCCCCACGCTCAGCCCCGTCACGTTCACGTAGTACAGCGACGACCGGTGGGGGTTCTTCAGCATCGGCGTGTACCTCGCCGCCCGCGGCTGGCCGGCGGTGCCCAGCCGGAGCGAGCCGGAGAAGTAGTACGACTTGTAGCTCGGCAGGCAGTAGGAGAAGACGCCGTTGTACATGTTCCCAACCTGGGACAGCAGGGCCATGGGGCCCCGGCCTAGGCCCAGCAGCCCCTGCTTCGGCAGGTTGGACGTCGGCCCGCTCACCGAGCCCACGCACCCGAACGCGTAGTTGGGGATGGCGTCCTTGCCCAGATGCAGCCAGTCGCTGGCCAGCGCCGCCTGGAAGGAGGCGTCGGCGAACGGCTTCGAGAAGGCGCACGACGGCAGCGGCGCCGCGCTGTCGTAGGGGTCCCGGTCCGGGCAGGGCTGGCCCTGGAGGACGGAGCACATGGAGGAGGAGCAGGGGAGGGGCGCGTAGGAGGAGGAGTTGGCCGGGACGAAGAGGCTGTTGGTGGGGCAGGTGCCGCACGGGGAGCAGTGCGCCCAGGTGGCGTCGGCGCTGGTGTCGAGGGCGAGGAGGACGGGCTGGGCCGGCGAGCCGAGCCCGGCTCGCACGACGTAGGAGGGCGGGGTCTGCCCGGAGGCGACGGGCGCGGAGGTGACGCCGGCGGAGGCGGCCTTGGAGGAGAGGAAGAGGAGGCGCGCGTCGTCGTCGCGGGCGAGCGAGATGATGGACTCGAGCGGGGAGGCGGACGGAGGGTGGACGTTGTGGTAGACGGAGAGGTCGGCGGCCGCGGCGATTGCGGCGACGATGAGAAGGAGGAAAGGCACCGTGGTGGCCGCCATGGCTGAGCTAGGAGAGTGTCGGTGGTCACTGCGAGGGAGTGAGGAGTGTGGCATGGGTTTATATAGGGGTTTTGGCCTTTTTGTTTGCACATTTTTGGGGTCTTGCTTGCCTTTTTCATTTCCGTCCCTGTTGAAAATTTGATATTAGTTGTATGGGTGTGGCTAGATCTCGACCGAGACTTGACAGAACATATAAAAAGGAAGAAGTAATTTTTTTAATAGTTGAATTCCTGAATCTACAAACAAACTATGTCAAAAGGTAAAAGGAAAATGCTGAATTTCGTAAAAGAACTTTCGGTTGAAGCTGGCTAGCAGTGGTGTTCAATGGACTTTTTAACCATGCCCATGCCATCCCGCTTGTGTGAGTTGTGTCTATCTCGACAGTTCTACGGCTAGAAAGGAAAAAACATGTGGGGTCAAATATCAAGAAATCCCTATGTACTCCCGGTAAACTGGAATCCACCTCGTACATTACATGAGTTTTTCTACCTACTTGATTGATGCGGTCGGGCTTATTACAGCCCAAGGAAGTAAAACGACCACCATACTCCAGAATCCGCGGGTTTCGTGGAACAACCAGACACTGCTTGCCTTCACGGGTCAACAAGAAGACAAGGATCGTCACATTCACATCCCGTCGGCCGAATGGCCACCACCATCCTAGCCTAGCAGCAAGCTGGCACCGTGGCACGGCGCTACGATCGAATCGCCTGTGTATCTTGTTACTATCACCAGTCTGCTGCTGCTCTTCAGGCTGCATACGTGGGTTTACGTGCGATCTCGCGTATCGTGGGTCCATTCCGCAGCTGAGACTAGATCGAGAACGCATCAGCTCGCTCGCCGCACAGCCCATTCCCTGAGCCGGCAGTAACGCACACTAGTGCAAATGCGCGCGGTGAATCCATCGGCTGCACGTGATTCGATCGGATGATGCTCAAGGATCACATGATTTGGACTGGCATGTACAGTACGTACGTACAACGGAAAGCGTGTACGCATGCATATGTACGTGTACGACCTGCTCGTGTTACTGACGTGCAACGACTAGCGGCCAAGGCTTGCAAAGTTACCAAATGTTTTGACTTTTGACCGGCCGGCATTCAAAGTTACCGGGAGTTCAGCATCTTCGACCTTTCGCATTTTTGCCTACCCTGCGCGAACTTGTGTTGGCGACTCTTACGAGTTACGACGAGCTGAATGATCATCAAATACCAGTACTACTTGACATCGACAGCTGAGCTGCCAATACACTGTTAACAAAGACGCGCAACATCTCACATGCATATGCGTACGCGAAACCTCATCATCCATTCCTGTCAATAACCCTTCCGCGACTATGGACAGATTCATCGCTTCATCAGGAAACCAGGGATCATCCTATTGTGTGCTTCCTTGCGTGCTTAAGCTAGACGTATTAATTGCCCGTCTTCTCGTCCCTACTAATAAACCATGCATGGGTCACACGTACACATACACACACCTGCTAATCTCCGGGACGGATCGATTAATCCATCACTCTCAACACAGCCTCTCCATCTACCAGCTCCAAAAGGCGGCAGGTCACGGGCGCCTTGTCCGCTCATGGCGATGCAGAGTGCAGACGAAGCTCGCCACCTTTCTCACTCTTACCCTCCTGTACTGGCTACTGGGGCAAACCTTGGACCCTTCCATACTAATCCAGAGCGTCCTAAATAATGCAGTTTTTGTTCTGTATGCGCATGCATGCATGCATGCAGCGCTCTCGGAGATCAGATCCAATCCCGGGACGCTAGCTGTGTGAGAGCCGATCGACAGGAAACTGTGCTTCCCCGTGAGGTGATATCTCACGGGATTGCTGAATCGGCGGACGCTAGCCATCAAATGTTACAACGCACCTTCCTCGGCAAGTTGCGGTGCAATCGAGTGGGTTCAGGACCCAGCACGTAGGGTGTTTAATTGATGCTTTGGTTCTGAGCGGAAGACTTGCAACAGTTTTGTGGGCGACGAGGGAGTGGGTATGGGGTGTACAGTCTACGCGATCAACAGTTTTGTGTATGACGAACTATGTTCTGAACCTATGTTCCGTTTTACAGTTTAGAGCAACTTCATCGGGAGAACTGAACACACGCACGATTTGTTCGTTTTTCATCCGTTTGGATCGCCTGGCGGACGGCCGTGTTCGTCATTTCATTTGGATCGGTTCGGCCGTCCAACGGCAACGAAACCTAAATTTACGCGTGGCCCAAAAAATAAGAAAAAGACAGGTGACCACATGAAGAAGCGAATTAAAACATGATTAAACATAAGTGGTCGGTCAACCGTCGGCCAAAGTCCACTTAAACATAATTAAACATTACTCCCTTCGTTTAATAATGTAGTGGGTCCTCGGTTTTTAAGATTAAAGTTTGATCATGAATTTGACCATCGAGACCGATTGCGACGGAAGCAAAAATTATACCATTGAGTTTGTATTTTCGATACAAATTCAGTGGTATAATTTTTACTCCCGTCGTAATCGGTCTCGGTGGTTAAATTTATGGTCAAACTTAGATCTCGGGAAGCATGAGCGCACTAAATTATGGAATGAAGGGAGTAATAAAAACAAAATAATAGTCCGTGCCCGTGCCCGTACGCTGCCCTAGCCGTCCACCTTGCCCTTGCCGTCTTTGTCGTCGCCGATGAGGTCGACGAAGGTGGGGGCCGGCCCAGCCCACGGGAATGCCGCCTGATAGGCTACCATGATAGCCTCGTCCGGCCCAGCCCTGGGGGCGGCGTCATTGCGGCACGTCGGGCGCGCTCCTCCTCTTCCTTCTCGAGGCGTAGCGCCTCCTCCTCCTTCTCTCACAGCATCTGGCGCAGGTCGTCCTCCTCCCCTCTTGAACCAGTGCTCCCTCCAGTGCTCGAGGTGGCCCGCCTCCTCCTCCGGCGTGGCTTCGAAGTGGATGGGTGGCGTGCTCACCCACTTGCGGACCACACCCACCCACTCGTACTTCTCCATGGGCTCGACGGTGGGTGGCGGCGGCGGCGGCTTTGGGACAAACAACGGGGCGTGGACAGAGTCCCTCGTAGCCGACAAAGAGAGGGCGCGGTCCAAGCCAACCCACTGGGCTTCCTCCTCGAGCCTGCTGGCCTCCAACTCTTGCTGGGTTGCCAGCTCGAGGGCGGCTTGGTACGCCGCGTCTTCTTCCTCCTCCTCCGGCAGGACCTCGAGAGGCGGAGGAGGGACGACTAGGTCGACGTGGACTCCCCACCGGCACTCCTCCTCGTGCTCTAGCGCGAACCAGCGCTCCCAGTTGGGGGAGTCTGGCACGTAAGCACGCATGGCCCGCTGCTCCGGCGTGAGGGCAGAGCGACACCGGCGAACCTCCTTCGCGTGCGCCCGTGCGGATCGGGGCACTGCCGGAATGGGATCTGCTACGGTTCCAGATGCCAACCATGGGGTAGGTTGACGTCCGGGTACTGCAGCGGCCGGCGGTACTGCTAGTGCCACCACACCTGGTGGATTGGTATATAGAGCCAGTCCCGCACTGGTGCAGAGCCTCGCCTACCAGGCAGCGGTGGCGGTGATGGTGGAAGTTGTGGTTGCGGCGGCAGCAGCAGTGACCGATCGGCGCCGCGGGAAGAGCTTGCGCTGGCGCTCCACTTGCCCTTGCCCTTGCCATTGAAAAACCCCATTGCAGTCTAGGGTTTGCGGTCACCTGCGAGGGAGCACGCGTGGCCAGATGTGGACGGGAAGGAGAAGTGGATGAGCCAGCCCCGCCGCACGTTTTGATTAATAGGGACGATGACCAGGAGCTTCGAGGCGCTGCCAGGTGGGCCGGAGGCGGCTGGTCACGTTTAATATGACCGCGGGTGGTGGTTGCGCGGCCGACATGTGGACCCAAGGCAGACACGTTGAGGATGTGGGGCGCGTCCGCTTCATGTCCGCGAGGACGCATTTTTGGGGCAGAAATGGGTCCGCGCGGACACGCCGCAGACATTTTTTGGTTTTGGGTCATCGGTTGGGCCGTCGCTTTTGTCCGCGCGGACCCATTCGGACGCAGGCGGACGATTTGGATCTCCCCGTTGGAGTTGCTCTTAGGACCTTAGATCATCTAGAGCCGGACCTTTCAAATCCGGGCGCCTCCGCGAACACTGACTGGTCACACCTCAAATAATGCATTCCACATCTGGATATCTCAAATTTAAAACCTCAAATCCATATTATTACATGCAACGTAAACCTAGTACTAAGCGGAGGTCATCCGGCTCCATCGTGCCCATTTTCGGTGGCTGGTTGCGCCACTCATAGTGTCGGTCCGGTCGCCGGCGAGGTAGAGTAGGACATGAGACACTAGACGGCTCATGGGACTCGATCCACCGCCATCTCCGATGCCCTACTCTTCCTCGTCGGAGCCTGTAACCCAGATGGTGCCGATGGACATTAGGTCGATGACAGATCCGCCCGAGACGACGTCGACTATGATGTGGTTGCGGCGCCTGCACTGCTGCACCCTATGGGCCATCGGAGAGTGTGACTCCGCCTCTCCAACGTCCACCGCCACGAGGGCCTCCGCCGCCTCCCTTGCCCGCTGCCTCACCCGACAGGTACGCCGCGCCATGTTTGCGTCTGTGGACGCCCACGGTGCGTCCTCGGCACGCCAATGGACGGGTTGCACGTCCACCACAGCGTTCGGACGCTAGACGGACCGGACCGCTTCTGGTGTGGCAGCGATGCCGGATCCAAGCACCGGTTGTGCGGACGCAATGGATTCTTGCGAGCCGACCGCTGTTGTCGTGCGGCCTCCTCCCGGGAGCGGCGGAGTGCAGCTCGAACGACCATATTCTCCTCGGGACCGCGTGGGATGAGCTCGTGGTCAACGGATCTGGAGGTCAAGGACTCAGATCCATTGCCCACCATGTGAGAGAATGCCGGAGATCGCCGGAGGTGAGCTTGGGTGGCGGATGTGAGTGGAAGGGGTGGGATTGGAAGGGAGTGGAGTTGTGATAGCCTGGCTTATTAGGGATGATAGACTACTCATACCAATAAGGAATTCCTTCTTTTCTGAGAGCCCATTCGAATAGAACTCCCAAGTTAAGCGTGCTCAGCTTGGAGTAGTTTCAGGATGGGTGACCGACCAGGAAGTTGGTCCTGGGTGAGGCGGGCATGCCCGGGCATGCCCGGGCGTGCCTGGGCTCCCCTATACCCGTCCCATATTTGGGCTGGAAATGAGGGGTGACGGTTAGCCCGAGCATTTGAGGCCGGTTTGAGAGGCCCGTCTGGGTCAATTTTTTGTGACCGGACGGCGTGCTCGGGCCTTTGAGGAGGGTATGAGGGGTCCGACTGTAGATGCTCTTACAGTTTAGTTGGGTTCTTTAAAATCACCTTTTTTCACTTAAAAACGGATACCTCTAGTCATTGGTAGGAAACTGTGATCTCAGTGGTTATTTCATCCTTTTTGTGTAGTAGGGATTTTAAACCTTTTTCTTATATTAAGCTAGAAAAACCTTTTTCATATGTCTACATTTAATGTACCGCAAGTTGAAAGAAGTTTAGGCATGAAGCGTATGCTACTTTGCAGGGACGTGTTCATGTTAAATATCGGAAATATGGAGTACAATGAGCGCACGTTGTTGTTAGTCTTTGACCCTACTCCAAGCTATACAAGATAAGGCCGATCCTTGGCTAACAACCTGTTACAATCTGTTACACGCACACACGCATATAATCGTCATCTTTGAGCGTAGGCAAGACGGGAAAGGGTTTTGCTATACGTGATGGGGGAATGTTGGATGGAAAACAATTTTTTTCCTACGAAACATCCAAGATGTATTCTGTGGATATGCTAGCGAAGAGAAGAGAGTGTGTCTATGTATCCTTGTAAACACAAAGGGTTAACAATCTAGAGATCATGATTGGTGTAGTCATACTTGCGTCGCGATCCAATCTGATCCAAGCACCACACGAGCAACACCTTCGAGATGTGCACACTTACAACTCGGTGATGTCTCCTCCTTTATCCATCAAGGGAGAAGAGGTAGATGAGATATGATCCAGTAGGACGGTCTGGTGGGGGTGGCAGCGGAATTCCGACAGGGCTTCAAGCGCAATGGGGACGAGAAGTGAAGGGAGTGTTGGGGAACGTTGCATGGGAAACAAAAAAATCCTATGCTTCACCAAGATCAATCTAGGAGATGAACATCTACAAGAGGAGAGATCGGATCCACATATCCTTGTAGATTGCTAAGCGGAAGTGTTAAGAAACGCGGTTGATGTAGTTGAATGTCTTCGCGATCCAAATCACAAGCTGTCCCGCGATCCAATCACGATCTAGCGCCGAACGAACGACACCTCCCGTTCAACACACGTACAACTTGATGACATCCTCTCCTTCTTGATCCAGCAAGAGGGGCGAAGTAGTAGATGAGTTCCGGCAGCACGACGACGTGGTGACAGTGGTGGTGAAGAACAATCTTCGCAGGGCTTCGCCAAGCACAAAGGAAACTATGACGGAGGATAAACTAGAGGGGCGGGGTTGCCGGCACATGGCTTGGGGAAATCTTGATGTGTTCTGGGTGCTAGCACCGCTCCTCTATTTATATGTTGAGCCCCGGGGTCGAAACTTGGAGAAAGAGTCTCCTCAAAGTCGGTTTGGCACGCAAGGCAAGAGCCCTCCTCAGACTCTAGGACCAGACGCCAAGGTCCTCGGCGTCTGGCCCCAAATGCTAGAGTCCCTGGCATCTGGCCCCTGGCCTCCGCAAAACTCCTTTTTTCACCTTCCTAAAGCCTCACGGGCTTTACCCCATGGCCCAAATAAAGTGTTCTTGTACCCGAACATTTTGGGAAACATCTGAAACCCCTTTTGGTGAATTCCGGACCCTTCTCGAGACCAAACACTATTATCCCATATATCAATGTTAACCTCCAGACTATTCCGAAGCTCCTCGTCATGTCCGGGATCTCATCCGGAACTCCGAACAACTTTTGGTCACCAACATAATAACTCAACTATACTTATATCATCACCAAACATTAAGTGTGTAGACCACGCAGGTTCGAGAACTATGCAAACATGACCGAGACACCTCTACGACCAATAACCAATAGCGGGACCTGGATGCCCATATTGGTTCCTACATATTCTACGAAGATGTTTATCGGTTGAACCTCTGCGTCAAGGATTCAGTTAATCCCGTATGCAGTTCCCTTTGTTCATCGGTATTTTACTTTCCCGAGATTCGACCGTCGGTATCTCCATACCTAGTTCAATCTCGTTACCAGAAAGTCTGTTTACTTGTTCTGTAATACAAGATCACGTGGCTAACTCTTTAGTCACTTTGCTTGCAAGTCTCATTGTGATGTTGTATTACCGAGTGGGCCCTGAGATACCTCTCCGTCACACGGAGTAACAAATCCAGTCTTGATCCATGCACACTGAACAGACACCTTCAGAGATACCTGTAGAGCATCTTTATAGTCACCTAGTTACATTGCGACATTTGATACACACAAGGTATTCCTACGGTGTCAGTGAGTTTCCTGATCTCATGGTCATAGGAACAGATACTTGACATGCATAAAACTATAGCAATAAACTGGCACGATCATATGCTACACTCATAGTTTGGATCTTCTCCATCACATCATTCTCCTAATGATGTGATCCTATTATCAAATGACACCTCATGTCTATGGCTAGGAAACATTGACCATCTTTGATCAATGAGCTAGTCTATTAGAGGCATAATAGGGACACAGTGTTGTCTATGTATCCACACGTGCATTTGAGTTTCCAGTCAGTACAATTATAACATGGATAACAAACGATTATCATGAACAAGGAAATATAATAATAACCAATTTATTATTCCCTCTAGGGCATATTTCCAACAGTCTCCCACTTGCACTAGAGTCAATAATCTAGCTCACATCACTATGTGATTTACATTGTAATGAATCTAACACCCATACAGTTCTGGTGTTGATAATGTTTAGCCCTTGGAAGAGATTTAGTCAATGGGTCTGCGACATTTAGATCTGTGTGCACTTTACGGATATTTATGTCCTCCTCCTTGATGTAATCGCGGACGGAATTGAAGCGTCGCTTTTTGTGTCTGGCCCTCTTGTGAAACCTTGGTTCCTTGGCTAGAGCAATGGCACTAGTGTTGTCATAGAACATAGTCATTGGGTTCAATGCACTGGGCACTGATGTCTACTACACAACTTTATTCTTGTAGACTGGTGTTGGGCCTCCAAACGCAGAGTTTTGTAGGATAGTAGAAATTTTCCCTCAAGTGGATGACCTAAGGTTTATCAATCCGTGGGAGATGTAGGATGAAGATGGTCTCTCTCAATCAACCCTGCAATCAAATACAAGAAATCTCTTGTGTCCCCAACACACCCAATACAATGGTAAATTGTATAGGTGCACTAGTTCGGCGAAGAGATTGTGATGTTGGGGAACATTGCATGGGAAACAAAAATTTCTTACGCACACACAAGATCTATCCATGGTGATGAGCATCTATGAGAGGGAGAGTGGATCTACATACCCTTGTAGATCGCTAAGCGGGAAGCGTTAAGAAACGCGGTTGATGTAGTTGAACATCTTCGCGATCCAAATCGCCGAGCGCCCCGCGATCCCATCACAATCCATCTCGCGATCCAATCATGATCCGTCCTGCGAACAAATCACGAACCGCCTCGCGATCTTGATCTCGATCCTTCCGATCTAGCGTCGAACGGACGGCACCTCCACGTTCAACACACATACAGCTCGATGACGATCTCCGCCTTCTTGATCCAGCAAGAGGGAGCGGAGAGGTAGATGAGTTCTCCGGCAGCGCGATGGAGTTGCAGCGATGGTGGTGGAGCTATTCCAGCAGGGCTTCGCCTAAGCACCGTTGAAACTGATCTAGAGGAGAAAATACGATCTAGAGGAGAGGGCAACACGTGGCTATTTTTCTGTGTCAAAAACCCTCAAAACCTCTAGTATATATAGGAGGAGGGGAGGGAGGAGGCTTGGACCCCAAGGGAGCCAACCCTAGTTCGGTCAAAGTGGGAGGGAGGAGTCCTCCTCCTCCACTCCTAGTAGGACTAGGACTCTTCCTTTCCCACTTGGGCCTCCTTCCAACCTTGGGTTTCTTCACCTCAGTTGCATGGGCTTCCTGTGGGGCTTTGGACAGCCCACAAAGGGCTGGTAAAACTCCTCCCATAGCCCATGTAACCTCTTGGGTCAAAATACCCCTCCCGATGGTTCCCCGGTACCCTCCCGGCACTCCCAGTACACTACCGATGAGCCTGCAACTTTTCCGGTGACTAAAATAGGACTAGCTATATATCAATCTTTACCTCTGGACCATTATAGAGCTCCTCCCGATGTCTGTGATCTCATCCAGGACTCCGAACAATCTTCGGTCATCACCATACATAACTCTATACTACCGAAACGTCACCAAACCTTAAGTGTGGAGACCCCGCGGGTTCGAGAACTATGTAGACATGATCGATACACCTTTACAGTCAATAAACAATAGTGGGACCTGGATGCCCATATTGGTTCCTACATATTCTACGAAGATCTTATCGGTTGAACCTCTATGTCAAGGATTCAGTTAATCTCGTATGATGTTACCTTTGTTCTTCGGTATGTTACTTGCCCGAGATTCGATGTCGATATCTCTATACCTAGTTCAATCTCGTTATCGGCAAGTCTCTTAACTCATTCCGTAATACAAGATCCCGTGGCTAACACTTAGTCAAATTGCTTGCAAGGCTTATTGTGATGTTGTATTACCGAGTGGGCCCTGAGATACCTCTCCGTCACACGGAGTAACAAATCCTAGTCTTGATCCATGCCAACCCAACAGACACCCTCGGAGATACCTGTAGAGTACCTTTATAGTCACCCAGTTACGTTGCGAGTTTGATACACACAAGGCACTTTTCCGGTGTCCGTGAGTTGCATGATCTCATGGTCATAGGAACATATACTTGACATGCAGAAAACTGTAGCAATAAACTGACACGATCATATGCTACATTTATAGTTTGGGTCTTGTCCATCACATTATTCTCCTAATGATGTGATCTCGTTATCAAATGACATCTCATGTCCATGGCTAGGAAACCTTAACCATCTTTGATCAACGAGCTAGTCCATTAGAGGCATACTAGGGACATGGTGTTGTCTATGTATCCACACATGTATTTGAGTTTCCGATCAATACAATTCTAGCATGGATAATAAACGATTATCATGAACAAGGAAATATGATAATAACTAATTTATTATTGCCTCTAGGGCATATTTCCAACAGTCTCCCACTTGCACTAGAGTCAATAATCTATTTCACATCATCATGTGATTCACATTGTTATGTATCTAACACCCAATAAGTTCTGGGGATCAATCATGCTCTGTATGTGAGAGAGGTCTTTTAGTCAATGGGTCTGCGACATTCAGATCCATGTGAATTTTGCAAATTTCTATGCCATACTGTAAATACTGCCAGCACACTGTACTTGGAACCATTCCAAATGATTGCTCCACTATACGTATCCAGATTGCTACTAAGAGTCATCCGGATTGGTGTTAAAGCTTACATCGACGTAACTCTTTACGACGAACTCTTTATCACCTCCATAATCGAGAAACATCTCCTTAGTCCTCTGGGTACTAAGGATAATTTTTGACCGCTGTCTAGTGATCCACTCCTGGATCACTCTTGTACCCCTTGAAAAACTCATGGCAAGCCACACACCAGGTGCGGTACAGAGCATGGCATAATATAAAGCCTATGGCTAAGGCATAGGGGACGACTTCGTCCTTTCTCTTTCTTCTTCCGTGGTCGAGCTTTGAGTCTCACTCAACTTCACACCTCACAAATCAGGCAAGAACTCTTTCTCTGACTGATCCATTTTGAACTCTTTCAAAATCCTGTCAAGGTATGTGCTCATTGAAAGTCTCATCAAACATCTTGATCTATCTCTATAGATCTTGATGCTCAACAATTAAGTAGCTTTATCCAGGTCTTCCTTTGAAAAACTCTTTTCAAACAACCCTTTATGCTTTCCAGAAATTCTACACCATTTCCGATCAACAATATGTCATCCACATATGCTTATCAAAAATTCTATAGTGCTCCCACTCACTTTATTGTAAATACAAGTTTCTCATAAACTTTGTATACACTCAAAACCTTTGAACACCTCATCAAAGTGTATATTCCAACTGCGAGATGCTTGCTTCAGTCCATAGAAGGATCACTGAAGCTTGCTCACCTTTTAGCATCCTTAGGACTGACAAAACCTTCTGGTTGTATCTCATACAACCTTTCCTCAAGGAAGGAATCGATGTTTTGACATCCATCTGCTAGATTTCATAATAGGAAAATCACAACAACTGCTAACATAATTCCAACAGACTTTAGCATCGCTACGAGTGAGAAAATCTCATCGTAGTCAACTCCTTGAACTTGGCGAAAACTTCTTTGTGACAAGTCGATCTTTATTAATGGTGATATTCACCATCAGCGTCTGTCTTCATCTTAAAGAACCATTTCTACTCAATGACCTGTCATCCAACGAGCAAGTCTACCAAAGTCTATACTTGGTTTTCATACATGGATCCTTTCTCGGATTTCATGGCCTCTAACCATTTGTTGGAATCCAGGCCCATCCTCGCTTCTCCATAGCTCGTAGGTTCATCGTTGTCCAACAACATGACCTCCAAGACAGGGTCATCGTAGCACTGAGGAGCAGTACGCGCCCTTGTCGACCTATGAGGTTCAATAGTAACTTGATTTGAAGCTTCATGATCATCATCATTAACTTCCTCTTCAACTAACGTAGGCTCCACAGAAACAATTTTCTGCGCTGCGATACTCTCTGGTTGAACAAAGGTTCAACAACCTCATCAAGTTTTATCTTCCTCCCACTCAATTCTTTCGAGAGAAAATCTTTCTCGATAAAGGACCCGTTTTAGCAACAAACACTTTGTGCTTGGATCTAAGATAGAAGGTTTACCCAACTGTTATGTGTTGGAAGTGTTTCCAAGGTTGATGTGATCAACATTGCACGCTCTCTCTACCTTTAGGATTAGTGACGAACCTAAATAAATGTTATTCGGTGTTTTGCGTTGAGCATGAACATGATTAGATCATGTTTATTGCAATACGGTTATTCATTTAAGTTAGAGAATAATGGTTATTCTGTTTACATGAATAATACCTTCAATGGTCATGCACCCAGTGAGAATGGTTTGTTGAAATCTTGATCGTAGTAGTACACATGTTCATAACATTGATGTCGAAAGATACAAAGTTAATAATGATAGTACCACATACTTGTGGCACTGCCGCTGAATGTCATATTGGTATAAAGCGCATGAAGAAACTCCATGCTGATGGATCTTTGGACTCATTCGATTTCGAATTGGTTGAGACATGCGAACCATGCCTCTTGGGAAAGATGACTAAAGGATCCCGTTGGATGGAGCGGGCAAGTTATTCATTGAAAATGATACATGTTGATGTATGCAATCCAGTGAGTCTTGTAGCGTGCAGTGGATATCGTTATTTTCTTACCTTCACTGATGATTCGAGTAGATATAGTGTATATTTACTTAATTAAACACAAGTCTGAATCATTTGAAAGGTTCAAGCAAATTCAGAGTGAAGTTTAAGATCATCGTGACAAGAAGATAAAAATGACTGCGATATGATCGTGGAGGTGAATATCTGAGTTACGAGTTTGGCATACAACTTAAGACAACGTGAAATTTGTTTCACAGCTAACGCCACCTAGAACACCATGGTGTGATGGTGTGTCCGAACATCATAGTCATGCTCTATTGATATAGTGCATACTGTGATGTCTCTTATCGTTTTACTACTATAATTTTTGGGGTTATGCATTAGAGACAACTACATTCACTTTAAATAGGGCATCATCTAAATCCGTTGAGATGACACCGTGTGAATTATGGTTTGATAGAAACCTAAGCTGTCATTTCTTAATGTTTGGGGCTGCGATGCTTGTGTGGAAAATGTTTTCACATAATAAGCTAGAACCCAAAGCGGACAAATGTATCTTCATAGAATACCCTAAGAACAGATGGGTATGCCTTCTATCTCAGATCCGAGTGCAAACTGTTTGTTGCTAGAACTGGGTCCTTTCTCGAGAAAAAGTTTCTCTCGAAAGAATTGAGTGGGAGGAAGATAGAACTTGATGAGGTTGTTAAACCTTTGTTCAACCAGAGAGTAGCGCAGCGCAGAAAGATGTTTCTGTGAAGCCTACGTTAGTTGAAGAGGAAGTTAATGATGATGATCATGAAGCTTCAGGATCAAGTTACTATCGAACTTCGTAGGTCGACAAGGATGTGTACTGCTCCTGAGCGGTACGACAACTCTGTCTTGGAGGTCATGTTGTTGGACAACGATGAACCTACGAGCTATGGAGAAGTGATGATGGGCCCGGATTCCGACAAATGGTTGGAGGCCATGAAATCCGAGATAGGATCCATGTATTAAAACCAAGTGTAGACTTTGGTAGACTTGCTCGTTGGACGGCAGGTCGTTGAGTACAAATGGATCTTTAAAATGAAGACAGACACTGATGGTGAATGTCACTATTTGTAAAGCTCGACTTGTTGCAAAGATGTTTGTGACAAGTTCAAGGAGTTGACTACGATGAGACTTTCTCACTCATAGCGATGCTAAAAGTCTGTTGGAATTATGTTAGCAGTTGTTTTGTTTTCAATTATGAAATCTGGCAGATGGATGTCAAAACATCGTTTCCTTAACGGTTTACTTGAGGAAAGGTTGTATGTGATACAACCAGAAGGTTTTGTCAGGCCTAAGGATGCTAAAAGGTGTGCAAGCTTCGGTGATCCTTCCATGGACTGAAGCAAGCATCTCGGAGTTGGAATATACGCTTTGATGAGGTGATCAAAGTTTTGATGTTTATACAAAGTTTATGAGAAACTTGTATTTGCAATAAAGTGAGTGGGAGCACTATAGAATTTCTGATAAGTATATGTGGATGACATATTGTTGTTCAGAAATAATGTAGAGTTTATGGAAAGCATAAAATGGTTATTTGGAAAGTGATTTTCAAAGGAAGACCTGGATAAAGCTACCTAATTGTTGAGCATCAAAATCTATAGAGATAGATCAAGATTCTTGATGAGACTTTCAATGAGTGCATACCTTCACAAGATTTTGAAAGAGTTCAAAATGGATCAGCCAGAGAAATAGTTCTCGTCTGATTTGTAAGGTGTGAAGTTGAGTGAGACTCAAAGCTCGACAACGGCAGAAGAAAGAGAAAGGACGAACGTCGTCCCCTATGCCTTAGCCATAGGCTCTATATTATGCCATGCTGTGTACCGCACCTATGTGTGCCTTGCCATGAGTCTGTCAAGGGGTACAAGAGTGGTCCAGGAGTGGATCACTGGACAGCGGTCGGAATTATCCTTAGTAACCAGAGGACTAAGGAAATGTTTCTTGATTATGGAGGTGATAAAGAGTTCGTCGTAAAGAGTTACGTCGATGCAAGCTTTAACACCTATCCGGATGACTAGTAGTAGCAATCTGGATACGTATAGTGGAGCAGCCATTTGGAAATAGTACCAAGTGGAGTGTGGTAGCAGTGTTTACGGTTTGACATAGAGATATGCAAAGTACACACGGATCTGAATATCGCAGACCCATTGACTATAAGACCTCTCTCACATGCAAAGCATGATCGAGCCCGAGAACTCATTGGGTGTTAGATTCATAACAATGCGAATCACATGGTGATGTGAACTAGATTATTGACTCTAGTGCAAGTGGGAGACTGTTGGAAATATGCCCTAGAGGCAATAATAAATTAGTTATTATCATATTTCCTTGTTCATGATAATATTTTATTATCCATGCTATAATTGTATTGATCGGAGACTTAAATGCATGTGTGGATACATAGACAAAACCATGTCCCTAGTATGCCTCTAATGGACTAGCTCGTTGATCAAAGGATGGTTAAGGTTTCCTAGCCATGGACATGAGATGTCATTTGATAACGGGATCACATCATTAGGAGAATGATGTGATGGATAAGACCCAAACTACAAACATAGCATATGATCGTGTCAGTTTATTGCTACTGTTTTCTGCATGTCAAGTATATGTTCCTATGACCATGAGATCATGCAACTCACAGATATCGGAGGAGTGCCTTGTGTGTCAAACGTCACAACGTAACTGGGTGACTATAAAGGTGCTCTACAGGTATCTTCGATGGTGTCTGTTGAGTTGGCATGGATCGAGACTGGGATTTGTTACTCCGTGTGACGGAGAGGTATCTCGGGGCCCACTCGGTAATGCAACATCACAATAAGCCTTGCAAGCAATGTGACTAATTGTTAGTTGCGGGATCTTGTATTACAGAACGAGTAAAGAGACTTGCCGGTAACGAGGTTGAACTAGGTATGGAGATACCGACGATCGAATCTCGGGCAAGTAACATACCGAAGAACAAAGGGAACGTTATACGGGATTAACTGAATCCTTGACATAGAGGTTCGACCGATAAAGATCTTCGTAGAATATGTAGGAACCAATGTGGACGTCCAGGTCCCGCCATTGGTTATTGACCGTAGAGGTGTCTCGGTCATGTCTACATAGTTCTCGAACCCGCAGGGTCTGCACACTTAAGGTTCGGTGACGTTTCGGTAGTGTAGAGTTATGTATGGTGGTGACCGAAGTTTGTTCGGAGTCCTGGATGAGATCCCGGATGTCACGAGGAGCTCCGGAATGGTCCGGAGGTAAAGATTCATATATAGGAAGTCCCAGTTTGGTTTCCGGAAAAGTTTCGGGCTCATCGGTAGTGTACCGGGAGTGCCGGTAGTGTACCGGGAGTGCCGGTAGTGTACCGGGAGACCTCCGGGAGGGGTACTTCGACCCCAAGAGGTCCATGGGCTGTGGCAGAATAATAACCAGCCCTTAGTGGGCTGGGAAAACAGCCACAAAGGCCCATGGCGCAGGAGAGAAAGTCCTAAAGCAAAAAGTGGAAAATCAGCCAATAGGAGGCAATCCTACTCCAACTAGGATTGGAGGTGAAGTAGGATTTCTTCCCACCTCCTATTTCGGCCGACCCAAAGGCCTTGGCTGCCTATACTCTCCTCTCCTCCTATATATACTAGTGGATTGGGTGGTTTTTGGACAGAATTTCTGGCCACGTGCTACCCGTTTCACCGGTGCACAGTTTCTCCTCTAGATCGGTTTTCCGCAGCGCTTAGGCAAAGCCCTGCCGGAATCACTCCACCACCATCACCGGAGCGCCGTCACGCTGCCGGTGAACTCTCTCTCCTCTTCACCTCCTCTCGCTGGATCGAGACGGTGGAGATCGTTATCAAGCTGCACGTGTGCTGAACGCGGAGGTGCCGTCCGTTCGGCGCTAGATCGGAAGGACCGTGATCGAGATCACGAGACAGTTCGTGATGAGATCGCGGAACGGATCGTGATGAGTTCGCGGGACAGATCGTGATCAAGATCGTGAGACGGATCGTGATGAGATCGCGGGACGGATCGTGATGAGTTCACGGGATGGATCGTGATTGGATCGCGGGACGGATCGTGATGAGATCGCGGGACGCTCGGTGATTTGGATCGCGAAGATGTTCGACTACACCAACCGCGTTTCTTAACGCTTCCCGCTTAGCGATCTACAAGGGTATGTAGATCCACTCTCCCTCTCGTAGATGCTCATCACCATGGATAGGTTTGCGTGTGCGTAGGAAATTTTTTGTTCCCATGCGACGTTCCCCAACAGCCCTATTTAAAGTGAATGTAGTTGTCTCTAATGTATAACCCAAAATGATAGTGGCAATTCGATAAGAGACATCATAGTTCGGACCATATCCAATAGAGCACGACTATGACGTTCGGACACACCATCACACTATGGTGTTCCAGGTGGTGTGAGTTGTGAAACAACTTCCACTTTGTTTTAAGTTGTATACCAAACTCGTAACTCAGATATTCACCTCCACGATCATATCATAGACATTTTATCTTCTTGTCACGGTGATCTCAAACTTCACTCTGATTTTGGTTGAACTTTTCAAACGATTCAGACTTGTGTTTCATTAAGTAAATATACACTATATATACACAAATCATCAGACAAGACTCATTGGATTGCATACATCAACATGTATCATTTCCAATAAGTCACTTGCCCGCTCCATCAAACCGGAAAACGGGGTCCTTAGTCATCTTGCGCAAGAGACATGGTTCGCATGTCTCAACCGATTCGAAATCGAATGAGTCCAAAGATCCATCAACATGGAGTTTCTTCATGCGCTTTAGACCAATATGACATTTAGCGGCAGTGCCACAAGTATGTGGTACTATCATTATTAACTTTGTATATTTTGGCATCAATGTTATGAACATGTGTATTACTACGGTCAAGATTCAACAAACCATTCTCATTGGGTGCATGACCATTGAAGGTATTATTCATGTAACAGAATAACCATTATTCTCTAACTTAAATGAATAACCGTATTGCAATAAGCACGATCCCATCATGTTCGTGCTTAATGCAAACACCAAATAACATTTATTTAGGTTCGTCACTAATCCCAAAGGTAGAGAGAGCGTGCGATGTTGATCACATCAACCTTGGAAACATTTCCAACACACATCGTCACCTCACCGTTAGCTAGTCTCTGTTTATTCCGTAGCATTTTATTTCGAGTTACTAATATTTAGCAACCGAACCGGTATCCAATACCCAGGTGCTACTTGGAGTACTAGCAAGGTACACATCAATAACACGTATATCAAATATACTTTTGTTGACGTTGCCAGCCTTCTTATCTACCAAGTATCTAGAGTTGTCTGCTTTAGCGACCGCTCTCCTCATAATAGAAGCACTTAGTCTCGGGTTTGGGTTCAACTTTAGGTTGCTTTACTGGAGCAGCAACTGACTTGCCGTCCACCAAGTTTCCCCCCTTTCCCTTGCCCTTCTCGAAACTAGTGGTTTTACTAACCATCAACACTTGATGCTCCTTCTTGATTTCTACCTTGGCGGTGTCAAACATCGCGAATAGCTCAGGGATCATCACTTCTATCCTTGGCATTTCATAGTTCATCACGAAGCTCTAGTAGCTTAGTGACAGTGACTTGGAGAACTATATCAATTACTATCTTATCTGGAAGATCAACTCCCACTTGATTCAAGCAATTGTTGTACTCAGACAATCTGAGCACATGCTCAACGATTGAGCTATTCTCCTTCATCTTGCAGGCAAATAATCTTGTTGGAGATATCATATCTCACAACATGGGCACGAGCCTGAGATCACAATTTCAGCTCTCAGAACATCTCATATGTTCCTGACGTTCAAAATGTTTTGAAGCCTCAATTCTAAGCCGTAATGCATGATGCACTGAACTATCATGTAGTCATCGGAACGTGCCTGTCAGATGTTCACAACATCTACAAATGATGCTAGAGGGGGTGGTGCACCGAGAGGTGCATTAAGGACATAAGCCTTCTGTGCAGCAATGAGGACAATCCTAAGATCATGGACCCAGTCCGCAATATTGCTACCAACATCTTTCAACTCTGTTGCTACCAATATTGTATCGGATCATGTATCACATTTTGTAGGGTATGTTGTGATGTGACATGGCCAATTACATGATGAGATATATGTGATGTATGAGATGATCATGTGTTGTATAGAATATCATGAGTTGCATGTCGATGAGTACGGCAACCGCCAGGAGCCATAGGGTTGTCTTTAATTATTGTATGACCTGTGTGTCAATCATTAAGCGCTATGTAATGATTTACTTTATTGCTAAACGGTAGCTATAGTAGTATGAGCATGACGGGCGCGACAACCCCGATGGCGACATGTTGATGGAGATCAAGATGATGGAGATCATGGTGTCATGCCGGTGACGATGGAGATCATGCCAGTGCTTTCAAGATGGAGATCAGAAGCACAAGTTCATGGCCATATCATGTCACTTATGATTTGCATGTGATGCTAATCCTTTTATGCACCTTGTTTTGCTTAGGACGACGGTAGCATTATAAGGTGATCCCTCACTTAAACTTCAAGATAAATTGTGTTCTCCCCGAGTGTGCATCGTTGCGAAAGTTCGTCGTGTCGAGACACCACGTGATGATCGGGTGTGATAGACTCTGCATTCACATACAACGGGTGCAAGCGAGTGTTGCACATGCAGAACACTCGGGTTAAACTTGACGAGCCTAGCATGTACAGACATGACCTCGGAACACAAGAGACCGAAAGGTCGAACATGATTCATATAGTAGATATGATCAACATGATGATGTTCACCATTGCAACCACCTCAACTCACGTGATGATCGGACTTGAGTTGGTGAATTTGGATCATGTATCACACGAATGACCGGAGGGATGTCAATTTGGGTGGGAGTTCTTAAGTAATATGATTAATTGAACTCATTATCATGAACATAGCCAAAGTGTCTTTGCAAATTATGTTGTAGATTACTAGCTCACGCTGTAGCTCCCTTGAATTTTTATATGTTCCTAGAGAAATAGAGTTGAAAGATGATGGTAGCAATATTGCGGACTGGGTCCGTGATCTGAGGATTGTCCTCATTGTTGCACAGAAGGCTTATGTCCTTAATGCACCGCTCGGTGCACCACCCCCTCTAGCGTCGTTTGTAGATGTTGTGAACATCTGACAGACACGTTCCAATGACTACATGATAGTTCAGTGCATCATGCATTACGGCTTAGAATTGAGGCTTCAAAATGTTTTCAACGCCACGGAACACATGAGATGTTCTGAGAGCTGAAATTGTGATCTCAAGCTCGTGCCCGTGTTGTGAGATATGAGATCTCCAACAAGATTCTTTGCCTGCAAGATGAAGGAGAATATCTCAAATCGTTAAGCATGTGCTCAGATTGTCTGAGTACAACAATCGCTTGCATCAAGTGGGAGTTGATCTTCCAGATAAGATAGTGATTGATATAGTTCTCCAAAGTCATTGTCACTAAGCTGCTAGAGCTTCGTGATGAACTATGAAATGCCAAGGATAGAATTGATGATCCCTGAGCTATTCGTGATGTTTAACACCGCAAAAGTAGAAATCAAGAAGGAGCATCAAGTGTTGATGGTTAGTAAAACCACTAGTTTCGAGAAGGGCAAGGGCAAGGGCAAGGAGGGAACCTTCATGGACGGCAAGTCAGTTGCTGCTCCAGTGAAGCAACCTAAAGTTGAACCCAAACCCGAGACGAAGTGATTCTATTATGAGGAGAGCGGTCGCTGAAGCGGAACAACCCTATATACTTGGTAGATAAGAAGATCGGCAGCGTCGACAGAAGTATATTTGATATATGTGTTATTGATGTGTACCTTGCTAGTACTCCTAGTAGCACCTGGGTATTGGATACCAGTTCAGTTGCTAAATGTTAGTAACTCGAAATAAAAGCTACGGAATAAACGGAGACTAATTAAAAGTGAGGTGACGATGTGTGTTGGAAATGTTTCCAAGGTTGATGTGATCAACATCGCACGTTCTCTCTACTTTCAGGATTAGTGACGAACCTAAATAAATGTTATTTGGTGTTTGCATTGAGCATGAACATGATTAGATCGTGTTTATTGCAATACGGTTATTCATTTAAGTTAGAGAATAATGGTTATTCTGTTTACATGAATAATACCTTCAATGGTCGTGCACCCAATGAATGGTTTGTTGTATCTTGATCGTAGTAGTACACATGTTCATTACATAGATGCCAAAAGATACAAAGTTAATAAGGATAGTACCACATACTTGTGGCACTATGGCTAAATGTCATATTGGTGTAAAGCGCATGAAGAAACTCCATACCGATGGAATTTTGGACTCATTCGATTTCGAATCGGTTGAGACATGCGTGCCATGCCTCGTGGGCAAGATGACTAAAACCCCATTTTCAATATGATAGAGCGGGGCAAGTAACTTATTGGAAATGATACATGTTGATGTATACGGTTCAATGAGTGTTGTAGCATGCAGTGGATATCGTTGTTTTCTTACCTTCACTGATGATTTGAGTAGATATAGTGTATATTTACTCAATGAAACATAAGTCCGAATCATTTGAAATAGTTCAAACAAATTCAGAGTGAAGTTTAAGATCATCGTGACAAGAAGATAAAAATGTCTATGATATGATCGTGGAGGTGAATATCTGAGTTACGAGTTTGGCATACAAATTTAGACATTGTGGAAGTTGTTTCACAACTCACGCCACCTGGAATATCATAGTGTAATGGTGAGTCCGAACGTCGTAGTCGTACTCTATTGGATATGGTGCGAGTTATGATGTCTCTTATCGGTTTGCCACTATCGTTTTGGGTTATACATTAGAGACAACTACATTCACTTTAAATAGGGCACCATCTAAATCCGTTGAGATGACACCATATGGTTTGACAGAAACCCAAGCTGTCATTTCTTAATGTTTGGGGCTACGACACTTATGTGCAAAACGTTTTCACCTAAAGAGATCGAACCCAAAGCGGACAAATGCATCTTCATAGAATACCCTAAAGAACATTGGGTATACCTTCTATCTCAGATCCGAGCACAAAATGTTTGTTGCTAAAATGGGTCCTTTCTCAAGAAAGAGTTTCTCTCGAAATAATTGAGTGGTAGGAAGATAGAACTTGATGAGGTTGTTGAACCTTTGTTTCAGTCGTAAAGTAGCGCAGTGCAGAAAGATGTTTCTGTAGAGCCTACGTGTTTGAAGAGGAAGTTAATGATGATGATCATGAAGCTTCGGATCAAGTTACTATCAAACCTCGTAGGTCGACAAGGACGCGTACTACTCCTGCGTGGTACGACAACCCTGTCTTAGAGGTCATGTTGTTAGACAACGATGAACCTACGAGCTATGGAGAAGCGATGATGGGACCAGATTCTGACAAATGGTTAAAGGCCATGAAATCCGAGAAAGGATCCATGTATGAAAACCAAGTATAGACTTTGGTAGACTTGCTCGTTGGACGACAGGTCATTGAGTACAACTGGATCTTTAAGATGAAGACAGACGCTAATGGTGAATGTCACCATTTATAAAGCTTAGATTGTCGCAAAGTAGTTTTCGCCAAGTTCAAGGAGTTGTCTATGATGAGAGTTTCTCACTCGTAGAGATGCTAAAGTCTGTTGGAATTATGTTAGCAGTTGCTGCGATTTTCATATTATGAAATCTGGCAGATGGATGTTAAAACATCGATTCCTTCCTTGAGGAAAGGTTGTATGAGATACAACCAGAAGGTTTTGTCAGTCCTAAGGATGCTAAAAGGTGTGAAAGCTTCAATGTTCCTTCTATGGGCTGAAGCGAGCATCTCGGAGTTGGAATACACTTTTATGAGGTGATCAAAGTTTTTAGTCTATGCAAGGTTTATGAGAAACTTGTATTTACAATAAAGTGAGTGGGAGCACTATAAAGTTTCTAATAAGCATATGTGGATTACATATTGTTGATCGGAAATGATGTAGAATTTTTGGAAAGCATAAAGGGTTGTTTGAAAAGAATTTTTCAAAGGAAGACCTGGGTAAAGCTACTTAATTGTTGGGCATCGAGATCTATAGAGATAGATCAAGACGTCTGATAAGACTTTCAATGAGTACATACCTTGACAAGATTTTGAAAAAGTTCAAAATGGATCAGTCAAAGAAAGAGTTCTTGCCTGATTTGTAAGGTGTGAAGTTGAGTGAGACTCAAAGCTCGACCACGGTAGAAGAAAGAGAAAGGACGAAAGTCGTCCCCTATGCCTTAGCCATAGGCTCTATATTATGCCATGTTGTGTACCACACCTGGTTTGTGCCTTGCCATGAGTCTGTCAAGGGGTACAAAGGTGATCCAGGAGAGGATCACCGGATAGCGGTCAAAGTTCTCCTTAGTAACCAGAGGACTAAGGAGATTTTTTTCTCAATTATGGAGAGTTCGTCATAAAGAGTTACGTCGATGCAAGCTTTAACACCAATCCGGATGGCTCTTAGTAGCAATCTGGATACGTATAGTGGAGCAGCCATTTGGAATAGCTCCAAGTAGAGTGTGGTAGCAGTGTCTACAGTAAGACATAGAGATTTGCAAAGTACACATGGATCTGTATGTCGCAGACCCGTTGACTAAAAGACCTCTCTCACATACAAAGCATGACCGAGCCCCAGAACTCATTGGGTGTTAGATTCATAACAATGCGAATCACATGGTGATGTGAACTAGATTATTGACTCTAGTGCAAGTGGGAGACTATTGTAAATATGCCCTAGAGTCAATAATAAATTAGTTATTATCATATTTCCTTTTTCATGACAATCATTTATTATCCATGCTAGAATTGTATTGATCAGAAACTCAGATGCATGCGTGGATACATAGACAACACCATGTCCCTAGTATGCCTCTAATGGACTAGCTCGTTGATCAAAGATGGTTAAAGGTTTCCTAGCCATGGGCATGAGATGTCATTTGATAACGGGATCACATCATTAGGAGAATAATGTGATGGGAAAGACCCAAACTATAAACGTAGCATATGATCATGTCAGTTTATTGCTACTATTTTCTGCATGTCAAGTATCTATTCCTATGACCATGAGATCATGCAACTCACTGACACTGGGGAGTGCCTTGTGTGTATCAAACGTCGCAACGTAACTAGGTGACTATAAAGGTGCTCTACAGGTATCTTCGAGGGTGTCTGTTGGGTTGGCATGGATAAAGACTTGGATTTGTTACTTCGTGTGACGGAGACGAACCCGCAGGGTCTGCACACTTAAGGTTCGATGATGTTTCGGTAGTATAGAGTTATGTATGGTGATGACCGAAGGTTATTTGGAGTCCCGGATGAGATCCTGGACGTCACCAGGAGCTCCAAAATGGTCCGGAGGTAAATATTGATTTATAGGAAGTCATGTTTTGGTCACCGGAAAAGTTTCGGGCTCATCGGTAGTGTACCGGGAATGCCGGTAGTGTACCGAGGGACCATCAGGAGGGGTATTTCGACCCAAGAGGCTACATGGGCTGTGGGAGGATGAATACCAGCCCTTAGTGGGCTGGTGTAAGTCCCACAAAGGTCCCATGTGGCTGGGAAAGAAAAGCCCAAGGAGAAAAGGTGGAAAAGGCAAAAAGGTGTAAATAAGGAAGGAGTCCTAATCCTACTAGGAGTGGAGGAGGAGGACTCCTCCTCTCCACTTCGGTCGAACCAAAGAGGGGCTGGCCCTTGGGCCAAGCCTCCTCCTCTACTCCTCCTATATATACTAGCGGTTTTAGGGTTTTTTTGCACAATATTTCTGCCACGTGCTACCCTCTCCTCTAGATCGGTTTGAGCGGTGCTTAGGCGAAGCCCTACTGGAACAGATCCACCACCATGGCCGCAACGCCTTCGTGCTGCCGGAGAACTCTTCTACCCTCCACTCCCTCTTGCCGGATCAAGAAGGCGGAGATCGTCATCGAGTTGTACGTGTGCTGAACGCGGAGGTGTCGTCTGTTCGGTGCTAGATCGAAGGACCATGATCAAGATCGCGAGACGATTCGTGATCGGATCACGAGACGGATCGTGATGACATTGCGGGACGGATCGCGATGAGATCATGGGACGGATCGTGATGGGATCGCGGGACGCTCGGTGATTTGGATCGCGAAGACGTTCGACTACATCAACCGCGTTTCTTAACGCTTCCCGCTTAGCGATCTACAAGGGTATGTAGATCCACTCTCCCCTCTCGTAGATGCTCATCTCCTAGATTGATCTTGGTGAAGCGTAGGAAATTTTTTGTTTCCCATGCAACATTCCCCAACATAAGGGGCATCCCTAACTCAGCCAGACTGTTTGAATACCTAGACATTCTGAGTATATGTTCACTGACAGACCCGTTCTCCTCCATCTTGCAAGCATAGAACTTATCGGAGGTCTCAGACCTCTCGATCCGGGAATTCTTCTCAAAGATAAACTTCAACTTGTGGAACATTCCATATGCCCCATGACGTTCAAAACGCCTTTGAAGTCCCTGTTCTAAGCCATACAACATTGCACATTGAACTATTGAGTAATCTTTAGAACGCGCCTGCCAGGCGTTCACCACATCTGACGACACTGGAGCGGGTGCTTCACCGAGCAGTGCATCAAGGACATAAAACTTTTGGGAAGCCATGAGGATAATCCTCAGATTATGGGCCCAGTCTACAAAGTTGCTTCCATCTTCTTTCAAGTTGGCTTTCTCTAGGAACACATTGAAATTCAGGGGAACTACTGCGCGCGCCATTGATCTACAACATAAGTTTGCATAGGTTACTAAGACTATTGTTCGAGATAATGAGTTTAGTTAATCATATTACTTTAAAATACCCACTCAAATTGACATCCCTCTGGTCATCCGAGTGATACATGATCCAAATTCACCAACCCAAGTCTGATCATCACGTGAGATGAGGTGGTTTCAATGGTGAACATCTCCCTGTTGATCATATCACTATATGACTCATGTTCGACCTTTCGGTCCCTTGTGTTCCGAGGCCATGTTTGTACATGCTACGCTTGTCAAGTTTAACCCGAGTGTTCCGCATGTGCAACACTGGCTTGCACCCGTTGTATGTGAATGTAGAGTCTATCACACCCGATCATCACGTGGTGCTTCGAAACGATGAACTTTCGCAACGGTGCACACTCGGGGAGAACACAATTTTATCCTGAAATTTTAGTGAGGGGTCACCTTATAATGCTATCGTCGTCCTAAGAAAAATAAGATGCATGAAAGGATTAACATCACATGCAAATCATAAGTGACATGATATGGCCATGAACTTGTGCTTTTGATCTCTATCTCCAAAGTACCGAAATGATCTCCATCATCACCGGCATAACACCACGATCTCCATCATCATGATCTTCATAATTTTTTCGCCATCGGGTTTGTCGCGTCCACCATGCTTCTACTACTATTGCTACCGCTTAGCGATAAAGTAATACATTATATAGCGCTTAATGATTGACACGCAAGTCATACAATAATTAAAGACAACCCTATGGCTCCTGCCGGTTGCCGTACTCATCACCATGCAAGTCGTGATATTCTATACAAAACATGAGCAACTCATACATTACATATATCTCATCATGTCATTGGCCATATCATATCACAACATACCCTGCAAAAATAAGTTAGACGTCCTCTAATTATTGTTGCATGTTTTACGTGGCTGCTATGGATATCTAGCAAGAACGATTCTTACCTACGCAAAACCACAATGGTGATGCACAAATTGCTATTCAACCTTCTCAAGGACCGCCTTTGTCGAATCCGATCCAACTAAGGTGGGAGAGTCTGACACCCGCCAACCATGTTTATGCAACAAAGTCACATGTCAGTCGATGGAACCGGTCTCTCGTACATGGACGAGTAAGGTTGGTCCGGGCCGCTTCATCCCACAATACCGCTGAATCAAGAAAAGACCAAGGGAGGAAGCAATCTTAGGATCAACGCTCACAAACTCCTTTGTGTTCTACTCATGATCTCATCTACGCATACACCTAGCTCTAATACCACCGTTGGGGAACGATTGCATGGGAAACAAAAAAATTCCTATGTTTCACCAAGATTAATCTAGGAGATGAGCATCTACGAGAGGAGAGATCGGATCCACATACCCTTGTAGATCACTAAGCGAAAGCGTTAAGAAACGCGATTGATGTAGTCGAACGTCTTCGCGATCCAAATCGCAAGCCGTATCGTGATCCAATCACGATCTAGCGCTGAATAGATGGCACCTCTGCGTTCAATACATGTACAACTTGATGACATCCTCGCCTTCTTGATCCAGCAAGAGGGGTGAAGTAGTAGATGAGTTCCGGCAGCACGACGACATGGTAACAATGGTGGTGAAGAACAATCTTCGTAGGGCTTCACCAAGCATAATGGAAACTATGACGGAGGATACACTAGAGGGGCGGGGTTGCCGGCACACGGCTTGGAGAAATCTTGATGTGTTCTAGGTGCTAGCCATGCCCCTCTATTTATATGTTGAGTCCTGGGGACGAAACTTGGATAAAGAGCCTCCTCAAAGTCGGTTTGGCACGCAAGGCAAGAGTCCTCCTCGGACTCCAGGACCAGACACCAAGTGATGGTGTCTTGGACTAGGGGGTACTCACCACGTCGTCTCCCGGCAAGTGGGTCGGGCCGAGGACCCCCATGATGGTTCACTAATGGGCCAGTTCGGACAGCCCATGATGCATACGAGGAAGATTCCACAGGACCTGGTGATCAAGACAAGGACTCCTCTCCACCGGCGTAGCTGACTAGGACTCTTGTTATCCTAGGCCTCTGGTGTGTTATATAAGTCGAGGCCAGGCTAGTCATTAGGGACAATCATATAATCATAGATCATATTATCATACGAGCATACGAGCATAGCTCTTAGGGTTTAGACCATTACACACGATCTCGAGGTAGATCAACTATGTACTCGATACACCATCATCAATACAAACAAACATGATGTAGGGTTTTACCTCTATCAAGAGGGCCCGAACCTGGGTAAATACCGTCTCCATTGTCTCCTATTACCCATCGATCCAAGACCCACAGATCGGGACCCTCTACCCGAGATCCCCCAGTTTTGACACTAACATTGGTGCTTTCATTGGGAGTTTCGCTGTGGGATTGCTAGAAGGTTCGATGGCTCATCTGCATATTGCAATTTTTCTGGACAACGAAGTTGTGTTCGTCGTTCCCGTTTCCTCAAGAGTCGCTTTGACAATTTCTTCGACAGAATTGTGCGGAATTTTATCTACAACAACCCTGCAAAATTTCGCCGCGTTCCGATGGAGGAATCTACGACAATCTTTGATATACCAGAGCCATGTCGAATCTGGACAGGAATCTGGATGAGTTTAGGGTGAGGTGTCCAGTATCTAGCTCGGACATCCGTTGGAAAATCTCACCGTTCACCGGCCGTGGAATTCCTATACCGATCACCCCTCAAGATTTCAGCTCGATCCGACCATCCAAACTCCAGGAAACGTCTGATGAGTACAACGAATTTTGAATCTATTTTATGCACGAAATTGATTCTGACCCGAGTTCATGTTTTTCATGAACGGGTTGTCAAACGCTCTTTTTGAAGGAAATTTTCTCATCATCTTGGTTAGCCGGCCAAGAGTTCGGCATCGCGAGTGCCGAATAATCATCAAGAGAACCTCGTCATCCGCAGGTTGTATGGGTCGGGCACTTCGTTGCTTCACCAATCCAGCATTGACTGCGTCACGAATTCCGACCTGCGTCAGCATTGCCGCGCCGTCGCTTTTTCAAGCCGACGCCCACCACGTCGACCTGCTTTGACATGTTGGCTGACATGGGGCTCTAGCGTCATCTTACCGACCTACTCCATCACCTTGGCTAGACCGGGGGCTTTGCCATCTCTTCATCAACCTGCACAAGGGACTTCGGCGTCACCAGCCGACTAGCTTCGCCATGTTAGTTTGACCAGGGACTTTGCCTCGCCACATCAACCGTGCAGCGTCGCCACTTCGTCAAGTCGAACTCTTCGCTCAGCCACCTCGGCGCCCAGGCCATATTCTTTTAATTATTTGCTTCACTTAAATTAACTAAGTAGAATATTTTTTTAAATATATTATTACCTTTATATGTTATTACTCTTGGCTTGCACTATAGTGTGTGCACAGGTAATCGACTTCGGTTGTGTCATGCGATCACCTTGGCGTGCATGCATTGTCGTCCCGTCTCCATCAACCAAATTGTGTCGTCGACATGGTCGACGGACGTGGGGGCTTTGCCGTCATGCTGCCGAACTACTCGTCTGCTCGACTGGACTGGGGGTTTCTCCTCAGCCCTTCGGAAGTATTGTGTTGTCACTTCATCAAGACGAGCTCTCCTTCGGCTACCTTGTGACTGGCTTGGGAGCTCGGACCTTGACCCACTACAAGCTCGACACACATCACAAGCATATTAACCAGCTAAGTCGCTTTCATGCTCAACTTTTTTCAATTTTTACCTTTTGTGCAGTTCGACCAAGCATTATATTTGTGTTAAATAAAAAAGTTTGTTTGTTAAAAACATTTTCTTTTCCCATGATAATTGGGGGGCGTCATCATGCTACAGAACTACTCTCCTCGGTTGGACCGGGGGCCTCACCGCAGCAACCGTAAGCGTTGCCACTTCTCGATCTGAGCTCTTCGCTCGATTACCTCGGGCTTGGGGGCTAGGACATCGGCCAAACCGAGGAATACGTCTTCGTACCGCCACAACCACGAACCACACCGAGCACATTAACCAGCTAAGTCGTTTTCATGATCAGCTCCCTTTAAAATTTTACTTTTTGTTCGGTGCAACCAAACATTATATTTTTTTAAACAAAAAAAACTTTGTTTGTTAAAAAAATTATTTACCCGATTTAACCGGGGGCTCTTAAATTTGTATGAGCCATTTCATAATAACTGTGTTTTCTTCTTAGTCGCTACAAAGTCTTTTTCTACTACTTCTTTTTCCAACACTAGTGTGTGGTCAATAGCCGGATAGACTGGTTTCTTTCTAAATCCGCTCGAGTTTAGTTTTCTAAACAGGCCTCACAGAAACACTCGCCTTCGGGATATGGAGGTTGAAGCTAAAGGCTCACCCGCTTGAAGTTCAGAGATCGGATGTATCATGTTAAAGCATGACCAAAGCACAAATTAAATTTTAGACCAATTTTGGATTGGCATAATTTTCTTTTATCTATATATAAAATTTATTGCATAAGTTTTTTTGGTATTTCCGAGCATAACTCTCGCAGTACAATGCCAGATGCATTTCACGTATCAGCAATATTAAAGGGGGTCTACGGTTAGCACCGAACCCACCAAACACCGAGGTACTCCGTGCTATCCTCGACAAAATGTCCTTGGTAATTCGCATTTATATGCATTGATTTCGAGTTGTGTCTTTGGTCTAGCTGGATTGCCCGGATCCTATGCTTACCCCTTACGTTTTCGCTTTGTTCGGCTAAGGGGTAATGGAAGAACCACTGCGATTGTCACTTCTGGTTTAACTGGTTAAGTTCCTCAGTTGGAGAAAGCTGAAAGCTGATTGTCACAACAGGCGTAAATCGGCCAGTGAACCGCAGGTGGTGTTCAACCAAATATAGACGATCGAGGTTATCCGAGTAAAACGAAGGGCCTTTCTTTCTTGAAAAGGCCAAGTTGTGGGTGGTTCGACCTCGAATAATCCGAGGAGTCGACGTATACCGGGGGCTATTAAGTTGCCCCCAAACATACGCTCCTTGTCTAAGTGAAAGTTATAAAGCTCGAATATCTGATTGCCTCGTTTCTGCTAACACAACCGGCTCCGGACACCGAGACATTGGCTAAGGGTTGTCTTGTTACTGCGAAAACACCCTGCGTAGCATCTACAAAGGGGTAGAAGCGGACGATGGGCCACTCTCAAATGATAAACGGTCACAAAGGAGTCAAAATAGCATATAGCATTAAAGAATTTATTCAATATGTGAGTGTTGCCTTCCGTAATCATTGTTACAAAGCCATAAATATGCATCAATTTGACTTAAGATTTTAGCCAAGCTGGATTGCCTGGCTCCTGTGCTTACCCCCTACGTTCCCGATTGTTCAGCTAGGAGATAAAGGGAGCACCCCTATGATTGTTACTTCCGGGTCATCTGGGTTAGTACCTCAGACTGGGTGAAACCGAAAGCTAACCATCTTAAGAATATAATTGGTCGGCAACAACGGAAGTGAAAATTTCGGTTCATTAAAGACCATAGAGTTCGGGAACATTCCCCGAACTAGATCCTCAATATTTTCCTCCCACATTGATTGCAGTTGAGGTTTCACGACCATGGTCAACATGAAATCCTGGGAAAAGGAATTTATAAGGAAACTATTTTGCCCAAAAGATGGTTCTTACGTTAATAGTAATATAACATATCTTTCCGCGTACCTTTGTTTATAAAACTGTATGACCGGATTGCCTTGTTTGTCGTAAATCTTTGCCATTCTAATGGCTTTATAAAGTATGACAAATACTCCTCGGGTATTGGCCGAGGAGGTTGAAGCCGATGGTCGGTTAAGAAAGTCTTTTACAAAGCGGATCCGAGCATTAATGATGTAAAGTACTTGGATACATAGAATCATTACACATAAATTGTGTCGACCGTAACAAAGGTTGTGTCAAACAAATATCGATCCTTAATGCGACCATCCTTGTCTAAATTAAGGCTCGGGGGCTTCTGCATTACCTATTCAATGCAGCAAATGCAAAGTGCAATATGGTTTCCGAGGAGATTCGATCCTTAGGTTGGTCGGCTGCACCAAACCCGAGTCTCGGAAACTACTACGTACTGCGTTTACATCCCTAACGTATGCTACCGAGCAAGAACTTGATCCTCGGGCCGATTTTGCAAATCAACCTAAGTCTCATGGGCTATTGGGATCGGTGGTTTTATTTTGATTATTATTTTTTCCTTCAGGTGCATCTCGGGTTATAGACTGACACACACCTTGAGGGCTATTGGCTATATATCTCGACAGAGAATAAATTGCAGCAATTGGAAATATTTCCATAAAAAATCAGCCCGTTGCCGAGGTGGTGCACTATTTTTAAAGCAGTCCGGTGTAATGCTTGGATGCAGGTGGTTGGCTCAATAGAGGGCATTGCCGGCTTTAAGCTCGGCTAAACTCGTTCAACCTTTTGAAAGACCGAAGTAATATATGACACCTCGGATGCCAACGAGCGTTGGAGCTCGGCTGCAGAAAACGCATCGGAAGCAGTCTGACATAAAGCTTGGATGCGAATGGCTAGCTCCATAAAAGACTATTTCAGTATTTAAACTCGGATGAAGTCCTTCAAATTTTCAGAGACCGAGGTAATTTATGACACCTCAGATGTCGACCAGCATTGGAGCTTGGACATAGACTAGCGTTGGAGCTCGGTTGGAAAAAAATACCTTGGACACAATCTGGCGTTAGAGCTCGAACGCAGCCCATCATTGACGCTCAGATGTCGATCAGTGTTGGAGCTCAGCTATGAAAAGACACCTCAGATGTAGTTTAGCATTGGAGCTCGGACGCAAGAGGATGCCACCGCATGAGAAACACTTCAAACCCTAGGTGTGGTGTAAAAAAATACATGGCATTGATAATGGCCGGTAACTTAAAGGGGATCCTCAGATGCTTGACATGTAAACTCTTTGGATTTAGTTCGGCGATCCTCAAGATCGGACATGGAAAGATTTGTTGAACCAGTTTTCAAGACCGGCGATCGAAGACGAATAATTATTCGGAAGAACCAAGGAGCATTCTCAACTTGAAGACCGGTTCAGGGGGCTACTGATGGTGTCCTAGACTAGGGGGTACTCACCACGTCGTCTCCCGACCAGTGGGTCGGGCCGAGGACCCCCATGATGGTTCACTAATGGGCCAGTTCGGATAGCCCATGATGCATACGAGGAAGATTCCATAGGACTTGGTGATCAAGACAAGGACTCCTCTCCACCGGCGTAGCCGACTAGGACTGTTGTTATCCTAGGCCTTTGGTGTTATATAAGCGGAGGCCAGGCGCTAGTCATTAGGGACAATCAGATCATCATAGATCATATTATCATACGAGCATAGCTCTTAGGGTTTAGACCACTACGCACGATCTCGAGGTAGATCAACTCTGTACTCGATACACCATCATAAATACAAACAAAGCAGGACGTAGGGTTCTACCTCCATCAAGAGGGCCCGAACCTGGATAAATACTGTCTCCATTGTCTCCTGTTACCCATTGATCCAAGACCCACAGATCGGGACCCCCTACCCGAGATCCTCCGGTTTTGACACCGACACTGGGGTCATCGGCGTCTGGCCCCAGACGCCAGGGTCCCTGGCATCTGGCCCCTGGCCTCCACAGAACTCCGTTTTGCACCTTCGTAAAGCCTCGTGGGCTTTACCCCTTGGCCCAAATAAAGTGTTCTTGTACCCGAACTTTTCGGGAAACATCTGAAACCCCTTTCGGTGAATTCCGAAACCCTTCCGGTGACCAAACACTGTTATCCCATACATCAATCTTTACCTCTATACTATTCCGGAGCTCCTCGTCATGTCCGGGATCTCATCCGGAACTCCGAACAACTTTCGATCTCCAACATAATAACTTAGCTATACTTATATAGTCACCAAATGTTAAGTGTGTAGACCCCGGGGGTTCGAGAACTATGCAGACATGACCGAGACACCTCTGCGGCCAATAACCAATAGCGGGACCTAGATGCCCATATTGGTTCCTACATATTCTACGAAGATCTTTATCGGTTGGACCTCTGTGTCAAGGATTCAGTTAATCCCGTATGCAGTTCCCTTTGTTCATCGGTATGTTACTTGCCCGAGATTCGATCATTGGTATCTCCATAACTAGTTCAATCTCGTTACCCGCAAGTCTCTTTACTCGTTCTGTAATACAAGATCCCATGGCTAACTCTTTAGTCACTTTGCTTGCAAGGCTCATTGTGATGTTGTATTACCAAGTGGGCCCTGAGATACATCTCCGTCACACGGAGTAACAAATCCCAGTCTTGATCCATGTCCACTCAATATACACCTTCGGAGATACCCGTAGAGCATCTTTATAGTCACCCAGTTACGTTACGACGTTTGATACACACAAAGTATTCCTCCGGTGTCACTTAGTTGCATGATCTCACGGTCATAGGAACAAATACTTGACATGCATAAAACTATAGCAATAAACTGACACGATCATATGCTACGTTCATAGTTTGGGTCTTGTCCATCACATCATTATCCTAATGGTGTGATCCCGTTATCAAATGATATCTCATGTCTATGCCTAGGAAACCTTGACCATCTTTGATCAACGAGCTAGTCTACTAGAGGCATACTAGGGACACAATGTTGTCTATGTATCCACACATGCATTTGAGTTTCCAATCAATACAATTATAGCACGGATAATAAACGATTATCATGAACAAGGAAATATAATAATAACCACTTTATTATTTCCTCTAGGGCATATTTCCAACATGCATCTTATGGTATTAAGTTCATAACAAACAGAGTAATGCTTGGAACATGATGACATAATGTAGACAAAGTAAGACCAAATAATATGTTCAAACTAAACTTGGGCATCCACCGGTCCGGGCCAGGCTTTGTAAAGCCCGAAATGAAATTCCCAGGCCCGAGCCCGGCCCGGCCCGGCCAAAAACATCAACTTTCAGGCCCGAGCCCGGCCCG
Organism: Hordeum marinum; assembly: GCA_022496015.1. NCBI lineage: Eukaryota > Viridiplantae > Streptophyta > Magnoliopsida > Poales > Poaceae > Hordeum > Hordeum marinum. Next base: position 461,969,943 of record CM039675.1, on the reverse strand, counting down.
AACAAACTAAAACATTGAACTTTGGGCCGGGCCTCCATGTAAAACGTTCTATTTCCCAAGCCCGAGCCCGGCCCAAACTGCCAATCGGGCCTCGTTTCTAAGCCCGAACCCGGCCCGAACCTAAAGCCCGGCCCGACCCAGCCTGGGTTTTTCGGGCCGGGTCACCGAGCCGGGCTGCCCATGCCCACGTTTAGTTCAAACCCCATCGTTTTACCCTTTGTAGCAACAATACAAATACGTGCCTCGCTACTCCTCCTATCACAGAGTGAGGACACTTCAAGATTGAACCTACCCGTGAGCACTTCTCCAACTGAAGATAAATCAATCTAATTGCACTACTAGGGAAAATCCCATATGTGGAGGTTTAACAATAGCGCGTCTTCCGGAAACGCGTGTGTAAGTAAAATGCGCTACTGCTCTAGATTTAGCGGTAGTGCGGGGCTGAAAAGAGCGCCGCTAGTATTCTTACTCACCCGACTATGCAAATTAGCAGCGCGTGTCGTGGAAGTGCGCTACTGCTAAACTCTAGCAGTAGCGTTCTTCGCCTCCCCGCGCTACTGCTAATCTACCCTTATCCTCTTCCCCTCGCCCGCGTTGCTCACTCTACCCTCTACTCTATCTCTCTCTATGTGTCACATATATATATAGATCTCCGAACTATTCCCGAGCTCGTGATATCCTGGATATTATCCAAGACTCCAAACAATATTTGGTTTCAACATCATTAATATATTAATACTACCCAAGCGTTATTGAACGTTAAGTGTGTGACCCTACGAGTTCATGAACATGCAGACATGACCGAGACTCCTCTCTGATGAGTAATCAATAGCGGGACCGGGATGCCCTTATTGACTCTCACATATTCAACGAAGATCTTTATCGGTTTGATCCATGATACGTCTTCAATGTATCTATAATTTTTGATTATTCCATGTTGATATATTATCATTCTAGGATACCTTTTGGGCATCTATTTACCAATTTATATTATTTTTAGTACTAACCTATTGACCGAGTGCCCAGTGTTAGTTGTTGTTTTCTGCATTGTTTTTTACTTTTTAGGTTTATCATACCAAACGAAGTCCAATCGTCCTGAAACTTTTTGATGATTTTTTGGACCAAAAGAGGACCTAGAAGATTCATAAGAAGGTTGGGAGCCACCCGAGGGCCCCACAAGCCAACACGACGCGACCTGGGGGGGCATGATGGCTTGTGGGCCCCTCGTGGCTCTCCCGGATCCGTTCTCTGGCTTATAAATTCTCATATATCCTGAAAACCCTAGAGGCAGTCCCAAAACACTTTTTACACCGTCGCAAGTCTCTGTTCCAATGGGAGGCCATCTGGAGCTCCGTTCCGGCACCCTGTCGGAGAAGGGATCGATCACGGAGGGCCTCTTCATCAACCTTGCTGCCCTCATGATGACGTGTGAGCAGTTCACCACATACCTACGGGTTCGTAGTTAGTACCTAGATGACAATCTCTCTCTCTCTCTCTCTCTCTCTTGATCTTCAATACAATGATACTTGCATCTTTGCTTTGATCTATCCGACGTAATACTTTTGTGTGGTGTGTTTGTTGGGATCCGATGAATTGTGGGTTTATGTTCAGATTATTCATGATAAATACTTGAGTATTCTCTGAAATTTAATATGATTCATATGTGCATGATTACGATAGCTTTGTAATTCTCTTCAATCTATTAAAATAGTTTGGGCAACTAGATTGGTATTTCTTCGATGAGAGAGGTGCGTTGTGATAGGTTCAACCTGGCAAGTTTCTATATCCCAGAGGCGCCGAAACGCCGCGATGACAACAATCGTGACGGCATTCTACACCAACAACTTGACGCTGTCACCACCAACTATCTCTCGCTCTACCAAAGGTATAACTCCTCTTTTCTTTGTTGTATTCTCTACTTAAACATGGTGCTTAATGCTATATATTATTACCCAATGATGCGTGGCTATTCTATGATGTTTGAGTAGATTTCTTTTGTCCTATGGGTTGATTGTTGATCGTGATTGATTTAAGTTGTATGTTTTATTTTAGTGTTGTCCTTTGGTGCCCATCATACGAGAGCGCGCGTGGATCACACCATAAGGTTAGTTGTATGTTGATAGAACTATGCATTGGAGTGCAAGTGACGGGAGGCAAAGGCAGTGGGAGGGGGGGGGGCGAACGAGGGTTAGACCCCCTATGGTTCGGCCACCCCAGCTGAACGCAGCTGGGAGCTGGGACTAGGCTTAATTATCCAGCCATAAGTCCATTAGCAAAGATATGCATGGGCTAAACTTTTGTAAGCCCAAAACGACAAGGGCTGCACGTTCTCAGCGTATGTACGTATCCACCGTTGGCTGGATATATCACGTACTCGGTAATCAATGGAGGATCAACGAACACGCACACACTCACGCGGTTGAGGCGACCAGCTTCCTGGACTCTTTTCTCCGCGATGCGCTAGGTCATCACTGCCGCTGGCCGCCGGGCATCGCGCCGTGTTCCGCCATCATCGCTTGGTGATTCATGAAGCCGCCGCCGGCCGTGCATCAATCGAGTACGACCAGCCAGACGGCACCGCGACAAGCCAGACGATCACGTACTCGGTAATCGATCGAGGATCAGAGAAGGAGGTATTAATGTATTATTGTCTATACACGTTCATATTATTGTAGTTGTCACTTGTCAATTTGATTTAACAAATGAATTAATCAACTGTTAGTAGTTAGTATATTTTATCACTTGTCAGATCAATCACAGATTACATATTCGCTTTGTACTAATATTAGAACTGCATAGGTCATGAAGAGGAAGACACCATCCATGAATATTGATTTTCAAGTCAATTGCTGCAAACTCTAACTTTACAGTTGAAAATGCAAATTCAGCTCTAGAGATAGACGTCACAGAGCAACCCATGCCATGACGCCAAGATCTAAGGTAGGTATGGTACATCACTCTTAGATTTATATGAATTACAAGTTAATAATTTTGTTAGATTTACAGAAGTAAAAAATTACATTCTAGTAGTAATTAGGAACTTCCATATCATTAATCCTCATATACGAATGCAAAATTACACAAGGAAAAAACCAAACGAGGTACTTCAATTTAGTTAAGTTTATACTTTTGTTTATGTTTCAATTATGAATACAAATAAGGGCCGCTCTACCATGTTAAATGCAATGGACACACTATAATATAGCTTTCAATTACCTTGCACATTCAAATACCATTTTGATGTCAGTCTTCTTCGCCCCCCCCCCCTATGCTCAAATCCTGGATCCGCCCCTGAGAGTGACAGAAGCTTCTTCCTAACATAGAAATTGATTCATATGTGATTGAAGGGGGACCAATATATCTTAATGCTATAGTTGAGTTTTACCTTAATGAACTTTAGTAGTTGCAGATGCTTGTTAATAGTTGCAATCACAAGTGCATAGAATTCCAAGTAAGGGATAACGTGCTAGGAGTGGCCTCTCCCTCGTATAAAACTACAATAATGATTACCGTTCTAGTTATCGATTGTCCAGGAACAAATCTTTCTCTTGTGTTATAAAAAGCTTTCTACTAAACAACTAATTTAATTAATCTTTATCTACACAACCTATAACTTTTATTTACTTGGTCTTTAATTTCTTTCAAAACTATCTACTACACATACTAAGTACTTCTAGTTTTCTTTCTGCGAAGTAGTTTATTTCTTATACTAGGTAGAGTAAACATTGATGCGCGTAGAGTTGTATCGGTGGTTGATAGAACTTGAGAAATATTAATTCTACGTTTAGCTCATCGTTGGATTCGACGCTCTTACTTAACTAAAAAGGCTACAAACAATCTTCTACACCTGTGGATTATCACCATGCAGCACATGCTCTAACCCATGTGGGCCATTTTGTGTACTATTATTGCAGTCTCTATTTGTCAACCTGCCTGGTGCATCTTGTGAGTTGTGTTTTTTTTTTCCGAAGATGAAGGGCGAAGCAATATAGTGATAAGTATTTCCCTCGGTGAGAACCAAGGTTAACGAACCAGTAGAAGAATCAAGAGCAACTCTTGTCATCAACACCTACACACACAAAATCAAACACTTACACCCAACACAGGTAAGAGAGTTATCAAGCCCCTTGAACCCGTTACTTGCAGGGATTAATTTTGATATATATATATATATAAATAAATAAAAAGTAAAAACAAATCATTTTAAACCATTGTATATATGAATATATACACAACTAAACATGCACAAGCTGATGGGATGCTTACGATGTCCTATGAGCTCAATTTCCAACACGTCTCATCAAAGTAGTCAACACTATAATCCCTACTTAAAAGTCCAAACTCTGACATGTCAATTCCAAAACCACACAAGGCAGTGATTTACATGGTGTGTGGGATTCAATGGTAAGGGCTACTTTGGTCTGCAGATATCAAAAGCGCAGAAATACGATAAGAATACATGCACAAAATAAAGGAGTGGTAAACATAGGAGTTCTGTCAAACTTTTGTGTTTGGTTGACATGAATCGAAAAGGCAAATACATTCTAATAAACATGGTCAAATCAACAAGTCAAAAGTACATGAAAAATGTATTGTAGAATGTTATGATGCCGCCAAGGATCTTAGTTTTGTTTGTCGTGCATATGAATATGAAAAAGAAGTCCCAAATGGACATTAGATTTTTTGCATTTTCGCTCAGAAACCGAGATTATTTTTTATTCTTTGCCCCATTGCTTTGAATCAAAGACATGAATAAAGGCCAATTCTCTTGTTGGCTTCTAGGATAGGCTGAAATAAGCTGTCCCTACCTAGTTTATTATAGAAGCTCAACCAAATCTATTTATTTAGAAACCTATTAATTAAGACTTATCAGTAGACTTCTATTTTTATTGGGTTTCTAGATAAACTGAATAGGGATAATTTATTATAGAAGTCTGCAAAAGGCACCCAAAAAAACTGGCCCTAGTACCAAAGTAAAAATTGCATATTCTCAAACCGAGCATGCCTCAGATTGTCAGGTTCGACTTGACTTTGAACGCCGTATTTTTCAAAATTTATCTTAGGCCTTGAGGTGGAAACGGCTCCTCTATGGTGCCATTGGGCACGGTACTCTGTCATGCCTTCTTACGACTCAACTGACGCACTGATGATATGGGTCTGCACAGATTAACTATTTAACTATTGTTATCTCAAAAAACACCAATTAAGTTAATTAATATAGGTGAGCAACATTCTAAAATGCAAATATTCATATTTGGAAAATGGTTTTGCAAAATCTCAATCGTATTTTACGTGGAGTGAATTTTATATTTTTGTTTGTTATTGTTTTATCGGTTTGATTTTTTTGTGGCATTTTTTGTCTCTTCTCGCCACACTCCTTATTCTCGGAGCGGCATATAAAGAATGCTACTTTCACCTCAAAGAAAAAGAGAGCGCTACTTGTGTAACTATAATTGCATGCTTGTCGACTACGTGCCACTATAGTTGCATGCAAATCGATCGTGCACAGCTGCAGTTGCACGTTCGTGCATCGGGCGTGCAACTACAATGACAACGGTCACGCTTACTACAGTTGTATGTCCGCTGGCTACATGCAACCGTAGTTGCATGTCCATCGATCGCGCACAATTACAGTCGCACATTCGTCAGTTACACAACTATTGTGGAAAAAGACAAAAAAGATACCATCAAACCGATAAAACAACAACAAATCAAAATAGAAAAAAAATATTATAAATCGCCTTGCGTAAAATGTGATTGAGATTTAGAAAAACTATTGTTCTAATATGAGTTCATTTTCGTTTTAGAATGCTGCTCATGCATATTACTAATTAATAGTTAATTATTTATTTATACAATACTGTGATAGTTAATTAGTTAATCTATGCATTAGGTGTTTTTTGGACGCATGTGCATTAGATGAACGGTTGGGCTGGTTACATTGACTTTTGGTAATTTCAAGCCCATACCAGTGGATCATATCAGTGCGTACTCTGGGTCGTAACAAGGCTTGGCAGAGTACCGTGCATGGAATTTTTCTTGCGTTTATCGGAAGGAGACATTCTATTTTGAGTACGAAGGCGTCTGCATTTATACCCTTGTGTTCAATTTTGTTTCCTTATTCCTACCCTTTCTTCACGTTTTACTCGAACCAAAGGAGCCTTAAAATAATTGCATATGCTATTTGTCCAGTGATATATATTTTGTGGATGAAAATATATACTGTCAGAAGAAAATAGATGGGATTTGTTTTTTGAGGATCAAAATAGGGGAGCTCCTATTCGGCGCTGTAGGCGCCCATTAGGAGAAGTGACGCCTACAGCGAGCAGCAGCGGGCAGCGGCCCATTAAAACCACTTGCTCACTCAAAAATATAATTGTACGCCCCATAAATCCACTCGCTGGCATTTTTTTTCGAATATGTTGCGCTGCTGATACAAGAAAAAGATCGGCCTCCAGTTTTTTGTGATTTCGAATATGTTCATGAAATAATAATAAAATAGGGATTTATTAAAAATGGTCGTGGGTTTAAAATAATTCATGAATTTGGAAACAAAGGGTAAATTAATAAAAAAACATGAATCGTAAAAAACGTTCATCAATTTTTAAAAAAGGTTCATTAAACTGAAAAAATCTCACACATTTTTAGAAATTTTATCAATTTTGAAAACGTTCATCAATTTTGAAAAAGTTCATCCATTTTCAAAAAAAGTTCATCCATTTTCATGAAAGGTCATAAATAATTGAAAAAGTTCATCAATATTCAAACAAATGTTAGAATTTGAATAAAACGTTCATAAAAAAGAAAAAAAATGTTTATTCATTTGGATTTTTTTATCAAAATTGAAAAAGGTTGCGCTTTTTAGATTAAGGAAAAAAGAAAATGAAATGAAATGAAAAAAGTGAAAATAAGTAAAGAAAAGAAACAAAAAAAGAAAAGGAGAAAAACCGAACAAAATCCAGCAAAACCTAAACGGAAAAAAACAACAACTAGGAAGCTTCCAGAAGCTTCACAAAACCGGAAAAAGCTCCCTCCCGCTAGAACTTAGATGGACCGGCCCATTTCCGAACGGTGCAGACGCCAGTTAACGAAATGCACGTTAACCGACGCCTGCAGCGTCAAATCGGATTTGCCTCAAAATAGACCGGGGCTGAGAGGACGCGAACGGAGAGCACACGGCAACGACGCCGGAATCTAAGTCACTTGTCGGTCTTTTGGGGATTAGTGCAACTTTTTATTAAACTAACGTCAATTACACAATACAACGTGTTTGCGTATATGTCAATAGTAAAGAATTGTCCATACTCATTCAATTTACTGGACAATGCATTTAATTGATGCGATGAAGTTTTCAACAAAGAATTAATTGGAAATAAAGAAATGTGAACTTGCCTCGCACCTTACAATGAAAAGGTAAAACCATAAAAGGTAAAGTAAAAGATGCAGCTACAAAGACTTAGTGAAAATAATGTATGATTAAGTGTGCATATAATAATTCCATTACATGATTAGGGATTCAAGGTTGAATGGTTGGTAATACAAATTAACTAATACAAACCATAAAAATATCTAGAATAACATATTTCAGCAGTAAGCACATGTGAGTTGCTTCATCGGGATGATTGCATTGATAGCTTAACGAGTTTCTAGTGAGGAATAATATCTCCAATACAATGATACACGGTGCTCTCATGTGGTGTGTGCACAAAGTCAATAGTCCTAATTAATGAGATCAGTGTTTACATGCAAAAAAAAAAGTTAACGTGTTGTCTTCCCTCTACCATATCAGAGTATGACGCGGCTTAATAAATGAAAGCATAACAGGTGTTCGCAAATGTAATTACGTCAATTCATCTTAGCTAGAGCATGAAGATTAACGATTAAATGCGGCTACACTGCACTTATATACTATGCAATCCGACTGTGACTAGACTTTTAGGAGAGAAAAAGTTTTGAGATTAGTATAATTAAATTGTCTAGAATTATTATCATGAAGTTCTCGAGCTTTCACTAAAAATAGAAATGCACAATCTCATGGAATTTGTACCTTGAATTTTCCAGGAATTGGAATTCTCCTTTTCTATTTTAAAATTTAATAATTATGAAATCTACTGTTTTAATTGGCCGAAGATAAGATTCTCAGTTTTTATAGAAGACACATAACTTGATGAAAAATGGTATTCTAGTCTTAAAACGGATAAAAACATAAATATATGAAATATAATTTTAAAGTTAAGATAATATTGCAGTTTAAAAACTTGATACGAACAAAATATTACTCCCTCCGTTCCTACATATTTGTTCTTTTAGAGATTTTATTACTATGGACTACATACAGATATATATAGACATATTTTAGAGTGTATATTCATTCATTTTGTTTTGTATGTAGTTCATAGTTGAATCTCTAAAAAAATAAATATTTAGAAACGAAGGGAGTAGATGTGTTATCTAATTTAAAAAGCAAGTTGAAGCCGATGCACCCGAATCTAGATGCATTTATTCCAAGTCAAGTCATTAAGAATATGAAAAAAATACAGACGCTATACCTCTCCTAAAAGAAATCATACATCAAATTAAACTTATAAATGCATGCATACTAAAATAATGATACAGATCCCTATGTTTATTTGATGGTGAGATATCAGGGTTATGAGCCTCCAGGTGCTCCTAATCATTTTCGGAGACTGGCCAGTCTTATCCCATCAATGGGCCTGACAGGAACTCGTAGGCTTTCACGACTAGGGGCATTTTTCTATAGTTTCCTCTTGGGCTCGACAGGACACCGGACCAGGCTCCGCCACTCTTTCCAACCCCCGAAGACCCCGTCTCTTCCTGCTCTCTCCTTCTCCAGCAAGCTTCGTTCTTCTCGGCGACGGGGAGAAGAAAACCAGTTACATCTACTACGACTTCGGTTCCGGAGGTAAACGCAGGTCTTCCTCATCCACCCTCCAAGTCCAAGGGGAGGGAAAAGAGCAGAGCAGCCTCCTTTTTCTTCACCACTAGCATTACAGTTTCCGCCTCGATTCTTGCGCCGTCGCGATCGATTTTCTCCAGGATGTCCACACGAACGATTCTTCCCCGACGATCCTGACCCCTCTAGCAGCGTTTTCCGCGTCCCTGAATAGCTGCGAGGTTCTATCGCGCTGTTGAGTTTGTGATCTGGCTTGGTCTCGGTTCGTAAATAATCTCGGCATTTATTCGGATTTGTTTTGGTTTTCCATCACAGCTCGTAGTCTAGTCGATTTGTGCTCCTATAAATGTTTTGCATCCTGTGGACGGACAGAAGGCCTCATTGTAGTAGTGGTGATTTCCCCCCTGGTTCCGCTAGGGTTTTATTTGTTAAAATCCTTTTTTTTAGGGGCATCATATTCTGGTTGCTGACGTCACACACGTTGATGGAAAATAGTGGTGTTCTAATTTTTCCATGTATACCACAAAGTAGCAGCATTATTGGAACTCACATCTAGTACTCTGATCTCTTCTCCAAAATAAGCACTTGATGCCGGCTTAAGTCCGCCCTTTGACGTGTAAAAAAAAGCGCTTGATTTGGAGTCGCTGTTAATATTTACACGAAAAATACAAGGAATTTCATCCCAAAATAGCTTTACAGGCAACACACCTGATACCTTTTCATCACACACAACTCAGAATTTAAACCAGTTAATTAATACTCCTGTTTAGTAAGCAAAAAAGTTATGCTGGGAAGGTTAATTTTAGGCTTTCAGGCTACTGGTAAAATTTATTACTGGACTCCTAAGCTTCCCTATTCGTGGGATTAAAATGTACAACAGTACAAGATTGATCACTATTTCCTTTTCTTTTTCTCTATATACTAACTTGCAGCTTCAAGTCATCCAGGCCAAAATGGGTTCAGCTGAGGATGGGTTCACCCCACTGCCTCAGTTAGAATATGGAATGGACAAATGTAAAGTGCGGGTGTGCATATCGCGGCTGTGGGAGTCCTTCAATCCAAAATATGACACTTTGTTTGGCCTTGACTGTCTTCTGATCGACGATCAGGTGCTGCATTCCGTACCTTACGTCAACATCAAACAGATGAATCACATTGCTTGCTGGCTACTAATGTTTAATTACCATCCTTTTTCTCAGTGCACTGATTCTTCTAGTTGTGTTCCACTCGTAGGGTAAAACTATGCAGGCCCGTGTCGAACCCGGTGATATAAAGCGGTTTGAACATAAGCTAGTTGAAGGGAAGGTCTATGCCTTGTCAGATTTTCATGTTGATGTGCAGAGGGACTACTATATGTCCTGTAGCAATGAGTGGACTATGTACATTAGAAGGCAGACGGTGGTCACTGAGATAGAAGGAGATACTGATTCGATACCCATCTACAGCTTTGAGTTTGCTAATTTTAAGGATCTCCGTTCTAGGTGTGGCGACAACAGCTTATTGACAGGTAGATTCTTTTAGCACAGAAAGTTGATCAGAGTTAGACCTACCACCTGTGTATCTTATTCTTTTCCTTACATGTGTGGATACATTATGCAGATGTTCTGGGACACGTAATATATGTTGGGGAGCTACAGGAGGTCACAAAAAGATCCCGCGTTATCGAAATTTGCAATGCAAGCATTCGGGATTTGAGGTAATGGAATACACTTCTTTCTTTTGGACGATCGATGTCCCCTGATAGCTCCTCACTTCTGGAGTTATCATTTACAGAGGAAAGGTACTGGGTGTCACACTGTATGGAGATATTGCTTCTGGTTTTGCTAAGGATATGGCCGAGAAAGGCAAAGAGGCCTCAGTTGTTGCTGTCTTTGCAGGGATGTCTGTTGATTCCTCATCGTCAGGTTAATCCTTGATCCACTCTATCATTTGTCGGCTTCTACCATGTGATACTGTTGGTTTATATTCCTTTCTTTTCTTGTAAAACTTCAGTCTGTCTATCATTCGATGCAACCATAGAGAAACCTTTTGTGTTATAGTTTGCTCTACAACGTCTCCAACGGCTTAAACTGAAACCTTTTGGTGCCATTTATGATCTTTTTGTGTTATAGTTTGCTCTACAACGTCTTCAGAGTACTATCTGGATTTGGAAATACCAGAGGTGCAAGAATTCCATGCGAAGTGAGTGGACTTCATAAGTTTATACCTACGTTGATAATTGATCTAAGCTGTACTAGTGCATGGCTAACATGTTCATGTGCATGTAGTTTGCGCATTCAACAAGCAAACCCTGTTCCCAAAAAAACTCCAGCGCAGAAGTTAGCCGAGAGTTGACGAACAATCGAGCAGCTAAGAAACCTTGATCCAGAAGAGTATGACGAGGTAAATTAAGTTTGTTGCTCTTCTCGTTTGCGTGTGCAAAGCCAATCCGTTGTACTCACGTACTTCTGTGTTTACTTGCAGGATACCATGTTTTTGTGCAGAGTCTCCCTGATAGACATAGATTGCAGCAGCGGTTGGTGCTATCTTGGATGCGACACCTGCCAGAAGTACAAGTGCGCCTGATGTGGCCCGATCAAGAGGCCAATTCAGTGGTAGGGACCTGCAACGTTATGCTGTCATTGCCACATTGGTTCTCAATGTATACTTGTTTGATTGTTGCTCATTCATGAGTCGCTGATTATCGCACTGCTGTTCTGGCCTGGTGGTCACCTTAGGTACAAACTGAAGGCGACGGTGCAGGATGCCACTGGTACAATGCCCATGATGATCTTCTGTGAGGTGGCAGAGAAGCTGGTTGGTGTCTCTGTGGAGGAGCTTGTCGATAACATCGAGGACCACTAGTTTTGTGCGAAAAAATTGGCCCGAACAGACACGGACCGTGGCCTATAAAAAAAATTGCGGGGCACGACAAATCTTCACCCTCAACCCGGGGTGGCAGGCCGGCCCGAGCTTGACCCCTATCGGCATCGATTTTTGGCGGGAGGGACATTTCCGTGTTGTCCTTCCCGCTTCCCCTTGTTTAGTATATATGTTGTGTTTGTCTTGTACAGGCCCATAGTCTAGAGTGACGCTCAGGCCCATGTAACCTTGTATATCTCTCTCTTCTTCTCAATACAGAAAACCGTTTGGTCATTCTCTTCCTCACGTTTTCTTAACATGGTATCAGACCAGGACCAAACCCTAGTCCCTCTTCCAGCTGCCACCCATGAAATCGCCACCGGTGAGGTGATTCAGGCGGATCTGTCTGGTGAGGAGACATCCACATCGCTGCCCCATCCCATCTTCGTCATCAACCTGTAGGAGCTGCTCTCCAGCAGCTCCTCTGTGTGTGTCCTCACAGCTACTCTCAAGCTCCAGGCGTTCCCCCTTCTATCCATCAAGATCCTCCTTCTATCCAGTGAGAGCTCCTGTTTGTGGCTGTCTGCTACTCTTTTCTTGTTGCTGCCTGCAGCTGCTATCAGATTGGGTGTTTCCAGCTGCTGGCCGCTCACCACTATGGCAAGAAATGATTTCGGATTTGGTTCTTTGATCATAGATATCAAGCTTGATGGTTCAAACTACAGGGAATGGGCATTTTCTGCCCGGACTGTCTTCAGGACGCTGGTTTTGTTTCTCATCTGACAGATGATCCACCTAGTCCAAATGATGATGCAGCAAGGAAGTATTGGCAAAAGATCGATGATCGTGTGATGGGAGTTTTAATTCTGGGTGTTGAACCCTCACTCCGAATGAGTCTTGAGCATCACACTTCAGGTAAAGAGATATGGAAGTACTTTCAGCAGCGCTACCTTCAGCCCAGCAGTGCACTTCATTTCTCCTTGTTGCAGAATTTACACAACACTCGGCAGCCAGAAGACATGTCCATAGAAGAGTACTATGGAGCTTTCACTCGCATCACTGGGCAGCTAGGTTCCATGGTTCCAAAGGGTAATTCTGGTTGTGAGTCATGTGCAGCGAAGGAAAAGTATGACCATCAGACTCTCATGTTTCAGTTTGTGATGGGTCTCAAGCCAGACTTTGAGAACATTCGCACTCAATTGCTTGGTCGTACGACTCCTCCCACCTTGACAGAGGCACTTGCTAGCTTGATCGCTGAGGAGACTCGTCTCCGTTCTCTTGGGGCTACTTCTGCGCAGACTCTACACACTAGTGTTCTGGCTTTTCCTCAGCGGCCAGGTGCCTCCAAGGCCACACCTTCAGCTATCGTCTGCTCATTCTGCAAGAAGGCAGGACACCACAGAGATGGTTGTTTCAAGCTTCATCCAGAGCTGTTAGCCGAGTTTCAGGCTAGACGGGCCCTCAATCAGCAGCGTCGTGCACCCCAAGCTCCTTATCAGCAGCAAGCGAGGGGTGCTTCTGCATCTGTTCTCTCTCAGCCCGTTGTTGCTGCAACCCAGCCTTGGGTTCTGGACTCTGGAGCTTCTTTCCATGTGACCTCTGATCGCTCTCAGCTTGTGTCTTGCCAGCCAGTGCGGGGTGATGCCTCTGTTCAGACTGCTGATGGTACACCTTGTTCTATTACTCATCAGGGTTCTTTTTGCACATCCAAGTTTTCTGTTCCTGCCATCTCCTTTGCTCCAGAGTTGTCCATGAATCTTATGTCTGTTGGCCAGCTTGCTGATATGAACTACTTTGTTGGTTTTGATGACTCATTTTGTTATGTGCGGGACCGTCAGAGCAAGAGGGTCATTGGAACTAGCCATCGCCGTAGAGGATCCACATCCCTCTACATCCTTGACACCTTACACCTTCCTTCAGCTTCCACCACATCCGCGTTCTGGATGGCTGCATCAACATCAAGATCCACTTCGCCGTTTTCTTTTGCCCAGTGGCACCATCGCTTAGGTCACTCGTGTGGTTCTCGTTTATCTACCCTTGTTCGACAAGGTGTTTTGGGTCATGTTTCCATAGATGCTGGTTTTCACTGTAAGGGTTGTAAGCTAGGGAAACAAATACAGCTTCCATACTCTTCCAGCACTACTCATTCTAGTCATCCTTTTGATTTAGTGCACTCTGATGTATGGGGTCCTTCCCCCTTTGTTTCGAAAGGTGGCCACAAACATTATGTCATATTTGTTGATGATCACTCTCGACATACTTGGGTCTATTTTATGAAGCATCGTTCTAAGTTGTTTTCTATATATAAGGCTTTTGTACATATGGTCCATACTCAATTTTCCAGTGTTGTTCGTGTTTTTTGTTCTGACTTCGGGGGGAGTATCTATCTACTGCTTTTCGCGAGTTTCTCTCATCTGAGGGTACTCTCCCTCAGCTTTCATGCCCTGGTGCCCATGCTCAGAATGGCGTTGCTGAGCGTAAGCATCGCCATATTGTTGAGACAACTCGTACCCTTCTGATTTCTTCCTTTGTCCCCACTCATTTTTGGGGTGAAGCTATCTCAACTGTTGTTTATCTTATCAATCTCCAACCTTCTACTCGCCTTGAGGGCAAGTGTCCTGGTGAGGTTTTGTTTGGTTCTCCTCCCACGTATGACCACCTCCGTGTCTTTGGTTGTACTTGTTATGTTCTTTTAGCACCTCGTGAGCGTACCAAGTTGACTGCTCAGTTTGCTCAGTGTGTCTTCCTTGGATAGTCTTGAACATAAGGGCTACCGTTGCTATGATTCTTTTGCTCGCCGAATTCTCTTTTCTCGCGATGTCACTTTTGTTGAGGATCAACCCTTCTTCTATTCCCCTTCCACTAAACCATCATCCTCAACTTCTTTAGAGTCTACCTCGTTTCTTTCACTTCCACCTATCTTTTTAGATGAGTCCATAGTTGAACAACCTTCCTCTGTCCTAACATCAGAACCATCTCCACCACATGTTTCATCTCCTTCCTCACCAGCTCCTTTCTCTCTTCCACTAGCTCCACCTCTAGATGTCTTCCTTTCCATTACACTCGTCGTTATTCTACTCCTCCAGCCAGTACTTTCCATTACACTCATCGTTCTAAAGTTCCATGTGACACAGTCATCTATGCCTTTGTCTTCTACTCCTCCAGCCAGTACTACTGATCCTTGCACTGAAGGCTCTTCTCTAGCAACGCAATACAAAAAGGACTTATATGCAGGGGCTGTTTCTGAGCCTAGTACCTATCAAGAGGCAGTTGTGTCACCTGAGTAGCAATTTGCTATGTCTAAGGAGCTTGCAGCCTTAAAGCGTACTGGTACATGGGATTTGGTACCATTACCTCCTCGTTCAGTCCCTATCACTTGCAAATGGGTGTATAAGGTTAAAACCAAGTCAAATGGTTCTATGGAACGCTACAAGGCTCGCCTTGTTGCAAGAGGTTTTCAGCAGTCTCATGGGAAAGATTATGATGAGACATTTGCTCCTGTTGCTCACATGACTTCATTTCGAACTCTAATTGCCGTGGCTGCTACTCGGTCATGGAAAATTTCCCACATGGATGTGAAGAATGCCTTCCTTCCTGGTGATTTACATGAGGAAGTTTATATGCAGCCACCTCCAGGTATCAAGGTTCCATCAGGTCATGTTTGTCGTCTTCGAAAGGCTCTTTATGGGCTTAAGCAAGCCCCTCGTGCCTGGTTTGAGCGGTTCAGTTCTGTGATTCAAGCTGTCGGTTTTTCTCCTAGTGAACATGAACCTGCACTCTTCATTCATACATCTGAGCATGGCCGTACATTGCTTCTACTTTATGTAGATGACATGTTGATCACTGGAGATGATGTTGGGTATATTGATTTTGTTAAGAAAAAATTGAGTGAACAATTCAAGATGTCAGATTTGGGGTCTCTCAGCTATTTTCTCGAGATTGAGGTCGAGCACACCAATGATGGTTACTATATCTCCCAGCAAAAGTACACTCAGGATTTGATTCTTCGCTCATGTCTCACTGACACGCGCATTGCTGCTACACCTATGGAGCTTCATCTGTAGTTGCGTCCTACTGATGGCACTCCTCTTGAGGATCCCTCTCGCTATCGTCACATTGTCGGCAGTCTAGTGTACCTCATAGTGACCAGACCTGACATCGCACATGCAGTCCATATTCTCAGTCAATTTGTCTGTGCTCCCACCTCAGTTCATCATGGTCACCTATTCCGAGTCCTTAGGTATTTAAGGGGAACTACATCTCGCCGCTTGTTCTATGCTAATTCCAGTCAGCTCCAGCTTCATGCTTACTCTGATTCCACTTGGGCGAGTGATCCTATTGATCGTCGCTCGGTCACTGGCTATTGCATATTTCTTGGTACATCTCTCATTGCATGGAAATCAAAGAAGTAAACTGCTGTGTCTCGCTCCAGCGCCGAGGCAGAGCTTAGGGCTCTCTCTACTACTACAACAGAGATTGTATGGCTTTGCTGGCTATTGGATGATCTTGGTGTCTTATGTCATTCACCAACACCTCTTCTGTGTGACAGCACTGCTGCTATTCAGATTGCTAATGATCCTGTCAAGCATGAGTTGACCAAACACATTGGTGTGGATGCCTTTTTCACTCGATCTCATTGTCAACAATCCACTATCAAGCTACAATATGTCCCATCAGAGCTTCAAGTCGCAGATTTCTTCACCAAGGCACAAACTAGAGATCAGCATAGGTTTCACACTCTCAAACTTGGTGTATCAGATGCTCCTGACCCACCTTAAGTTTGAAGGGGGGGTGTTAAGTATATATGTTGTGTTTGTCTTGTACAGGCCCAGGCCCATAGTCTAGAGTGAGGCCCAGGCCCATATAACCTTGTATATCTCTCTCTCTCCTCAATATAGAAAACTGTTCGGTCATTCTCTTCCTCACGTTTTCCTAACACCCCTTTCCTCACCACCATTGATCTCCCTCCGCCCGCTCCGGACCACCTTCCTCGGCTTTCTTTTGCCGCCATGGAAGCTTCCCAGCGGTCGCCCATCACCATGGAAGTCATCAACGCTCCAACCTCTCTGGCAGATCTTGTCGCCGGCCATGTCACGCCCGTCGCCGTCCAAGCCTCAATGGCGCAACCCCGCAAGCGGCAGGGCAACATCGTCGTCCAGGGCGGCGCTCCCACAGCGCCTGCTGCCGCTACGAATCCGGTTCGGCCCATGCCGGTGAAGAAAGGCAAGGTTTCAGGTGTGAAACGCAAGAAGGCCACCGTGGCGAGAGCTACCCTGCCAACAACTCCCCTAGTTTCCCTGGCAAGAGCTACCCCGACATTGTTGCTGCAGTCCCCAAGGTGTTCGACAAAATGGGCACAAGGTATGATACTTCAATTTCTTCTAGTTGTTCTCTTCTCGTCATTGTCATTGCACTTGTTCCTGACTTGTTGAGTGAAATTGTAGTGCAGGTATGAATGATGCGACTGCCAAGTTTATGCACTTATTGGACAACAACAACGTCGACATCGATCAAGCCTCGGTCGGTGATTACGGTAACAGTGAGATGGATGGTGGCGTGCATGGTCATGGTGAGGATGATGAGGTGGTGGAGGTTGAGCAGGGGGTGTTCGACCAAGCGCAAGCAAAAGTGTGTGCAAGATCGAAGAACTACACGCAATTCAAAGATCAAATCTTGATGAAGGCTTGGGAATCGTTGTCTCTTGATGCATGCACCAGCACTGACCAAACCGCCAAGCGGTATTGGCAAAGGATAGAGGATTAGTTCTTCCGCATGATGGAAAAGTATCCCAACCGGACGCCACGCACCTTTAGGTCACTCCAAGGTCGTTGAAACGTGATCAAGACGATTTGTAGCCGTTGGGCTGCTTGCTTGGAGCAAGTCCGTTATGCACCTCCAAGTGGCACCGTTGAATCTAATTATGTGAGTTTGTGTTTCTGTCCCAAGTAGTGAAAATGATTTGTAGCTGTTGGAGTGGTTGCATGTGACATAATTTGGCATTGTTTTTATTTTGTAGGACAAAATTGTGCACGAAAGGTACAAGGACATGGAAGCTTCCAATGGCAAGCCATTTACACTAGAGCGTTGTTGGAAGTTGCTCCAAAAGAGCCAAAAGTGGGAGTTGATTGATAAAGAATCCCCATCAAAGAGAGGTTTACTCGCCGAGATGGATGATGATGAAGATAAAGATGACGCAAGAAACAAGAAAAAGCCCGATGGAAATAAGAAGGCCAAGGACAAGATCAAGAGGGAAGCGAAGGCATCAAGATTGCAGGACAAGATAGATGTCATGGTGCAATCAAATGAGTTGATGGTGGCCAAGACATTGGAGGCAAAGAAGGAATTGGCCGAAAAGAAGGCACAAGAAAAGCAAGAAAAGCGGCAACTACTCAAGGAAGAAGGGATGCGTAAGGCCGCCATTGAGGAGAGAAAAAAATCCTTGCCTAGGAGAACAAATCCTTGGCCAAGATTCTTGTCGAGGAGAAAAAGATCATGACTATGAACCGCAATGATATGGACGACCTCACCGAAGAATGGCATGATATGGCAAGGAGAGAGATCTTGAAGAGAAGGATGCTAGTGGCAAGGGGTGATGGTTTCGGTGCCGGTGGGGGGATAGGTGACGGTGGTGGAGAGTGATGATATTGATGATGCTGGTCATGGAGGTGGTGGTGGCTTCGGTGGCGGTGGTGAAGAGCGATGACAGTGATGAAGATGGTGATGGAGGTGGTGGTGGCTTTTACACGAGGTTCTTTTGCATCATGAATTAATTTCAATGCAAACTGTGTTTGTTTGTTCGAATTTGAAGCTAATCATTGGAATTGCAGTCAAATTGTCTAATTCGATTTTTTCGGTTTGTGGGTTCACGTGGCAGGCCACGCAAAGCGGAACCATAAAACAAAATATTCTGCAAAGCACGTTTTTATGAAATGTAAACGCGCTATAAGGGTCCCTGATATAATGGGTCTAGTAGAGAGGCTCTTAGAGCATCTCAAACATTAGACCAAAAAGTTGGAGACCATATATAGATTTCGGGTGTGGAGAAATCTAGAAATTTTTCTACTTTACCAGAAACTAGATACATAAATTTGAGAACCACATGAAACATGATGATCTCGCAGGGAGGTTGGAAAGTTCTGGGGACGACGGCATAGTGCTCGGGGATGGTGGCGGGAGCTTGGGGCGTACAGCGGATTGATGGTATGGAGCACGGTGGGACAACTGGAATTGGGTGTGACCGGTCGATGTCCTGATCCAACAACATAAGTAACTCCTATCAGATCTGGTAATGTAATAGGGTCAGACCCCCTCTCTTCTGGTTGCCAATCCAAGGGTTTGTAAAGCATCGTAAGATTGAGTTTGATAGGGAACAAATTTTTGTTCAAATTGCACGTAGGATAACAAGCATTCTCTACATACCCTTGACCTTTCTTAAGAGACATGGCCAGATCTTCTTTTGTTAGAGTATTTCTTTCAATCATGAATTGATCAAGTATTTGTAAATATCATAATGACACTAAATTTGTTTCTTTTTCACTTTTTGCTAGCATCTTTGAGACTATTCCCACCATACTATTTCCATCAGACGGCCTGTGGGAGCGAGAAGTATGGGATGTGTGTGGTGTTTCTTCTATCTAATCATTCAGATTTATATAGTATATCAATAGATTATGGTTTCGAGGTTCATCCATTACAAAAAAGACTTCCTTATGAGTGGATATGTGGAAGTACACTGTGATTATCTATACAAACATGCGGTTTATGAACCCGCTGAGATGACCATAGAATTTTGCTATTTTGATTTTGCTAGTTCTTTGAGAGTAGCAATAGATACTTCTGAATCTACATAGGTCTAGTCCAGGGACAAATCAACAGGAAATGTTATTTGCTTCTCAATAAGAATAACTTTTTTGAAATGAAAGAGTTTCCACATGCGTCGGATATCATTTCTTCAAATAAGGAAGCGTTATCAAAAGATTTCCTTCCATTCTTCCTAGTATCAAAGAAGTATAAAAAATGTTGGGTCTTGATCTATAAAAGGGGCACTATTTTTTTAAGCAGAAGAGCGCGCTAGCTAGCAGAGCCTGAAAACACTTGCTTGTGATATACCCTTATAGAAACTATTGCATATGCTTGCTGCTCGCTTAGTATCAGTGGAGAGGAGGAAAAGATGTACATTCCCTTTAGAGCACTTAGAGTTGGGCTCCCCTGACCCTTCATATACGTCCGAACGGATGGCCCGTTCAGCAATCAGTCAAAAAATGGGACTCTGACAGACCCCTCAAAGCATCTACAAACGTACTTGGCAAAACCGGCCCCTCAAACGCCCGCGGACGCGCCAGGGTATGCCCGCAGGCACTGACTAGGCACTCCTCAATTTGTGTCCTCCACATCCGCACTCCTCATATCTGACACCCTATATCTATACTACCCATGGAACATGAAGATAAATTACGTAGATCCTCGCACAAACTATGAAACAAAGATATATATGCACATTCCGATCATCAAAAGTTCACACACATATCTCCAAAAGGTACTCAAAGTTCACATAATCAACATACGGCAGACATATTCTAACTAGAGACATAAATAACTATAAATTAACTATGAAGACCGCATAGATTCACCACTTCCTCGTCGACCCTTTCCCCTTCCGGTCCCCAGCGCAACTATAGGCGTCGACGGCTGGTGGAGGATCGTCCAAGTCATCAAACGACATGCCGTGGTCATTATCTTTGTCAAAGGAGGAGGAAAAGGAGGAGGAGGAGGAGGAGGAGACAATGATAAGCCCATTGAGCCTTCGGACGGCCCGATCTTGCTGCCGATCGAGCCGCCTCTATCGCTTTCTCCTTGGCCTCGTGCTCGGATTGCTCGATGGCAAGCCGAAGTGCCTTGGCGTTCTTCCAATGGATTCACCGAGCGTCTGTCTCCACCTTCATAAGCGATCAATGGTAGACCCATGCAAAGAGCCGCTTGTCCTGGCCGGCCTCCGCCAAAAACCCATGGCGGCAGCGGACAGATTTCTCCATCGCCTCCTTCTCCCTTGCGTGTTGCCTCTTGTGATGGGCAACGCACACCTCCGATTTTGGCATGTGTGTAGGCCTGCTGGGTTGGCACAAGCACCCACCATTGCCCACGTGGGGGAGCAGCAGCCGAGGGGGCAGGGGACGGTGTGGGGGAGGCGCAGACTGCGCATCCCTCGCAGAGTTGTGCATGGGCTGAGAGGGTCCAACACCGGCTTCCTCGCTATGCCAGCGAGGGAGAGGTGAGACATCAGATCCAGAACTGGCCCCAGTGTCCACCTTGGACCTCTCGAGGGCAATGCGGAGGGCCAGCTCCTCGTAGACATCGAGGTCGAGGTCGGGGTGGCTACCAGAGCTCGACATGGTCGTCGGAGTCGTCGTACTTGATGAGGAGAAGAAGAGACAGAGTGAGAGCAGAGTGAGGTAGGGTTTCCGGATTTGGGATATTTTTGGGGATGGAGTGGGGTCGGGGTGGGTTGGGCTGACGTGATGGGTGTGCCTAGTCACGCCCGGGGTGCCCCATATCTGCCCTAGATTTGGGCTAGATATGAGGGGTGTCGGACATCCCGCACTTTTGAGGCTCGTTTGAGACGCCTGTCTCGCTCACATTTTCGTGACCGGTCAATGACTGGGACGTCCGCTCGGGCGTTTGAGGCGGGTTTGGGAGCCTGACTATAGATGTTCTCATACCGGCTCCCAATGCTCGGGTTGACCGGCACCTTTCATATCCAACCCAAATCTGGAGTGGATGTGGGGAGGCCCGGACATGCTCAAGTGCGTCCACCACATCAGATCCGCACATGCTGGTCCACCCTGGGCCCACATATATTCGTCCTCATATGCTCTCTATACCAAACCCTAGCCACTCCACTCCGCCCCACCCCCAAGCTCCCATCCAGCGATCCCTGGCCTTCTATGGCATGGCGAGCAGCGATTCTGAGTTCTCCATCACCCGATCTACATACTAGGAGCTCATCTCATGTGAGCTCAAGGAGGATATGGCTCTCTGTATTGTACTACGCCACAGCCTCAAGGAGAATGCCCAACAACAATCGGACTCGATTCAGCAGGAATCCATAGTGTATGCCCAAATGGCGCCTGGATCTGGTGCGAGCCGTGTCGCCGCTACCTCGTTGGAGGCGATGCGGTACATATAACGTATAAATGTTGTGGCGGAGGCACAAATCCTTCATTGGCACGCCAACTCGGAGGTAAAAGCCCTTCTCGGCACTTTCGTTGAGGCTATAGCATGGTTTGGCCGTCGTGCGAGGCAGAGGGCGTGAGAGGGCGCAACAACCCTCGCGACAGACTACAACAAGGAGTGGTCGTACATGCGGTGCCGCTATGGGTGGACGACAAACCATGGCACCGCAACCGCGTAGTGGTTGCCGAGTCGGGCTCCGACCATGACAAATCCATTGTCGACCTCACATCGACCAACAACATGCATGCCATGGGCTCCGACAAGGAAGAGTAGGGCCGGAAGACGATGATGCCTCGAGTCCCGTGAGTTGGTCTGTGTACCATGTCCTACTCTACCTTCACCCCGAGAGGCTCAACCGGCCATCGGATACGTACACATCCATGGCACCGATGAAGATTGTCATTAGGTTTTACGTTGCATGTAATTGTATGCATTTAGGGATTTTTAATTGAGATATCCAGTTGTGGAAGAGGAAATTTGAGGTGTGACCCGTCACTGTCTGTGGACGCGCCTGGTCGTGTTCGCGGAGGAGCCGGATTTGGTGTATCCGATTGTACATGCTCTTAGGGCATCTCCAACGCTGACCCTCAAACCGCCCTACGTTTGAACCGCGCGGTCCGATCATGTTGTGTCATCCAACGCGACGGTCCTGACGCACTTTCTCCCGCAAATTGTAGATAAACTAGGGGGGCTTTTCTAGTGTCCAGACTGCTGCTTTGCCCGCTTTTGACCATCCTGGACCACCAAAAACTCCTAGCTCGCCCGTGTGCGCTTCCCGCCCTAAACGGCCAGCGGCGCTATAGAGCGTCAGTGGCCAAATTCATGCCCGGCCAGAGTGGACGCGACCTCTCACTGACGCCTGCATTGAAGCAGTGTGTCGGCCAATAGAGCGTCGCCTACATCGCTTCCCAATGCACGCGTCTGTCCCGCATTCAATCGACACCACGACCACCTGTCCGACCATCTGCCACCCACATTAATGACAAACGGTTGAAACTAATTTTACGCCACCCCGCCTGTCCCTCTGCCTCCCACCATTGCCATTTGCCCCGCTATATAAACTTGTGGAATCACTAGAAGAGTATGTCTAGAGGGGGTGAATAGACTACTAGCACAAATTAAAATCTACACAATATCCAAAGTTAAGTGTTGGCAGATTTTAGCAATTATAGCAAGTCTAGCACACCCTACACATTCAAGTCATCAAGTATAGCAGCGGAAAATAAATATATTGCACATGGAAGTAAGGATTTGAGATAGGGAGATCAAACGCATGAGGGACATGAAGATTTTTCTCGTGGTTCCGATAGGTGGTGCTATCGTACGTCCACATTTGTGGAGTCTTCAACCCACGGAGGGTAACGGTCGCAAGAGTCCATGGAGGGCTCCACCCATAAGGGTCCACGAAGTAGAAATCTTGACTATTCCATAACGGCTTTCGTCCACGAAGGACTAGCCTCACTATGGGTAGATCTTCACAAAGTAGGCGATCTCCTTGCCCTTACAAACTTCTTGGTTCACTCCACAACACGAAGTAGGAGGCTCCCAAGCAACACCTAACAAATCTAGGAGGCACCACCCTCCAAAAGGTAATAGGCTCAATAATATTGATGAAATCCTTGCTCTTGTGCTTCAAGATGATAGACTCCTCAACACTCAATCACCCTCTCACATATTTAGCTTTGGTGGAAGAGATTGATTTGGTGGAAAGCAACTTGGGGAGGTTAGAGATCAAGATTCATATGGTAGGAATGGAATGGCATGATCTCAACACATGAGTAGGTGGCTCTCTCTCAGAAAATCTGATGGGATAAGTGGGGATCTGTTCTGAGTGCTTTTCTTCCGAGTGAGTGGTGGTGGAGGGGTATATATAGACATCTCCAAAAATCCAACTGTTACACCTTAAGTGACCAACTCAGTGACACGGATGTGTGAATCTCGGTGGTACCAAAGTGATCCAAAGGTGACAACTTTAGAATCTCGGTGAGGCCGATATAACTTCTCAGTGACACTGAAAGGTGGGCAACGGTCAGATGGCCAAACTCGGTGGTGCCGATGCAACAAACTCGGTCATATCGATATTGTGCAATTAGACATCAGTAGGTTTGCCACCTAAACTCGGTTCCACCGACTCGGGATCGGTTGCACCGAAAAGGTAGGGTTTGGCTTGTGAAAGGACGTGGATGACGCCTAGAGGGGGGGTGAATAGGTGCTTTAAAATAATTACGATTTAGGCTGGAACAAATGCGGACTAAAACTATCATTTAATTTAGTCAAGTACAAAAACTAAAACAACTAGGCTCACCTATATGCACCAACAACTTATGCTAAGCAAGATATACAACTAAGTGATAGCAATATATATAACAAGAAACAATATGGCTATCATAAAGTAAAGTGCATAAGTAAAGGGGCTCGGTAAGAGATAACCAAGGCACGCGGAGACGACGATGTATCCCGAAGTTCACACCCTTGCAGATGCTAACCTCCCTTCAGAGCGGTGTGGAGGCACAATGCTCCCCAAGAAGCCACTAGGGCCACCGTAATCTCCTCACGCCCTCGCACAATGCAAGATGTCGTGATTCTACTAAGGGACCCTTGAGGGTGGTCACCGAACCCGTACAAACAAGGTTGGGGCAATATCCACAACTTGATTGGAGGCTCCCAACGACACCACGAAGCTTCACCACAATGGATTGTGGCTCCGGGGTGACCTCAAATGCTCGGGGCAATCTCCACAACCTAATTGGAGACCCCGAAGCTTGCCCGAAGCTTTGCACCACAATGATTGAGCTCCGAGGCACCACCAACCGACTAGGGCTCCAAAGCACCCAAGAGGAACAAGCTCTAGGGTGCTCAAACACCCAAGAATAATAAGCTTCTCAACTTCTCACTTCCACGTATCACCGTGGAGAGCTCAAACCTATGCACCAAATGCAATGGCAAGGGCACACGGAGTGCCCAAGTCCTTCTCTCCCAAATCCCACCAAAGCAACTAATGCTAGGGAGGGAAATGAGAGGAACAACGAAGAAGAACAAGAAGAACTCCAAAATCTAGATCCAAGGGGTTCCCCTCACTTAGAGGAGAAAGTGATTGGTGGAAATGTGGATCCAGATCTCCTCTCTCTTTTCCCTCAAGAACTAGCAAGAATCATTGGAGGGATTGAGACTTAGAAAGCTCGAAGAAGGTCAACAATGGGGTAAGAACACGAGCTAAAGAGATAAGGTTCAATGGGGAATAAGACCCCCTTTTATAGGCGGGGAAAAAATCCAACCGTTATCCTCACAGCCGGCACAGAGCGGTACTACTGCTAGGGAGGTAGTAGCCATATGAAACACTACTACAACGAGGCAACATGGCGGTAGTACTGCCGGAGAGGTACTACCTCTTGCCCTCGCGATACTACCGCGGGGTAGTATTCAACGGCCACTGAGGTGTAGCACACGGCAGAAGACATCGCGAGGCAGCGGTACTACCGCTCGAGGTAGAGGTACTACCGCGTGTCCACGGATGTAAAAAATTACTTCCGGGCTACATCCGCTAGAGCTATCTTCAAGAAAATATCCGGCACGGTAGTACCAGAAGTCATTTGCGATACTATCGCCCTCGAGGCGGAAGTAAAAAATTACTTCCATGCAACCTGCGGTACTACCACCCTCGAGACGGAAGTAAAGTTACTACTGCTTCGAGGAGCGGTACTACCGCTAGCCACTATACTACAGCACCTTCAACTACTCAGCTGGAAAACGGAAGGACAATAAAACCAGAACTGCCACAACTTCTGCAAATGAGCTCCGAATTGAGCAAACTCAAGCTTGTTGGATTCAGGTTGACAAGAGCTATCCAACATCGACAATAACTCCAACAGTATAAAAATTCCAAAGGTATAGAGATGAGAAACCTCTTTCAATGAAGAATCGACAATAACTCCAACATCGAAAACATCATAGAAGATGCATATGGACTCCGTTTTCGATGAACTTGAGCTTGTCATGAAGTTAACCATAAGCTCAAGAAACCTCAAAGAGAAAAACCAACCAAGAACCAAGAAATATGATGATGCCAAGAATGCAACGCTTTGAGCTCTCAACGAACAATATGATCAAGCTACTCACTTGAGAGCCCCCTTGATAGCACGGCTACCTATCCTATAACCCAGTATCCCAGCTACCACTTATGAGACCGGTAAAATAGAAAACCCTATGAAGGTCAAACCTTAGCCTTGAGCATAGTCCACTTGAGCTAGATGATGACGATCTTGACTTCCTCAAGATGGACCACCTTTCTCGATTGCGTTGGCTTGATGAAGACTAGATGATTGCTCCCCCATACTCCACTATGGGTGAGCCACTCTTCAACACATCTTCACAAGTCCATTGTCACCACAATGAACGGCGAGCCTCAAGCATGATATCTCCGTGATGCTTCACTTGAGCTTGCACATTGCAACCTTGATGACGATCTCCACTTGATGTCATCTTCCATGGGATGTATGTGATCTGCCTCTTGATGCAAGCCCATGGAAATATACCTAACCCCATAAAGAACTCTCATGTAGACCATGGGTTAGTACACAAAGCGTAATGGATAATACTTACCACACCATGGGATCACTTGATCCCTCTTGGTACATCTTGTACGCTTTGTGTGTTGATCAACTTGATTCATGTTTTGACTTAGTATTGATCAACCTTGTATCTTAGCTTCTCTCTTCATAAAGATGATGTCTTGAAGGTAAACATGAATGCTTACACAATCTTCTTCTTCAAGACATGCTTGCAATAAGCTCAACTCCCACATGACCAATCTTTGGATAAACCTTGAATACCACCTTGGTCATCATATAAACTCCTTGAAACCCAACATATGGACTTCAAGAAGTGCCTATGGAAAAATCCTTCGAATATAACTCAAGGCAACCATTAGTCCATAGGGGTGTCATCAATTACCCAAACCATACATGGAGAAATGTGCTCTTACAGCTTGGTTCTGTCTTAGGATGGAAATCAGTAGGGCCGAATGGAAAACTTGGTGGCACCGATTTTGATGTTTGGCTTAGACAGAATTTTGTGGAAGAGTTTGTGGGTGTTTTTAGTGACTATCACTTGTGCACGTTTGAGCATCTTGTTCACCAACAGTACCTTACTCCCTCTTAATAGTATTGGCTTTTGTATGGACTCAAAGTGATTTCTCACAAAGTAAAATGTAGAGTCCTCTTTGCTTGAAGCTTTGCCAATGTTATTCCTTCTCCTTATTCTTCTTGGGGATACTCTCCACACTCCTTAGCCAACCTTCTCTATGGACTTTATCTGAAATACACTAGATAAAAGTATTAGTCCAAGAGGCAATGTATGTTGTCATGAATTATCAAACCACCAAGGGAGCAAATGTGCTTTCAATCTCCCCCTTTTTTGTAATTGATGACAACATACAATCAAAGCTTCAATTTAATATATGCAAGAGTATATGAGGAGTTTGAAGAATACATGACTAATACAAGCTCCCCCTAGATGTGTGTGATCCATTTTAAGGATAGTTGCTTTTGAATGCATGAAAACATACATGGTAGGAAGGACATGAACAATCATGTATATCTTGGCAATATGCATCAAATATATGTGAATGAGATGATTTCATGTTCAAGACTCACTCTTGCAAACAATATGTGCAAGAAGCAAGAGGTCATCTTGAACAAGAATATGATGTATATACTTACCTTGAGGTCCTTGAGCATTTAACAATAGGAACACACTTGAGAAAACAATGTTAGGAAACACAAGTGTATTTGATAGTGCAAATGCAAATGGAACCAAGAGTACCAAGATATGGAGGACATATAAGAAATGATTTCTTGAGATAAGTTTAGAGTTTTCTCCCCTAGACACCAATCGTGAAAGTTTTTCTCTCTCCCTGAATCATAATATGTAGATATTGAGAGTAAGTAGGGCTGAGAAAAGTCTAAAACATAAGAATCAAATTCAACTTCTTGTTTGTGTGATAAGGGATCCTTGATATTTCTCCCCCTTTATATGATAAGGTTACACTTCTTCTTTTCATGATCATCTCTCCCACTAAAGCATGAATGCTTAGATATTCTTCCCTTTTGTATTATATCTCCCCCTTAGGTATGAGTGTCTCCCCCTTTGGTATGAGTATAACCTTTGAAGCTTTGATATTTCTCCTTGTTTGGCACTAATTTCCAAAAAAGGTCATATAAGGGATAGACAGAAGGAATCATTGAATGGGAAGGGATCCTAGAGATATAGGGTCATTGAGAGTATTGAGACAAGGGTTCCTTGAAAACTATTTTTCTCCCCTTAAGATCTGAAAAACCTTTAAGAATTTCTCCTCCTTTGATGTAGGGATCCTTGATTATTTGAGATTATATCTCTTGATGTCCCCCCCCCTACATCTTTGGAATAATTGAATTGATTGTAAAACGGAGCAGACAAAGTGCATAGAGGTCGGTGGCTTCGACGCAAAAGATTCGATGGCAGCGATATGTGTTTCTGCAGTAGGACTGCAATATCGGTAAGACCGAGAAAATTTGATCGGAGACTCCGAGTTGGAAAACAAAAACTTGGCAACTTTGTCAAATGGAATTTTTCAGAATGTCTCAAACGTGTCTCACAGATTTGCAATGAATTTGCAGAAAGATATGCAATGAATTTTCAGAAATATTTGCAATGAATTTTCATAAGGATTTCAATGAATTTTCATCTAGTCTAGAGTTGAATGGAAATGTCAAAGAGCAACACAAGAAGGGTTTTCCATTCAATTCTTACAACTAGATGATGGGCGGTGACTAGGTAACCTATGTTAGAGTATATTGACTCAAGGAGTCAAGCAAGAATACTTGATCATGGGTCATACTCATCGTTAAGCTCAAAATGGGGTTACCATTTTACGATTAAGCATTTTAATGTATTCATATCGCTTGAGTTGCTTTATCTCATATCTTGGAGTAAAGCTATATCAAGGATATGAGTACATACCTTTGAGTGATGTTGATGACGTAGCTTGTACGTGAACTTGATGAGGATGCTCAAAGTTGATGAAGTTCATCTGGAGTTGGGAGCAATCCTTTTTGTTTTCGTTCACTTTTTCACCTACAAAGGTTAGTCATGCAAGGAAGAATATGATATATTCAAATGACATGATACCAATTGTGAGTTGATACCAATTGAGAAATATATGTCAAGGATATGTTTTCTTGTCTTCTTCCTTCCATCATCAAAGAGGGGTGTGGATACTTGGTCATGACAAGATTGTTTAGATATGAGTTGTTGGCAATCTTGTGGGGTGTTGTTATTCCAAGTACCTACAAAAGGGTTAGATGCAATACAGGGGAGCATGGAATTCCAAGATATATGATATCCAAGATAATAGTAGCATGGAATGGTTAAGAAAGCTCATCACCTTGCAAGCATCCGAGTGAGCTTAGCTCAAGTTTGAAGCATCAATGATGTTCAACTCACTCCTCAAGTGACAAAACACTTTTTCATCAAGTGGTTTAGTAAAGATATCGGCCAATTGTTTGTTGGTACGAACATGCTTAAGATTGATATCCCCTTTGGCAACATGGTCACGAATGAAATGATGTCGAACTTGAATATGCTTGGTTTGAGAATGTTGCACGGGATTATGACCAATCTTAATAGCACTTTCATTGTCACAAAGTAAAGGAATATTTTTCACATAGATTCCATAATCCTTAAGTGTTTGTATCATCCGTAGCAATTGTGCACAACATGATCTGATAGTAATATATTCAGCTTCGGCGGTAGATAGAGATACCGAGTTTTGTTTCTTGGAGGACCAAGACACAAGAGATCTACCAAGAAATTGACATGTATCCGAGGTGGATTTTCTATCAACCTTGTCACCGGCATAGTCCGAATCGGAGTAGCCAACAAGATTAAAAGAAGATCCCTTGGGATACCAAATGCCAAAGTTTGGTGTATGTATCAAGTATCTCACAATATGTTTCACGGTCTTAAGATGACATCCTTTAGGTGCATCTTGATATCGGGCACACATGCACACACTAAGCATAATATTGGGACAGGAGGCACATAGATATAGCAATGAACCAATCATTGATCGATAAAACTTTTGATTAACCGGTTTGCCTTCCTTAGTGAGATCATCATGTCCGCTAGTGGGCATGGGAGTTTTCATACCTTTGCACTCTTGCATGTTGAACTTCTTGATCAAGTCCTTGGTATACTTTGTTTGAGATATTAATGCACCTTCTCTCATTTGCTTGATTTCTGGACCAAGGAATAATTTTAGCTCACACATCATAAACATCTCATACTTCTCTGACATCAACCTTCCCAATTTCTCACTAAATTGTGGGTTAGTAGATCCAAAGATAATATCATCCACATAAATTGGTCACAAAAATAATTCTCCATTAACTCTCTTTGTGAATAAGGTTGCATCACTTTTACCAATTTCAAAACTTTTTTCAATAAGAAACTTTATGAGGAATTTATACCAAGCACGAGGAGCTTGCTTAAGACCATATAAAGCTTTGCAAAGTTTGTAAACGTGGTTAGGTTTCTTAGGATTTACAAATCCGGGAGGTTGTTTAACATAGACTTCCTCCTCTATTTCTCCATTTAAAAAGGCAGTTTTAATATCCATTTGGTAAAGAGTGATGTCATGGTGATTGGCATAACTAAGAAGAATTCGAATAGCTTCGAGTCTAACAACGGGGGCATAGGTCTCACCGTATTCCATACCTTCAACTTGCGTATATCCTTGGGCTACAAACGCGCCTTGTTGCATACAACTTGACAGTTTTCATCTTGCTTGTTCCGAAACACCCATTTTGTACCTATGATGTTTTGCTCGTCCTTGGGCTTCTCCAAGAGTGTCCACACTTCGTTCCTTTAAAAGTTGTGAAGTTCTTCATGCATAGCATTCACCCAATCCGCGTCTTCAAGAGCTTGATCAACCTTCAAGGGTTCAATGCTAGAGATGAAAGAATAATGCTCACAAAAGTTAGCCAAGCGAGTTTTAGAGCGAGTGATCCTCCCTGTTTGTATATCACCAAAGATTTGGTTTAGGGGACGGTTCTTGATCACTTGTGCTCAAACTCAAGGTAGCTTTGGTTTGTTGGATGGTGGAGATTCTTCTTCATCATCGTTGTTGTTGAAGTGGTCATCTCCTTGAGGTGGTGGTGAAGGATGTTGTGGTGGATATTCATGATGTACTTTCTCCTCCTCTTCATCTTGTCGTGTACCGCTTGTGGATGCTTTCATGTCGTTTTGTCAGTAGCCTTGATCCGAAGTAGGAGCTTCCACTTGGGTTGATGAAGTACTTTCCTTCACCTCCATGGGACGAATCTTGCCGATGGGTAAATCTTGGATAACTTCCAAAGGATACTTATCTCTACGTCATTTGGCAATTGTTCGACTTGCGAATCATTAGACTCATCAAAATTCGCATACACCGTCCCTTCAACTTTTCGAGTGAAGTTGTTATAGACACGGTAGGTGTGAGAGTTCGATCTGTAACCAAGTAGGAAACCTTCATGATATTTGGGAGCAAATTTAGCACGACAATGCTTATCAAGAATTTAGCACTTAGAGCCGAATACCCGAAAGTATCCAACTTGGGGTTTGTTACTGGTGAGTAGCTCGTATGCCGTTTTACCGAGAAGCTTGTGCAAGTAGAGTCAGTTTGTGGCATGACATGCTGTTTCCATGACTTCTGCCCAAAAGTGTCTTGGCGTCTTGTATTTTTCAAGCATCATTCTTGCCATCTCAATGAGGGTGTGGTTCTTCCTCTCAACAACTCCATTTTGTTGACGTGTGTACATAGCCGAGAACTCATGCGAGGCACCTTCTTCGTCAAGAAAGGTATCTACATGGGCGTTTTTGAACTCCGATCCGTTATCTCTTCGAACCTTATTGATCTTCACTTCAAATTGATTTTGCGCTTTGCATGCAAAGTTCTTGAAGATCTTTTGTGCCTGCGACTTATCATCAAGAAAGAATACCCACGTAAATCTGGAAAAATCATCAACTATAACTAGACCATAAGAGTTTCCACCGAACTCTTGTAAGCATTAGGACCAAAAAGATCCATATGAAGTAACTCGAGTGGTCTCCTACTAGTCATAATGTTTTTGATCGGATGACTTCCACCTACTTGCTTTCCTGCTTGACAAGCGCTACAAAGCCTATCTTTGTCAAAGATAACATCTTTAACACCAAGAATGTGACCGCCCTTGATAAGCCTATCTAGATTGCGCATGCCTACATGTCCTAGCCTTCTATGCCATAGCCAACCTTTAGATGATTTTGCAATAAGACAAGTACGAGGTTGGGCCTTCTTAGTGAAATCGACAATGTATAGATCACCTCTACGAATACCGGTAAAGACAGTTTTATGATTATCATGACGACACACTTGGCAATATACTTTAGTAAATAGCAGATTGAAACTGAAGTCCGCTAGTCTAGATACGGAAAGAAGATTGTAGCCAAGGGATTCAACAAGCATGACATTTTGAATAGAGCTATCATGAGATATGGCCACCTTACCAAGGCCAAGTACCTTACCCTTAGAGTTATCTCTAAAGGTCACGTACCTCTGAGGTCCTTGATTAGGTGTGATATCTTGGAACATGTATTTATCTCCAGTTATATGATCTGTCCATTCACTGTCGAGAATCCACTCTTTTCCTCCGGACATGTAGTCTCTAAGATTTGCCATGAAACTTAGATTCTTCATGATCTTCTCATGCTCGATTCGAACAACACGTCCTCATCATAGTAGTCATGTTCTTCATTGTCATCATTAGGTAGAATCTCCTCGTCATGAAAACCAAGAGACTCATTAGAATTTTGACTAAGACAATGTTCAAGCTTATGTATGTGAATGGCTTCTACAATGATGTTGCTAATGGTAGTGACATCTCCTTTAGCATGCATAAGATCACGAAGCTCAAATAAGCAATTATCAAAGTTTGGATCACTAGGCTTCATTATGTGAAGGCAATAGCTTTATGAAGAATTTCATCAAGATTACTTAATGAACAATTTGGATATCGTTTCTCCAAATCATTCCACAAAGTATAAGCACATTCAAAATTCTCCAATTGAGTAAGCACAAATCTTGGTAAACCTCTAACGATAAGATTGATGGTTCTAAGGTTACCAAGCATGTCAATTTCCTCTTCGTATGTGGGATGTAATTCATCGATAGGGAACACATAGGGATTTTCAATATACTTTCTCAAGTGGAATTCATCAAATATATCAAGCATAGCATCTTTCCATTGACTATAGTACTCTCCATCGAGAATGGACACTCTACAACTCAAACTCTCCAAACTAGACATATCCATCTTCCTCCAAAGGTGATAAAACCAAGGTAATGAAGACCTTTCCCTGATACCAATTGTGGTATCACAAGAAGAGTATGTCTAGAGGGGGGGTGAATAGACTACTAGCACAAATTAAAATCTACACGGTATCCAAAGTTAAGTGTTGGCTGATTTTAGCAATTATAGCAAGTCTAGCAGACCCTACACATGCAAGTCATCAAGTATAGCAGCGGAAAATAAATACATTGCACATGGAAGTAAGATTTGAGATAGTGAGATCAAACGCATGAGGGACACAAAGATTTGTCCCGTGGTTCTGATAGGTGGTGCTATCGTACATCCACGTTTATGGAGTCTTCAACCCATGGAAGGTAACGGTCGCGAGAGTCCATGGAGGGCTCCACCCATTAGGGTCCACGAAGTAGCAACCTTGACTATTCCATAACGGCTTCCGTCCACGAAGGACTAGCCTCACTATGGGTAGATCTTCACGAAGTAGGCGATCTCCTTGCCCTTACAAACTTCTTGGTTCACTCCACAACATGAATTAGGAGGCTCCCAAGAGACACATAACCAATCTAGAGGCACCACCCTCCAAAAGGTAATAGGCTCGATAATGTCGACGAACTCCTTGCTCTTGTGCTTCAAGATGATAGACTCCTCAACACTCAATCACCCTCTCACAGATTTGGCTTTGGTGGAAGAGATTGATTTGGTGGAAAGCAACTTGGGGAGGCTAGAGATCAAGATTCATATGGTAGGAATGGAATGGCATGATCTCAACACATGAGTAGGTGGCTCTCTCTCAGAAAATCTGATGGGATAAGTGGGGATATGTTCTGAGTGCTTCTCTTCCGAGTGAGTGGTGGTGGAGGGATATATATAGACATCTCCAAAAATCCAACCATTACACCTTAAGTGACCAACTTGGTGACACCGGTGTGTGAATCTCGGTGGTACCGAAGTGATCCAAAGGTGACAACTTTTGAATCTCGGTGAGGCCAATATGAACTTCTCGGTGACACCGAAAGGTGGGCAACGGTTAGATCACAAAACTCGGCGGCGCCGATGCAACAAACTCGGTCGTACCGATATTGTGCAATCAGATATCAGTAGGTTTGCCACCTACACTCGGTTCCATCGACTCGGGATCGGTTGCAGCGAAAAGGTAGGGTTTGGCTTGGTTCTGTCTTAGGATGTAAATTGGTAGGGCTGAATGGAAAACTTGGTGGCATCAATTTTGATATTTGGCTTAGACAGAATTTTGTGGAAGAGTTTTTGGGTGTTTTTGGTGACTATCACTTGTGCACGTTTGAGCATCTTGTTCACCAACAGTACCTTACCCCCTGTTAATAGTATTGGCTTTCCTATGGACTCGAAGTGATTTCTCACAAAGTAAAATGTAGAGTCCTCTTTGCTTGAAGCTTTGCCAATGCTATTCCTTCTCCTTATTTTTCTTGGGGATACTCTCCACACTCCTTAGCCAACCTTCTCTATGGACTTTATCTAAAATACACTAGATAAAAGTATTAGTCCAAGAGACAATGTATGTTGTCAGGAATTATCAAAACCGCCAAGGGAGCAAATGTGCTTTCAAAACTCCAGCCCCGGCCATAGCCTGCCTCCTTGCACTCTAAATCTCTCTAGGACGGGTTGTAGCCGGGGCAGAAGAAGGAGATGGACACCATTGTTGTCGGCTGGTAGGCCGACAGGCAGCCGACGTCCCAATGGAGGACACGACCATACGAGTCGGTGCCACCCTCGCTGGTGCATTGCATCATGACCATCGGCGAGGCCCATGCCCATTACATGGAGATGGTGCGGGATGAGCGGTTTCGAGAGGCGCAGGTCGACGCGGCCTACAATCTCCAGCTCCTAGAGCATCGACAGGAGGAGGAGCAACTCGATGATGGCAGGGTGATCGCGTCGAACACAGATGTGGCAGCGCAGGAGGCATTGCTCAAGTCCTACCGCTCCGCATGCGAGATCCACCTCGACCGCTGGCGGTACTGCTGGCGTCAGGTGGAACTGGAGACGACCTACAAGGAGTTCGGTAAGGCGACAGACAAGGTGTGGGGCAAGAGCAATGACGACGAGGACATCGCCGGCTCTGACAAGGCCGCTCCCCGCCTCCATGACCACGAAGCCGACACATCCGCGGGCACCATCGGCAGCGAGGAAAAGTAGTGCATGGTAGGTCACCGCTGCTCGGGTCCCAGGAAGGCCACCATTCTTCCCCTCCACCTGAAGCCAAGTCTTGGCGGGCTGATAATCGTCGGACAATTAGCCACTCATGCTACGGTGGCAGAGGCTATAGAGGTAGTGCTGGAGAAGGCGAAGGCAAGTGTCAAGGCTTCAATTCTTGCAGCTCATAGCAGTTCGGTGGGGAACGACGTCTGCGATCATTTAGATTAGGACTAATACTTCAGATCCGAACGAGTTCCACTTTTAGCTGAAGTATGTTTGAAATGTATTAATTTCGTCATGTTTATGCGAAATATGTCATATTCGCATTAATCTCTTTCAGATTATTTGAAATTTCGTCGTGTTTGTAGGAATTTCTTCTTGTTAATTTAATTAGTTAATTGAAATATATGCGAGCAGTGTTGGATGACGACTTTTGACATCAGTGTCTCCGGATTGGATCGGTGTCGCGGTGCTTGTCAATCATTTCATCCCCTACAATATCAACAAGTCCCATTAAGAGAACGTCCAATAACTTATTGGGTATCGTACGGGGTATTTGAAACACGGGACAGAAGTATCACTCGGGTAATATTTCCAGAGGAGTTGCAAACAGGTATGTCGGTTCACCAATCATCAATGGATCGAGAATCGCTAAACCTACATTACATGCAATAGTAACTAGAATTACTCCTCGAAAAATATATAAAAGATCGTTGGGCCATGCGGGTTCCCCATAATAATTATGTCCCATCCCTTTAGCTAATTTAACTCTTAATACATGATTATTTAAGTCTAGTTTCTTTGTTACTGGGATAGGTGAACTCTTTAGGGTTGAGTATGATTAATTTAGAAGATATGCTCGCCTTCTTATTTCTCATCCTTAGTTTAGGAAAGTGAAAAAAATATTCCTTTTATTTTAGGAATTTTGGGAACATAACATTTCAAGAAAAGAAGTCTTTCACTAAAGATTATTCTCCTCGATCGATTCTATCTTAATATACATTGCTAACACAATAAAACTTGCCACTTCTTTCTATTGAGATGAAAAAAGAAAAGAAAAAAGTGATCCGAACGCGGAAGAAAAATTAGGTGTTGGAGATGCCCTTAGGAACATGAACCATTTTTGGTCGAGGAGGTAGTGTCCCCGGAAAGTGGGGAGTGACCGGACATATTTTAAAATTCAATTTTGATCATAAATTGAACTAGCTAAATATTGATTATATCTGATAAAAATTATACCGTTGAATTTGTGTTGCGAGGAAGCTTTCAATGATAGATTTTGAAGTTATAAAAATATATATTATTAAGCAAATTTATAGTCAAAATTGGATTTGGAAAACCGTAAACCCTTTATTTATTGATATGGAGGTAGTTTCTGATGAAAACCGAGCATGTCTTATCCCATCAATAGGCCTGGCAGGGACTCGTAAGCTTTTAAGACTACCAGGGGCATTTTTTATAGTTTCCTCTCGGGCTTGACAGGACACCGGCCCAGGCTCCGCCACCCCGTCTCTTCCTCCTCCTTTCTCCCTGGTCCATTTCCTTCTCCAAGAGTCTCCACTCTCCAGCAAGCCCTTCCAGAAGAAGAATCTCCAGCAAGCTTCGTTCTTCTCGGCGACGGGGCGGAGAAAGCCAGTTACATCGGCTACGACTTCGGTTCCGGAGGTCAACCCAAGCCTTCCTTCTCCATCCTCAACTCAAACTCCAAGGTGGGAAACAGCAAAGCAGCCTCCTTTTCTTTGTCCCACACGGACGATTCCCACGATTCCTCCAGTAGCGCTTTCCGCATCCTTGAATAGCTTCGAGGTTCCACTACTATGTTTGGCCTCAGTGTGCGGGGAATGCTGAGTTAGGATCTCAGCATTCGTTCGGATTTGTTCTTGTTTTCCACCACTAATTGGAGTCAAGTCGATTTATCACACTCGTAAATGTTTGCATCCCGAAGACCGATGGGACCCTCATTGTAGTACTGCTAGTACTTCTCTTACGGAGTAGTGATTTCCCCCCTTGTTCCGCTAGGGTGTATTTACGGAGTAGTGATCATCGGCTAGTATTTTTTGGCAGTATATTCTAGTTGCTGATGCTACCCCTGTTGACTGAAAATTGTGTTGTTCTAATTTTCCATATACGCCACATAATGACAACAGTACAGGAAGCATTTCTATTACTCTAAATCGCGGTTAATATATACTTACAAGAAAAATACTCCCTCCTTTCCAAAATAAGTGTCGATGATCTAGGATAGAATTTGTACTGGTTTAGTACAAAATCTGCTACACTTATTTTGGGACAGAGGGAGTAGAAGAGATATTGTCCCAAAATAGGTTAACAGGCAACAAAACCGATACTACCTTTTCATCACAAACACACAACTCAGAAAAAAAAAAACATGATGGGGAAGCAACCATAGTCCATAATTTCAATTTCAGGCTATCAGACTACTGGTGAATTTTTATTATTGGACTATTTCTTTATTTCTCTATACTAACTTGCAGCTTCAAGCCATCCAGGCTAAAATGGGTTCAGCTGGGGATGAGTTCACCACACTGTCTCAGTTAGAATATGGAATGGACAAATGTAAAGTGCGGGTGTGCATCTCGCGGCTGTGGGAGTCCTTCAATCCAAAAGATGACACTTTGTTCGGCCTTGACTGTCTTCTGATCGACGATCAGGTGATGCATTCCCTACCTTAAGTTGAACACCAAACGGATGAATCACATTGTTTGCTGGCTACTAACCTTTACCATCCTTTGAGTTTTCAGTGCACTGATTCTTCTACTTGTTTTCCACTTGTAGGATAAAACTATGCAGGCGCGTGTAGAACCCGGCGATATAGAGGAGTTTGAAGATCTGCTAGTTGAAGGGAAGATCTATGCCTTGTCAGATTTTTATGTCTGATGTGCAGAGGGACTACTATATGTCCTGTAGCAATGAGTGGACTATGTACTTCAGAAGGCAGACGGTGGTCACTGAGATAGAAGGAGATATTGATTCGATACCCCTCCACAGCTTTGAGTTTATTAAATTTAAGGATCTCCGTTATAGGTGCAACGACAACAGCTTATTGACAGGTAGATTATTTTGGAACTGAATATTTGATCATCGTCAGACCTGCCACATGTATATCTCATTCCTTTTCTGACATATGCAGATGTTCTGGGTCACGTAGTACATGTCCGCGAGCTGCAGGAAGTCTCAAAAAAATCACGCGTTATAGAAATTTGCAATGCAAGAATTCGGGATTTGAGGTAACGGAATATACATCTTTCTTTCGGATGATTGACGTCCATTGATAGCTCCTCATTGCTGGAATTACCATTTACAGAGGAAGGGCACTGGGTGTGACACTCTTTGGAGATATTGCTTCTGGTTTTGCTGAGGATATGCTCGAGAAAGGCGAAGACGCCTCAGTTGTTGTTGTCTTTGCAGGGATGTCTGTTACTTCCTCAACATCAGGTTAATCCTTGATCCACCGTTTCATTTGTCGGTTCCTACCATGTGATACTGTTGAAATATAGTTCTTTCTTTCTTGTAAAGGTTTAGTCTGTCTTATCATTCGATGTAGTAGTGTGTACTGTAATATTTTGGTGCCATTTGTTTGTGATCTTTGGTTGTTGTAGTTTGCTCTACAACATCTTCAAAGTACTATCTTGATTTGGAAATTCCAGAGGTGCAATAATTCCGTGCGAGGTGAGTGGACTTCATAAAGTTTATGCCTTCGTTGATGATTGATCTAAGCTGTACTAGTGTTCTAGCAATACATGGCTAACTGGTTCATGTGCACGCAGTTTGCTCATTCAGCAGGCAAACCCTGTTCCAAAAAAAACTCCAACTCAGTCAGAAGTTGGCTGAGAGTTGGCGAACAATCGAACAGCTAAAAAGCCTCGATCCAGAAGAGTACGATGAGGTAAATCAAGTTTGCTGCTCTTCTCGTTTATGTGTGGAAAGCCTATCCGATGAACTCACGTATCTATGTTCACTTGCAGGATACCGTGTTTTTGTGCAGTCTCCCTGATAGATATAGATTGCACCAGTGGTTGGTGTTATGTTGGATGCGACACCTGCCAAAAGTCGATGTCCAGGGCTCCAAAGAAATACAAGTGCGCCCGATGTGGCCCAATGATGTCAGTTCAGTGGTAGGGACCTGCAACGCTATGGTGCCAATGCCATTGCCGGTTCTCAGTGCATACTTGTTGCACATTCACGAGTCGCTGATTACCACACTGTTGTTCCGGCCTTTTGGGCATGCTAGGTACAAGCTGAAGGCGAAGGTACAGGATGCCACCGGCGCAATGAACCTAATGATCTTCTGTGAGGTGGCGGAAGAGCTGGTCGGTGTCCCCGCGGAGGAGCTCATCAATAAGATCGAGGACGATGATGAGTGGTACACCCTGCCAGACGAAATCGAGGATCTTATTGGCTCGACGCACGCCTTCGAGATTTTCGACAAGTACATGGACGGGAGCTTCTTGGTGAGGTCGATCATGGCCGATGCTAGCGTCCCAGACCCTTCTGCAACCACTAGTCAATGGAGCTTCTCGGAGAAGCCTGTCGACGACTTGACTCGATCAACCTAGATCTAGGGTTATAGTGTATCTAGGGCAAAAAGGTCAGCCTATGGAGCTTTCTGTTCTCCTTCTACCTGGGAACAACTGCATCTACTGCTGTGGCCTGATCTAGTAATGGTGATGGGTAACAGACCAGAACCCGTTTAACCCTTTTGAACATTGTTTCCCTTATTATCATGGTTGATTGATGGAAAATGGGGTTAGCCCCTTTTGGTGAACAGACCCTAACTTCTACCCTTGATTCAGTTCGTTGTAGATTCAACGGCTCATGAGGCAAGTTTTCAGACTTTCATCCAAATCAAGTTTTTCTTTTTTGATAAATTCACCCAAATCAAGTTTTCTTTTTTGATAGATTCAACGTCAATAGAGTAAGTTTGAAAGGAAGTGAACTATAATGAAGCTTACATAGGAGGACAGGTTAAATCCAATGAAGTTTTAGCCACACTTGTTGCTTGGGGTCATTTTCTTGGTTGCTATTGAACATGAGAATAGAAAACAGTTTCCAATTTTATACTTCTCAGGTTTAGACAAAGTTCGGACCACGATGAAGTTTAAACGTATTCATAAACAGTGCAATTTAATACGGTTTTGGTTCATAATTTCACATACGACCAATGGTCAGATAAATTATGTCTGGACAAAATGACGTGTTACGTGAATAAAACCATATAAAAGAAGAGCTCAGCCTGTTCTCGTGACTCACACGACCATGGCATCATTTAGCATCAACCAATCACACATACTAGCAACTGTAATTATGCCCGTGAAGTCAGCCATAAGACTATACATGCGACCTCAGTCTGATGTCTGCAGTCAAGAACGGGGCAGGAACGGGATACAACAGAGCAGCGATGCCTAGACACACGATGAATGAGTAGATAGATGGATCAGCGAAGCGAGGCCTTGCCGGACAGGTGGAGCAGCGCGCACTTGTGGTGCGCGGCACGGAGCTTCTTGTACTTCTGCACGAATGTCGGTAGGTCAATGTCCTTCTCCAGGAACTTTTGGTGCAGCTCCTCCGACTCCTCATCGAGCTTCGCCATTGTACCTGAGTAGAGAGACGAAGATAAGGTGTGCAGGTATGTCAGCGACGGGCTAGTGTGATGCTCAACTTCAAGCACGAATTGGAGCTGCAGCTGTTCAGAGCACTTACTCTGCAGCTTGTCGAGCAGCGCAGCAGGGGAATAGGACTTCACAATCTCATCCTTTTGCCTTTCTAACTCAACC
Source organism: Hordeum marinum (assembly GCA_022496015.1). Lineage (NCBI taxonomy): Eukaryota > Viridiplantae > Streptophyta > Magnoliopsida > Poales > Poaceae > Hordeum > Hordeum marinum. Next base: position 461,928,631 of record CM039675.1, on the reverse strand, counting down.
AACCTATCCTCAGCAGAAGCTAGTTCCGTAGTTCTGATTATAGTGCACTGCACAAAATCAAAAACACAATCAAGAGTTTCAGGAGGAAATTACATGATCCAGAATTAGTGTATAATTTCATGAATGGGAGCATTGTGCAAAAATAATTTAGTGCATAATATGCAAGATGTTTATACACTGAGAAGGGAGCCTGTATGATAAGCAGGTTCTGATTATAGTAGGCTAAAAATTGTCTATAACTTCACAATTGTACCTAACCAGGTTCTGTCCATGTTTTAGCAGAATTATTATTTTTGTCTCTATTAACTGAATTAGTTATTTATAATGAGTGGACTAAGTAATGAAAAACAAGACCACTGGTTGCAAGCTTGAGAGGTAAATAGTACTGAACCTGATTCCTGAGCTCTGAAATTCGCTGCTCCTTTTCTAAATTTTCTCCTGTATAAATTCACCATAAACCATAACTTCCCATTTAGACACAACCAAAAGCCCATTTAGAGACACCAATAATTGATCTACAGATATTGAATAACTCACTCGCAAGCTGCAGGGTCTCCTTTCTAAGCTCATCGCGTAACTGAACATAAGGCATAAGAAGACACAAGTGAGTGAACTGACAAGAGAACTCTTAGGAATTTTCTATGTGGGATATCTATTGGCAAGATCAAGCCTTCAGATAACTTGTATATATTTTAAATCAACCACAGCAACAAATATTACAAAAATTGCAAGATAATCACCAAAATGGCATCTGAACTACTTAAGAACATGTGTCAGCAATAACCCTCCGTTGCATTTGATAAGGCTCATCCTATTTAATCAATTTATAATGTTAAATAACAAAGATCATACTAATTTCTGCAGGAAAAAGTGGAAGCAAAAGAATCTGGTAAAAAAGAAGTGAAAATCAACTTACTGAATGATATGTCTATTTATGCTACAACAGAAACACTAACTAAAAAACCCAGGGGATATTCTTAGCAGTTAGCAACCCCACTTCTATATTAGAACCAACAGCAGAAAATTAAATGTAGCTATCATGTAGAACAATCAATTCAACCATACCACAATGAAGTCAGCAATACAATTAACAACGGTATAGCAGCAACAAGACTTACATTGTTCTGTGTTTTAACTTGGTCAAGTGAATTGAAAAAAGCATTATATGACTCTTTGTCCTTTAACAGCCTCTGCAGCTCATCAACACTGCATTAATAGGAAGGGTGAGAACAGCATAGCATAACATAGTTCTGTATTCCAAAAAGCATGCATAACCATCACCATGTAATGGTATGTATAACGAAATACTGTGCAAATACACACCCAGTAAACATTTGGAAATTTGAAACATAACAAATCTATGCATAATTGCTGCTTCCAAATTCTCTAGCATACATATAGTTGGCATGCCTTCTGTACATCTGTTTTCTACTCATCAGTAATTAATATATAATTGCCTCTAGAATCAACCTACAGAATCGTTCTATTGGCTACATAGACAATCAAAGAAGTTCTTGTTCTTGCAATGTTCTATCTTTATCTCTGCAGTGTCGCTGTAAAATAGAGTCATGCTCGGCTATAATTCATAGAAAAGAGTGCTGAAGTAAAAAAGAGTCATGCCAAGCTAAAATGATCAGGGATGAGGCGCATGAACGAACCATCTGACTATGTTTAGTGATAATTTTCCACATTTCCTCACTTACTAAGATAAGATGAATAGCATATGTAGAAACAATGTTGTCTGCTCAATACAAACCAACAAATCAAATTTGGGTTTGTCAAGCAAGTGACATAGTTATATCTTGTAGCAAGTTCAAATACAAGGTACAAATAACAATGAGCAAATACCTGAAAATGCAAATCTTTAAGGGGAAGATGGAAATTTGATGTCTAAGCAGAACAACAACTGAATGTATTAGCCATTTTACATAGTTTTCTTTTATTAAATCCAACATTGCCAGAAAGTGAAAGGAGTCTTCAAAAGTGTAAGGATAAAATATCTTTCGTACAACTTGGATGTAGCAATCTGCTGGCACAAAGCTTGCTCAGTATTATTACTTGAAGCGGAATTGAGGATTATGAAACTGTACCCACTACCCATGGTAAGATCTATAAAATTAGTGGTTTTCTTTTCTTATTCTTAGCTGGAACATGGAAAATGCCAGTCTTGATTCAGCATTGTAATGTGATGCACTATAAGAAGTTACAACTTAAAAGATGAACATTTCTTCAAATAGTCCATAACACAGATACAGTTTGAAGATGAATATTCAAATATACATCTCATCATGGTAAAACTAAGATTTTGGTTGCAATTTATAGTCCATAATACAGATACAGTTTTGTATACAAAAATATGCAAGAAATACTGAAACGAAAGAAGGCCAATAGTGTACCTCTTATCCCTCAAACGAGCAATTATCCCTGCAGCTTCAGCTGGAGACGGTTGACCACGTGAAGAAGGCTGAGGATGATCGGAAGCTCTTTGGTGTGGACTAGCACCGGAAGAGCTGGGTGTGGATGGAAGTGACGATGAACCACCTACCGAGGGAGGGTACCAAGATTGCATTGATGTGTTCTGGAAATTTGGTTCAGGCTGCTGCTGCTGAGAGCTGCTGATAGCATTTATTAATAACCATAGGAAGTAAGCAAGACAAGTAAAGAGTTCAAAGCAATCTTACGACAAATATACAGTACTCATTCACATACACTATTCTAATAATTCAGTGTAACTGAAGATCCAACCATAGGAAATGAAAAATAGTAGTTCGCCTAACTTTCTTTGGCTGACAGCAAAATAATGTTTTGGAGCAAAAGTGAGCAGATTCATGAACATGTTGATTGCACGATTTTCTTCAAAACGAAGGACTAGGTACCAGACTAAGCCTGCTTGGTAGCTGGACTGAGCCTCTGACAAATAACATAGCATGAACTGACGACTTATTTCATTTGCATTATTTCCCAGCATTAGGCTTTGAACAACAGGGAAGCTCGATCTATACAAGAAAACATCGCTCCACAAGAATGAGAAATGAATGGAACTTATTGGCTCTATTCCCCAATATATCTGGTTTGCTAAGAGAGCCAACTCAATTCATACAACATTAAGAAAAAATACTTCGGAAGATTGAAAAGTGAACGCTCGGATAGAGAAATAAGAATAATCGGCAATACCACCTAGATTAGTTTTCAATCGCAACTGGCATTAACCTACCCGAAAAGAGGAATTCTCCAGCTCATCGCACGACAGCAATCTGCGTCAAAAGAAAGAGAAGGTTAGGTAAAGTTGAATGTTTGAACCGATATTAGCTATGAATATGGGTTAATATCTAACTTCAACTCTGATGGAAAATAACATCTCGTAACACATATTGGTGACTGACGGGATGCTAACATTTTCTGAGAATACGGAAGAGAGGTGCTCGCCATTACCATTAAGAACAAAAATGATAAGACACTAAAGCTGCATCACAAAGAATCCATCTGATCAAATCTACATACCGTTCTATTCCCTCCGTCCCATGATACAAGACGTTATTACGTCCAATATACATATACTCATATATTGGATTTAATAACGCCTTACATTATGTGACGGAGGGAGTATGCTATAAGCAGATAGAGTTGCAGGCAGTGGATTCTATTCCACAAGGTGCTAGGGCAAGGAAATCCATGCGTTTGCTGGCAACTTGCCACTGCAAAATACAGTACGACCTAACACATCCAGGCATCCAGCAGCTCTCCAGAGTCCAAACTAAGCTGTAATGACGCGCTAAGTTTCTAATCTTGTGATTTGCCAGGGCCTGCCGGGTCGATAGGTCGGACCAGGCAGGCAAAAATCCTTGGGACAGAAAATCCCAACAGGGGATTCTCAAGGGTTTACACGGGCTGGCGACGCCCCCCGGGAAACAATCGACCGGGCGCGATTTTACCATCTAATATGATAACTCCGAGGGGAATTTTTGTTCTCCTCAAGCGTCGACGGACGCAGCCGGCCCGGATCAAAGGGGGGTCGGTTCTGGCGCAAAACCGATCCCAGTGGATCAAAGGAGGGGGGAGGGGTTGGTTACCTCGCCGGCCGGTGTCGGCGTCCACGTGCTGCGTGCTGCGTTTGCTTCGCGTGTGGGGGGGGGAAGAGGGGGGGGGGGGTGCGCAGACTGATTGCTGGGTCCGTCGAGTGAATTCTGGGAGAAGGAAGAATAAGAGGAGAGGAGAGAGAGAGACGGGCAACTGGGCAAGGTTGGTTCGACCGAGTGAAAAGAAAGCGTGTCCGATGATGGTGGACGGGGCCAAAATCTGGGCCGACATAGCCGAAACGGACGCGCTTCGGGCCTCCTGCGTGCAAGACTTGTTTCTCATAAATTTTCTCTTGGGAACGACTTGTTTTTTTTCAAACTCTCGGGAAGGACTTAGACAAATCTCTATTTTGTTTGGTTCATGCCTGTGAAGCAATCAGTTACACTTCGGGGTCGTCATGGCCGGTGGCTGAAAAGAAGAAGAGCAGATACGGCCACAAGGGACGGGCGAGAGAGCAGATAAGGGAGGAGGACGGGAGAGCTGAGGACAGAAAGAGGAGGAGGGAGGAAGCATGTACCTTGTGGCGACAATCCGGCGACCAAGGGCGGCGGCGATGGCGAGCTAGGGCGATGACCAAGGGCGGAGGCGATGGGTACCGGGCGTCGGTGGAGCAGGACGAGGAGGAGAGGATCGAAGGGAGACGGAGAGGGGCTCGAAGGGGATGTGGAAGGCCCCAGCGCCGGCGCCGGAGTCGAAGGGGATCAGGGAGGCGACGATGTTGGTCGTGGAGGAACAGATTGTGGGAGGAGAGGTGCGGTCGTTTTTGTCCGTCGGACCAGTTGTTTTTTGTTTTTGTCTGCCCGATATCTTTCTGTCTAAAAGGAAGTGATCCAAAAAGAAATATAAAAAGGAAGGGGAGAATTAGATGTGACATGATCTTAAAAAAAGCTAGATGTAACATGAAAGGTTTTATTGTGGGGGCTGTGAGGATTCATGAGACTACTTAGTAAGAGCATCTCCAACAACGACGGTAAAAAGCACGCGTGACAAAAACGTGTTTTAACGCGCCCCGAACGGTTTCACGCGCTTCAGCGGGCGTGGGAAAGTCGTGCGCGCAAGAAAAGTCCGCGCGCGCAAAATACAGCTCCCTGGACGCTAGTTTTGGCGTGCCGCGTCCGGCGCGCTTTCTAAAATCCGCCACCCGAGAAGCGCTTTCCATCCCGCCACGTGCCCATCCGCCGCTCTTCCCACCCCGCCGCTCAGCCACGAGCCACGTCGTCTGTAACATCCCAAATTTTTGGATTTGGAATCTTAATAGGATCATTCTTTTGCATCTTGAATTCTATGCCTATTTGAATTTTTTTCCTGAATATTCAAAGTGTTTCCAATTCAAGCAAAATTATTGGAGTGGAGATAATGTGACTTCTACCCTGTCAAATAAAAAGTTCATAATGTCTATAATAATATTTGGATTTCATCTGATGTGTTCTTGCAATTTTATAAACTTCAAATTCTTTTAAAAAAAATTGCAATGCTCATTGTGTGGATTATTTGCATAAAAAAGTATTTTTCAAAATTGCATTAGGGCTGGAACTAGTGTTCCTATAATTTATATCAATAGCATATGTTTTAGTGTGTGTTATATTACTTTTTAGGAATTGCTCTGGTATTTGTTTAGCCAGAATGTATATATTTTATATTTATTCTTCTCTCTAGCATTTTTTTCTTAAAAAAATAACAATCGAATGGCACCGCACACTTGGGTTGCACCGTAGCCCAGTTGGAGCTTCGCCCGCGCGCGCAGCATCCACGGCCCAGCTACCAGGCCGGCCCACGGCCCAGCTAAACCACTAGAGCGTTATGCTGCCTCGCCCTCGGTCTCTGATGGGTGGACCCCACACCCATCCCCTTCCTCGAGCCGGACATAGCACACGCATCGCACGCAGACTCGACGCCAAACCCGCCTCGATCTTGCCCTCGAGTCGGCCCCGTGCACGCCCTGGACAGCTCTCGCGAGGGAAACCCCTCGAGGAACCCGGACCCCTTATCCCAATCTCTCACGACGCCGCACACCTTCTGCCAAGGGGATTTGGATCTCGCCGTGGAGCTCGAGCCACCGTCACCGTCGTCGGACGATTTCGTCGCTGTAAGGACACCACGAGCCGTGTCGTTTGATTCCCTCAATCCCCCTTGTCACTCCACGTCCGTTTGACACCTGAGGGTGAACCGCAGGGCACCAGAGAGACCACCCGAACCGCCGGAGTTCCCGTCATCTCTGCCGACTACAGAGGACTCCCGGGTCGCCGTTTTTGTCACCGGAGTGATCTCCGTCGTCCGCCGCATCCAACCCCCACCTCCCCCTCGCCGAAGGGTCGCCGGAGAAGCGCCGTCGCCGCCACCCGAACCGCCGCCATCGTTTTCTGCTCAGGGTGAGCACACGCGCGCACAACCCCCTTCGGCCAATCGCTTGACGCCACGTGGCAACAACTAAAGTAACAACATCAGCTCAAATCAGTTTTTTGACAGATTCTCACTGAATTTTCAAATTGCAATATCTTTTAATCTGTAAATCCTTTTTAGTTCATTCTTTTTCCTGTGCACTCATATTAATTAGTAGAATCTTGTAGAACAAATGTTTCACACTTTTTGCACTGTCCAAATTTGAATTCATTCAAATTTGAATTCAAACTTCAGGAGGCCATATCTTTTAAACCGTCCACTCAATTTAGTTGATTCTTTTTGCACTATGATCCCACTAGCATGTAGACAATGAATACCTATTGATATTTTTCTGTTATTATATTTTTATTTGAATTATTTTCTGTTGACTTTAGTTGACGTTATGTGAGTATGGTTTATTTATCGGTGCCCTTCATTCAACGTATAGATTGTCCGGAGTGTGAAGCGGATCATAATTAAACGTTAGAGTACTTCAACACCGTTCAAGGCAAGTTTGCACTTTTGATTATGCTCATCTATTTCTACTATGCATGTGTTGCTTGTATGCTTTGACATATGCTTGGATTGTTATGATAGATGTAGTTGGGTATTGATCATTCGTGGAAGTGGCGAGCCTATGTCTTTATAGCTGTAGGTTCGGGGCTTTTGCTCGAGTGAATGCGTCACTAGCTGAGCGCTCTATTGTCCCTAGAGAATGCGTCGTGGCTGAGCGCACTTGAGTTGTCGGGATTTGAAATCAGGTGCATGCGTCATTGGCTAAGCGCTCTATTGTCCTTGGAGAATGTGTCATGACTGAGCGCACTTGAGACTTCTTGAAGATCTTTGTCATTTCATCGTAGTTGCGATTTCTCTTCTGAGGATTAATTGGTTGTGGTGTGTGAACCTTGATCAGTTAGTGGAGGTAGGTGAAGACATCTCTTATGGAAACCAACTTGAGTGTTATGTTTGTCATACCTTGCTTGTAGATGTAGGTTTGCTATATATCATTATGTGTGATTTGCCAATGCATTCAATGTATTGATCCTTTGTGGCTGCAACTTATCATGTTGCTGGATGTTCAGATGATCATTGAGATACAGTAGGGTCGTGAATCTTCACTCAACATTTTCGCCAGTGGGCATCGATGGGATTCATCGTTTGTTTATGCTACTTTTCCGCTGTCAGTATTTAATACAGCTAGTTATATGCTATGATATTGTAATACTTTATAAATTCTAGATCATACGTTTTAGTAAATGATGCATTTGTTATTTGATATTCTTATGTAATGTGTGTGCTAGCGTATCGATCCAGGGAGTAGCACGGTAAGCACAGAGACATCGAATCTTATAATATTCGGGTCGTTACATCGTCGCCGAACCTCCATGCCGCCGCGCCGCCGGGGACCGTCGGGCGTCCGGGAGCGCTCGTCCGGCGCCTTCTCCGCGGAGATACTGTCGGAGGACTCGGAGGACGACGGGTAGTTTTTTAGCTTGCCTATGTATTTTTTTTATTTTATCTACTAGCTATGTTTTATCTATGCACCCCGAGTAGTTTTTAACTTGCCTATGTATTTTTTTTTATCTACTAGCTATGTTTTATCTATGCATGTTTTTATTTATGTATCGTTGAACTATGTATCGGACTCGGATGAACTATGTTTTTTAGCAAAATTTCAATACCGTTTGTATTGTGCGCGCACTTTTATAGCGCGTCTACTGGAGCGCCGCAGGCGCGCACAATTTTGCTGTGGCCGCTGGCGCGCTAAAAAACCCAAGCCGCCCGCTGCAAATCCGCTTTTTGACACCGAGCGAAGCGCGCCTGTTGGAGATGCTCTAAAGGAGGAATATGTATTGGAAGCGCTGATAAAATACTGATAAAAGGAATTTAATGACAAAAAAATATTTTTTATAAAATGTTCACCGATGTATTGTTTTAGTTTAATTTATTAAACCGTGGATATGGAACAAATCCTTTTCTTCATCGCGTCTTCACATACGACTAGCCTCGCTCGGCCTCAGTGACATCCGTCATAATGGATGAGGAGTTCAACTAAGGATTCACGGTTTATCTAACACAAACTATTCAATATACATGATAATACGGACATATATTAGGTGTAGTGCTTTTCTGTGTTCAACGCTCTTGATCTCACGGGACATGAAGGTGTCTGAACGATCCAGCTATTGGACCTACCCAACATTGGTTGGTGACAACTAGTACCATGACCATTGGCGACGAGGATGACAAAGAGGAAAAACGGAAACATAGGTCTGACATCATATTGAAGTGAAGGATGTGGACTTGAGGGTGATGTATTGGTCATGTTTGTTATGTTAGGAGCATAAGGATGAGGCTTTTAGCCATGTTGAATGGGGAGCAGTGGTACACAGACGACACTTGCTACTCGAAATGTGCACGATACTACTTCACGGATCATTCATTGACAAGTCTGAACAGCTGTAGACGCTTGGATTAGCTATCGTGTATGTTCATTCAGCAAGTCGTACCTTAAGACCTTGTACAATGCAAGGTGCTTAGGAGAGATGCTTATAGAAATAAACCAAACTTTTCTTAAGCAGGTGCTTATTTGTACAGGGTAGACGCTTAGTTAAACGTCTCTTCTTTGGAAACAGGCACCGGTGCTTCAGCAAAACCCGGTTTATTTCTCTAAGCACCTCCCTAAGCACCTAGCATTGTACAAGGCCTAAGTAGTTCCGTTTAGTGGGTAAGAGCGTGTGAAGGCTGTTTTCCCATTGCAATCTACGGACATATTTGTTAGTAGTAATAAAACAAATAGCGCATCTGGTCGTCCGGCATAATATGTACACCCAAAATTGACATAAATTAGCGACTATGGCACATATAAAGAAAACGATTTGTTTCCCTTTTTAAAAACGTGGTTCGGTTCTTATAAGTTACTATTAGATTTATATGCAAATAGCACACAAGCAGTGCAGCGGTTAAGGCACTACCCTACCACGTGGTTGACTACGGTTCGATCCCTGTCTCATCTTTTTTCCTTCGCGCGCCTCCTACTCCCCGACCCCCACACAAGCGGTTATGGGCTGTCCCTGTTTTATATATGACTAGTATAAATGTCCGTGCGTTGCGTTGTAACAGGTACAGAGAGTCGCAAAACCTTATCCATGTGCTATTATGCAACATAGTTTACATTCAATTTTCATAAACATCTATAATAAAGGTACATTCATTATTGTTTTTCAGAGTCTGGAGTTTCGACGTTAAAAAGCCCTATTAGCGTTTTTTATCTCATGGAAAAGTAGTAGTTCATGGAATAGTTCATGAATCATTTTTATTTTTTACTTTTTTGAAAACATGAATATTTATTTGTTTTTAAAAGTGATTTTTTTAAAGTACCAATGTTTTTTAAGGAGAACATTATTTGTATCTTTTATTATTATTGTGAATTCTTTTTATTTTGTGAACATTTGGAAATGCGTATTTTTTAAAATGGATATTTGATTTGTAAATTTTGACCAGTTTTAATAAGATGTGAATATATATAAACTATGTACATTTTTAAAACTATTTTTACTATGTTGATTTTTATCGATAGAGTTTGTTTCTTGATTGGGAAGACTCGTTTATTTATTATTATTATTTAGGCTTAGACAATAAAAAGCACTTCACGTACACACTTCACTTACAAAGAAACCCACTCTCTTTTCCTATATATAAAAAGGTCTCGCACACGAACTCATCGAGAATGGCGTTTCTGCACCCGGGCTCATCTGCACTCACGCCGACGAAACAAATCACAAACAATAGTAGCAAAATTAAAAAAAAATCATTTTTTTGTTTGGTAGATATTTTGATGCGTGAGGTTCTCTCCAAATTTCAAATAATTTGGACATCTGAGTAGCTCTCGGCAAAAAAGACAACTCGGGGTCTGTAAAAAAGATTTACTGTTCATGAACTTTTCTGACCTGATTTGTCGTTTTTGTCGATAGCTGCTCAATGTTCACATAAGTTGAAATTTGGAGCGAATCTCAAGAAACAAAAATTGGATTTTCATCCCAAGGCCCATGAACCTAAGCTTAACCCTAGCCACTCTGTCTCCCGATCGGATCGAGCATCCCACGATCCCAACTCCCGTGTCTCTTCCTCTCGTTTCCCCCGACTGACGACCACTGTGGCAAGCGCTGCTGCCGGCGACACGAGCTTGTTCGCCGCTGCATCCCTTGTTCCTCTCCTTAGTTCCCTCCTGTCGCGCCCGAGCCGCGGCCATCCATGCGCCTTCCGCTACCTCCCCGTCCCTCGGTGAAGGAACCAACGGCGGCCGCCTCTGAGGAACCGTGATGCTCGCGTGCTGCCGGGGATGCCCCCTCTTCACACCCTACTTTCCTCGCCCGGGCACTGCCTGCAGGTCGCCCGCCACCAAGCTTCGGCATCTACCCTCGGCTGCCTACTCAGCAACACCTCCACGCCCCACCACCACGACCGGCCCCTGTGCACGGCCAGCAGCACCTCTTAAGGCCCCCCTCCATGCAGGCAAGGTGGGACTATATCCGGCCTTTAATTCGTCCTGTGGGCCATTTTCGTTTGTGGCTTAGTTGGGCTAGGGTCGCTCCTATCAAACGAAACCAAAACGAAATGTAAAAGCGTATTACCATGGTGGACGAAAGCGTATTACAACGGTGAACCGACGGAAGCAATAACCACTTTATTATTAGGGAAAGATAATTCCTATCATATTCTTTGTTTTATTTTTGAAACACAAATAAATAAATTGCATAGATTTTTGATCTATTTAAAATGAGGGCATTCACATGCTGGTTCTTTTTATAATCCATGAACATATCCTCCCAATATTATTAAGGAGCTAGAATAAAACATTCCATTAATTTGGGAATCACCGATAACCACACTTGCAATTGTATTTTCTACTCTTTCAAGTTGGGATGATTTGATTTGCCAATTTTCAGCATGGTTTCTCAAATATATTTGTCTTGTTCTCAAAATAGAAAAGGAGAGTCTTTTTTTCTACCAGGCCGGCCCAGCTCCTTCTCTCTCTCCCTAGAAGCTACGGCCCAAGGCCCATGAACCTAAGCTTAACCCTAGCCACTCTGTCTTCCGATCGGATCGAGCATCCCACGATCCCAACTCCCGTGTCTCTTCCTCTCATTTCCCCCGACCAACGACCAGTGTCGCAAGCGCTGCCGCCGGCGAGACAAGCTTGTTCGCCGCTGCATCCCTTGTTCCTCTCCTTAGTTCCCTCCTGTCGCGCCCGAGCCACGGCCATCCATGCGCCTTCCGCTACCTCCCCGTCCCTCGGTGAAGGAACCAATGGCGGCCGCCTCCGAGGAACCGTGATGCTCGCGTGCTGCCGGGGATGCCCCCTCCTCACACCCGACTTTCCTCGCCCGAGCACTGCTTACAGGTCGCCCGCCACCAAGCTCCGGCACCTGCCCTCGGCCGCCTACTCAGCAACACCTCCACGCCCCCACCACCATGACTGGCCCCTGTGCACGTCCAGCAGCACCTCTTAAGGCCCGCCTCCACGCAGGCAAGGTGGGACTATATCCAGCCTTTAATTCGTCCTGTGGGCCATTTTTGTTTGTGGCTTAGTTGGGCTAGGGTCGCTCCTATCAAACGAAACCAAAACGAAATGTAAAAGCGTATTACCATGGTGGACGAAAGCGTATTACGACGGTGAACCGACGGAAGCAATAACCACTTTATTATTAGGGAAAGATATATAAAAAGTATAATCATGACTCAAGACCCTAATAAGTCTACGTCTATTTTCACATGTCATAACATTTGCGTTGCCGACGGTGCCTCGGTGCTCACCCAACAAAAGCACGTTTGAATGTGGTCAGTCCTAAGGCATCTCTCTTTCTCTCTCGCGCGCTCGCTAAAAACGGACCGTGCCCTATAGATTAAGTTTGCACCAAAATTAATATTTGAAAATATTTAAGAGCTAAAAATAACATCATATTTAGATTCTACACATTTTTCTAATCAAATTTCATATATAAATGTTAAAATTGGTGTTGCGGTTTAAATGGTGAATCACTTATGAATCACTTATGAATCAAATAACATCATTTTTTTGGTGAAATGAAATCTTCTAGAGTTTAGAAAAACATTCATAATTATGAATCACTTATGTACTTACCTAGGAGCTGGTGGGCAGTAACCTTTTTCACGGGGATGGGCAGCTCGACGTCGTCCTATCGCTCTTGCTACAAGGTGAGGTCCCATTCTCTTTGATACGACCATTGCCGTCGATGCCAGCATGCATTGCATGGTCGTGTGAATTATGTCCATCCATCAGCCATGTTGTACGGGAAGTAATTAGGAGCGTCAGCCCACAAATCCATTTGCATGTCCCGCCTCCTTTATTGAGCTATTCTTCTATACTTCCTTTGTCTAAAAACATTTGTTTTATAAATAAATAAAATAGATATATCTATAACTAAAATAAGTCTAAATACATTCATTTTTATTATAATTATTTTCGGATAACTGGCACGTGCAGCGACCATACAGTTTCTTTGCTCTTGAAGCTTGTTATAGGCAAGTGGGCCTATTCTTTAGCAACCAACCTTGTAATGGAGCACGAATGTATTCTACATCAGTTGGTCGCATGCTTTCCTATCAAATGAGCGTACTAGAGTTCGAACCCCGCACGACCATTCTTATGTTTTGAATACTTTTTAGGGCGCTCGCTCAGCTATCACTAATGGGCCGGCCCAGTCCGGTATCTAAGGTCATTTAAGGCTGAACAATATTTTTTGCTAGACGGGCGCACTTGCGCAGCTGCAACTAATGGGCCGGCCTAGTCGGGGGGTCTATGGCTATTTGATGCTAAACGAAACGATGAAACTTTTATGTAATTATTAGTACCACCTTGGATAATAAAAAGATATCAAAAATAATATGTGACGGTGAATCCGATGGAAGCAATAGCCATTTTATTATTAAAGAAAGATTTTATTTTTCTAACACTTTTGTTTTTATTTTTCCTTTCTTAAAATCAATTCATGATTTCAAAAAAATCCAAATTTCAAAAAGTTGTGAGTTTTGAAAAATATATCGAGAAATCATAAAATGTTCATGGTTTCAAACAACTGTTCGCATATTATATAAAAAATTATGATTTCAAAAAAATGATGGTGAAAAAAAATATGTTCATAATTAAAAAAATGTTCGTGTATACAAAACATATTCGGTAATTTGAAAACAATGTTCCTATTTTTTTTCAAAATGTTCAAAAAACTTTAACAAACACATAAATAATGAAGAAAACAATCATTACTTAATAGAGGTTGTCTTACCTATAATAATAATAATAATAATAATAATAATAATAATAATAATAATAATAATAATATTTATCTTCATTTTTACCTCTTTACTTCTATACTACCTATTAATAAAGAAAATAGATATTCTTGGTCCGCCATGCAATATTTTAAAAAACCTCACATTTCTTTACCCGTTGTCAGGGGGATGACCCTCGGGTACCCCAAAGACGACGAGTCGGACGGGGTGCCCGCCCGTCCAGGCCGGCTGCTCCGCTCGGCGGGCTACCTGGCCGGCTGCCGACTGCGCCAGCCAGCTGGCTGCCGGTTGCGCCTGCCAGCCGGCTGGCCCAAAGTCAACCACGACGTCGCATCTAACGTGACACCGACAAGACGGCCGTACCATGGGCACTATTGCTGATAAAACAAACACTATAGCGTGACACCTCCAATAGTGTAGTTGGTGGATGGGCCACCACCCACCATACCCACTCACCTAGCTTTGGGTGTAAGCTACCCTCACCTATATATACTAGCACACATTCCATCCACTCTCTCACGTCCACACACTCAGGAGAGAAGGCCACTCACGAGGTGGAGCACTCTCATGCCCACTTACTAGTTAGCTCTCTCACACACACTAGCTCTCACACATACGAGACATGTAGGAGACAGTGAGCACTCGGCCATTGCTCTCAGTTCAATACAGCTCCAGGAGCAATCCTGTACCAGATGTACCACATATATACAGATATGTAGGAGTAGTGGTATTATCTCTCTAGAGATCCCCGAACCTGGGTAAACCACTGCGTGCCGTTCGCATACCCGTCCTGGATCATCCACGACAGCCTTGCTCTCACCTCGATAAGCCACCCCATGGCATCTGCCGTCTCGCGTGACCCCCCCGGTGAGAAAACGACGACAGTTGGCGCCCACCATGGGGCAAGCTGCTGTTGTTTCCACGGTCCGGACGTGACCATCTTCGTCGCCTCCGTCGTGGCGTCGTCGTCGCCTCTCCGGCCGCGCTCGAGGGCTGGACATCAACTCGCCCTCGGGGCGGCCGCGCGAGGCGGCGCGCCTTCGTCGTCGGCCTCGCCATCTTCGCCAGCTCTGCCGTGCGTCGCCGTCGCCTCTCCGGCCGCGCTCGAGGGCTCGACATCAACTTACCCCCGGGGCGGCCGCGTGAGGCGGCGCGCCTTCCTTGTCGGCCTCGCCATCTTCGCCAGCTCCGCCGTGGCGTCGTCGTCGCCTCTCCGGCCGCGCTCGAGGGCTCGACATTAACTCGCCCTCGGGACGGCCGCGCGAGGCGACGCGCCATCGTCCCGGCCACGCCTCCGTGCGCAGTTCCACCGGCCGCCTCCGTCCCTATGCGTGCACGCACTCATGTCTAGCTAGCTAGCTAGCAGAGCCCACGGAGCCAATCGATTCAGTGGAGCTGGCTAGCTGGCTAGCTTGGCTCGGGTCCGTGCAGACGGCCTACCGCACTAGCATCCTCCTCCGCTCGCGCACGTCGCGTCGCCGCTCCGGCTATCGCGTCCGCAGGCCTCACGCCGCCAAAGTCTGGTTCGACCCCGACGTGCCACTCCTCTGCGTCGCCTCGGCCCCGCCCTCCTCCGCAACTAGCAGCAGCAGCGGTGGGCCGCGTCGCACGCCGCTTCCGCCCGGCTGAAGCGGCGAGCGCACCCTCCCCTTGCTGCTCCGCCTCTGCCCGCGGTCCCGCGTCTCGCGCGACACCCCGCTGCTCCCTTGGCGCTCGGTGCATCCCGACCTCCCCTTCTCCGCCTTCGCCCGCCGACTATTCCTCGGCCTCCTCCCGCGCCGCTCCGGCCGGCTCGGCGCATCGGCCGACTCCTGAGCCCGGCTGCGTCACCCCCGACCGCTCTGGCCGCTGCGCCCGAGCGCCCGTCTCCCGTGTCGCCGGTCGTCGACTCCGCTCCCCGCCCGGGCGGAGGTCCCCTCCATGCCGGCTCCCGCCTCCCGGCCTCGTGCCGTCCAGCTGTCGCCTCGCGCAGGCCGGCCCCGACTCCGGCCGGGTTCTCCGCCCACTCGCCGACTCTGACCCGCCCGGGCGGCGCCCCTGCCGGCCGCGTCGCGCACGTCGGCTGCCGGCTGTGCCCTGTCCCAACCGGCCGCTCCCTCGCTGCCCCGCCTCCGGCTTCAACCCCGGGTGTTGGCTACCACAAGAGAAACACAAGCCGTCTGAAGTAAAGTCAAAGGGCAGGACGGCTTCTGAAAAAAATTACGTACAGGCAAAGTACGTGCATGCTTGCATGGCCGGCTACTCGGCTGCGTGCCTAGCCGATTGCGCGGCCGGCAGTCCTACCGGCTGCTGCGGTTGACTGCCCGCGTCGACGCTCGGCCGATTGGCCCTCCTGCCCACCTCGCCGGTTGGGGCCGGACCCGTTCGCCTGCCCGCTTCGGTGCCTGGCCGGCCGAGGGACCGGTCCGGCTGCTTCCTTCCCGTTACCCGGCCTGGCCGTCCGACTGGTTGGGGCGTCCTCGAGCGCTCGGAGGCTCGGGCCGCCTACCGGCGATCGCCTCCGACCCGACTACGATAAAAAGCAATGTGAGCTCACATCCGCCTGTCTTTGCACCGTAAACACAGATAACCCCGAGTGACGCTCGGGGGGTATCCCCGCATTTTTTCCAGTTGCTCAGTTGTTCGCCTCGGTCCCAACTAGTGTTGGCCCGGAGGCTGGTCGATTGGCCTGAGACGTTCGTTTCCGGAGACGGCTCAGCAGCGTGCATCGTACCGTAGGCTCGGAGGCTACACCCAGTGGGTGTGCTTGCGCGCCCCCATTGAAAAAACGCCACGCCGGTTGCAGGCCCACCGCCGGCTACCACCGGGATCCTCGACGCCGCCATCTACTCTAACGGCAGCTGAAACCCTCCACCCGACTCTTCGAGTCGCCCGGAGGCTCGAAGGCTACACCCAGCGGGTGCGCTGGCGCGCCCCCGCCGGAAGCAAGCCGTGCCGGCTCCACGCCCGCAGCCGGCCCTCATCGACAACTTCTGCAACAACGAAAAACCTCCGCCCGACTCTTCGAGTCGCCTGGAGGCTCGGAGGCTACTGTCGGGGGGATGACCCCCGGGTACCCCAAAGAGGGCGAGTCGGACGGGGTGCCCGCCCGCCCAAGCCGGCTGCCGGTTGTGCCTACCAGCCGGCTGGCCCGAAGTCAACCATGACGTCACATCCGACGTGACACCGACAAGACGGCCGTACCATGGGCACTATTGCTGATAAAGCAAACACTATAGCGTGACACCTCTAATAGTGTAGTTGGTGGGTGGGCCACCACCCACCATGCCCACTCACCTAGCTTTGGGTGTAAGCTACCCTCACCTATATATACTAGCACACATCCATCCACTCTCTCATCGTCCACACACTCAGGAGAGAAGGCCACTCACGAGGTGGAGGACTCTCATGCCCACTTACTAGCTAGCTCTCTCTCACACACTAGCTCTCACACATACGAGACATGTAGGAGACAGTGAGCACTCGGCCACTGCTCTCAGTTCAATACAGCTCCAGGAGCAACTCTGTATCAGATGTACCACATATATACAGACATGCAGGAGTAGGGGTATTATCTCTCCGAAGAGCCCCGAACCTGGGTAAACCACCGCGTGCCGTTCGTATACCCGTCTTGGATCATCCACGACAGCCTTACTCTCACCTCGATAAGCCACCCCATGGCATCTGCCGTCTCGCGTGACCCCCCGTGAGAAAATGACGACACCCGCAATCCATCTTTAAGCCAGAATTTCACATTTCGAGGAAACATACTACTAACTTTTAAGTCAGATTTTCATGTTTCCAGAAAACCACCTAACTTTGGGTTAATCAAGTCACGGTGCATATTAAATGCATTAAGAAAATATTCATATCTTCTAAACCCTAACTCCAAATAAAACCTGTTATATATAAAAATTTATTAGAAAAATATGTATAATCTGAACATGATGTTATTTTTATCCTTAATGATTTAAAAATGCTATTTAGATAAATAGCGCATGATCCATATTTTTTTCGTACCAACGGCGATCTAAATTGAAAATGAACAACGCAAAAAACCATGATGAGGACAGAAAAACACATTTATAGCCACACATGCAAGCCTCATCAATGCCTCATAAAAACGTATTTATCATCTTATGCCGAGAGAGAGGGACGCCTTAGAATTTACGACATTTAAACATGTTATAATTGTGTGAATACTAAGGCCGCCGTCGACGAGGGTGAGAAGTAGGATAAGTGGCAGCACAGACGATATGCCATGTGTTGAAATAAAGGATGTTGACCTATTAGAGTCCGAAGTAATGGCTATTGAATTAGGGGACTGTGGTGTTTTTTTAACACGTTGCAATCCACAGTCTCTTTTGCTACATCTACATAAGTCTAACGTAAACTTACATACGAGACGATCTGGCATGAGTTGGTACGTTTTTGACATGGGAGTTATACCTCGCTTGGCATACGTCTACGGAGGCTTATAGCTCCTGTGCGACATCTTTCCTGGAAATTGGATGGAGTGAGACGTTGTTCGATAGAATGACTTGAGGGCGACACTTTTGAGCGAGTAAATAGCCCTATGCGACATGGCCCTTAAGCTGAACTGATACCCTCATTAGCTGTTATGGGTTGGACCCACAACTTTTCCACGTAAGCGCGAGACCCACCACTTGTCCAGTAAGCGCGGGACCCACCTCGTCACGGCTAGAAGAGATTCTGCACGTGCCCGTCCGCCCGCCGCCGCCCATTGCTTTTCCCCTTTCTCCATTCTTCCTCTTCTCCGGCGACCTAGTGCAGATGTCCACCTCCTCCGCCACGCAATCAAACTGGCGTCAGTACGGTCCAGTGCTGCTCACAAGGTGCCCTGACTGCCCACGCCCAGAGCCTCTCAAACGGTTGGTCACTAAGACGGATGGCAATGAAAATCTTGGGCAGGAATTTGTGAAATGCTTGAGTAAACCAATGGTAGGAAGGGATGTCAAGGTTAGATCTCAGTTCTAAGCCCGTTCTTTCGCTGTTGTTTGCTCTGATTTCTCCATATTTTGTTTTTTCTCCTTGAATTTGGGATTTAGGGTTCATGTTATGGTTTTCAGATCCTGAAGAAATGCAGACATTTCGAGTGGATTGATGAATATGTTTGGAGGATTCAGTCTGAGGGCTACATTGATTCGAGCGTGGCCGCAACCTGGGAGCTCAATTTGGGCGGGGTGCCGCAGATGGAGAATTGGGGGAGCTCGGAGAGAGGGGCGGGCAGAGTCGTGCCGATGGCGAGGTATGCGCGCAATGATGAACCGCACTTGGAGTCTGAACTGACCAAGGAACTGAAGAAGATCAAGAAAAATCAAAGGGAGATGATCGATTTGCAGAAGCAAGCAAATATCATGGTAGGTTTTTTTTATTGTCGTGTCATTGCTCTGTTTATGTTTTACTTGCTATTCATCCGTCATTAGAGGGGGCATTTAGGTCTGTCAGGGTAGAGGATGTGATCTATGCGCCATGCCAAGTTCATGTATCTTAGTTGAAGCAGCAATTTGGAACACAAATTATTCAGTGTTCATGCTCTGTTTTCTCTGTTTTTGTTCTTCAGTTAACAGAGTACACACCCAAATTCAGTTTCTAGTAAAAAACAAAACTGGGCTGCCGAATAGATGTTGGGCCGTGAGAAAATAACCATGCCCAAATAGAGACCAGCCCACCCGCGTAGGGGCATCAACCCTTTTTTTATAGCATAGAGGCAACCATGTTTAGAGAAAAATGCTTCGATTAAACCTCAAAATAAAATGTTGCTTCGGCAAATAAACCTCTAACTTCGGCAAATAAAATGTTACTTGTTTTTTACTTTGGCCTTTTTCTTGCACTAAATTTTGTGATGGATCATTTTTTGATGCACTAAACTTCATGCACTAAATTTAATGTATGTATCCACCTTAAAAAATGATTCAATTAATTTTTTGAATCAATTTTAAGGAGTATAGATAGATCTATTCGTGCATGGATGCATGAACACATGTATGTGTTGTAACTTTTTTTTGCTTTACATATTTGTTGCTTGTTCACTATTGTTTTATGATTGTTTTTATGCACGTCTACGGTTCCATGAATTAAATGAGTTGCATGCTTGCATGAAGTAAATTAGTTGCATGTCCATGGTGGGTTTTCATGTCCTAGTTGCATGTCCATGGTGGGTTTGCATGGGGATCCTAGTTGCATGTCCATGGTTTGGGTCATGACCCATGATTTGGCCAATATTGTGAAGATGGTGTGTGTGGTGATTGGGGTGTAGTAACCCGGGCCCGTAGCTACCCATATCAATACACAAATAATAGCAAGAACAACCCATAGAAACCTACAAATAATAGCAGGAAACAATAATATATATAGTAGCATAACGATTATATAGTAGCATAACGATTACAACCCATAGTTCCACGATAGCCTTACAACTTAAAATACTAATACAACTTAACAATAGTAGCATAACGATTACAACTTAAAATACTAATACGATAGATATATAGCTAGCTAGATAGATCGGGGGGCACCAAACGCGGGTTGTTCTCCTTCTCCTCCTCCTCCTCCGGGTGAACGCCACCTTGCTCCTCTGGGCGCCCTTCAGTACTCCTCCCCGTTGTCGATGGGGTACGGGAGCGTGTGCATAACGCCGTTGTTGGGCAAGATGACGTTGAAGTCGGTGAAGATGTTATGGGTGGTTAAAGCTATAAAGTCACACCCACACCAAAACACTCGCCCGAGGAGGTGTAAGGCGTCAAAGGGTTGGTGAACGTAGCGAGGAACGCAACCACAACGCCATTGTGATTGACCTCCTCAACATGGAACATCTTTGGAGAGCCAAGGGGAGGTGGCGGAAGCCGGCCGCAAGGAAGAACTCCATTAACTCCCTTGCGCCCCTCCACCTTGAGATCGCCCACACCCTAAGGGTTCTTTCTACGTAGACTCCGGACGGGTAGAGCCTTTCCGGCATGGTTGGGGGGAAATGGTAGGTGGGGCCATTGTACTGCATGGTGGCTCGATCGGGTTTGATTTGTGGAGAAGAAGGAAGAAGGAGGGCAGATGGGAGAGGATGGGGTAGGGGGTATGGTTGAGGAGGGAGAGGAAGACGATAGGTGTGTCTTAAATAGCCCAAGTGCGACGTGGTTTTTGATTTCTTTAAGTGGTTTCACCGGGTGGAAGTAATGAGCGGGCGACGTTTGGTGGCGCCTCATCGAAGTGTGTACATGAGCGTGGGAAACCAAAGCTGCCATCAAACGCTGGATCAATAGCCAGGCTGCGACGCGTCTGTGCCATCGGTCGTGGGTCAAGGGGTCATGCCTGCCCGTTCTTCTATACCGTGCATCAATTGCCATGCTGCGACGTCCCGCATGTGTCTGTGCTATCGTGGGTCAAGGGGACACACCTACCCCGTTTTCTCTACGTGTGCTGCCCGTGCATGCATGCATGGCAATGTAGCCTACCGGCTAGGGCCTGGCTAGAGGGGGCAGAGGAGGCAGAGGAGGCAACGTTTGGTCCAAAGGTCTAATGAGTGGGATTCTTTTACCAGAGCCCAACGGCTAGCCCACTCGCCGCAGCGTAAAAAACAAACGGCTACTACATGGCACTGCATCCTCTAAAAAACACTATCCAGCGTTGTCAAATGCAGCCAATCACAGAGCATCATACGGATTAGTGACGTGGCCCTAGCGCCTGATCTAGACCGTTCACTAACAGAGATCTAGCGGCTCGGAAGGATGCGGGGTTTCAGATGGGTTTATGAGGGGTTTTGAGGGGTTTTGAGAGGGTTTTGAGAGGGTTTTGAGAGGGTTTTGAGGGCTAGGGTTGAAAATAACTAATTCAAAAAAATCAAGAAAATACAAAACTTGCACCCATCATCATATTATGTGAGTGAGTTGCTGGAAAAAATAAGAAACTTGGTCTATGAGTATTTTCATGAAAAACCCTTCACAAAACATAGCTATCATGAACGAGGTTGCATGGGATTTAAGCTAGGGTTGAGCATAACTAATTCAAAAAAAAAATCAAAAAAATATGAACTTTGCACCCATCATCATATTATGTGAGTGAGTTGCTGGGAAAAATAAGAAACTTGGTCTATGGGTATTTGCTTAGGAATGGGGTGTTTAGCCTAGCTTTGGAGCTCATTTGGAGCACATTTGTCATGACTAGTTTTTCACATCAACAATAAGTGCTCGGATTGATCTCTTAACATGCATATGACTAATATTAAAGCATTGTAACATCAATATCACATACTAAACAAATTTGAATTTGAATTTTGGGTCAAATTTGAAATTCGGCCAGAATTTAAATAGCATTACACAAATATCAGTTTACACAAATTGAGGCAAGTTTGTTATTCTACAACACACATCACCATTACACAAGTTTGACAAATGAAGTTTTCACTTGTTCTTCTTAGCACTCGATTTCTTCTTCTTCTTACCAGTTTTTGATCGTACGACACCTAGTTCACTTAAACTCTTGATTTTCATAACTGGACTAGCTAGGACAGCTGGAGTTGGCACCACAACATCTACATGAGGCTCAGTTTGCACAACAACAACTCCAGTAGCTTCAATTGGTAATACAACTTGCAATATAGGCTCAGTTTGCATCACATCTGCTGCAACAACTTCAGTTTGCAGAACATCTTCAGTTTCAGTTTCAGTTTACAGAACATCTTCAGTTTTAGTTTGCAGAACACCTGCCGCAACAGCTTCAGTTTGCACCACATTCTACACCACATCATCATCCAAATGTTGGTCATGATGCATCACAAGATCAAAGACGGCCTCATTTTGCACCACAACATCATCCAAATCTTGATCATTTTGCATCACAACATCATCCAACTCTTGCTCATTTTGTACCGCAACATCATCCAACTCTGGTTCATCACCAAAACTTCTCTTCTTTCTACAGCGATTGATTCTTGCCTTTTTGATTGCTCAACAATCTTCAACAACAAGGGGCTGACCTCCACGCTTCCTCCTGGAAAACAAAGCTTGTAATTTAGCTAGTAATTAAATAAAACATCCAAATTAAAAAAACAGAAACATAAACATACTTTGGCCTTTTAGGAGCGTAACGACATTTTGGAGATCCTTTTCGGTGCCCAAGTTCCTGGCACAGCTTGCATCTATTTTTGTTACCTTTTTGGGACATTTTTGGCTTTGCATCCTTCTTCCCCTTTCCCTTTTTACTACTCCCACCTTTCTCAAACCATGCCTTGAATCTACTCTCATTAGGCCTGCCAGCTTTTCTTTTTGTTAGGGGAGGACACATGGAAAATTCAATTTCCACTTCAGGCCACTGAGGCTGATCTGTAAGTGCTGGAATTGGAGTTGCATATGCAGCCTTGAATCTTGCCACTGAGTAATATTCATGCAAATATGGGTGGATGTTTATCTTGGGTTGGGAGGCCAAGAAAAGTATGGCATGGTCACATGGTTTCCCGGTGTGTTGCCACTCGAGGCAAGTGCAGTCATGCAACTCAGTGTTAACAACATGCCTCCTTCCAGTCTTGGTATCTCTAACTTTAGCACCCCACAATGAAGATTTTTCAATAGACAAATGTGTAAGATTCCTTCTCCTGTTCACCACCTGTTGTACCACTGCAGGAAGCTTATCCCCTTGCAGACAATCACCAATCCTTCTTCTCATTTCCCACATGCGCATGATAATGATCCTGATCTGGTCAACAATGTCATGCACAGGCAAGTTCTTTAACTGCTTTATCTTGTTGTTAAAACTTTTTGCCAAGTTATTGCTGATATGATCACACTTGATGGCACTGTTAAATCCTGACCTGTACCACAAGAGAGAATGACAGGTGTTCAACCATGGACCAAACTCATTGCATGCTGCTTTTATCTTATCAAGATGATATGAATGTGTTTGTTTGGTGTAAGATCTTGCTGCTGGCCACATTCTCCCAAATTCTCCCCCTCTGAATTTTTTGATCAAATTCATCCACATATGGCCAAAGCACTCCCTCTGCTCACAATGAGGAAAAACAATCTTCACTGCATTTTCTAGCCCTTTACATGCATCTGTGTGTACTGCCAAAGGTGACACTGGCCCTATGCATCTTTTCAACTGCATCATGAACCATGTCCATGAAACCTCTATCTCTGATTGAAACAATCCAATAGCAACAGGGAACATCCAGTTGTGTCCATCTAAAGCATTGCATGCTGCCAATTGACCATTCCATTTGCCAGTCAAAAAAGATGAGTCTATACTCAAATATGGACGACACCCTGCTTTGAAGCCATCTATGCAAGGATTTAAAGCCATAAAGAACTTGGAGAAAAGAACTCTACCATCCTCTGTTACCTCAGTATCTATCTCCACAACACTACTAGGTGACCTCTTTTCCACCTCTGCTTTGAAGTTATAAAGCATCCTAAAAGTATTTACCCAATCACCATATAATGCTTTCATTGCCCTCTGTTTTGCTTTCCACACTGTGGTATACTTCACCTTAATGGGGTATGTCTTTTCCAAGTCCACTTTAAGTTTCTTTGCTGTAGTGTTTGGTTTCTTGGCTAAAATTGGAGTGATCTTTTCTGCAATCCAAAGCTGTGATGTCATGGTTGATACTCTGTGTGAACTTGTAATACAAGTATGTGCATTTGGGATTTGATTAACCCTGATGGTACTTCCATCAGGTTGAATTCTAGCAGATATGTACCACTTGCAAGGCCTGACGCTTCCATCAAAACCTCTGCACCTTGCATAAAATTTCTTTCTGTCAGTCCACATAGTCTTGGCATCAAACTCATGTTTGACTGCATAAGTCTTGAAACACATCCTAAACTCATGCATACTTGGGAACAACTTGCCTACTTCAATAACAGGATTTTCTTTGTCATACACACTTACAAGCTCATCATCATGTGCATCATCTACATCATCTGCAACATCTTTCATCAGCTGTGCATCCACATCTTCACAAGCATCTCTGTTAGCATCATTAGGCAAACTAGATTCATCCCTCTCTTCCTCATCTTGATCATCTACTGGATCTACTGGAATGCAAAAAAAAATGGCCATCTCAGTGTCAGCCATTGGTGCAATGACCAAATCAGTAGTGTCTTCTAATTGTACTGAATTTCAATCAACACAAACAACCCTTTCAGCACCATCACAACCCTCTTCTACATCTTCATCAACCCCCCCTATTACTGTCACTTCACCCGTAAACATGGGCGTTATCTGTCTCTGTGAAGCCCAATCATCATCTATCATCTGTGAAGCCAACTTTGAGGGCACATATCCAACCTTAGAATCTGATTTCAGATCAACGAGCTCTGCATGAAAGGTAGTCTATTTGCTTGCCCAGCCGTCTTGCCGATCGATTTCATCAACCATCTGTTCACCATTCTCAATTCTCACATACTCACCCTTCCAATTATCAAACCGTAAGAATGCTACCTCCTGCTCTGGACCCCAATAAATGCTCTCCCCAATTTTCTCCACGACATTTCTCACGGCCCTCTCTTCCATGCTCTGTATTTCCTAAGGATCAATCTCTGAACATTTAACCTCCCATTTCACAATTGTATCTCTCTCTATGTCTCGCACGCTACCATCACCTAGCTTCGCCTAAGAAGAAAAGAATTCGACAGTGAATTCGAATGTCCTACCCCTGTTTGTCAATGGCGGGCAGTGTGAGCTAGCGGAAGCAGACGACGCACAAATCACATAGGTTGGAAAGGATGCACATACCTAGTCGACGTTGTTGTCTTTGGCGGCTCCATCGCGGTCAGCCCCCCTCCCCCCTCCCCCGCACCCAAATCTAGATCAAATCGACCAAAAATAGAGGAAACAGAGAGGGCTCGATGCGGTGAGATCTAACTCGACAAGGAGGGGAACAAGACAAGGGTTCAGGATTTACTCACCACATCCGCCGCCGCCGCTGTCACTGAGAAAAAAAGCTCCGCGCGTCGTCGCCGGCTCACCACCGAGAACGAAGAGGAGGGAGGAGGGAGCAACGGGCCACATCTCACCTGATGCACTGCCAAGTGGGGCTATAACTAGATGCTCTGTCAAGTGGGACCCACATGTCTTAAACATAATCTCACTCCCGTTGACGACCAGTTTAATCGCCCGAATGGGCTTTGGCTATTTGGGCTTCTGAAGCGTTGCACTACAACTATTTTCGTCAACGACGTCGCAGTCCTTTCAATTCACTTGAAATGTGTCGCACAGGAGCTATAAGCCCCGTCTACGGACAAGGGACCAGTCTATGGCATGAACATAAGAGCCGACCATCCAATGTTCTTCTATACATTTCAAGCCAAATTTCAATTAATAGGATGGAATTCATGTAAACACGGTGGATTTCATCATCGGATAAAAAATACACATAGCATGCAAATAAGCCTAGTACAACAATATTTAAATTCAACAAGATTAATTAGATGTTCAACTAGTTTTTCATGAACGAATCCTGTCATCCCACACATATTGTCCCTTCAGCTTCATCCAACAGTGCATATGCATAAATGACCGTTTCTCTATTACGTGATACATCACGGTAACACATGCGGGCTACATAATGTGTAGAATAACATTGAATAAATCAATAAATCAATCAACAAGTTGAGCAAGAAGAAACAAAACTTACGGTCTCCTCGGTCATCGTGTGCAATGTCCGCCTTGCCTCCGGTGTATCAACCACGCCACGAAACTTGGTGACGAAGGTCTGGATGGCGTACCATCGATATGATAATGACCTCTCATTGCGTTGATTGATGATGTGCATGTCGCGGGGTGCGATGTGCTTTCGCGCGTGAAATGAATCATGCATACGCTGCCATAAGGTCCCTCCTCTGCTTCTGCATATGAAATCGACGGATATTGCCAACCATGCATCACACAACAACTCATCGTCCCACCATCCTTCGTACTCTAAAAAATGACATGGCATTCGGAAATTAGCTCAACGACATTTGACCGAACACCTATGACCTACCCGACTTGGTGTCCTCCATGGAGGACGTCGATAGGGGGAGGCAGAGTGTACCTGCCTACGGTGGGTCCTGGATGTGGATGATGCCATCGTGAAAAGCAAGTGGAGCGGGTCGGTGCTGGTTGCAGAGGTCCAACAATGCATGTGTGCTGACCGGAGAGGTACAGTCGTGGCATCGAAGGAGGAAGGTGCGAATGCAAAATAAAGAGGGAGAAGGGATGGAATGGAAGAAAATGAGACCGGGAGGAGGGATTTTGTGACTCAGGGGTGCCGGAGTCCTACGCGGATGCTGTCCGGACTCCCATAACCCCCCCTCCACTTTGCAGGAAAAGTGTGTTTGAACCGCTCGGGAAACCGATACATGTCCGTATTGGATGACACAACGTGGTTCGGACATATGCATGCGGTTTTGGGGTAGTGTTGGAGATGCCCTTAGGGCGGTCCTTTTGGACGACTTAAAAAATAAGCCGCCTCTTTCCGCCTAAAAAATAAGCTGCCCCAAAATTTGTGGATACCTGCAAATTAGTCATCCTATAACTAGTTTAGAGGCCCAATAAATAAAAGAGACATCTTATGGAAAAAAGTTGGCAAAGAGGCGGCTTATTTTTAAGCTGCTAAAAGAACTAACCCTAAGGGTAAGCTCGGCGCGACCGGGCCGGCTGTCACTTTAGCAGTGCGTTCTCTTCTCTTTGTGTTTTTTTCTTTTAGTTTCTTTAACTATTTGGGTTAGTTTTGCTATGTTGTTTTCCCCGAGTTATCACTGTTTGGTTCAGGGTTTTTGTTTTTTTCTTATCTGTTCTCTTTAATTTTTATTTTTCTCTTCGTTGGTTATCTTTTGTTTTATTTTTCTTCTTCGTTATACCTTGTTTTTTTTTCACCAATTTTAGTTGGATGTTCTCTTCTTCTTCTTTATATATGTGGGTTTTCTTTCTTTCTTGGCCTCTTCGTTTTCTTTGCCTTTCTTTTTTGTTTATTTGTCTGTTTTCATAGTTTTTTTCTTTCTTATTTCTGGATTTTCCTTTCGCTTACTTTGTATTTTTTTGCTGCTTACCGATTTTTTAATCGGTTTTAATTGTCTTCATCGTGTATTTGGAAAACAGTGAAAACCGAGAACGAAACAAAGAAAACAGATGAATAACAAGAAAGAAACAAGCAAAACCAAAGAAAAATAAGAAAACAAGAAAGAAAAGAAAATAAATAGTGAAAAGCGAGATGAAAAGGTAAAAAAAAGAAGGAAACATATGAACAACTAGAAAGAAACAAAGAAAACCGAAACAAAATACAAAAATAAGAAATAAAGGAAACAAATTAAAGGAAAAAAGAAAGGCGAAAGAAATGAAGAAGCCAAGAAATAAAGAAACAAAACCAACACATAAAGAAGAAGAAAGGAAAAACCAATGAAAACCAGGGGGAAAACAAGATAGAACAAAAAACAAAAAGAAAAACAGAAGAGAACAGGTAAATAAAAAAACAGGTAAACAAAAACAAAACCGGAAGAAAACAAAAAGAAATACATGATCAACTTTTTTCATATACATGAGAATGAAATCATATACATATTTAACAATTTTCAAATGCTTGATTAATACTTTTCAAAAGTTTTACATAAAAAGTTATACGTGAACCTATTTTTAGTATAGCTTGCGACATAACTTGTTTTTACATGAACCTATTTTTAGTACAGCTTTGCTCATTTTTTATGGCCATCTGTACTTGTGAAAAGAGATAGAGCCGCCTCGCGCATCACTTCTTACTTGTGATCTAGATTTGCATCCTGATAAGATGCGAGGAAAAAAAGAAGCTGATAAAGAACAAACAAACAAACAAGACCAACATATATAGAGGGAGAAAAGAAAACCCCAAAAAACCAGTGAAAAAAGCAAGACATAATGAAGTTGATAAACAAAAAGAAATCCGGTGACGAGAAAAGAAACAAAATAGAAAAATAAAATATGTATATTTTTGTATGCATGAGAAACCTTTTTTATACACAAATATAACATTATTCAAATGCTTTATTAACAATTTTAGATACATGGTCAACACTTCTTATACACAATCTATATTTTCCATATAAAATCTTCATATACATAAAAAAACATACTATTTTATTTACATTTAATATTTTTGAAAAACTGGATTAACATTTCTGAAAAAACACGATTAATATTTTCTAAATACATTATTAATTTATTTTTTCATGCATTGTATAATTTTGGTATACATGAGAAATATTTTTATTTACACATTTAGCATTTTTCTAATGTTTGCTTAATATTTTTCATTCGTTTTATGTAATTGGAAATATAAAGAAGGTAGAAAATTTAAGAAAGAGACGAAAAAAACAGAAGAAACGAGTTTGTAGGATAGGCTGCCCTATGTTTGAGTGGTCTGGCCCATTTTCCGTTTTCTTTCTTTCGTTTTCCCTTTTCTTTTGTTTTCTCTTTTCCTTTTCCTTTTATTTTCTTCTTCCTTATTGTTTACTTTATTGCGAAATTATTTTTTCAAATGCCAATTTTTTTGTTTGTTGACTTAAAACAATGTGCGTCAATGTAAAAAATGTTCTGCAATTCAAAAAATATTCATGGAATTCATTTTTTTGTTCATCGGATTTCAAGAGTGTTCATTGAAATTCATTTCTTACTGAATAAAATTAATTTTCATCAAATTCGAAATTTATTTAAAGTTTTCTAAATTTTATTCATTGCTTAATGAATTGTTCAAAAGAACAAATATTGGATACAAATTTAGTTAATCGAGTTCAAAAAATGTTCATCAAATTCTGAATTTGTTCATAAAATGCCAAACAATGTTCATCATTATTAAAAAAATGCTCATAAAAACGTTAACTAAAATGTCAGATTATTCATTAAAATTGAAAAATGTTCATTCTTTTCGAATTAAGAACATTTTTTAATTCAATAACTCTTTTTGACAATTCATAATTTTTATATTTTACGAAATTTTTCATCCTGACTTAGTTTTTATATAGAATAAAATAGAAACAGAAACTAAAAAACAAAAACAAAGGGGGGGGGGTGCCCCGCCCCGCGCATGGGCCATCCAATAGGGCGCTGGAGAAGGGGGGGGGGGGTTGGGGTTGGGAGGAATATATCCAGTGCACCCGCACTTGTGGTGCTACCGATGCACCGGATGCCATAGAATGTGTTAAAAAATCTGAATTTTTTTAGCACGTTAACGCAACATCAATGTATGGTGTCACAAAATTTTGTATAAAAATCAATTTTTTTTTGAGATATAAAAATGACAGACTTGGCATCAATGTTATAATGGGCGAAGTCTAAAGCCCAAGTTATGTTATGTACTATTCGGTGTTTAATTTGTCAATTTTGTTTTTCAAGTTATCTTTCGAATTTTGACTTGAGATTTTGTGAAAACCTACATTGATGTCGTATGAGTGTGCTAATTTATTTTCAGAAATTTTTGAACATTTAAAAAGCATAATGTGAGTTCGGTACTACGGTAGCATCACAAGCTCCGGTGCACCAAATATTTTCCCAAGGGTGGGGGTGCTGGATGTTGCGCGCATCCGCGACTGGCGGCACTCAAGTCGCCAAATAGGGGCATCCCCTTTGGGGAGTCCTATCTATCTCACGCGATGCACACAAATGGAGCCTTGCTGGCTGGCCCATTTTCTGGCGATATGCGCGTATAGAAGAATTTTAACCGCCCTCACCTTCGGAATTTCCTATTTGGTGCCTGTTGCGTCCGTTAATGAGTTAAATGCAAACCGACACACCCACCCTTCCAAGCTGTACCGACCCATTAATATTTGTCTACCTGTTAAAGTAAACGCAATGCAAGGTGGGTTCACCGTGAGTCGAACGCTCGACCTCATTCGATATGACTATGGAGAGGAAAAGTATGAGTGGACCAAGTTTTTTAACCGGAATCTAGTGATGGAGAAAGAAGAAAGATTTTTTAAGCGCTACATATAGTCAAAATTCAATAAAAATACTTGACTGGATGGCGAAGCTGTGTTTGCGTTTCATTGTCCTTGGGCAGGATCAACACGTATATTTTATCAACATCAAGATTTGTTGTACAAGGTAGACTGTTGTAACCACCAGGGTCATATCGCTTGATATGATTGCCTCTCCCTTTTCTCCTATATCTTCTTTCTTATTCTTTTTTCCTTTTCCCTTTCTTAATTTTGTGATTTTTTTTAAAATTCACGAGCTCTTTTTTGTTTTCAAAATTGATATACTATATTATAAAATTAGTGAATTTCTTTCGGAATTGAACTTTTTTTTCAAATCAAAGAACTATTTCCAAAATTAATGAACTATTTTTATAAATTTGTGAACATTTTTTTTAAAAATCGATGAACCTTTTTTTTCAAAATTATGAACTTTTTGGAAAATTAATATTTTTTCAAAATCGAGTAATTTATTTTGAAAATTGATGAAATTGTTTGACAATCAATGAATTTTTTTAATTCATGAAACTTTTGAATTTGTCAACCATTTTAGTACATGAACTTTTTTAAAAATTCGAGATTTTCTTTTCAAGTATGTGGACTTTGAATTGTTTTTCACATTTGTTTTCTTCAAAAAATCATGCTTTTTCTAAAATACATGTGCATTAAATAGTACAGCTGCAATTATTTTTAAAAAGTTCGCGCTGGAATCTTTCAGTAGGGCCTAGTTGTTGTAGTCGTTAGGCAATCCATACTGGAACTGAACGGGGTGAGGTCGATTCTTTGCTATATATACATTGTCGCTATGTTGCGTGTCGTGCGCCGGCCAACCAGGTGCGGCTAGTGAGGGCCAGTTCATGAACCGCCACATAAACCGCCGTATAGGAGCTCCCCTCGCCTCCAACTGTTAGGTGTGTATTCTTAGTCACTAAACCACTGAATTTTTGTGACCAAACCAGCACCTGAGTTTTTAAGAACTATCAGTAGCCATGGATTTGTTTTTTTTCGAAACATCTGAACGAGTTTTCTCTTGAATAAATAAATATTTATTAAACTTACTTTGTTTTTGAAAAATTATGAAGAATTTTTAGAAAGTTTTTTTTTGAAATTCCTAACCTTTTCGTGACCACCATGAACAATTTTCAAAAATAGGAACAATTTTTAATGTTCTCATTTTTTTTATAAAAATGCAAACATTTCATGAAAAATACACAAATATTTTGCAACAAAAAACATTTTGAAATACCCCAAAAAAAATTAAAAAAAGATATTTTTTGAAGACCCAAACATTTTTTAATCTATGAACAAAATTTGAAAATGGAAATGTCTTTTGAAATTTCTGAACGATTTTGAAAACACAATTTTTTTAAATGCCCCAAAATTTTTTCTGAACACAAAAAATTTCTGAATTTCTGAATAAATTTTGAAAACGCATTTTTTTTGGGAAATTGTGAACTAAATTTGAATCGTTGAATATTTTTTTGAAATTCTTGATCATTTTTTTCTAATCGCAATAGAACATATTAAATATGTTGAACAAGTTTGAAAAAAAGAAACTTGGAAAGCAAAAGGAGAAAATGAAAAAGAAAATATATGAAATGTTTGAAAATAAACATAAAATATGTAATAAAAAAAATAAAGAAGAAAAAGGGAAATGGGCGAGCTGAGTCTAGAGAGACCGTATATGGAGGTTCGACAGTTTGCCGATTTCGAAGATGGGATAGAGGGGACCCAGAAAGGGCATTTCCCACCTTAAATATTTTGGTGTGGAAGATGCTGCAATTTGCGGACTAACCGCATGCTTGAGCTACCCACATGCAATCATATGGCACAAGGCGATTAGGCACCCCCTCTGGAAAGAAAAGAGCGAGGACGACATTTCCATCACATTTGTTTCTATGGTCGTAGAAAATCTGTACTATTAAGGGGAGTCCGCTTCGAAAGGTACGTGTGGAATAAAATCACTTACACAAACTCATGTTGCACTCATATGTCTATCCTTGTGTTTTGGGGGAGAGAATCTCATTCCTAACCTTTGCGACTAAGTACCTAGCGGTTGTACCGCTCATGGGTTTGGTTGTATCGGTTCTCCTTAAATGGTGCATCCTGTGACCAGCCTAGACGATTGGAGCGCACGCTATGCCGGTTATACCGTTCGGTCTCGAAGCAGTACTACCTTTCCTAGTTCCGGGCCAACCATCGCCCGAGGAGTGATCCCCTCGGGTCTGGTAGCGGTATTGCCACATACCTAGTCTGGTAATGTACCTAGGCTAGTATTCTTTGTTGCATCATGTCTAAATTTCTTTTTAACTTGAAACGGGGATGATCAAACCCTAGCACCACATCAACTCAATATAGGTTCAAATAAAATATTTTCAGTGAAACCAAAATTCCCTTAAGAAATTTTCATGGTTTATGGAAAAAGGAGGAAACCTCTACCAGAGATGATGCATATTTTTCTAGGACATTTTTGGTCTTTGAATTAATCCAATAAGTACTTGAATTGGAGTTATAAAATGCTATAAATAATTTTATAGATCCAATAATTATAAAAAATATTGTGGGGCTTTAGAATATTCCATATGCATCCCCAAATAATTTCAGGAGCAACAAAGTTGATTTGTTTTGAAAACTAAATAAAAAACGAAGAGAAAAATAAAACATAAAACAAAAATGAAAGAGTTCACCTGGGCCAACTTACCTGTACGGGTCTGCCCACCTGCCAGTCACACCCAACCTCCCGCTAGTCGGACATAGTGCATGCCCGACACGCACTCAACGCATGGTATCTCCTTGCTGCCTGCATGCATGCCTACCATGCTAGCGCGACGCCATGGATAGATCCTAAAGAGCCGTCTGGATCGAGCCGACACCTCGCCACTTTCCCCCTTGCTCTTCCGTCGCTTCTCCACGCCATGAATGAAATAGAAAGGACATGGATGTCGTCTAGAGGGAGGGGGTATAGGCGCTTTAAAATAATTACGGTTTAGGCTTGCATAAATGCGGAATAAAACTATCGCTTAATTTGACAAGCATAAAACCTAAATCAATGAGGCTCACCTATGTGCACCAACAACTTATGCTAAGAAAGATAACACTAAGTGATAGAGAGAGATATAACATGAAATAATATGACTATCACAAAGTAAAGTGCATAAGTAAAGGGCTTGGATAAGAGATAACCGAGGCACGCGGAGACTAAAAGTACATGTAGTCCCCATGCGTGGTTTTGGTAATTAATGACAATCCTAATGGACTAATGTTTTAAATGATTTATACATTTGAAGGAAAGTTCCATTTGCAGTGCATGAAGAATATTGTATGAATTGAAGGATGTTTGTTCCATGGTGTTGCAAGAAGATCGAGTGGATTCGAAATGAATGCCATATACATATTGGTGTGCATGCATCAAGGTTGATTTCAATGATTGAATCAATCATGACAAGATGAATTCCATGTGATAAAAAATATGTGATCTATGTGGAGTTCTTTGAGGATCCCAGACGTTCTCATGCTTAGGATTATGGGTTGAGCCATGATGGATCAAGATCTTGAGAGAATGATTAAAGAGAAGAATTCTACATATGTCTTGAAGATAGGATCATGATGATCTCATATGTTGAGTCATGGATGATTATGTCTTAACGCAAGTAATTTAAGTGAAGAATCATTGTGCCTCTCAAGAGACTATGTTGGAGCATGAAACAACCAAGTGATGGCCAATATTATATTCATTGAGAAACTTGATATGGTCATGGTGAATTGAGATATTGGTGATAATGTTTTGAGGCAATGAAATATAATGAAGAGATCAATAGGACAATCAATAAATCAAGATTAATCATGGAGCAAAGGTAAATGTTGACCAAGATGATGATCAAAATTGAATTCGAAGATGGTCATCACACAAGCGTAAATGATGTACCACATGGGATCTTGTGGTATGGTAAGTAATTTTCAATTACCCTTTGTGTACTAACCCATACTGTGTGTTTTCTATATCTATGTGGGTTAGGTGATTCTCATGGGCTTGCATCAAGAGAAAGATTCCAAGTCCATGAGAGGATGACATCAAGTTATTAGGATCATGGTTGACAAGAGAAAGCTCAAGATAAGCATCCCGAAGGATTACATGCTTGAAGCTTGTGGATGATCACATGACGGACATGTAAAGGTAGAATACAATGGAATGATCCCCGCATGGCTTGTGGGGGAGATGTTGGGGATATAACCCCGCAATATGACCCGCCCTGGAAGGCTCCGGGTCATGTTGATGGCTCGTGAGCCGGCCCAAGGGTGAGCCGTAAAGCCAACAGCCCATGAAGATAGACGGCTCATGGTGTGGGCCACAAGGTGGCCCGGACTGAGAAGACCCGGGCGTGCAAGCCGCTCGGAGATAGTTTGGACAAGAAGATAGAGTAAGACTCAGATAGACAATGAGAGTCGGTTAAACAATTGTAAAGACCCGCGGTCCTGACCTCTTATATAAAGGCAGACCCAGGGCGACTTAGAGATGAGGTGATCGAGAACTAGGTCAAGCTTTAGCTCCCTTGTAATCGATACAACAAGCAATACAAGCACAATCAGGACGTAGGCTATTACCTCGACTTGAGGGGCCGAACCTGGGTAAACCCGTGTCCTTCGTCCCAATCAACCCCTTTGAGTCCATCACATTAGCGATGGCCTCGAATCCAAGTCCGTTCATCCGGACATCTACCGTGATAAATCCACGACAGTTGGCGCCCACCGTGGGGCTTGCGCTTGGTGGTGTTGAGTTCTCAAAGGGCTCTCTCCTAGGGCTCGAGGGATACATGGTCGGAAGGATGAGCAAGAGTCGCCGTGGCCGGCTCTACATCGATGACGCTGACTGGGGGCTTGATGCTGAGTCCGTGGAGTATGGATTCCGAGTCCCGTTCGGCGGGATCCATGTCTTCATCGGAAAGGCTGATGGATCTACATCCGGGCCGAACATCTGCACCAACATCATCGAGCCGGCTCGGCGTCTCCAATCTGCAAGTAACGTGCGGCCTGTTCGCGCCAATCCGGGTCAGAAGCATGTCTTCATAGGAAACCCTTGTCTATTCAGAAGATGAATCTTCAAGTGAAGAAACAGAATCAGTGTACCAGCTCCGCAACGGTGGCCTTGGGGGTTATGACAATGCATACTCTGAGTCGGATGGTTTTGAGTCGGATGCTTTAAAACCTCCGGTTCGTGCAGCGGTGTTCATGGCAGGATCAGCCCCAGCCACTGGTAGTACAGCCGTAGGAGCCGCCGCTTCGGGTGATAGCCCGCCGCCGCCGGCTCAAGTTCTTGTGGAGCTGATAGATGAACTGGCGGCTCTCATGGCCACTGAAGTGACACCGGATAATCAAGCGGCTCGGAATATAGAGATTGCACGGATCAAGGGCCGGATGGCAGAAGAACAACAAAGGATGGCTGAGCTGAAGGTCCAGATGGAAGAAGAAGCAGAACGTATCAAGACAGATGCTTTCCGTCTAGGGCTGGAGTAAAGGTCAGCAGCGGCGGTACACAGGAGGAGGCATCAGTCCTGTCTACCAGAGCGTTATGAAGCAAGGAACCTCTTTAATACCCCGGATGCAGGGCAAGCCGCGGGCGCGCCCGAGAGCCGCCCAACGGAGCGGCTAGCGACTCATCCGGCCCAACATAACCCGACTTTACCTGGGGGCTTTCCAACGCTGGCGGGTCATTATTCTAACCCGGCTGAGAATATGGTAGCAGCTGCCACCCGGCTTGAGACGATCCCTATCCCGGATGAAGCACCCTTTGCGGAGGATGTGTGGAACGCCATCGGGTACTTGCAGACGGCCATGACCCAGCAAGAGAGGTACGCTCACAGCCGGAGCCGCATCCATTCAACCCCTCTTCCCAGCCATAGCTTTAGCCGGCGCTACGAGTCACCAGTGGGTTCTGGCAGTAACCATCACAGAGAAATTCCAACGGGTCACCGACCGCAAAGAGATACACAGGCACGTGTAGACCATGCGGGAAGCCCGCAAGAAGCGATAGCTAGGCCGGCTTGCCAAGAGCCCGGGCCTTCCGTTTCCGTAGGGGCAGGTGTAATCCCCAGGACGGGGGGGCTGCCATGTCTATCGCCGGCTCTCCGGAGCGAGCGGTTGTCGAAAGACTTTAAAGGTCCCCGTAAGGTCCCAAATTACACCGCTGATCTACCCCCAGAGGCCTGGGTGGAAAGCTATGAGCTGGCCATGGAGATGCTGGATGTTAGCGAGGCAGTTTGTGCCAAATATTTCATCATGATGCTTGAAGGCCCGACTCGTACATGGTTAAAAGGGTTTCCACCTAATACCATCAATTCATGGGCGGAGCTCAGGGCTCGGTTCATCAAAAACTTTCAAGGGACGTGCAAGCAGCCTATGACCATTGTGGATCTTGATCACTGTGTCCAACAGGAAAGCGAGTCGGCTCATCATTGGGTACGGCGGGTCACGACAATTATCCACTCATCAGAGCAGATCACGGCGGCTCAAGCGGTGTTGATTTTAGAAAAGAATTGCCATTTTGTTCCTTTAAAGCAGAAACTTGGCCGGCTCAAGCGTACGTGTCAGGACATGGGAGAGCTCATGACGGCTCTCACGAAGTACGCCGACTCAGACAACATGAAGGATCCGGGTTCTGATGAGGAGAAAGCTAGTCAAGGCAAGAAAGGTAACCAAGGCAAGGGCGTAGTGAACAATGGTAACCAGAGTAAACGTAAGAATCCAGAGACCGGGTCAGAACTGGTGGCCAATATAAACGCCCAGCAAAATCACCCCAAGGGCAACAGGAGGTTTGGACCGCCCTCGAACAGGGATAATTTTTCCTCGAACATGGAAGAGATGCTTAAGCGACCTTGTACGAATCATAGTTTGCCTGATAGGCCGGCAAATCATACATGGGAGAGTTGTTATTTTATGCAAAAGTTCAAGCGGCATGTCACACAACCTAACCATCGCGGGGGCAGCCCGCCAGGTGGCCCAGGACGTGATGGGTCAGGAGCTGGATTTGGTTCTGGCGGGTCAGGAGCCGGTTTTGGCTCTGGCGGTTCAGCATCCGATCATCCGGGTCAGGATAATCACGGGGGACAACAACCGCATTCTAGTAATAATAATCAACAACAACAACAACAGCGGAATCAGTCCGGTTTTCAGAGTAATCCGAAGCAGCTCAGCTCTGGGCAATACCACGTGTTCACGACTAGTCTTAATAGACGAGACCAGAAGTTGCATAAACGAGTAGTCAATACGATTACGCTGGCTCTTCCACAGTATCTGAAGTGGTCTGAATATGACATAACATGGAGCCGTGAAGATCACCCGCCACGTGTTGATGACCCAGGGCGGCTGGCTTTGGTTGTGGCCCCCCAAGTGGGTGGATATATGTTGAACAAGGTGCTCATGGATGGTGGCAGCAGCATAAACATCCTTTATTATGACACCTTCCGACGGATGAAGTTGCTCGACAAGGACTTAAAACCTTCGTCCACTATTTTTCATGGTGTGGTGCCGGGTAAGTTGGCGCATCCGGTGGGCAGGATTTATTTGGAAGTAGCTTTTGGTGATGAATACAACTATAGAGTGGAGTCCTTATGGTTTGAGGTGGTGAAGATCAAGATCCCTTATCATGCCTTGTTTGGACGTCCGGCTTATGCTAAGTTCATGGCTCGGACCTACTATGTTTACTTGCAGCTCAAGATGCCCGGCTTAAACGGTACCATCACCGTTCATGGTAACCGAAACATGGCTATTGAGTGTGAAGAAGGGGATGCATCTTACGCAGAGTCCAGTTGCGCTCAGGAGGAGCTTAAGTTTTATAAGGAGAATGTTGATCCGGAGGATATGACCCCCCCTGAAAAAGCCCACCATAGAGGTTGAGCCGCCCCTCAAATTTTCAGCGGATGATACCAAGGCAGTAGATTTCAATCTGGGCGACTCATCTAAGCAGTTCATCATTGGAGCTCATATGGATCCCAAATAGGAAAGCGCGCTCATCGAATTCATCCGTGAGAATCGGGACATCTTTGCATGGAAACCTTCTGACATGCGTGGTGTACCGAGAGAATTCTGAGCACAACCTTAATGTGGATCCAAAGTTTAAACCGATCAAACAGTTCGTGCGGCGGTTCAATGAGGAGAGGCGCAAGGCTATCGGGGAAGAAGTTGCCCGGCTCTTGGCTGCTGGCTTTATTGTTGAAGTTTTTCACCCGGAATGGTTGGCTAACCCAGTGCTGGTGCTCAAAAAGAACGGCACCTGGCATATGTGTGTGGACTACACGGACCTTAACAAGGCTTGTCCGACTGATCCTTTTGCCCTCCCTCGAATTGATCAGATCATCGATGCTACAGCCGGATGTGAAAGTTTATACTTCCTGGATGCTTACTCAGGTTATCATCAGATCAAGATGGCAGTGAAAGACCAGGAGAAGACGACGTTTATTACACCCTTTGAAGCGTTCTGTTATGTCTCTATGCCTTTCGGGCTCAAGAGCGCCCAGACAACTTATCAACGATGCGTGCAGAACTTCCTTCACAGTCAAATTGGCCGTAATGTTCATGCTTATGTAGATGACATCGTGGTCAAATCTAGAAGGAAGGAGACTCTTTTGGAGGATCTAAGGGAAACCTTTGACAATCTCCAGGTCTACAAGATGATGCTTAACCCGACCAAGTGTGTCTTTGGTGTTCTAGCAGGGAAGCTTTTGGGTTTTTTGGTCTCTGAGCGTGGCATCGAGGCTAACCCGGACAAAATCAAAGCTATTACTTCTCGAAGAGAGCCGACTTGCATTAACGACGTTCAACGCTTAGCAGGGCGGATTGCTGCGTTGAGCCGGTTCATAAGCCGTCTTGGAGAGAAAGCTATTCGATGATGAAAAAGACAAACAAGTTTGTCTAGAGCAAGGCGGCGGGTGAAGCACTTGAGGCGCTTAAGAAACAACTCACTAAGCCGCCAGTGTTAGCCGCTCCGGCTGAGAAAGAACCGTTGCTCCTTTATGTGGCGGCTAACAACAGAGCGATCAGTGTTGCAATTGTGGTCGAGCGCAAGGAGGCTGGGAAGGAGTATCCTGTGCAAAGGCCGGTTTATTATAT
This sequence comes from Hordeum marinum, assembly GCA_022496015.1. NCBI lineage: Eukaryota > Viridiplantae > Streptophyta > Magnoliopsida > Poales > Poaceae > Hordeum > Hordeum marinum. The sequence goes on along the minus strand of CM039675.1, from coordinate 461,888,849 downwards.
CAGTGAGGTCCTGACAGAATCTAAGCAAAGATATCCGCACTGGCAGAAGCTGGTATACGGTTTTTTTATGGCCAACTGCAAGTTAAAGCACTACTTTCTAGGGCACCAGGTAACTGTGGTCAGTTCTGCTCCGTTGGGAGATATTATCCAGAACAGAGAAGCCATATGGAGGATTGCCAAATGGGCCTTAGAGCTGGGGCCTCTTAATGTAAAGTATGTTCCTCGCACGGCGATCAAATCCCAAGCTTTGGTGGATTTCATCAATGATTGGACAGAGTGCCAAGCTCCCAAGAAAAGCCAGATAATACATACTGGACTATACATTTTGATGGGTCCAAGCAGTTAGAGGGGTCCGGAGCAGGGGTTGTCCTGACATCCCCAAAGGGTGACAAGTTTTGTTATGTGCTCCGGCTAATGTTCCCTTACACTAACAATGCGGCTGAGTACGAGGCTTTGCTTCATGGTCTTAGATTATCCAAAGAGATGAATTTGAGCCGGGTCAGGTGTTTGGGCGACTCAGATCTAGTAGTTCAGCAGGTTTCTGGCACTTGGGACTCCAAAGACCCACGGATGACGGCTTATAGGCAGGCGGTTGATATTATTGCGGGTCATTTCAAAGGGTATCAGGTAGAACACATTGATCGTCGCAAGAACGAGGCGGCGGATGCTCTATCACGGCTAGGTTCCCAACGTAAGCCGGTGCCGCCTAATGTCTTTCTGGACGTCGTATATCATCCGACTGCCAAGATACCTTCAGAGGAGGATTTGGCTGTTCCTGACCCGGAGGCAGAATTGGTGGCGGCTCTACATGTTATCCCAGATTGGACTATTCCTTATTTAGACTATTTAACCCGGGGCAAGTTACCAGAGGATGAAGATCTGGCTAGAAAGATCACCGGCCTTCTAAGTCCATGACGATAATTAACGTTGAGTTGCATAAATGCAGTGTAATAGGGGTTTTTCAATGTTGTGTTTCACCACAGGAGGGCCGGCAGATCTTGAGTGAGATCCACGCTGGAGATTGTGGGCACCATGCCGACTCAAAATCTTTGGTGGCCAAGGCTTTCCGGCACGGGTTCTTTTGGTTGACGGCTCACAAAGATGCAGAGGACTTAGTCCGTAAGTGCGGCTGTCAGAAATTTAGCCGGCGTGCTCATGTTCCGGCTCAAGAATTAAGGATGATACCAATCACTTGGCCGTTTGCGGTCTAGGGGCTGGACATGGTAGGGCCTTTCAAAAGATCCAAGGACAAGAAAACACACCTCCTGGTGGCGGTTGATAAATTTACCAAGTGGGTAGAGGCAGAGCCGGTCAGCAAATGTGATGCAGCTACATCAGTTCTGTTTGTCAAAAAGATAATCTACCGCTTTGGTTACCCGCACAGCATCATCACTGATAATGGTACAAATCTATCCAAGGGGGCTATGAAGAAATTCTGTGATGAAGAACATATCCGGCTTGATATATCAGTCGTGGCACATCCATAGTCCAACGGTCAGGCGGAGCGCGCCAATCAGGAAGTTCTAAGAGGAATTAAGCCGCGACTTATGGTTCCTTTGTAGCGAACGCCCGGGTGTTGGGTCGAAGAATTACCTTCTGTTTTATGGAGCATCAGAACCTCCCCTAACAGGTCCACGGGTTTCACACCCTTCTTTATGGTGTACGGCGCTGAGGCCATCTTACCCAGCGACATCCGACATGACTCGCCAAGGGTGGCGGCTTACGTTGAGACGGACAACGAGACGGCACGCCGAGATGCATTGGATGCTTTAGAAGAGGCGCGAGAGTTAGCAGCAGCCCAATCGGCAATTTATCAACAAAACCTGTGCCGCTATCACAGCCGCAGGGTCAAGACCCGGACGTTCCAGGAGGGCGACTTGGTGCTCCGGCTGATTCAGGACCAGACAAATATGCATAAACTATCGCCTCCATGGGAAGGACCCTTTGTGGTCAGCAGAAATCTCAACAACGGGTCATATTACCTAGTCGATGTCCGAGACGACTCAGATGCGGCGGGTCAGGAGACCCGTTGGCCATGGAACATCGCTCATCTCCGGCCTTATTTCACCTAAGGGTGTAAAGATCTACCATTGTACACTATCATTGTACATACCACAGTTATATGAATAAACAAGGAAGCCTCTACTATTTCATGCATCCTCGTACAAGAGAAGATTAAGCAATATTCCGGTCGATGCATCAGCTAAGGTCGGCGAACGGCAGTAGATGCCTATTAGCCAGGCGTTATGCCACAAAATCCGGCTCAAGACAATGAGTCGTGGCGAGGGCGGCTTCTCGCCTTCGGGTGCAGCTTCTAACGCCTATCCGCCGGCGCTTGGCGTCGTATTGCTGAACGGTGGTAGACACCTATTAAGCTGGGCATTTTACCACAAAAAACCCCGACTAAGGCAATTAGTCATGGCGAGGGCGGCTTCTCGCCTTCGGGTGCAGCTTCTAACGCCTATCCGCCGGCGGGTTACGCCGTAATTGCTGAGGGGGGCTTCTTGCCGACGGGTATCGCTTCTAACACCCTATCAGCCGGCTTTATGCCATCTCCGGCTAACCAGTTTAGCCGCGGTTATGAGAGGTTTTTTACCGACGGGTAGCTAACGTTTCATGACCCGCGAACGACGGCTTTCTGCCTCCTGGTAAAGCTTCTAATGTCTATTAGCCGGCCTAAGGCTATGTAAAAACAACTAAGATAACTTAGCTGCGGTGAACGGCGGCTTCTTACCTTCGGGTACAGCTTCTAAACGCCTATTAACTGTTCTCATAAAAATCCGGCTAAGGAAAAATTAGCCGCGGCGAGGGCGGCTTCTTACCTTCGGGTACAGCTTCTAATGCTTATCCGCCGGCGTTTACGCCATATTGTTACCTTTGGGTGTGTCTTCTAAATGCCTTATCGGCCAAGCTTTATGCCATTTCCGGCTAACCACATTGGCCATAATTATCAAAGAGGGAGTCACTACCTCCGGGTGTAGCTTACCTAATTTTGGCTGCAGGTGTCTTGTATGATGACAAGGCAAGTGTAAATAACTCAAAGCATACAAAGACAAATGGCAGACCAAAAGCCAGATCCTCTTATAAGACAAATTTCAGACTAGTTTTCATCTAGCTATTACACTCCCAGAGGAGATCAAAATTTTAGACAAAGTTTTTTCAGCCGTCACATGGCGGGTTAAGCTGATACAAAATCTTACAGCAGCAGCTAGTTAGCTGACGGGTCATCCTGCGCCGGCTCTTCTGGGGCCTTGATCTGGAGGTTGTCGAAATCCCAATTGCAGTTCGTTAGAGCCACAAAAGAGCCCTCAAAAAGGGTGACGGGTCAAGATCTGGAGCAAAGAGGTCCTTACTCCGAGCAGGTGTCAAATCTTTGCACTCGTATAAAGGACCCCAGACTCTCTTCTGCTTCGGGTCATACGCTGCTTGATAAGTTGACAAATCAACCTCCTCCGTCAAGACAGAAGCTAACACCCGGGACTCTTTCATGCACCGGCTGTAGTCAACATCAGTAAACTCCGAGCCGTCATCTTTTCTTGAAGGGAAGCCCTCCATCATCTCGGCGGCTGTCAGACCCGGAGCAAAGGCCAAAGCCCGGCTGATGCCCGCAATGGCCCCTTGGCGGGCGGCAGATTTCTTGAGTTCGGCGATTTGTTTTGGCTTGGTGGAGAAGAGCTCTAAGACACCCCTGAGAGTCGCTGGAATTTTCTCCTTATATTGCATGGCCTTGATAGTGCAGATTGCACTACAGTACAACTGCTCAGTTAAGGTATAGATGGCCTTCAACGGCAGCAGGCTATCAGAAGCCAACTGCCAGCTCCTAGGACCTGTATAAACCGGACAATTCAGATGAGTCTCCAGCTTAAGTAAAGATGAAACTATTTGAACCACAAAGTTGTCACAAGCTTACCAAAGAGGGCGGCTGACATTTTTCTTATGTGGCGCTTCAAACCTTGGAGTTCATCCGCCACAGCTATCAGCCGCTGGTCGGCGTCATCCGCCCATTGGGTCAAGGCGGTCTTCTCAGATTCAGTTGACTCTTTAAGGGCAGCAAAATCAGCCTTGATTGTGGCCAGCTCTTTAGAGAGAAGCCGACACTTATCATCGGCGACGCTGCGGGCTTCTTGTTGAGCCGCTAAGTTGGTCTTCAGGTCCATCAATTGTTACCCGGCTTCGTTTAAAGCTTCCTGTGACACATCAAAATACAGGATAAGTCACTAGAATGGAAATCATATCAAATAATGAAGGTTAAAACACAAAATTATGCAAGTTTCAAGCAGATTGCAAGCAATATGTTTGACACTTGGGGGCTAATGTATATTTGATCTTCGAGCTTACAACACAGTTTCGGCTCATCTTCATCAAAGTTAATCCGGAACTTGGGGGCTATGATATGACTCTTCAAATTTGCTTATAATGAAAGCTCCGACTCAACGTTATTAAGTTTGAGTTGGCTCTTGGGGGCTACGATTGGCTGTTCACGTTATCTACAGTGAAGATCCGACTCAACTCTAGCATGTTGAGCCAGCCCTTGGGGACAAAGGCTTTGGATTTTCTACAGAGGATCAGGAAAGACCCGGTTCACCTCTTAACTAGATTGAACCGGCCCTTGGGGGCTAAGTAAGGTTATAGCAGCAAGAGGAATACCTCATATTTTGTTTTCATCAAAGTTACCAGCCGAAGCTCCAGATCCCGGCTGGTGGTAAGCCGGTTTATATACCCGGCGTGGAGCTCTTCGGCCGACATCTTCTCAAGGGAAGAGTCGAAATCCAGCTTCTTGGAGGCCTCGACAGACTCTTTATGCCTGGTCAGCACATGAGCCGGAGGGGACTGGAGAGAAGAGCCGGTGATCACAACCTCTAGAGTTGCAGTGGCCTTGGCAGGACTTGGCGGCTTTGAAGGACCCCTTAGAGGGCTCTCCGGGATGATATCTTCAGCAGCTGGCTCAGTGGAAACAATTGGCGGATCTACATCCGGTTGTGGCTCCTCCGGTTGTCCCTGCTCCGGCTCTTCAGCGGCAGGGCTGGGGGAGGGCTTGTTGGTCTTCCGACGCTTGGCTTGAGCACTGCAAGATAGAAAAGTGAGAATCCAAAGGATATTACTACCCTACAAAGAATCAGATATTATAGTGTAAAGACACTTACAGCGGGTTGATCTTCGGAGGCGGTAGAACGGTCGCCGAAGAGTCGCCGGAGGAGGGCGACTTCTGAGATGAAATTCAAGAAGGATGAGACAGCACTAAGGTTATAAAGAGAAATGAATTAAACAAGAACACATACCTCAGCAGAGCGTTTCTTCGGAGCCGACGAGTTCGGCAAGCCGTACATAAGCTCAGTAGAGCCGGCGCTCCGGGTCTGGCGACGTTCAGCCTGTTGTTGCTTTTTAAAAAGAAAATCGGGAGCCAGGTAAGCAAGAGGATGAGAAAGAGGAACTTTTCTGGCAACCCGCCGCGGCTTTCGAGGGACAAAATATTCTGAGTCGGAAGAGACATAGTTTACTTCAGGGGCATTGGCGCGGCTGGTCTCCACTTCATCCTGCGAGTAAAGCAAGCATTAGTAAAACAGGAAGGCAAAGAATCAAGCAAACAACTAAATTTTTTCCTCTGAGCTGGATGACCGTGGCGGGTCAAACCACTCCTCTCACGGGGCGTCTTTCTTTGGCTTCTTGGCTGGGGCCTTCTTCTTGAGCTTCTTAAAAGGAGGGATGTATTCCTTCCAGAAATCAGAGTCGGCCTACGAAAATAACCCGGAGAAGAGTAATAGATCAGCAAGGTACAAGCAACATACAAGAGACGGATGGGAAGAAGTTAACTTACATCTCGAGCCGGATTGTTGACGCTGAAAGGCGCTAGGCCAATGGCGCTGCATGAGCCGGAGGCTTCATGGACAAGGCTCCGGATGATAGTGGTAATGTCATCCTCTGTCAAGGTTGATTTGCTGAAGCACAAGGAGCTGTCATACTTGCCTTCAGATTCACACATAAGACGACTTCTACGGCTTAAGGGCATGATCCGCCACGAAATCTAGCAGCGAATCAAATCCAGTCCGGTCAAACCGTTGGTCATGAGTGCCTTGATCTTGGCGTGAGCCGGTTCATATCTGGCATGCTCTGAAACTGAGAGCCGGCCAGGAAGCTCTGAATCTGTCCTGAGTCGGGAGGGACGATAACCCGACAATGGGTGCTCATCTTCAGGAGAGGTGTCCTTGCAGTAGAACCAGGTCTTATTCCAATCCTTTGGATGACTCGGCATCTGTGCAGCCGGAAAAATGATGTCTCTGCGTCGTTGAATGGAAATACCGCCAAGTTCCAGACTTGGACCGCTTTTCATTTCGGTTTGGCGGTTGGCGTAGAAGAACTCTTGAAACAACCCCACAGACGGCTTGATTTGCAGAAAGGCTTCGCAGAGCACTTGGAAATTGCATATGTTTGAAACGGAGTTGGGGGCCAAGTCTTGAGGGTGAAGCTTGTACAAATGAAGAACGTCACGGAAGAATTTAGAGCCGGGCGACACGAACCCTCGCTCGATATGGTCAGAGAAAACTACTACCTCTCCTTGTTGGAGAGAGGGCCAAGTCTCATCACCTGGAACCCGCCAGTGAAGGACCTCCTTGGAAGGAAGAGTGCCCGCGTCAACAAAATCCGCTAAGTACTCTTCTGTGACGCTAGATCTGACCCAGTTGCATGAGTTGGAAGTGCAGGACATGGCGGCGGCTTAAAGACTGTGCAAAAATTAAATATGCGGTGAGTTAAGAGCAAGCAATATCTGTGACCGTTTACAATTTTAAGGGCTCTACAAATACTACGCCATAGTCCGGCTGATGAGAGCTGGAGAGGTCTGGCGGTTCAACAAGGAAGGGAGGAGCGAAAATCGGCTAAGTCCTGAAAAACAGGTTTCACAAATTACCGCTGCAATTATGGATCTACAAAAACAGGAAAATAGATTCTTATTTTTAGACCGAGCGAGGAACAGGCGGAACAGAAAGGAACGAAACAAAGCTGCGACGGTTCACGCATTGCGCACGGCTTCCTTGTGCGCGGTGGCACGGCGGAGACGCGCACTAAAGACGTCGACAACGTTTGAATACCCTAACGGTGGCGATGGAGGAGCCCGAGCGACGGCGGCGGAGCTTCCCGCGAACCCTGCTATGGCGGCGATGGATCTAGGGGGAGCTTGAACTTACTAATAATGGAGCAACGGACGCGGAAGAGGCTCTGGTACGACTCAGGTTGATGTAGCGGCCTGGTTGACGGCGATGAGAAGGCGGCGCCGGAGCAGGGAGCGCCGGAGCAGAGACGATGAAGGGAAGAAGATGAAGAGAGAGCGGGAGAAGGAAAGCTTCCCCCTGCAACAGGTCTTATTTAAAGAGAAGACAGGGCAGGCGCGAAAATTTAGGCGACAGAAACCATTTGACCGAGGCGGACGCCTCGATTTTTAGGCTGACCATTTAATAAAAGATTCGGTGATACGTCAGCAGATCTCGTGACCTCACGCCGGGTCATCATCGGGCGACTCGCCAAAGAGCAGAAGATTAGGATGAAGTGAGCAAGCTCAATTCAACCTAGGGCCTAATGTTGGGGATATAACCCCGCAATATGACCTGCCCTGGAAGGCTCCGGGTCATGTTGATGGCTCGTGAGCCGGCCCAAGGGTGAGCCATAAAGCCAACAACCCATGAAGATAGACGGCTCATGGTGTGGGCTGCAAGGTGGCCCGGACTGAGAAGACCCGGGCGTGGAAGCTGCTCGGAGACAGTTTGGACAAGAAGATAGAGTAAGACTCGGATAGACAATGAGAGTCGGTTAAACAATTGTAAAGACCCGTGGTCCTGACCTCTTATATAAAGGCAGACCCGGGGCGACTTAGAGATGAGGTGATCGAGAACTAGGTCAAGCTTTAGCTCCCTTGTAATCGATACAACAAGCAATACAAGCACAAGCAGGACGTAGGCTATTACCTCGACTTGAGGGGCCGAACCTGGGTAAACCCGTGTCCTTCATCCCAATCAACCCCTTTGAGTCCATCACATTAGCGATGGCCTCGAATCCAAGTCCGTTCACCCGGACATCTGCCGTGATAAATCCACGACAGGAGCTATTTGAACTCTTCACAAAATGTTGTGATCAAGGTTATACTTCCATCTTGAGCTAAGAATAAATGTCAACATCAAACTGAAGTGGAATGCTCAAGTCAAAGGTATTAGTTATTTTGGTTGTACTTGTATGGATCAACAACCATCGAAAGAGATATATGCCCAAGTATGTGTTGGGGAACGTTGCATGGGAAACAAAATTTTCCTACGCACACACAAGATCTATTCATGGTGATGAGCATCTACGAGAGGGAGAGTGGATAAACATACCCTTGTATATCACTAAGCAGGATGCGTTAAGAAACACGGTTGATGTAGTCGAACGTCTTCGCGATCCAAATCGCAAGCTGTCCCGCGATCCAATCACGATCCATCCCGATCTAGCACCGAACGGACGACACCTCCGCGTTTAGCACACGTATAGCTCGATGGCGATCTCCGCCTTCTTGATCCAACAAGAGGGGGCAGATAGGTATATGAGTACTCCGGAAACACGACGACATGGTGACGGTGGTGGTGGAGCTGATTCGGCAGGGCTTCGTGAAGCACCGCCGAAAACGATCTAGAGGAAAATGGTCTAGACGGGGGGGGGGGGAGGGGAGGGGAGAGGGCTGCACTGTGGCTTGGGGTGCATCTGCCCTCTCTCCTATCCAATATATATAGGAGGGAGGGGAGGGAATGGCGCCCTACGGTTTCCCCCTAGGGTCGGCCGAACCAGGGAGGAGAGGAGTCCCCCTCCAACTAGGAGGTAGGCACGGGAGGAGTCCTCCTCCTACTAGGACTCCTCCCCCTCTCCTCTTTCCTGTGCATAGGCCCATAGGGGCTGGCCACCCATCCCACCAGGGGCTGGTGCGCCACCTCTAAGGCCCATGTGGCCCCTTGTGGTGTATGGGCCCCACTTGGTGGACCTCCGAAACCCATTCGTCACTCCCGGTACACTACTGGAAATGCCCGAAACTTTTCCGAAGTTCAAACACCACTTTTGTATATATCAATGTTTATTTCCGAACCATTACATAGCTCCTCATGACGTCCAGGATCTCATCCGGGACTCCGAACAACCTTCAGTCACCAACATACATAACTCAGTACTACCAAAATGTCATCGAACGTTAAGTGTGCAGACCCCGCGGGTTCGAGAACTATGTAGACATGATCGAGACACCTCTATGGTCAATAACCAATAGCGGAACCTGGATGCCCATATTGGTTCCTACATATTCCATGAAGATCTTTATCGGTTGAACCTCTATCTCAAGGATTCAGTTGATCCCGTATGCAGTTCCGTTTGTTCTTCGGTATGTTACTTTCCCAAGATTCGATCGTTGGTATCTCTATACTTAGTTCAATCTCGTTACTGGCAAGTCTCTTTTCTCGTTATGTAATACAAGATCCCGTGGCTAAATCTTTAGTCACATTTCTTGCAAGACTCATAGTGATGTTGTATTACCGAGTGGGCCCTGAGATACCTCTCCGTCACACAGAGTAACAAATCCCAGTCTTGATCCATTCCCACTAAACAGACTCCCTCGGAGATACCTGTAGAGCATCTTTATAGTCACCCACTTACGTTGCGATGTTTGATACACAGAAGGTATTCCTCCGGTGTCAATGAGTTGCATTATATCATGGTCATAGGAACATATACTTGACATGCAAAAAACCATAGCAATAAACTGACACGATCATATGCTACGTTCATAGTTTGGGTCTTGTCCATCACATCATTCTCCTAATGACGTGATCCCGTTATCAAATGACATATCATGTCTATGGCTAGGAAGCCTTGACCATCTTTGATCAACGAGCTAGTCTACTAGAGGCATACTAGGGACACAATGTTGTTTATGTATCCACACATGTATTTGAGTTTCCAATCAATACAATTATAGCATGGATAATAAACGATTATCATGAACAAGGAAATATAATAATAACTACTTTATTATTGCCTCTAGGGCATATTTCCAACAGTCTCCCACTTGCACTAGAGTCAATAATCAAGCTCACATCACTATGTGATTTACATTGTAATGAATCTAACACCCATACAATTCTGGTGTTGATCATGTTTAGCCCTTGGTGAAGGTTTAGTCACGGGTCTGTGACATTCAGATCGTGTGTGCACTTTGCAAATATTTATGTCCTCCTCCTTGATGTAATCGTGGATGGAATTGAAGCGTCTCTTTATGTGTCTGGTCCTCTTGTGAAACCTTGGTTCCTTGGCCAGAGCAATGGCACCAGTGTTGTCACAGAACAAAGTCATTGGGTTCAGTGCACTGAGCACTACTCCAAGATCTGTCATGAACTCCTTCATCCAGACACCTTCCTTCTCCGCCTCCGAGGCAGCGATGTACTCCGCTTCACATGTGGAATTAGGTACCACGCTCTGCTTGGAACTACACTAGCTTACCGCTTCCCCATTGACAATGTATACGTATCTGGTTTCAGACTTAGAGTTATCCAGATCAATGTCAAAGCTTGCATTGACGTAATCCTTTCGACGAGCTCTTGATCACCTCCATAAATGAGAAACATTTCCTTAGTCCTTTTCTGTTACTTAAGGATATTCTTGACCGTCGTCTAGTGCTCCATTCCTGGATCACTTTGAAACCTTCCGGCCATACTTATGGCAAGGTTGACATCGGGTCTTGTGCACAGCATTGCATACATGATAGAGCCTATGGCAGAAGCATAGGGGATGACACTCATCTTCTCTCTATCCTCTGCAGTCACTAGTCATTGAGTCTTACTCAACTTCACACCTTCAATACAGTCAAGAACCCCTTCTTGGACTGATCCATTTTGAACTTCTTCAAAACTTTGTCAAGGTATGTGCTCTGTGAAAGTCCTATTAAGCGTCTCGATCTATCTCTATAGATCTTGACGCCTAATATGAAAGCAGCTTCTCCTAGGTCCTTCATTGAAAAAATCGTGTTCAAATATTCCTTCATGCTTTCCAACATTTCTATATTGTTTCCAATCAGCAATATGTCATCCACATATAATATTAGAAACACTATAGAGCTCCCACTCATTTTCTTGTAAATACAAGCTTCTTCGTAAACCTGTATAAACCTGAACGCTTTGATCACCTCTCAAAATGAAAATTCCAACTCTGAGATGCTTGCACCAGTCCATAAATGGATCGCTGGAGTTTGCAAACTTTGTTAGCATTTTCTGGACCGACAAAACCTTCTGGTTGTATCATATACAACTCTTCCTTAAGGAAACCGTTAAGGAACACTGGTTTGACATCCATCTGCCAAATTTCATAATCAAAAAATGTAGCTATTGCTAACATGATTCTGACGAACTTAAGCATCACTATGGGTGAGAAGGTCTCATCGTTGTCAACTCCTTAAACTTGTGAAAAACCCTTTGCCACAAGTCGAGCTTTATAGACGGTGACATTACCGTCCACGTTCGTCTTCTTCTTAAAGATCCATTTGTTCTGAATGGCCTTTCTCCCTCCAGGTAATACTTCCAAAGTCCATACTTTGTTTTCATACATGGATCCCATCTCGGATTTCATGGCCTCTAACCATTCGTTGGAATCCAGGCCCATCACCGCTTCTCCATAGCTCGTAGGTTCATCATTGTCCAACAACATGACCCCTAAGATAGGGTTACCGTACCACTCAGGAGAAGTAAGTGCCCTTGTCGACCTATGAGGTTTGATAGTAACTTGATCCGAAGCTTCATGATCATCAACATTAATATCCTTTTCAACTGATGTAGGCTCCACACAAACGTCTTTCTGCGCTACGCTACTCTCTGGTTGAAACAAAGGTTCAACTGTTGGAAATATGCCCTAGAGGCAATAATAAATTAGTTATTATCATATTTCCTTGTTCATGATAATCGTTTATTATCCATGCTATAATTGTATTGATCGGAGACTTAGATGCATGTGTGGATACATAGACAAAACCATGTCCCTAGTATGCCTCTATTGGACTAGCTTTGTCACGCCCAAGATGCGCGCCTATCCGTTTAAGGCATGAGGGCCTCGCAAGGGATAGAGGCGCATCTTGCCGTTAGCAAGAATAGTATCATCACAACATACAATACTGAATGAGAAGAGTATACAAGTTGGCTTACACTCGCCACATGCTAACTTACAATGTCACTCAAATCATAGCATCAAGTTGAACACATGGTCCGACTATGGACGAAATCAAACGATAAAAGAAGCTGCAAATGATACTATTAAGCTATCCCAAAGATCACGACCAGGTCCTCTACTCATCCAGATATGCCACGTACATCCTGCCTCTCTCCTCATCATACTCCCACTTGAGCTGAGTAAGTTCATCCTACACGAACTCATCTGAACCTGCACCTGGATTATTGTAGTAAACTGTGAGCCACAGAGGACTCAGCTATCATGTGCCCAGGTACCAAGACTATTTAAGCTTAGGAAGGAAGGGTGATGTTTAGTTTGCAGCAGCGCTAAGCATTATATGATGGCTAGCTTACGCAACATGAAATAAATATGAGTGGCCTACGAAGAACGATCGAATCTGGTATGATCTCTAAGAGATCCTGAACACTTACTTACGTCAATCATAACCCCACCGTGTTCTCTCTTGGTTCATATTCACGAGCAGAGACGATCACGGTTACTCACACAGTTGATGTGTTTTAATTAGAGTTTACTTCAAGTTTTCTATAACCAGGTGTTAAACAAATATCCAAGCCGCCACATAACCGCGGGCACGGCTTTCTAAAAGATTTAACCCTGCAGGAGTGCTCCAACTAGTCCATCATAAATAACCACACTCCATGGGAATAGCCTCGAACACGGTTCTCGCGATCCTCATAGACAATTCCAAAGGAGTCCAACACCTCGAGTAAACCCGAAGAAAGTCAGACTCCACACGCAAGACATTCGATAAGGTAAAACAAATCCAGCAAGACCACCCGACGTGTCGGCGAACCTAATAAGAGCCGCGTATCTCGTTCTCAAGACACGACGAATAAGCACAGCGTATAGTGGCCTGATAGAAATCTCCCGAGTTGCCCCGGGTTGGCCCCGCACACGGCTCTAGTTTGGACCAACACTCATGAGGAGCACTGGCCCGGGGGTTGATTAATTATCCACGGGTTTGCAAGACCCTATGCAGTTTTATTAAGTTGTTAGGTAAATGTAGTACCAATGTTGGGTCTTGCCAGACAAGTTTTAATCTTAACCGAATAACAAGGGGGTCCCCATAACAACCCCGAGCATGTTAGGAGCACAAAGTATGGAAAACATAACACCGGTAACAAGGAACTAATGGCGGTAGCAGCGGAACAAAACATTCAGCAAAAGGCCAAGCCTTCCACCAATACCAGATATATATGTGCATTAAATTAAATAACAGAATTATTGTGATATCCAATCCATGTTGTCACATGGAACAACCTGCACCTGCAACTAAGAACGCTATAAGAGGGGCTGAGTAGCGGTAACTTAGCCAATCAACGGTTTGCTGGGATGTGGCGGTTAGAGGCTATCATAGCAACATGGGGGACGATATCATGTGGTAGGTGGTGCAGTTGTAACGATAAGAACGAGAAACTAGCAAGCAAATATAGTATTGGGATCCGGGTACAATCATCTTGCCTGTTGGTTCTTCAGCGGAACAAGTAGTGGGATCCTCGTAGTGGTACTCTCCTGGGTCCTCGTACTCAGTATCAACACTCGCGTCTATCCAAGGGAAACAGCAACAATAAACATCCAACCAAGGTGCAATGCACAATCAAAATGATGCATGATCATTTATGAAGAATTATAACATGGCAATCCAAAACTAGTCACGTTTCACATGCAAAGTTGTTTATTAATGGATCTGGACAGAACCTCATGTTAAGTTATTTAGACATGCATGAACATGGCAAATATGGATGCATCATGCAAAATCGATGAAAATGCATATAAGGATCGCAAGAAACGGAGCTACGGTTCTCGAGATACGCTCACGACAAGGTACGGAGGCAAAACACAAGATCACCAAATACCTGGGCTAATTCTTGGAATTCTAAGGTGGCCACTGTATAGGTGATGAAAAATCAATCACAATAGACTCGAGAATCACTCGATTCCATGGAGTATAACTCCCACAACTCACAAAACAAAATAACACCAAATCTGTCACAAACAGCAACATAGCAATTTGAAAAGCTCACAACTAGAGCTACAAGAACCCTACAGCCACAAACAAGATATGGACAGAATCTACTCAACAACCACATCAATTTATACAACTATGCAATCAGCAAAAGAGGCACACATCAATATGCATGGAGTAATCAAGTAGGCATGATGAATTAGGTTTTTAGGGACAGTGAAAATTCCAGCTTTCTGGAATCTGGGTTAACAAAGTAGCAAGTTGACAACAATGGTTAAATATGCTAGAGAGCTCCAAATGGCATGAAAATTACCATGATGGTAGATGACAATATCTACTACAAATACCTAGCACTGAGCATGATCAAAATCCAACCACAGCACTTGCTACAATCCACTCTTCATGGCAAAACAACAACAGCAGAATCTCCAAACAGCCATTTATAAGCCGGATGAACAGTAACAGAAAGTAGCCAACTAAACAGCATGGTTCCCACTGATCTGGTGACTTAACACTAATAAAAAAAATACAGGGGTGTTCACAGCTACTTTAACTAGCAATTTCATGTTGGCAAGAACTTAAAATCATGCATAGATTAATTCATATGAAAAAGACAAAAGGGCATCATAGCATAAAAATACAGTTTTGTCAAAATGACCCAAAGTCAAATCTGACTTCTCAGATGCATTCATGGGTTGATTCTACCCCACAATCATTACTAATACCTATATGCTTGCATGGAACATGAGGGAGCAATGCTAGGTCAAAATTAACCCCTATAGCTCATGAGTGACTTATGACACATCAGTAACTTGAAGACAATGGCCCCAAATGACATGGGCTCTATGCATACAAGTTGGAAATGGTTAAATAGCACCCTAGGAACATGATATCATGGCATAGCATCATTTACAAGGATGAAACTAGCTAGAAGAGAAACTATGCTAATATGAGAGAAACCTACACATGGAGCTAAGCATGCACTTACATCCACACATTCATATATATAGGCACACATGCATTTACCAAGCAAGTGTATGTGCAAAAGCACTCCACACACCACAACACATGAACCAAACATGTGTATATGCCTTAGGCATATACACACACCACATACCTATGCATAAGTGCATGAACACATGCACCTACTCAACTCACACACAAGGGTGTATGCATAGCTTCCACACACTACACACTACACACACTAACCAACTCATCCACATGTTAACATGCACATGCAATGCATACACATGTACATACCACATACACAAGGGTGTGTATGTGGAACATACACACACACATGCAAACATTGCACTACCACCACACACACACATACATGTGCAAAACACATGCACAACACATACATATATATATGCATATATACACTAGGTATATATATGCAAACACACATATTACACATACACTAATATGTGCAAAGCACAAGCACACACATATGTGTGTATGAGAACATACACACACATGTTAATATGGCTAAACAGAAGCTAAAGGAAAAAATCTAACAAAACATACACATACACAAGATTTACCTAGCAACATAAAGAAGTAAAACAAATGCAAAACAACAACAACAGAGCAAATAATCACAAAAGGGGTTGGGGGACTCGAACCCACGACCTCCCTGTCTCGCACTGCACCCCACACCACTACACTACTTGGCCGGATCTTAACAGAGGAGGGGCACCACAGAACTAATACACACGCGCTCGTCCTATACTGACGAAACTGAAGAAAAGAACAGAGCACCGGAGATAGAACAACGACGACGCGATTCCGGCGATCCACGGTGATCTGGCGATAGCTGCTACTCCCACACACGCGGGGGCAACGAGCGGATCCATTCCCCTGCTCACCTCGCGGTGAGGAGGAAGGAGGCGAGCGACAGGAGCTCGAACTGCTACCGGCGGCGACAGGCAACGGAGGCGATCGAAACGAGCTACGCACAGAGGAGAAGACCTACGGGGACCGGCGGCTCACCTTGGAGGAAGGCAACGACGAACCGATCACGACGGAGTCGACGACGGGGAAGGAGATGCTCGGGGACGCGGCGGCAACGGAGGGGAAGAAGACCCGACCGCGCTACAATGTCGAGGAGGAAGAAGAAGGCCTCCCGGGGCCTTCTAGCACCTGGAATAGAACGACGACACGACACCAGAGCTCCTGGACGCCATGGACGACGATGGGCTCGACGGAGACGACGAGCTGGTCACCGGCGACGTGCTACGCTCATTGAACTCTCTCTGAACCCTTACCTGACAGGGGAAAGAAGAGAGGAGGGAGAGCGGAGGAGAGCTCGATGGGGGCTGCGGCGGCGGTGGAGGGAAGAGGAACCCTAGGCGGGGACGCACGTACGCCGAGGGGGGACTAAATACCACGGGGCTGACGGCGACGGCAACGGAAAAGGGCGACGCGGCGACGGTCTCTCTCTGAACCAACTGACGGAGGAGGACGACAGGGCAGGTGGCCGTCACTGCTCACGTGGGCTGGGCCTCGGCCCAACTGCTCCTCCTCTCTCTCTCAAATAAAACAGAGAAGGGTTTTCTTTTAAATAAAACAGCCAGGATAAAAAAATAAAGCCCAGAGCAAAAGAAAAAGGTTTGGGTGAAAACAAAAATAGTTTTGAGAAGGAAATATTATGCTCCTATTTATAAAAATGTTAAATGGAATTATTTCACAAGTTATTTTTAATATATTAATAAAACAGCCCCTGTTATAAATAGGTTTCAAAATCCAAACACATCCAAATAACAAAAGCTTCACTCCCAATATTCATAAGAACATTAGGGCCACCTCTTGAGCATTTTAAAAGATTTTTAAAACAACTTAAAATCTGCCAAGAAATCATTTAGGAATAAAAGGCAACGAGAGGGGTTTTTGAGAAGGAAGAAAAGAGAGGTAGAAGAGGGAGAGGTTGCACACATGGAGACCACCACTCTCAAGGCCAAAACCACTCAAGGCACATCATATACATGATCCAATACAAGACACACAACACACGCAAGCATGATGAATGGCATGATGATGAAATGATGGATGACATGATGCATGAATGCCAAAACACCATGAAGACAAAGGTGCAATCATCTCATAGCTCATGACACAAGGTTCATACATATGGTTACATGCCAAATAAGGTAGGGACATCACTTGGGATGTCACAAGCTTGTTGATCAAAGATGGTTAAGGTTTCCTAGCCATGGACATGAGATGTCATTTGATAACGGGATCACATCATTAGGAGAATGGTTTGATGGACAAGACCCAAACTACAAACGTAGCATTTGATCATGTCAGTTTATTGCTACTGTTTTCTGCATGACAAGTATATGTTCCTATGACCATGAGATCATGCAACTCACTGACACCGGAGGAGTGCCTTGTGTGTATCAAATGTCGCAACGTAACTGGGTGACTATAAAGGTACTCTACAGTATCTCCAAGGGTGTCTGTTGAGTTGGCATGGATCAAGACTGGGATTTGTTACTCCGTGTGATAGAGAGGTATCTCAGGGCCCACTCGGTAATACAACATCACAACAAGCCTTGCAAGCAATGTGACTAAGTGTTAGTCACGGGATCTTGTATTATGGAACGAGAAAAGAGACTTGCCGGTAACGAGGTTGAACTAGGTATGGAGATACCGACGATCGAATCTCGGGCAAGTAACATACCGAAGAACAAAGGGAACGTTATACGGGATTGACTGAATCCTTGACATAGAGGTTCGACCGATAAAGATCTTCGTAGAATATGTAGGAACCAATATGGTCATCCAGGGTCCGCTATTGGTTATTGACCGTAGAGGTGTCTCGGTCATGTCTACATAGTTCTCGAACCCACAGGGTCTGCACACTTAAGGTTCGGTGACGTTTCGATAGTATAGAGTTATGTATGGTGGTGACCGAAGGTTGTTCGGAGTCTCGGATGAGATCCCGGATATCACGAGGATCTCCGGAATGGTCCGGAGGTAAATATTGATATATAGGAAGTCCCATTTTGGTCGCCAGAAAAGTTTCGGGCTAATCGGTAATGTACCGGGAGTGCCGGTAGTGTACCGGGAGACCACCGGGAGGGGTATTTCGACCCAAGAGGCTTCATGGGCTGTGGGAGAGTAAATACCAGACTTTTGTGGGCTGGTGGAAGTCCCACACAAGGCCCATGCGGCTGGGAGAAAAAGCCCAAAGGGAAAAAGGTGGAAAAAGGCCAAAAAAAGGAGGAATCCTAGTCTTACTAGGATTGGAGGAGGAGTCCTCTCCTTCCCACTTTGGCCGACCCAAGGGCTGGCTTTTTGGCAGCCAAGCCTCCTCCTCCTCTCCTCCTATATATACTAGAGGATTTTAGGGTTTTGGCACAGAATTTTCAGCCACGTGCTACCCGTTCCTCTAGTGCATAGTCTCTCCTGTAGATCGGTTTTCTGCAGTGCTTAGGCGAAGCCCTGCCAGAATTGCTCCACCACCATCGCTGGAGCACTGTCACGTTGCCGGTGAACTCTTCCTCCTCTCCACTTCCTCTTTCTGGATCAAGATGGTGGATATCGTCATCAAGATGCACGTGTGCTGAACACGGAGGTGCCGTCCGTTCGGCGCTAGATCGGAAGGACCATGATCAAGATCACGAGACGGATCGTGATGAGTTTGCGGGACGGATCGCGACGAGATCGTGGGATGGATCATGATGAGTTCGCGGGATGGATCGTGATTGGATCGCGGGACGGATCGTGATGAGATCGCTGGACGCTCGGCGATTTGGATCGCGAAGACGTTCGATTACACCAACCGCGTTTCTTAACGCTTCCCGCTTAGCGATCTACAAGGGTACGTAGATCCACTCTCCCTCTCATAGATGCTCATCACCATGGATAGATCTTGCGTGTGCGTAGGAATTTTTTGTTTCCCATGCAACGTTCCCCAATAGTGGTATCAGAGCTAGGTCTATGTGTAGATGAGATCTCGAGTACAACACAAAAGGTTTGTGGGCGTTGATGCTTAGATTGCTTACTTCCTTGGTCGGATTTTGGTTCAGCGGTATTGTGAGATGAAGCGGCCCAGACCAACATTACTCGTACGCTTACGAGATACTGGTTCCCTTGACCGCAACTTGTTGCATAGATGGCTTGCGGGTGCCAGTTTCTCTCACTTTAGTTGGATCGGATTCGACAAAGGCGGTCCTTGAGAAGGTTGAAAAGCAACTAGTGTATCACCATTGTTGTTTTTGCATAGATGAGAATTGTTCTTGCTAGATACCCGTAGCAGCCACGTAAAACATGCAACAACAATTAGAGGACGTCTAACTTGTTTTTGCAGGGTATGTTGTGATGTGATATGGCCAATTACATGATGTGATATATGTGATGTATGAGATGATCATGTGATGTATAGATTATCATGACTTTCATGTCAATGAGTACGGCAACCGGCAGGAGCCATAGGGTTGTCTTTAATTATTGTATGACCCGCGTGTCAATCATTAAGCGCTATGTAATGCTTTACTTTATCGCTAAACGGTAGCAATAGTAGTAGAAGCATGTTGGGTGCGACAACCCCGATGGCGACACGTTGATGGAGATCAAGATGATGGAGATCATGGTGTCTTGCCGGTGACGATGGAGATCATGCCGGTGCTTTCTAGATGGAGATCAAAAGCACAAGTTCATGGCCATATCATGTCACTTATGATTTGCATGTGATGTTAGTCCTTTTATGCACCTTGTTTTGCTTAGGACGATGGTAGCATTATAAGGTGATCCCTCACTTAATTTCAAGATAAATTGTGTTCTCCCCGAGTGTGCACCGTTGCGAAAGTTCGTCGTGTTGAGACACCACGTGATGATCGGGTGTGATATACTCTACATTCACATACAACGGGTGCAAGCTAGTGTTGCACGTGGAGAACACTTGGGTTAAACTTGACGAGCCTAGCATGTACAGACATGGCCTCGGAACACAAGAGACCGAAAGGTCGAACATGAGTCATATAGTAGATATGATCAACATGATGATGTTCACCATTGTAACCACCTCAACTCACGTGATGATCGGACTTGAGTTGGTGAATTTGGATCATGTATCACTCGGATGACCGGAGGGATGTCAATTTGAGTGGGAGTTCTTAAGTAATATGATTAATTGAACTCATTATCATGAACATAGTCAGTAGTATCTTTGCAAACTGTGTTGTAGATTACTAGCTCACGCTGTAGCTCCCTTGAATTTTTATATGTTCCTAGAGAAATAGAGTTGAAAGATGATGGTAGCAATATTGCGGACTGGCTCCGTGATCTGAGGATTGTCCTCATTGCTACACGGAAGGCTTATGTCCTTAATGCACTGCTCGGTGCACCAACCCCTCTAGCGTTGTTTGTAGATGTTGTGAACATGTGACAGGCACGTTCTGATAACTACTTGATAGTTTAGTGCATCATGCATTACAGCTTAGAATTGAGGCTCCGAAACGTTTTGAACGTCATGGAACATATGAGATGTTCTAAGAGCTGAAATTAGGATCTCAGGCTCGTGCCCGTGTTGCGAGATATGAGATCTCCAACAAGATTCTTTGCCTGTAATATGAAAGAGAATAGCTCAATCGTTGAGCATGTGCTCAGATTGTCTGGGTGCTACAATCGCTTGAATCGAGTGGGAGTTGATCTTCCAGATAAGATAGTGATTGATATAGTTCTCCAATTCACTATCACTAAAGCTACTAGAACTTGGTGATGAACTATAAAACGCTAGGGATAGAAATAATGATCCCTGAGCTATTCGCAATGTTTGACACCGCGAAGGTAGAAATCAAGAAGGAGCATCACAGTGTTGATGGTTAGTCAAAACGACTAGTTTCGAGAAGGGCAAGAGCAAGGAGGGAAACTTCATGGATAGCAAGTCAGTTGCAGCTCCAATGAAGCAACCCAAAGTCTAAACCCAAACCCGAGACTAAGTGCTTCGATTATGAGGAGAACGGTCGCTGAAGCGGAACAACCCTAGATACTTGGTAGATAGGAAGGCTGGCAAAGTCGATATAAGTATATTTGATATACGTGTTATTGATGTGTACCTTGCTATTAATCCTAGTAGCACCTGGGTATTGGATACCGGTTCGGTTGCTAAATGTTAGTAACTCGAAGTAAAAGCTACGGAATAAACGGATACTAGCTAAGTGTGAGGTGACGATGTGTGTTGGAAATGTTTCCAAGGTTGATGTGATCAACATCGCATGCTCTCTCTACCTTCGGGAATAGTGAAAAACCTAAATACGTGTTATTTGGTGTTTTGCGTTGAGCATGAACGTGATTAGATCGTGTTTATTGCAACACGGTTATTCATTTAAGTTAGAGAATAATGGTTATTCTGTTTACATGAATAATACCTTCAATGGTCATGCACCCAGTGAGAATGGTTTGTTGAATCTTGATCGTACTAATACACATGTTCATAACATTGATGCCAAAACATGCAAAGTTAATAATGATAGTACCACATACTTGTGGCACTGCCGCTAAATGTCATATTGGTATAAAACGCATGAAGAAACTCCATGCTGATGGATCTTTGGACTCTTTCGATTTTGAATCGGTTAAGACATGCGAACCATGCCTCTTGGTCAAAGATGACTAAGGACCCCGTTTTCTGGTTTGACGGAGCGGGCAAGTGATTTATTGGAAATGATACATGTTGATGTATGCAATCCAATGAGTTTTGTAGCGTGCGGTGGATATCGTTGTTTTCTTACCTTCACTGATGATTTGAGTAGATATAGTGTATATTTACTTAATGAAACACAAATATGAATCATTTGAAAGGTTCAAGCAAATTCAGAGTGAAGTTTAAGATCATCGTGACAAGAAGATAAAAATATCTGCGATATGATCGTGGAGGTGAATATCCGAGTGACGAGTTTGGCATACAACTTTAGACAATGTGAAAGTTGTTTCACAACTCACACCACCTGGAACACCATAGTGTGATGGTGCGTCCAAATGTCATAGTCGTGCTCTATTGGATATGGTGCGTGCTATGATGTCTCTTATTGTTTTGCCTCTATCGTTTTGCTACTATAATTTTGGGGTTGTGCATTAGAGACAACTACATTCACTTTAAATAGGGCACCATCTAAATCCTTTGAGATGACACTGTGTGAATTATGGTTTGATAGAAACCTAAGCTGTCATTTCTTGATGTTTGGGGCTGCGACGCTTGTGTGGAAAATGTTTTCACCTAATGAGCTTGAACCCAAAGCGGACAAATGCATCTTCGTAGAATACCCTAAGAACAGTTGGGTGAACCTTCTATCTCAGATCCAAGCATAAAGTGTTTGTTGCTAAAACGGGTCCTTTCCCGAGAAAAAGTTTCTCTCGAAAGAATTGAGTGGGAGGAAGATAGAACTTGATGAGGTTGTTGAACCTTTGTTTCAACCAGAGAGTAGCGCAACACAGAAAGATGTTTCTGTGGAACCTACGTCAGTTGAAAAGGAAGTAAATGATGATGATCATGAAGCTTCAGATCAAGTTACTATCAAACCTCGTAGGTCGACAAGGATGTGTACTGCTCCTGAGCGGTACGACAACCCTGTCTTGGAGGTCATGTTGTTGGACAACAATGAACCTACGAGCTGTGGAGAAGTGATGATGGGCCCGGATTCCGACAAATGGTTAGAGGCCATGAAATCCGAGAAAGGATCCATATATGAAAACCAAGTATAGACTTTGGTAGACTTGCTCGTTGGACGGCAGGTCGTTGAGTACAAATGGATCTTTAAAATGAAGACAGACGCTGATGGTGAATGTCACCATTTATAAAGCTCGACTTGTTGCAAAGAAGTTTCCGGCAAGTTCAAGGAGTTGACTGCGATGAGACTTTCTCTCTTAGCGATGCTAAAGTCTGTTAGAATTATGTTAGCAGTTGCTGCATTTTTCAATTATGAAATCTGACAGATGGATGCCAAAACATCGTTTCCTTTCTTGAGGAAAGGTTGTATGTGATACAACCAGAAGGTTTTGTCAGTCCTAAGGATGCTAAAAGGTGTGCAAGCTTCAGTGATCCTTCTATGAATTGAAGCAGGCATCTCGGAGTTGGAATATACACTTTGATGAGGTGATTAAAGTTTTTGAGTGTATACAAAGTTTACGAGAAACTTGTATTTACAATAAAGTGAGTGGGAGCACTGTAGAGTTTCTGATAAGCATATGTGGTTGACATATTGTTGATCGGAAATGATATATAATTTCTGGAAATCATAAAGGGTTGTTTGAAAAGAGTTTTTCAAAGGAAGACCTAGATAAAGCTACCTAATTGTTGAGCATCAAGATCTATAGAGATAGATCAAGATACTTGATGAGACTTTCAATGAGTACATACCTTGACAAGATTTTGAAAGAGTTCAAAATGGATCAGTCAGAGAAAGAGTTCTCGCCTGATTTGTAAGGTATAAAGTTGAGTAAGCCTCAATGCCCAGTGACTGCAGAAGATAGAGAAAAGATGAGTGTCATCCCCTATGCTTCAGCCGGCTCTATCATGTATGAAATGCTGTGCACAAGACCCGATGTCAGCCTTGCCATAAGTATGGCCGGAAGGTTTCAAAGTGATCCTGGAATGGAGCACTAGACAGCTGTCAAGATTATTCTTAGTAACTAAAATACTAAGGAGATGTTTCTCGATTATGGAGGTGATAAAGAGTTCGTCGTAAAGAGTTACGTCAATGCAAGCTTTAACACCGATCCGGATAACCCGTAGTCGCAATCTGGATACATATAGTGGAGCAGCCATTTGAAATAGTACCAAGTGGAGTGTGGTAGTAGTCTTTACGTTTGACATAGAGATTTGCAAAGTACACACAAATCTGAATGTCGTAGACCCGTTGACTATAAGACCTCGCTCACATGCAAAGCATGATCGAGCCCCAGAACTCATTGGGTGTTAGATTCATAACAATGCGAATCACATGGTGATGTGAACTAGATTATTGACTCTAGTGCAAGTGGGAGACTGTTGGAAATATGCCCTAGAGGCAATAATAAATTAGTTATTATCATATTTCCTTGTTCATGATAATCGTTTATTAACCATGCTATAATTGTATTGATCGGAGACTTAGATGCATGTGTGGATACATAGACAAAACCATGTCCCTAGTATGCCTCTAATGGACTAGCTTGTTGATCAAAGATGGTTAAGGTTTCCTAGCCATGGACATGAGATGTCATTTTATAACGGGATCACATCATTAGGAGAATGGTGTGATGGACAAGACCCAAACTACAAACGTAGCATTTGATCGTGTTAGTTTATTGCTACTATTCTCTACATGTCAAGTATATGTTCCTATGACCATGAGATCATGCAACTCACTGACACCGGAGGAGTGCCTTGTGTGTATCAAACATCGCAACGTAACTGGGTGACTATAAAGGTACTCTACAGGTATCTCCAAGGGTGTCTGTTGAGTTGGCATGGATCAAGACTGGGATTTGTTACTCCATGTGACGGAGAGGTATCTCAGGGCCCACTCGGTAATACAACATCACAACAAGCCTTGCAAGCAATGTGACTAAGTGTTGGTCACAGGATCTTGTATTATGGAACGATTAAAGAGACTTGCCGGTAACGAGGTTGAACTAGGTATGGAGATACCGACGATCGAATCTCGGGCAAGTAACATACCGAAGAACAAAGGGAACGTTATACGGGATTGACTGAATCCTTGACATAGAGGTTCGACCGATAAAGATATTCGTAGAATATGTAGGAACCAATATGGTCATCCAGGGTCCGCTATTGGTTATTGACCGTAGAGGTGTCTCGGTCATGTCTACATAGTTCTCGAACCCGCAGGGTCTGCACACTTAAGGTTCGGTGACGTTTCGGTAGTATAGAGTTATGTATGGTGGTGACCGAAGGTTGTTTGGAGTCCCGGATGAGATATCGGACGTCATGAGGAGCTCCGGAATGGTCTGGAGGTAAAGATTGATATATAGGAAATCCCATTTTGGTCACCGGGAAAGTTTCGGGCTAATCGGTAATGTACCGGGAGTGCCGGTAGTGTACCGGGTGACCACCGGGAGGGGTATTTCGACCCAAGAGGCTTCATGGGCTGTGGGAGAGTAAATACCAGCCTTTTTTGAGCTGGTGGAGTCCCACACAAGGCCCATGCGGCTGGAAGAAAAAGCCCAAAGGGAAAAAGGTGGAAAAAGGCCAAAAAAAAGGAGGAATCCTAGTCCTACTAGGATTGGAGGAGGAGTCCTCCTCTCCTCCCCACTTTGGCCGACCCAAGGGCTGGAGTTTTGGCAGCCAAGACTCCTCCTCCTCTCCTCCTATATATACTAGAGGATTTTAGGGTTTTGGCACATAATTTTCAGCCACGTGCTACCCGTTCCTCTAGTGCATAGTTTCTCCTCTAGATCGGTTTTCTGCAGTGCTTAGGCGAAGCCCTGCCGGAATTGCTCCACCACCATCGCCGGAGCGCCGTCACGCTGCCGGTGAACTCTTCCTCCTCTCCACTTCCTCTTGCTGGATCAAGGCGGTGGAGATCGTCAGCAAGCTGCACGTGTGCTGAACGCGGAGGTGTTGTCCGTTTGGCGCTAGATCGGAAGGACCGTGATCAAGATCACGAGACAGATTGTGATGAGTTCGCGGGACGAATCGAGATGAGTTCACGGGATGGATCACGACGAGATCGCGGGACAAATCATGATGAGTTCGCGGGACGGATCGTGATTGGATCGTGGGATGGATCATGATGAGATCGCGGGACGCTCGACGATTTGGATCGCGAAGACGTTTGACTACACCAACCGCGTTTCTTAACGCTTCTTGCGTAGCGATCTACAAGGGTACGTAGATCCACTCTCCCTCTCGTAGATGCTCATCACCATGGACAGAACTTGCATGTGCGTAGGAATTTTTTTGTTTCCCATGCAACGTTCCCCAACATCAACAACCTCATCAAGCTCTATCTTCCTCCCACTCAATTCTTTCGAGGTAAACTCTTTCTCGAGAAATGACCCGTTCTTAGAGACAAACACTCTGCCTTCGGATCTAAGATAGAAGTTATACCCAATCGTCTCTTTTGGGTATCCTATGAAGACGCATTTCTCCGCTTTGGGTTCTAGATTTCCAGGCTAAAGCTTTTTGACATAAGCATCACATCCCTAGACTTTAAGAAATGACAACTTTGGTTTCTTGCCAAACCACAGTTCATATGGCGTCGTCTGAATGGATTTCGATGGTGCCCTATTTAAAATGAATGTAGCTGTCTCTAATGCATAACCCCAAAATGATGGTGGCAAATTGTCAAGAGACATCATAGAACACACCATATCCAATAAGGTTTGATTGCGACGTTTGGACACACCATTATGCTATGGTGTTCCATACGGTGTCAATTGTGAAACAATTCCACATTGTCTGAAGTGACTACCAAACACATAACTCAGATATTCTCCTCCTCGATCAGATCGTAGGAATTTAATCTTCTTGTTACGATGATTCTCAACTTCACTCTGAAATTGGTTGAACTTTCCAAACATTTCAAGCTTGTATTTCATTAAGTAAATATACCCATATCTACTTAAGTCCCCAGTGAAGGTGAGAAAGTAATGATATCCACCACACACATCATTGCTCATCGGACCGCACACATCAGTATGTATGATTTCCAACAAGTCACTTGCCTGTTCAATTGTTCCAGAGAACAGGATCTTAGCCATCTTGCCCATGAGGCATGGTTCACATGTGTCAAGTGATTCAAAATCAAGTGACTCCAAAAGTCCATCAACATGGAGCTTCTTCATGCGTTTTACACCAATATGACCTAAGCGGCAGTGCCACAAGAAAGTGGTACTATCATTATCAACTCAACATCTTTTGGCATCAATGCTATGAACATGTGTATCATCACTATCGAGATTCAATAAGAATAAACCCCTCACATTGGGTGCATGACCAGAAAAGATATTACTCATATAAATAGAACAACCATTATTATCTGATTTAAATGAGTAACCGTCTTGCAATAAACAAGATCCAAATATAATGTTCATGCTTAATGCAGGCACTAAATAACAATTATTCAGGTTCATAACTAATCCCAATGGTAATCGATGGCGATCACATCAACCTTGGAACCATTTCCAACGCGCATCGCCACTTTGTCCTTTGTCAGCCTCCGTCTATTCCGTAGCTCCTGCTTTGAGTTGCAAATGTGAGCAACCGAATCGGTATCAAATACCCAGGCACTACAACGAGAGTTGGTAAGGTACACATCAATAAAATGTATATCATATATACCTTGTTTGGTGTTGTCCGCCTTCTTGTCAGCCAGATACTTGGGGAAATTCTGCTTCCAGTGACCAGTTCCCTTGCAATGAAAGCACTCAGTTTCTGGCTTGGGTCCAGCCTTGGGTTTCTTCATGGGAGGGGAAACTATTTTGCCACTCTTCTTGGAGTTACCCTTCTTGCCCTTGCCATTCTTCTTGAAACTAGTGGTTTAATTGACCATCAACACTTGCTGCTTCTTCTGAATTTCAGACTCAGTGACTTTCAGCATCCCAAACAGCTTGACGACTGACTTGTTCATCCCTTGCATGTTATAGTTCATCACGAAGCTTTTGTAGCTAGGTGGCAGTGATCGAAGAACTCTATCCGTGATCGCCTCTGGCGGAAGGGGCATCCCTAACTCAGCTAGACAGTTTGAATACCCAGACATTCCAAGTATATGTTCACTGACAGACTCGTTCTCCTCCATTTTGCAAGCATAGAACTTATTAGAGGTCTCATACCTCTCGACCCGAGCATTCTTCTCAAAGATAAACTTCAACTCTTGGAACATCTCATATGCTCCATGACGTTCAAAACGCCTTTGAAGTACCGATTCTAAGACATATAACATTGCACATTGAACTATTGAGTAATCTTTAGAACGCTCCTGCCAGGCGTTCACAATGTTTGGAGACGACACTGGAGCGGGTGCTTCACCGAGCGGTGCATCAAGGATATAAACCTTTTGGGAAGACATGAGGATAATCCTCAGATTACGGGCCCAGTCTACAAAGTACTTCCATCATATTTCAACTTGGCTTTCTCTAGGAACACATTGAAATTCAGGGGAACTACTGCGCGAGCCATTGGTCTACAACATAAATCTGCAAAGGTTACTAAGACTATTGTTCAAGATAATGAGTTTAGTTAATCATATTAATTCAAAACTCCCACTCAAATTGACATCCCTCCGGTCATCCGAGTGATACATGATCCAAATTCACCAACCCAAGTCCGATCATCACGTGAGATGAGGTGGTTTCGATGGTGAACATCTCCATGTTGATCATATCTACTATATGACTCATGTTCGACCTTTCGGTCTCTTGTGTTCTGAGGCCATGTCTGTACATGCTAGGCTCGTCAAGTTTAACCCGAGTGTTCTTCACGTGGAACACTGGCTTGCACTAGTTGTATGTGAACGTAGAGTCTATCACACCCGATCATCACGTGGTGCTTCAAAATGACAAACTTTCGCAACGGTGCACACCCGGGGAGAACACAATTTTATCTTGAAATTTTAGTGAGGGATCACCTTATAATGCTACCGTCGTCCTAAGCAAAATAAGATACATAAAAGAATTAACATCACATGCAAATCATAAGTGACATGATATGGCCATGAACTTGTGCTTTTGATCTCCATCTCCAAAGCACCGGCATGATCTCCATCGTCACCGGCATAACACCAAGATCTTCATCATCATTGTGTCGCCATCGGGGTTGTCGCGCCCACCATGCTTCTACTACTATTGCTACCACTTAGCAATAAAGTAAAGCATTACATAGCGCTTGATGATTGACACGCAGGTCATACAATAATTCAAGACAACCCTATGGCTCCTGCCAGTTGCCGTATGCATAGACATATAAGTCGATATGAACTATTACAAACATGATCATCTCATACATCAAATATATCTCATCATGTTTTGGCAATATGATATCACAAAAACAAGTTAGACGTCCTCTAATTGTTGTTGCATGTTTTATGTGGCTGCTACGGGTATCTAGCAAGAATGATTCTTACCTACGCAAAACCATAATGGTGATACACAAATTGCTATTCAACCTTCTCAAGGGCCGCCTTTGTCGATTCTGATCCAACTAAAGTGGGAGAGACATACACCCACCAGCCATGTTTATTCAACAAAGTCACATGTCAGTCGATGGAACCGCTCTCTCGTACGTGGACGAGTAAGGTTGGTTTGGGTCGCTTCATCCCACAATACCGCTGAATCAAGAAAAGACCAAGGGAGTAAGCAATCTGAGCATCAACGCCCACAAACTCCTTTGTTTCTACTCATGATCTCATCTACGCATAGACCTAGCTCATGATGCCACTGTTGGGGAACGTTGCATGGGAAACAAAATTTTCCTACACACACACAAGATCTATCCATGGTGATGAGCATCTACGAGAGGGAGAGTGGATCTACATACCCTAGTAGATCGCTAAGCGGGAAGCGTTAGGAAAATGGGTTCATGTAGTCGAACGTCTTCGCGATCCAAATCGCAATCTGTCCCGCGATCCAATCATGACCCATCCCGATCTAGCACCAAACGGACAACACCTCCGCGTTCAGCACATGTAAAACTCGATGATGATCTCCTCCTTCTTGATCCATCAAGAGGGGCAGAGAGGTAGATGAGCACTCCAGTAGCATGATGACGTGGTGATGGTGGTGGTGGATCTGATCCCCAGGGCTTCACCAAGCACGCACCGCCGAAAACGATCTAGAGGAAAAACGGTCTAGACGGGGGGGGGGGGGAGGGCTACAGCGTGGCTTGGGGTGCGGCTTCCCTCTCTCCCCTCCAATATATAGGGGCTAGTGCCCTAGGGTTTTCCCCTAGGGTCGGCCGAACCAGGGAGGAGGAGGAGTCCTCCTCCAACTAGGAGCTGGGCGCGGGAGGAGTCCTCCTCCTACTAGGACTCCTCCCCTCTCCTCTTTCCTATGCATAGGCACATAGGGGCTGGCCGCCCATCCCACAAGGGGCTAGTGCACAACCTGTAAGGCCCATGTGTCCCCTTGGGGTGTGTGTGGGCCCCACTTGGTGGACCTCTGGAACCCATTCGTCACTCCCGGTACACTACCGGAAATGCCTGAAACTTGTCCGGAGTTCAAACACCACTTTCCTATATATCAATCTGTTGGGGAACGTTGCATGGGAAACAAATTTTTTCCTACGCACACACAAGATCTATCCATGGTGATGAGCATCTACGAGAGGGAGAGTGGATCTACATACCCTTGTAGATCGCTAAGCGGGAAGCGTTAAGAAACGCGGTTGGTGTAGTCGAACATCTTCGCGATCCAAATCGCCGAGCATCCCACGATCACATCACGATCCGTCCCGCGATCCAATCACGATCCGTCCCGCGAACTCATCACGATCCATCTCGCGATCTTGTTCACGGTCCTTCCAATCTAGCACCGAACGGACGACACCTTCGCGTTCAGCACACGTGCAGCTTGATGACGATCTCCACCGTCTTGATCCAGCAAGAGGAAGTGGAGAGGGAGAAGAGTTCACCGGCAGTGTGACGGCGCTTTGGTGATGATGGTGGAGCAATTCCGGCAGAGCTTCGCCTAAGCACTGTGGAAATCCGATCTAGAGGAGCACCGGTGGAACGGGTAGCACGTGGCCATAAATTATGTGCAAAACCCTTCTATTCCACAAGAGGAGGAGGAGGGCTGGCGCAGGGCTGAGCCCCTCTTGGAGTCGGCCGAAGCCAAGGGGGAGGAGTCCCACTCCTAGTAGGAGTAGGACTCTCCCTTTTTGCCTTTTTTCCACTCTTTTTCCTTTGGGACTCTTCCCCCAGCCGCATGGGCCTGTTGGGGCTATTCCACCAGCCCACTAAGGGCTGTTTAGTACTCTCCCACAGCCCATGAAGCCTCTTGGGTCGAAATACCCCTCCCGGAGGTCTCCCGATACACTATCGGCACTCCCGGTGCACTACCGATGAGCCCGAAACTTTTTCGGCGACCAAAATATGACTTACTATATATGAATATTTACCTCCGGACCATTCTGGAGCTCCTCGTGACGTCCGGGATCTCATCCGGGACTCCGAACAACCTTCGGTCACCACCATACATAACTCTATACTACCGAAACGTCACCAAACCTTAAGTGTGCAGACCCTGCGGGTTTGAGAACTATGTAGACATGACCAAGACACCTCTACGGTCAATAACCAATGGCGGGACCTGGATGTACACATTGGTTCCTACATATTCTACAAAGATCTTTATCGGTCGAATCTCTATGTCAAGGATTCAGTCAATCCCGTATAACGTTCCCTTTGTTCTTCGGTATGTTACTTGCCCGAGATTCGATCGTCGGTATCTCCATACCTAGTTCAATCTCGTTACTGGCAAGTCTCTTTACTCGTTCCGTAAGACAAGATCCCGTGGCTAACACTTAGTCACATTGCTTGCAAGGCTTTGTTGTGATTTTGTATTACCGAGTGGGCCCTGAGATACCTCTCCGTCACACGGAGTAACAAATCCCAGTCTTGATCCATGCCAACCCAACAGACACCCTTGGAGATACCTGTAGAGCACCTTTATAGTCACCCAGTTACGTTGCGACGTTTGATACACACAAGGCACTCCTCCGATGTCTGTGAGTTGCATGATCTCATGGTCATAGGAACATATACTTGACATGCAGAAAACAGTAGCAATAAACTGACACGATCATATGCTACGTTTGTAGTTTGGGTCTTGTCCATCACACCATTCTCCTAATGATGTGACCCCGTTTATCAAATGACATCTCATGTCCATGGCTAGGAAACCTTAACCATCTTTGATCAATGAGCTAGTCTATTAGAGGCATGCTAGGGACATGGTTTTGTCTATGTATCCACACATGCATCTAGGTCTCCGATCAATACAATTATAGCATGGATAATAAACGATTATCATGAACAAGGAAATATGATAATAACTAATTTATTATTGCCTCTAGGGCATATTTCGAACAGTCTCCCACTTGCACTAGAGTCAATAATCTAGTTCACATCACCATGTGATTCGCATTGTTATGAATCTAACACCCAATGAGTTCTGGGGCTCGATCATGCTTTGCATGTGAGAGAGGTCTTATAGTCAACAGGTCTGCGATATTCAGATCCATGCGTACTTTGCAAATTTCTATGTCAAACCGTAAACACTGCTACCACACTCCACTTGGTACTATTCCAAATGGCTGCTCCACTATACGTATCCAGATTGCTACTACGAGTCATCCGGATTGGTGTTAAAGCTTGTATCAACGTGACTCTTTATGACGAACTCTTTATCACCTCCATAATCGAGAAACATCTCCTTAGTCTTTTAGTTACTAAGGATAATCTTGACCGCTGTCTAGTGATCCACTCCTGGATCACTCTTGTACCCTTGACGGACTCATGGCAAGGCACACACATAGGTGCGGTACACAGCATGGCATACTATACAAAGCCTATGGCTAAGGCATAGGGGACGGCATTCGTCCCTTCTCTTTCTTCTGCCGTGGTCGAGCTTTGAGTCTCACTAAACTTCACACCTTACAAAGCAGGCGAGAACACTTCTCTCTGACTAATCCATTTTGAACTCTTTCAAAATCTTGTCAAGGTATGTACTCATTGAAAGTCTTATCAAACATCTTGATCTATGTTTATAGATCTTGATGCTCAACAATTAGGTAGTTTTATCCAGGTCCTCCTTTGAAAAACTCGTTTCAAACAATCGTTTATGCTCTCCAGAAATTCTACATCATTTCCGAATAGCAATATGTCATCCACATATACTTATCGGAAACTCTATAGTGCTCCCACTCACTTTATTGCAAATACAAGTTTCTCGTAAACTTTGTATAGACTCAAAAACTTTGATCACCTCATCAAAGTGTATATGCCAACTCCAAGATGCTTGCTTCAGTTCATAGAAGAATCACTGAAGATTGCACACCTTTTAGCATCCTTAGGACTGACAAAACCTTCTGGTTGTATCTCATACAACCTTTCCTTAAGGAAGGAAACGATGTTTTGTCATCCATCTGCCAGATTTCATAATTGAAAGATGCAGCAAGTGCTAACATAATTCCAACAGATTTTAGCATCGCTACGAGTGAGAAAGTCTCATTGCAGTCAACTCTTTGAACTTGTTGTAAACTACTTTGCAACAAGTCAAGCTTTACAAATGGTAACATTTACCATCAGCGTCTGTCTTCATTTTAAAGATCCATTTGTACTTAACGACCTGCTGTCCAACGAGCAAGTCCACCAAAGTCTATACTTGGTTTTCATACATGGATCCTTTCTCGGATTTCATGGCCTCTAACCATTTGTTGGTTTCCGGGCCCATCATCGCTTCTCCATAGTTCGTAGGTTCATCGTTGTCCAACAACATGACCTCCAAGACAGGGTTGTCGTACCGCTCAGGAGCAGTACACATCCTTGTCGCCCTATGAGGTTTGATAGTAACTTGATATGAAGCTTCATGATCACCATCATTAATCTTCCTTTTCAACTAACGTAGGCTTCACAGAAACAACTTCCTACGCTGCGCTACTCTCTGGTTGAAGTAAAGGTTCAATAACCTCATCAAGCTCTAATTTCCTCGTAGGTCGATAGTAACTTGATCCGAAGCTTTCATGATCATCATCATTAACTTCCTCTTCAACTGATGTAGGCTTCATAGAAACATCTTTCTATGCTGCGCTACTTTCTAGTTGAAGCAGAGGTTTCAACAACCTCATCAAGTTCTATCCTCCTCCCACTCAATTCCCTCAAGAGAAACCCTTTCTTGAGAAAGGACCCAGTTTTAGCAACAAACATTTTATGCTTGGATCTAAGATAGAAGGTTCACCCAACTGTTGTTAAGGGCATTCTATGAAGATGCATTTGTCCGCTTTGGGTTCGAGCTCATTAGGTGAAAACATTTTCCACACAAGCGTCGCAGCCCCAAACATTAAGAAATGACAGCTTAGGTTTCTATGAAACCATAGTTCACACGGTGTCATCTCAACGGAATTAGATGGTGATCTATTTAAACTGAATGTAGTTGTCTCTAATGCATAACCCCAAAATTATAGTAACAAAACGATAATACACATCATAGCACGCACTATATCCAATAGAGCACGACTATGACGTTCGGACACACCATCACACTATGGTGTTCCAGGTGGCGTGAGTTGTGAAACAAATTTCACATTGTCTAAAGTTGTATGCCAAACTCGTAACTTAGATATTCACCTCCTTGATCATATCGCAAACATATTTATCTTCTTGTCATGATGATCTTAAACTTCACTCTGAATTTGCTTGAACCTTTCAAATGATTCAGACTTGTGTTTCATTAAGTAAATATACACTATATCTACTCAAATCATCAGTGAAGGTAAGAAAATAACGATATGCACCGCACGCTACAAGACTCATTGGATTGCATACATCAACATGTATCATTTCCAATAAATCACTTGCCCGCTTCATCAAAACAGAAAACGGGGTCCTTAGTCATCTTGACCAAGAGGCATGGTTCGCATGTCTCAACCGATTCAAAATCGAATGAGTCCAAAGATCCATCAGCATGGAGTTTCTTCATGCGTTTTATACCAATATGACATTTAGCGGCAGTGCCACAAGTATGTGGTACTATTATTATTAACTTTGTATCTTTTTGGCATCAATGTTATGAACATGTGTATGACTACGATCAAGTTTCAACAAACCATTCTTACTGGGTGCATGACCATTGAAGGTATTATTCATGTAAATAGAATAACCATTATTCTCTAACTTAAATGAATAACCATGTTGCAATGAACATGATCTAATCACATTCATGCTCAACGCAAAAAAACACCAAATAATATTTATTTTAGGTTCGTCACTAATCTCGAAGGTAGAGAGAGCGTGCGATGTTGATCACATCAACCTTGGAAACATTTCCAACACACATCATCACCTCACACTTAGCTAGTTCTCCGTTTATTTCGTAGCTTTTATTTCGAGTTACTAACATTTAGCAACCGAACCGATATCCAATACCTAGGTGCTACTAGGAGTACAAGCAAGGTACACATCAATAACACGTATATCAAATATACTTCTGTCGACGTTGCCAGCCTTCTTATCAACCAAGTATCTAGGGTTGTTCCGCCTCAGCGACCTCTCTCCTCATAATTGAAGCACTTAGTCTCGGGTTCAGGTTCAACTTTGGGTTGCTTCACTGGAGCAGTAACTGACTTGCCATCCATGAAGTTTCCCACCTTGCCCTTGCCCTTCTCGAAACTAGTGGTTATACTAACCATCAACACTTGATACTCCTTCTTAATTTTTACCTTTGCGGTGTCAAACATCGCGAATAGCTCAGGGATCATTATTTCTATCCCCGGCGTTTTATAGTTCATCACCAAGTTCTAGTAGCTTTAGTGACAGTGACTTGGAGAACTATATCAATCACTATCTTATCTGGAAGATCAACTCCCACTCGATTCAAGCGATTGTAGCACCCAGACAATCTGAGCACATGCTCAATGATTGAGCTATTCTCTTTCATATTACAGGCAAAGAATCTTGTTGGAGATCTCATATCTCGCAACACGGGCACGAGCCTGAGATCCTAATTTCAGCTCTTAGAACATCTCATATGTTCCATGACGTTCAAAACGTTTCAGAGCCTCAATTCTAAGCTGTAATGCATGACGCACTAAACTATCAAGTAGTTATCAAAACGTGCCTGTCAGATGTTCACAACATCTACAAACAACGCTAGAGGGGTTGGTGCACCGAGCGGTGCATTAAGGACATAAGCCTTCTGTGTAGCAATGAGGACAATCCTCAGATCACGGAGCCAGTCCGCAATATTGCTACCATCATCTTTCAACTCTATTTCTCTAGGAACATATAAAATTCAAGGGAGCTACAACGCGAGCAAGTAATCTACAACATAATTTGCAAAGACACTACTAACTATGTTCATGACAATAAGTTCAATTAATCATATTACTTAAGTACTCCCACTCAAATTGACATCCCTCCGGTCATTCGAGTGATACATGATCCAAATTCACCAACTCAAGTCCGATCATCACATGAGTTGAGGTGGTTACAATGGTGAACATCATCATGTTGATCATATCACCTATATGACTCATGTTTGACCTTTCGGTCTCTTGTGTTCCGAGGCCATGTCTGTACATGCTAGGCTCGTCAAGTTTAACCCGAGTGTTCTGCGCGTGCAACACTGGCTTGCACCCGTTGTATGTGAACGTAGAGTCTATCACACCCGATCATCACGTGGTGTCGCAACACGACGAACTTTCGCAACGGTGCACACTCGGGGAGAACACAATTTATCTTGAAATTTAAGTGAGGGATCACCTTATAATTCTACCGTCGTACCAAGAAAAACAAGGTGCATAAAAGGATTAACATCACATGCAATTCATAAGTGACATGATATGGCCATGAACTTGTGCTTTAGATCTCCATCTTGAAAGCACCGGCATGATCTCCATCGTCACCGGCACGACACCATGATCTCCAAAATTTTGATCTCCATCAACGTGTCGCCATCGGGGTTGTCACGCCCTACAAGTTGCGTTGAGGGAACCGGTCTCTCGTAAGCGTACGAGTAATGTTGGTCCGGGCTGCTTCATCTCACAATACCACTGAACCAAAATCCGACCAAGGGAGGAAGCAATCTAAGCATCAACGCCCACAAACTCTTTGTGTTCTACTCGAGATCTCACCTACACATAGACCTAGCTCATGATGCCACTGTTGGGGAACATTGCATGGGAAACAAAAGTTTTCCTACGCACATGCAAGATCTATCCATGGTGATGAGCATCTACGAGAGGGAGAGTGGATCTACATACCCTTGTAGATCACTAAGCGGGAAGCGTTAAGAAACGCCGTTGGTGTAGTCGAACATCTTTGCGATCCAAATCGCCGAGCGTCCCGCGATCACATCACGATCCGTCCCGCGATCCAATCACGATCCGTCCCGTGAACTCATCACAATCCGTCTCGCGATCTTGTTCATGGTCCTTCCGATCTAGCGCCGAACGGACGGCACCTCCACGTTCAGCACACGTGCAACTTGATGACAATCTCCACCGTCTTGATCTAGCAAGAGGAAGTGGAGAGGGAGAAGAGTTCACCGACAGCGTGACGACGCTCCGGTGATGATGGTGGAGCAATTCCGGCAGGGCTTCGCCTAAGCACTATGGAAATCCGATCTAGAGGAGCACCGGTGGAACGGGTAGCACGTGGCCGTAAATTCTATGCAAAACCCTTCTATTCCACCAGTATATATAGGAGAATAGGAGGAGGAGGGCTGTTGCAGGGCTGAGCCCCTCTTGGAGTCGGCCGAAGCCAAGGGGGAGGAGTCCTACTCCTCCTCCACTCCTAGTAGGAGTAGGACTCTCCCTTTTTGCCTTTTTCCCACTCTTTTTCCTTTGGGACCCTTCCCCCAGCCGCATGGGCCTGTTGTGGCTATTCCACCAGCCCACTAAGGGCTGGTTAATACTCTCCCACAGCCCATGAAGCCTCTTGGGTCGAAATACCCCTCCCGGAGGTCTCCCGATACACTACCGGCACTCCCGGTACACTACCGATGAGCCCGAAACTTTCCCGACGACCAAAATATGACTTCCTATATATGAATCTTTACCTCCGGACCATCCCAGAGCTCCTCGTGACGTCCGGGATCTCATCCGGGACTCCGAACAACCTTCGGTCACCACCATACATAACTCTATACTATCGAAACGTCACCAAACCTTAAGTGTGCAGACCCTGCGGGTTCGAAAACTATGTAGACATGACCAAGACACCTCTATGGTCAATAACCAATGGCGGGACCTGGATGTCCACATTGGTTCCTACATATTCTACGAAGATCTTTATCGGTCGAACCTCTATGTCAAGGATTGAGTCAATCCCGTATAACGTTCCCTTTGTTCTTCGGTATGTTACTTGCCCGAGATTCGATCGTCGGTATCTCCATACCTAGTTCAACCTCGTTACCGGCAAGTCTCTTTACTCGTTCCGTAAGACAAGATCCCGTGGCTAACACTTAGTCACATTGCTTGCAAGGCTTTGTTGTGATGTTGTATTACCGAGTGGGCCCTGAGATACCTCTCCGTCACACGGAGTAACAAATCCCAGTCTTGATCCATGCCAACCCAACAGACACCCTCGGAGATACCTGTAGAGCACCTTTATAGTCACCCAGTTACGTTGCGACGTTTGATACACACAAGGCACTCCTCCGATGTCTGTGAGTTGCATGATCTCATGGTCATAGGAACATATACTTGACATGCAGAAAATAGTAGCAATAAACTGACACGATCATATGCTACGTTTGTAGTTTGGGTCTTGTCCATCACACCATTCTCCTAATGATGTGATCCCGTTTATTAAATGACATCTCATGTCCATGGCTAGGAAACCTTAACCATCTTTGATCAACGAGCTAGTCTATTAGAGGCATACTAGGGACATGGTTTTGTCTATGTATCCACACATGCATCTAAGTCTCCGATCAATACAATTATATCATGGATAATAAACGATTATCATGAACAAGGAAATATGATAATAACTAATTTATTATTGCCTCTAGGGCATATTTCCAACACAATCTTTACCTCCAGACCATTCCAGAGCTGCTCGTGACATTCAGGATCTCATATAGGACTCTGAACAACCTTCGATCACCAACATACATAAATCAATACTATCGAAACGTCACCGAACGTTAAGTGTGCAGACCTTGCGGGTTCGAGAACTATGTAGACATGACCTAGACACCTCTACGATCAATAACCAATAGCGAGACCTGGATGCCCATATTGATTCCTACATATTCTATGAATATCTTTATCGGTTGAACCTCCAGGTCAAGGATTTAGTTAATCCCGTATGCAATTCCCTTTGCTCTTCGGTATGTTTCTTGCCCGAGGTTCGATCGTCAGTATCTCTATACCTAGTTCAATCTCGTTACTGGCAAGTCTCTTTAGTCGTTCCGTAATAAAAGATCCCGTGGCTAACTCTTTTGTCACATTGCTTACAAGGTTCATAGTGATGTTGTATTACCGAGTGGGCCCTGAGATACCTCTCCGTCACACGGAGTAACAAATCACAGTCTTGATCCATGCCCACTTAACAGACACCCTCGGAGATACCTGTAGAGCCTCTTTATAGTCACCTAGTTACATTGCGACATTTGATACACACAAGGTATTCCTCCGGTGTTAGCAAGTTGCATGATCTCATCATAGGAACAGATACTTGACATGCAAAAAACCATAGCAATAAACTGACACGATCATATGCTACGTTCATAGTTTGGGTCTTGTCCATCACATCATTCTCCTAATGACATGATCCCCTTATCAAATGACATCTCATGTGTATGGCTAGGAAACCTTGACCATCTTTTTTCAACGAGCTAGTCTA
Source organism: Hordeum marinum (assembly GCA_022496015.1). NCBI lineage: Eukaryota > Viridiplantae > Streptophyta > Magnoliopsida > Poales > Poaceae > Hordeum > Hordeum marinum. Next base: position 461,849,126 of record CM039675.1, on the reverse strand, counting down.
CTAGAGGCATACTAGAGACTTAATATTGTCTATGTATCCACACATCTATTTGAGTTTCCAAACAATACAATTATAGCATGGATAATAAACGATTATCATGAACAAGGAAATATAATAATAACTACTTTATTATTGCCTCTAGGGCATATTTCCAACAGTATGGATCTACAGAGGCTATCTAGTCTAGCTATTTTATGATTCTTGAGTTATAGGGATCTCTTAATATTAAGAGGGGATCAAAGGGCTTCATGATGACTTGCTCAAGTTAGAATCTCCTACACACAATTCCACTCCAATCTCATATATATATACCAATATCCAAAGCCAAAAGGGTTCCCCAAATTCTATGGTCAAACCTTCGCATAATTTTCATCCTCCATTTTGATTGATCTTGATTAGTTCTCTATGTGAGGGCCTAGAGTTTTTACTAGCTTCAAAACGAGCCCAAGATCATCAAATTCAGTTTCCATATGAGAAAGTTATGCATGTTTTACTATCGGGGCTCCTACAGTTTTTGTGATGGTCGGTTGTTCGGGACTTGGTTGGATATCCAGGCTCCCGGGACGCCCTGGATGTCCGAGATCCTCCTGGAAATCCGCCTGTCTTTGTCCAAAAACTATATTGAGATGTTGGTTGTGCCCGCCGGATATCCGACACTTGGCCAGATGTGTGAGGCCCCAAGATTGGCCAGATGTCCGAGCCTTGTACATTGACACTATTTTTTCTGTGTTCGTGTACATACTTTACAACCACCGGGCTTCCGGCTTCCACCCGGATGTCCGACCTATCACATCCACTTACGCACAAACAACTACTTTTCTAGGCTTTCTATATATACCCCTCTACCAATCCGGTGGAGGTTGGAGCAACACACTCATATGAACCCTAGAACACAAAATGGCTGCCTCTAACTTCTCTCACACCAAATCTTAGACCCTGGAGGGATTAGTGAGAGTTCCCGAGGGATTTTCCAATCAAAAGATAGATCCACTCCCTCTCCCGCTTGTGACCCAAGGAATTCGTGATTTGAGAAAGTCTTGAACATTTCTCCCTTGATCTTGTTACTCTTGGAGGTTGGAGACTCCTAGGAGGGAGGAGTGCTCCAGTGAGGAACCAACTTGTGATTTGTCCCCCGTAAAGTTCATGAAGGTTTGGAGGTCTCCTCAAGGTCTACCACTAGTGGTTGGGAATCCCCTTCGTGGTGATATCTCAAGGAGAACAGGGTGAGCCTTTGTGGCATTAGTGTGCCTTCGTAGTAACATCTGATACTTGTGATCTATGTTGGGCTTTTCGTGAAGAGGAACGGGCGATGCAAAACAATATAGGTAAGTATTTTCCTCAGTAGAGAACCAAGGTTTATCGAACCAATAGGAGTAACAACCAACCCCTGTCTTCAACGGCCGCACACAAAAGAGCAAACATTTGCACCCAATGCGAGCAAGAGGGTTGTCAATTCCCTTGGACTCGTTATTTGCAAGTTTGTAAGTATTGTGGTTGGTAGTAGATAATTGTAAATTGCAAAATAAATTGAAAAGTAAATAATTGCAGCAAGGTATTGTAGCGTTTGAAAACTTATAAGTGAATAGACCCAGGGGCCATAGTTTTCCACAGTGGCATCTCTCATGAAAATAAGCATACGGAGGGTAAACAAATTACTGTTGGGCAATTGATAGAAAAGCGCATAGTTACGTAATATTCACAACAATGATCATGTGTACATACGCATCACGTCTATAAGAAAATAGGCCGACTCCTGCCTGCACCTATTACTATTACTCCACCCATCGACCGCTATCGAGCATGCATCTAGAGTATTAAGTAAAACAGAGTAATGCTTGGAGAACAATGAGATGATGTAGACAAAGAGAACTCAATTAATATGAACTAACCCCATTGTTTATCCATAGTGGCAACAATACAAAGACGTATCTTGTCCCCTTCTGTCACCAGGATATAGAAACCCGCCAGATTGAACCCACTACAACGCACCCCTATCACCGAAGATAGATCAATCTACTTGGCCAAAACAAATCAATATTTCAGAGAGATTTACAAAGCTATGATGATGATGCACATAAGAATCATAATATTTTTCAAAGAAGACTCAAATATTTTTCATGAATAATCTGAACATAAACCCACAATTCATCGGATCCCAACAAACACACCGCACAAAAGGATCACATCGGATAGATAAAAGCAAAGATGCGATGATCATTGTATTGAAGATCAAGAGAGAGAGATAGCCATCTAGTTACTAACTACGGACCCATAGGTCTATGGGGAACGACTCACACACCACCATGGGATAAACAAGGATAATCTAGAGGCCCTTCGTGACTGGTCCCACCTTAGGCACGGCACCAGAAAAGGGATCCAAACATGGCGGAAAAGAGACTTGAGGCAGAGGAAAAAGTGTTTCAGGAGGCTCTCTAGGTTTTTTGGAATATATGTGAATGTATAGTCCAGAGAGGGGGATCGAGAGGCAGCCGAGGGGAGCACGAGGCGACCAGGCGTGCCCTACCCCCTGTTCGTGCTTGGTTTGCTCGTGCCTCCCTCGTGAGGCCTCTGGTCTCCTCCCGAAGCTTCCAGGTCTTCTTTTGGTCCAGAAAAAATCATATTAAAGTTTCGTGGCAATTGGACTTCGTTTGGTACTGTAAATCTGAAAAGCCAAAATTAATATTAATTCGTAAATAAACACCAAAAAAGTAACCTATAATGATAATATAATAGCATGGAATAATAAAAAATTATAGATACGTTGGAGACCTATCAACATTCCCAAGCTTAATTCATGCTCGTCCTCGAGTAGGTAAATGATAAAAACAGAATTTTTGATGTGACATGCTATCCAACATGTAATCTTTTGCTGGTTTGATCATTGAGAAAAGATCAGTTGATAAACATCAACATAGTAACACTTATAAACATAAGCAACATAATCGTCAAGTTTCAAAGCATACGATCCATAAAGAATGTTCACCCCCTATTCATTTTATCATATAAATATAGCATGGCTCCGTCCTCACCTCATAAATACAAATGTTAAGCACCACGGTGTCAAGTCAGGAAATAGGATCACACTTTTTAACGCGCTTCGGCATTTATTACTTGCATAATATATGAGCGTGAACCATGGATATAACATAAAGGTGGAATAGGATATGGTAGTAGGTTTCAAAGGGGTGAAGTGGAGAAGAAAGTCTTGCATCAACTAGGCATATCAACGGGCTATGGAGATGCCCATCAATAGATATCAATGCGAAGAGTAGGGATTGCCATGCAACGGATGCACTAGAGCTATAAGTGTATGAAAGCTCAATTGAAGCTAAGTGGGTGTGCATTTAGCTTGCTTGCTCATTAAGACCTCGGGCATTTGAGGAAGCCTGTCAATGGAATATACAAGCCAAGTTCTATAACTAAAAATTCCCACTAGCATATGGAAGTGACAAAACAAGAGACTCTCTGTATGAAGAACATGGTGCCACTTTGAGGCACAAGTGTGGAATAAGAGGTAGTAGCACTGTCCCTTCTCTCTTTTATTTCATTTTTTATTTTTTTCTTCTTTTCTTTTTCTTTATTTTTATCTCTTTTTTTCTTTCCTTTTTCCTTTTATTTTTCATCCGGAGTCTCTTCCCGAATTGTGGGGAAATCATTTGACTCCATCGTCCTTTCCTTACTGAGACAGTGCCCTAATAATGATGGTTATCACACTTTTATTTACTTACAACTCGATATGAAAAACTGATAGGATGATATGACTATATATGAATGCCTATGGCAGTGTACCAGGATGTGCAATGAACTAGTGTAGCAAAAGATTTCAAAAATCGAACAAGCCATGTAAATATGATGCTAGCTAATTTACGATCATGCAAAGCAATATGACAATGAAAGTAGAAGTCATATGATGTGGCAGTGGAAGCTGCATGGCAATATATCTTGGAATGGCTATGTAAATGCCATGATAGGTAGGTATGGTGGCTGTTTTGAGGAACATATAATGAGGCTTATGTGCAACCGAGCGTATCATGTCACGGGGTTTGGATGCACCGACGAAAGTTGCACCGATCCTCAAGGTGTGAATGGGCAATGCACGGTTCCGAAGAGGCTAGCAAATATGTGGAGGTGAGAGTGCGTATATCCATGGATTCACGTTAGTCATAAAGAACTCAAAGACTTATTGCAAGATTTTATGAGCTCTCTCGAAGCAAAGCACTACTCGCATGCCCATAGGGATGAGGTTGTTAGGAGTTAACCATCGCACGCCCCCTGACTTAAACAACACTAGGATTTCAGCGAGGAATAAGTATGCTCACACATCATCACCATGCCATAAAAATATTCGGATGAACAACAAGTTAACAACCTCTAATTCACGATACTCTTATTAACCAATGATCATGCACTCATGCTCTTTCACATTACCACATGAATATCATTAACCATGATTTTACTTTTATGCGCTACATGTGGTTTTGATTATGCACTCATTGAATACCTCTTATTTTTGGACTAGTCTTATAACCAATGCAAATTACCATTACTATTTATTAATTCTCAAACAAATATAAGTGAATAACGAGAGTGCAATTATTTCTATAAAATCTATAAAATCTTACTTAATAAATCACCCTTATTAAAACTATTTGAAGAGCCCAAGTGTTCAAAAGTATTTATAAAATTATTACTAACATCATTCTCATCATAACAGTCTTCATAAAGAGAATGGATTTCATCACTAATAGGTTCCCTAATAGTATTTTCATGCCAATCTTTACTAAACCCTTCAATAATTACTTTAGCAATCCATTCAAATTTATCACAAGTGTGGAGGAATAGGGATTGTGTTAATTCTTCGGGAAGGACATTCCTCCTCATATTCCCATCAAATCCGTGCTAGCATGAGATTCCAACCTACGCATGGCATCTCTATTATGAAGGATCACTTCTATGGGGGGATGTTCAGATTTTATTCCATAGAAGGAAAGAAATATCTTTCGCTTCAGGCACAATATAATCAAATTCATGCATAAGGATATTGGTAGCAATTTTCTTAATCTCAGGATCGTGTATGATAGGAAGTCCCAAAAATATCTTTTGAAGCATAATATGAAGATGCACAAAATTTATTTCTAATTTAAATATAAGCATGGTAATAGCATCCACATAACAATTTGTTTCATCAAGTATGGATCCTTTAATAAGAGGGGAAGCTACCGAGTATTCAAAAAATTCTCGAATAACATGATTTCCAATAATGTTCCCACTGCCCACATGATAAATTTCGGAATTTTGGACCGTGTAAGCGTTGCTAGTACGAACTTGACTTTTAGGAGGATCATGAGTGGAATCAATAAACTTTTGTCTTTCATTATCCAAGTCACTAGCACATTCAGTAATAACTTTCTGAAACTCAGACATGATAGCAACTTTCAAGCAAACGTACAAGTAAACTAGCAAGTATGACAAGGAAACAAGTAAACTAGTAACTAGCAAAGATAAATATTTTTTATTTTTATTTTTATTAAGCAACCAAAATATAACAACAAATAAAAAGAATAACATGTGAATGATAGTTTTTGTGAAGATACTTGATAGTAGGTTGATGATACTCCCCGACAACGGCGCTAGAAATCCTTCTTGATACTTGTGATCTGCGTTGGGTGTTCTGTGAAGAGGAACGGGTGATGCAACACAATATAGGTAAGTATTTACCTTAGTATCGAACCAAGTTTTAGCGAACCAATAGGAGTAACAACCAATCCCCATCTTCAGTGGCCGCACACAAAAGACGAAACTCTTGCACCCAACGCGGGCAAGAGGGTTGTCAATCCCCTTGGACTAGTTATTTGCAAGCTTGTAAGTGGTGTGGTTGGTTGTACAACAACAACAACAACAACAACAACAACAACAACAACAACAACAACAACAAAAACACCACCACCACCAACAACAACACCAACATAAACAACAACAACAACAACAATAACAACAATAACAACAACAACAACAACAACAACAAAGCATTTAGTCCCAAACAAGTTGGGGTAGGCAAGAGGTAAATAATTGTAAATTGCAAAATAAATAGAAAAGTAAATAATTACAGCAAGGTATTGTAGTGTTTGTAAACTTATAAGTGAATAGACCCAGGGGGCATAGTTTTCCCTAGTGGCATCTCTCATGAAAAGAAGCATATAGTGGGTAAACAAATTACAGTTGGGAAATTGATAGAAAAGCGCATAGTTATGTGGTATTCATGGAAATGATCATGTGTATATATGCATCACATCCATAAGCAAATAGGCCGACTCCTGCCTGCACCTATTACTATTACTCCACCCATCAAACTCTATCCAACATGCATCTAGTGTATTAAGTAAAACAGAGTAATGCTTGGAGAACAATGACATGATGTAGACAAAGAGAATTCAATTGATATGAACTAACCCCGTCGTTTTATCCTTAGTGGCAACAATACAAAGATGTATCTTGTCTCCTTTTGTCACTGGGATATAGAAACCCGCCAGATTGAACCCACTATAGCGCACCCCTCTCACTTAAGATAGATCAATCTACTTGGCCAATGCAAATCAATAGATCGGAAAGATTTATAAAGCTATGATGATCATGCACATAAGAATCACAATAGATTTCAGAGAAGACTCAAATATTTTTCATGAATAATCTGAATATAAACCCACCATTCATCAGATCCCAACAAACGCATCACACAAAAGGATTACATTGGATAGATCAAAGCGAAGATGCGATGATCATTGTATGGAAGATCAAGAGAGAGAGATAGCCATCTAGGTACTAACTACGGACCTGTAGGTCTATGGGGAACTACTCACACATCACCATGGGAGTATCAAGGATGATGTAGAGGCCCTCCATGATTGATCCCCCTCCGACAGGGCACTAGAACAGGGCTCTAGATGGGCACACGACGGAACAAAGACTTTTGATGGCAGAAAAAGTGTTTCGGAAGGCTCTATAGTGTTTTTGGAATATATTCGAATTTATAGGCCAGAGAGGGCATCAAGAGGCAACTGAGGGGAGCACGAGGCAACTAGGCACGCCCTACGCCCCTGGTCGCACCTGGTTGGCTCGTGCCTCCCTCGTGAGGCCTCTGGTCTCCTCCTGAAGCTTCCAGGTCTTCTTTTGGTCCATAAAAAAATCAAATTAAAGTTTCGTGGCAATTGGACTTCGTTTGGTACTATAAACCTGAAAATCCAAAAACGTGCAGAAAATAGCAACTGGCACTAGGCACTGGGTTAATAGGTTAGTCCTCAAAAATAATATTAATTGGTAAATAAACACCCAAAAAGTATCCTAAAATGATAATACAATAACATGAAACAATAAAAAATTATAGATACGTTGGAGACGTATCAGCATCCCCAAGCTTAATTCCTGCTCGTCCTTGAGTAGGTAAATAATAATAACAAATTTTTTGATGTGACATACTACCCAACATGTAATCTTTTGCAGGCTTGATCATTGAGAAATGATGAATTAATAAAAACCAACATAGTAATACTCATAAACATAAGAAACATAATCATCAAATTTCAAAGCCTATGATCCATAAAGAATGTTCACCCCTATTCATTTTATCATATAAATATAGCATGGCTCCATCCTCACCACATAAATACAAATGTTAAGCACCACGGTGTCAAGTGAGGCAATTGGATCATACTTTTAACGTGCTTTAGCTTCTTATTACTTGTGCAATATATGAGCGTGAACCATGGATATAACATAAATGTGGAATAGAATATGGTGGTAGGTTTCAAAGGGGTGAAAGTGGAGAAGAATGCATCGCATCAACTAGGCGTATCAACAGGCTATGGAGATGCCCATCAATAGATACCAGTGCGAGGAGTAGGGATTGCCATGCAACGTTTGCACTGGAGCTATAAGTCTATGAAATCTCAACTTAAGCTAAGTGGGTGTGCATCTAACTTGCTTGCTCATTAAGACCCTGGGCATTTGAGGAAGCCCATGAGTGGAATATATGAGCCAAGTTCTATAATGAAAAATTCCCACTAGCATATGGAAGTGACAAAACAAGAGACTCCATGTATGAAGAACATGGTGCCACTTTGAGGCACAAGTGTGGAATAAGAAGTACTAGCACTGTCCCTTCTTTCTTTTCCATTTTTTATTTTTTCTCTTATTTTTCGTCCAGAGTTTCTTCATGACTTGTGTGTGAATTGTTGACTCCATCATCATTTCCTCACTGAGACAGTGCCCTAATAATGATGGTCATCACACTTTTATTTATTTACAACTCGATATGAAAAGCTGATAGGATGATATGACTCTACATGCATGCCTCTGGCAGTGTACCAGGATGTGCAATGATCTAGCGTAGCAAAAGATATCAAAAAACAGACAAGCCATGTAAATATCATGCTAGCAATCTTACGATCATGCAAAGAAATATGACAATGGAAGTACAAGTCATATGATGTGACAGTGGAAGTTGCATGGGAATATATCTTGGAATGGCTATGAAATGCCATGATAGGTAGGTATGGTGGTTGTTTTGAGGAAGATATAATGAGGCTTATGTGTAACAGAGCGTATCATGTCACGGGGTTTGGATGCACTGGCAAAAGTTGCACCGATCCTCAAGGCGAGAATGGGCAATGCACGCTGCCAAAGAGTCTAGCAAATATGTGGAGGTGAGAGTGCGTATACCCATCTATTCACATTAGTCATAAAGAACTCACATACTTATTGCAAGATTTTATTAGCTCTCTCGAAGCAAATCACTACCCGCATGCCCCTAGGGAGGAGGTTGGTAGGAGTTAAAAATCACACCCCGGCTTAAACAACACTAGGATTTCGATGAGGAATAAGTATGCTCACACATAATCACCATGCCATACAAATATTTTGATGAACAACAAGTTAACAACCTCTAATTCATGATACTCTTATTAACCAATGATCATGCACTCATGCTCTTTCACATTACCACATTAATATTGTTAACCATGATTTCTCTTTTATGTGCTACATGTGGTTTTGATTATACACTCATTGAATACGTATTATTTTTGGACTAGTCTTATAACCCATGCAAATTACCGTTGCTATTTATTAATTCTCAAACAAATATAAGTGAAGAGCGAGTGTGCAATTATTTCTATAAAATCTATATGCCACCTAACCACATCTCCTTATCCACGATTCACTTTGGTCACTTGAACTTGCATTCATTATATCTCATTGTTTTCATTATATTGTGTTGGGTATTTTCTTATAGATATTATTTAGGCCTACACTTTATATTCTTAAATTCATACTTACTAGTATTGACATATCTTGTGATTAGTGTGAATTGCTAACCTGTGTCATACACTTGCATATCTTGTGATATAGCTCAATTAAGTTTGTGTAAGTTACTTGTGCTTGTTAGTATCATTGTTGTGTTCATTTTATTTAGGATAAGTTGTTGGTGCACTTAGTCAAGCCTAGTACATTTAGGATTTGTGCTTGAAAAGTAACCGCTCGGTTTATTTCCACATTAGGATATAGCCAAATCCGTAAAAGATTTTAAAATGCTTATTCACCCCCTCTAAGAAACATCGTGGTCCTTTCAATTGGTATCAGAGTTAGGTCTCTCATTATTTGGCTTCACCGCTTAGAGAGTATCGATGTTGACTAATGCATTAGTGCACAATGACATCTTTGATTTTGATGGCACAAATTATCACCTGTGTATAATTCGTATGCTTTGTCATTTTTGGGGCATGGGTCCAAATGCTTTGTGAATTATTCTTGTAGGGATTTATTTTGCAAAGGATGACCCATCTCCGTCTATAAATGACATGTATATTGATTGTGATGCTTCTCGTGTCATTCATCAAACTATAAGCCTTGGAGTATTTAAGTCAATCTTGACTTGCAAGTCCGCTCATGAGGTTTGGACCACACTCGAAAATGTGTACGGTGGTTCCAATCTTGATAAAGATAATCTTCTCTCAAAGGAGTTGATGGAGGAGATCTCCACAATTTTCTATCATGAAGGGCTCTCTATGGCTTCCACCTCCATTACTTGCACATTTCAACATCTTCCCCTTCACCAACATGTGGAATACCACAAGGTAATGACATGGTGAGTGAAGAAATATCTTGTGATGATGGCATTAATATCATTATTAATGATATTGCTTGTGTAGATGCTAGTGAGGTATCTTCTATGGACTTGAGCATATCTAACACCACAAATAGTATAAATTATTATGTTGATAGTCCATGCATATCATCTAAGAATTCCTTGAATAATGTTTGTGATGATATGCCTGCTCTCTCATGTTGCCATTATCGAAAGGCTTTGGTTCCCTCTAGTTATTCTATGACTAACCATGTAGAGGAAATCAACAAAAATGAGTCACACCTGGTTGATGAAGAACCATCTTCTCCAAAAGAATCATCATCAACCCCTCTTTGTTCAAGTGCCTCATGGCAAGAGGCAATGACGAGGTATCATCTTCTCTTAGCACCACTGGAATTCAGTTATTTGCCATGTGCCAGGTCTTTGCCGTCCGTTGGCAGACGGCAAAGAAGGTCTTTGCCGTCCGCTGCCATCAAGCAGACGGTAAAGAGATGGCATATGGCAATGGTTCTCTTTGCCTTCTGCTGTTCCTTTGCCGTCTGCTGGCGGACGGCAAAGACCCTGAAGGCAGACGGCAAAGAGGCTACACAGGTCCACTTAACGCCTGATCTTTGCCGTCTGCCATTATCGGCTTTGCCGTCCGCAAGCGGACGGCAAAGGGGATGCCCCTTAACGGCAGTTTTCCCTCCGGCCCAATTCTTCCCACGCTCTCCTCCCGCCCCCGGACTCTCACCCACACACAACCCCCTCCTCCACGCCGCCCCCACCGTCGCACCTGCTCCCCCCTCCCCGCTCGCCGGTCACCTCCGCCGTGCCATCCTCGCCACCCCTCCCCCGCGCCGCCCCTCCCCTTCCCGCTCGCTGCCCCTCCCTTGTGCCGCCCCCACCACCTCACCCCCCGCGCCGCCCCTCCCCCTCCCGCTTGCCGCCCCTCCCCTGCGCTGCCCCTCCCCCTCCCGCTCGCCGCCCCTCCCCTGCGCCGCCCCTCCCCCTCCCGCTCGCCGCCCCTCCCCGCAAGGTGTGCACCGGACACCCCTCCCCCTGGCGGCGCCCTCACCACCACGTGGCGGCGACCCCCTCCCCGCGGCGGCGACCCCCTCCCAGCAAGCGCCCCCGACACCCCCAAGCCCCCACGTCGGCCTGCCTCCCCCGCGCCGGCCTGCCTCCCCCACTCTGTAAGTGACATTTTTTGTTTTTTCTATTTAGTTTTAGGTTTTAGTTTTGTTTTGGTTTAGGTTTAGTGTTACTTTAGTTTAGTTTAGGACATCTGTTTTTTGTCTTTTCTGTTTAGTTTTAGGTTTTGGTTTTGTTTTGGTTTAGGTTTAGTTTTAGTATAGTTTTAGTTTTAGTTTAGTTTAGGTTTAGTCTTAGTTTAGTTTAGGACATTTGTTTTTTTATTTCTGTTTAGTTTTAGGTTTTAGTTTTGTTGTGCTTTAGGTTTAGTATTAGTATAGGTTTAGTTTTAGTTTAGTTTAGGTTTTTCCTTAGTTTAGTTTAGTTTTAGTTTAGTTTAGGTTTTTCTTTAGTTTAGTTTAGTTTTAGTCTTAGGTTAGATTCCTGTTTAGTAGAACAAAAGAAGAAAAAGTAGAAGAAGAAGAATAAGTAGAACAAGGAAAAAAGGAAAAGAAGAAGAAGAAGAGAGGAGGAGGAGGAGAAGAAGAAGAATAAGAAGGAAAAAAGGAAATAGCTCGACACTGACCCCAATGAACCCCGATGCTATGGACCCCCGACGCCATCGAACCCAAACCGCCGACCCTCGACCCCCCGACACCACCGACCCCCGACCACCGATGCCACCGACTCTCGACCCCCGACACCACCGACCATCGACCCCCTACCCCCGACGCCACTAACCCCCAACGCCACTGACTCCCAACGCCATTGACCCCTGACGTCACTGACTCCCGATGCCACTGACCACCGACCCCCGACCCTCGACCCCCCGACGCCACCGACCCCCGACGCCATCGACCCCCGACCACCGATGCCACCGACCCCCGACCCTCGACACCACCGACCATCGACCCCCTACCCCCGACGCCACTGACCCCCGATGCCACTGACTCCCGACGCCACTGACCCCTGACGCCACTGACTCCCGATGCCACTGACCCCCGACCCCCGACACCTATTCTGCCTCCTGTTGACCGAAAAGCTGCTCTTCGACCTTCCAGAGGCCAAGGAGGTCATAGTTTTGTAAATTATGAGTTAGGTCACATATTGTCTGATTTTGTTATAAAAACATCATATTTGTGTTGATCGGGTGAATTTCAATGTGCAGTTGTTCGACGACCTCCACGAGCTCCGCCCCTACGTTTATTGGTGAGCACAAATGACTTCTCCTCCTACCCCCTTAATTTGCTCTGTTCCGGTCTTCGTGTCGATGAAACTTGCTAGCTATAGGTTTCTTCAATCATGAGTATGTGTGACCAGTATGCGTCTCCCGTTTGAAAGGGTGACATCTATAAATATGCATGTATTTGCATATTTATAACCGCCATCCTTTCGAATTGTCCAACGTTATCCATGGACAGCCCGAGTATGTGTAGATTGGGTTCGTTTTCTCGTATGCTGTGCTCCGGATCCGATGCGGAATTTCATCAGTGCCTCCCTATTGTTCTCCGGGTACACATCCTCTCTGCTTATTGCCGAGAAATGTATCAGGAGAACAGCGGGGAGGTGCTGCCGAAATTCTGCATCGCATCTGGAGCAGAGCATGGGAAAACGAACCCAATCTACACATACTCGGGTGGGATTAGGACCTATCTTTACCTATTAGCGTGTAGGTTGCATGGACGTAATAAAACTGACAAACTTGATTAGCGGATGAATATAGGTGATGAATTATATATTAATTTATTTCTTGTGCGCCCATAGGTAGCTAGGCAACATGAGTGATCGTGCTTGGATGTACACTGGTCACCCTAGTCAGAAAGACATGACCAATGAATGGTTAACAAAAACTAGGGGGTTTGTGAGAGCTGCATTTGCAAATGGCCAGCAAAAAACATGGTGCCCCTATCCCAACTGCGACAACTGGAAAAAGCAGATAGAGTTTGAAATGGGTAAACACCTGCAAAAGTGGGGTTTTACGCCTAAGTATACGGTGTGGATTTCTCATGGTGAGTCTGACCAACGTGCCAGAGCTGAGGTGATTCGTCGTCGCACCGACGAGCATGGTACGGGGATCGAAGACATGGTGCAAGACTTTGATGATGCTCGAGATTCAGACGATGAGATGGAGGAATCCGCAAAGGCCTTCTATGAAATGTTGGAGTCTTCAAAATGTCCTCTCCACGAGCAGACTGAGCTTTGTCAGCTGGATGCCATCGCGCAAGTAATGGCTCTGAAGGCTCAATTCAACCTAGGCAGAGAATGCTACGACACGATGATGACGATATTTGGACGCTTTCTATCCGAAGGCCATGTACTGCCTACAAACCTGTACCAGTCAGAGAAAATCCTCCGTGTACTTAAGATGCCATATGAGAAGATACATGCCTGTGAGAATGGATGTGCCTTATTTAGGCTTGAGTATGCGGCCTTGAACTATTGCCCCATTTGCAATTCTTCCAGGTATATTGTGGTAGACAACGGTATGGGTGAGAAGAATCAGACCAAAATCCCCATTAGTGTTCTTCGGTATCTGCCAATCGTACCAAGACTTCAACGTCTTTTCATGGTCGAAGAGATGGCCAGACAGATGACATGGCACAAATTGGGCAAAAGAACCGAACTAGATGCGGATGGGAACAAGATGCTGGTACACACTTCAGATGGTTTTGCATGGAGGCACTTCGATGCATTACATAAGGATAAATCAGAAGATCCAAGGCATCCAAGAGTTGCCATCAGCACAGATGGGTTCAATGTGTATGGTATGACGGCAACACAATATAGTTGTTGGCCTGTATTTGTCATTCCACTCAATTTCCCACCCAGAGAGATTATGAAAAGAAAGAACATTTTCCTGACGTTGATAATTCCAGGGCCCAACTATCCGGGGAAGAATATGAATGTGTACATGCAGCCGCTTAAGGATGAGTTGCAAGAAGCCTGGGATAATGGGATCAAGACCTACGACGCCGCTACCAAAACAAATTTCAAAATTCATGTGTGGTACATGTACTCTACGCATGATTATCCGGCGTATGCGCTATTCTCTGGCTGGTGTGTGCATGGAAGGTTCCCGTGCATCACATGCAAGGCGGCTCTTCAGTTCTGTTGGCTGCAGGCTGGTCACAAGTATTCTTGCTTCGACATGCATAGACAATTCCTGGATCCTGACCATAAGTTCAGAAAAGACAAGAAGAATTTCATCACAGGTAGAGTTGTCAAAAACACTGCACCAGCTGCGTTGATAGGCCAACAGATCCTGGATCAGATAAACGCTGTCGAGCTGGATCCTGAACGTCCAGGGTATTTCAAAGGGTATAATACGGAACACGCCTGGACTCACAAGTCATGTTTGTGGGATCTGCCTTACTTTAAAGACCTCCTTTGCCCACACAACATCGACATGATGCACACTGAAAAGAATATTGCGGAGGCCATTTTTGGTACATTGTTCGGCATAGAGGGGAAGTCAAAAGATAATCCTAAGGCTAGAATCGACCTAGAGGCTCTATGTGATAGACCGTTACAAAACTTGCGACAACGGAAAGGAAAGCAAAGCATAGCGAAGCCAAAGGCATGGTTCAATCTTGAAAGGCCAGCTATGAGGGAAATGCTATTGTGGGTGAAAATGCGGTTGATGTTCCCCGATGGGTATGCCGCGAATCTAACGAGGGGAGCGAGTCTTGAGAAATTGAAAATATTTGGTCTCAAGAGTCATGATTGGTACATATGGATTGAGAGGGTAATGTCGGTGATGTTGCGTGGCTTTATCCCTGAGGATGAATGGCTAGTACTGGCAGAGCTGAGCTATTTCTTCCGTTCTCTTTGTGCGAAAGAACTATCGCCTGGCGTGCTATATGAAATGGAAGAGTTGGCGCCGGAGTTGATCTGCAAATTAGAAAAGATCTTTCCACCGGGCTTCTTTAATCCAATGCAGAATTTGATTTTGCATCTCCCGACCGAGGCAAGATTGGGGGGGCCCGTTCAAAATCGATGGTGCTTCTCAACTGAGAGGATGCAGAAGACGCTTCGAGCTAAGTGTAAAAATAAACGTAGAATTGAAGCATCGATGGCCGAGGAATTCATTACCGAGGAGGCGGCAAACTTCGTGACAGCACACTACAAAGCCAAAAATCATCATTTGCATAACCCGAAGCCTCGATACAATGATGACAATCCAAAAAAAGGTCGATCCAACCTCAGCCTATTCAAAGGGAAGCTCGCACCATCCGGTGCTTCGAAAGGGAAATCATTGGATGTCGAAGAATGGCAGACCATTTCATTGTATATCTTCACCAACCTAACAGAAGTGCGGCCGTACATCGAGTAAGTTCTCGGTAAATTATTGTTCTGCAACTTCTAATTCCTTTCAACTACTCTTATTCCCGGATATTTGATATAGTCGATACGTTGCCGAATTCTCGGATGGAGCGGTCATCGAAAAGGGTTCCGTCGAAGAGTATGAGCTTCTCACAAAGCATGGAGGCGACTATCCCGGTTTCATCTCTTGGTTCAAACAAAGGGTAATTAATTACCATTAATGGTCAATTTGATTTCTTGGTCTAATTTGCGGCTAATGCATCCATTCTTTCGTATTAAACTTGTAGGCTGATGCAGAGTCTATGGACGCCGAGTTGAGACAAGTCGCTAATGGTTTTGACTATAAGGTCCGTTCATTTCACAAATACAACATCAACATGTATCACTTTCGTGCCTTTGGCAAAGAGCTATCTATGCCCGACCTAAAGACTACAAATTGTGTTGGGGAACGTCGCATGGGAAACAATTTTTTTCCTACGCACACGCAAACCTATCCATGGTGATGAGCATCTACAAAAGGGAGAGTGGATCTACGTACCCTTGTAGATCGCTAAGCGGGAAGCGTTAAGAAACTCGGTTGGTGTAGTCGAACATCTTCGCGATCCAAATCGCCGAGCGTCCCGGGATCTCATCATGATGCGTCCCGCGATCCAATCACGATCTGTCCCGTGAACGCATCACGATCCGTCCCGCGATCTCATCACGATCCGTATCATGATCTTGATCACGATCTGTCCCGCGAACTCATCATGATCCGTTCCGCAATCACATCATGAACCGTCTTGCGATCTCGATCACGGTCCTTCCGATCTAGCGCCGAACGGACGACACCTCCGCGTTCAACACACGTGCAGCTTGATGACGATCTCCACCGTCTTGATCCAGCAAGAGGAGGTGGAGAGGAGAGAGAGTTCATCGGCAGCGTGACGGCGCTCCGGTGATGGTGGTGGAGCAATTCCGGCAGGGCTTCGCCTAAGCGCTGCAGAAAACCGATCTAGAGGAGAAACTATGCACCGATGTAACGGGTAGCACGTGGCCGGAAATTCTGTCCAAAAACCACCCAATCCACTAGTATATATAGGAGGAGAGGAGAGGAGAGGCATCCAAGGCCTTTGGGTCGGCCAAAATAGGAGGTGGGAAGCAATCCTACTTCACCTCCAATCCTAGTTGGAGTAGGATTGCCTCCTATTGGCTGATTTTCCACTTTTTGCTTTAGGACTTTCTCTCCTGCGCCATGGGCCTTTGTGGCTGTTTTCCCAGCCCACTAAGGGATGGTTATTATTCTCCCACAGCCCATGGACCTCTTGGGGTCGAAATACCCCTCCCGGAGGCCTCCCGGTACACTACCGGCACTCCCGGTACACTACCGATGAGCCCGAAACTTTTCCGGAAACCAAACTGGGACTTCCTATATATGAATCTTTACCTCCGGACCATTCCGGAGCTCCTCGTGACCTCCGGGATCTCATCCAGGACTCCGAACAAACTTTGTTCACCACCATACATAACTCTACACTACCGAAACGTCACCGAACCTTAAGTGTGCAGACCCTGCGGGTTGGAGAACCATGTAGACATGACCGAGACACCTCTACGGTCAATAACCAATGGCGGGACCTGGACGTCCACATTGGTTCCTACATATTCTACGAAGATCTTTATCGGTCGAACCTCTATGTCAAGGATTCAGTTAATCCCGTATAACGTTCCCTTTGTTCTTCGGTATGTTACTTGCCCGAGATTCGATCGTCAGTATCTCCATACCTAGTTCAACCTCGTTACCGTCAAGTCTCTTTACTCGTTCCGTAATACAAGATCCCGCAACTAACAATTAGTCACATTGCTTGCAAGGCTTATTGTGATGTTGCATTACCGAGTGGGCCCCGAGATACCTCTCCGTCACACGGAGTAACAAATCCCAGTCTCGATCCATGCCAACTCAACAGACACCATCGGAGATACCTATAGAGCACCTTTATAGTCACCCAATTACGTTGCGATGTTTGATACACACAAGGCACTCCTCCGATATCTGTGAGTTGCATGATCTCATGGTCATAGGAACACATACTTGACATGCGGAAAACAGTAGCAATAAACTGACACGATCATATGCTACGTTTGCAGTTTGGGTCTTGTCCATCACATCATTCTCCTAATGATGTGACCCCGTTATCAAATGACATCTCATGTCCATGGCTAGGAAACCTTAACCATCTTTTGATCAATGAGCTAGTCTATTAGAGGCATACTAGGGACATGGTTTTGTCTATGTATCCACACATGCATCTAAGTCTCCGATCAATACAATTATAGCATGGATAATAAACGATTATCATGAACAAGGAAATATGATAATAACTAATTTATTATTGCCTCTAGGGCATATTTCAAACAAATTGTTGTGTCTCTGCTATCGGCGAAGGAGGCACCGAGTATTATGGAAGAGTTGAAGCAATTTATGAACTTCTATTCTATGGTGAAAACCCACCGACCGTCGTAGTCTTCAAATGTCATTGGTTTGAGCCGAGGGAGACTAGAAGGACTCAGGAACATATAGGACTAGTCGAAATCAACCAAAACACCCACTTAGATGTTCCCGATGTCTATATTATGGCTCAACAGGCGACACAAGTTTTCTATCTACCATGGGCCTGCCAAACTAATCCAAATCTGAAAGGTTGGGATGTCGTTTATGAAGTGCCACCACATTTTAGACCACCTACCCTCAATGAAGAGGATTACGAACCTCACATTAACCCAGACACATATGAAGGAGAATTCTTCCAAGAAACATGTATGTCCAAGAAACGTTTCAAGAACCGCTCTACTTCACCCCAGAACATTGAAGTAGACAGCGACAATGAATCCGTCTTAACACCTGAGCCCGAACAGGAAGAGCAGGAAGAAGAAGAGGTTACTGCTGCGGATGACCTGTCACTTCTTGACCAATTACATAATGGTGGCCTTCCACATGTTCTTCCTGATAGTGATGATGATGATGCATTTATTGATGATAGTGATGATCATGATGCATTTATTGACCCCAAAGCATATATAGACGAGCACGATTAGTTCATGTCAGGTATTCAACTATTAGTTCATGTACTCCTTCTCCTTCTCCTTCTCCTCCTCCTTCTCCTTTTACTTCTCCTTCTTCTTCTCTTCTTGCTTCTTGTATTTCTTCTTCTACGTAGCTTATTTCCCCCAAAAAAGACATAGTTAGCTAATTATCCTCCAAAATGACATAATTAGCTTAGTTAGTTAAACATCATAAGAACCCCGGTTAGGTCATTGAAATGACTAGTTTAGATCCAAAATGACATAATAAGCTCAAAATGGATTAATAATCATCCAAAATGACATAATTAGCTCCAAAAAGGCATAATTAGCTAATTTAGCTCAAAGAAGAGATCAAGAGGAGAAGAAAGAGGAAAAATGAAAAGAAGGAAGAAGAAGAAGAAGAGAAGAAGAAGAGAAGAAGAAGGAGAAGGAGGAGGAGGAAGAAGAAGGAGAAGAAGGAGGAGAGAAGCTCCTTCTCCTTCTTCTCCTTCTTATTGTCCTTCTTTTCTTCTTCTTCTCCTCTTCCTTCTCCTTCTCCTTCTCCTTATCTTCCTCCTTCTTCTTTTACTTCTCCTTCTTCTTCTCTTCTTGCTTCTTGTCTTTCTTCTTCTACATAGCTTATTTTCCCCAAAAACGACATAGTTAGCTAATTATCCTCCAAAATGACATAATTAGCTTAGTTAGTTAAACATCATAAGAACCCTGGTTAGCTCATTGAAATGACTAATTTAGATCCAAAATGACATAATAAGCTCAAAATGGATTAATAATCATCGAAGATGACATAATTAGCTCCAAAAGCATAATTAGCTAATTTAGCTCGAAGAAGAGATCAAGAGGAGAAGAAAGAGGAAAAATGAAAAGAAGGAAGAAGAATAAGAAGAAGAAGAGAAGAAGAAGAGAAGAAGAAGGAGAAGGAGGAGGAGGAAGAAGAAGGAGAAGAAGGAGGAGATAAGCTCCTTCTCCTTCTTCTCCTCCTTCTTTTCCTTCTTCTTGTCCTTCTTCTTTTCTTCTTCTTCTCCTCTTCCTTCTCCTTCTCCTTCTCCTTCTCCTTATCCTCCTCCTTCTTCTTTTACTTATCCTTCTTCTTCTCTTCTTGCTTCTTGTCTTTCTTCTTCTACGTAGCTTATTTTTCCCAAAAAAGACATAGTTAGCTAATTATCCTCCAAAATGACATAATTAGCTTAGTTAGTTAAACACCACAAGAACCCTGGTTAGCTCATTGAAATGACTAATTTAGATCCAAAATGACATAATAAGCTCAAAATGGATTAATAATCATCCAAAATGACATAATTAGATCCAAAAAGGCATAATTAGCTAATTTAGCTCGAAGAAGAGGACAAGAGGAGAAGCAATAGGAAAAATGAAAAGAAGGAAGAAGAAGAAGAAGGAGAAGGAGGAGGAGGAAGAAGAAGGAGAAGAAGGAGGAGAGAAGCTCCTTCTCCTTCTTCTCCTCCTTCTTCTCCTTCTTCTTTTCTTCTTCTTCTCCTCTTCCTTCTCCTTATCCTTCTCCTTCTCCTTCTACTCCTCCTTCTTCTTTTACTTCTCCTTCTTCTTCTCTTCTTGCTTCTTCTCTTTCTCTTCTTCTACGTAGCTTAGACTCATCCAGCAAAGACTAAATTGGCTAATTATCCAACAAAATGACAGAATTAGCTTAGTTAGCTCCAAAATGGCCTATTTAATAATAAATGACCTATACTTAGCTATTTATCCTCCAAAATGACATAATTAGCTCCAAAAAGGCATAATTAGCTAATTTAGCCCGAAGAAGGGGACAAGAGGAGAAGAAAGAGGAAAAATGAAAAGAAGGAAGAAGAAGAAGAAGAGAAGAAGAAGGATAAGGAGATGGAGAAGGAGGAAGAAGAAGGAGAAAAAGGAGAAGGAGGAGAGAAGCTCCTTCTCCTTCTTCTTCTCCTTCTTCTTTTCTTCTTCTTCTCCTCTTCCTTCTCCTTCTCCTTCTTCTTCTCCTTCTTCTCCTTATTCTCCTTCTTCTCCTTATTCTTGACCTTCTTCTCTTCTTGCTTCTTCTCTTCTTGCTTCTTCTCTTCTTGCTTCTTCTCTTCTTGCTTCTTCTCTTCTTGCTTCTTCTCTTTCTTCTTCTACGTAGGTTATTTTCCCCAACAAAGACATACTTAGCTAATTATCCTCCAAATGACATAATTAGCATAGTTAGGTAAAAACATCATAAGAACCTTGGTTAGCTCATTAAAATGACTAATTTAGCTCCAAAATGACATAATAAGGTCAAAATGGATTTAATAATCATAGTTGACTACAAAATGACATATTTTATCCAAGTTAGCTCTAGAATGACCTATACCTAGCTAAGTTCTCTCCTAAATGACATAATAAGGCTATGTAGCTCCAAGATGACCTATTCCACCTAACTTAGCTATTAAATGGCCTATACTTAGCTAAGTTCTCTACGAAATAACCTATATATACTTCTCTTCTTCATCTAGTATTCTTCTTCTAACTTTCTTATCTGTCATTTTGCAGATTACATTCACTTCACGGGAAGCTTGGATTATATTGATGGAATGCTTGAATATGATTTCTTGTACCATGGCTTCACGGAAGCTTGTATTGAAACTATTGTAGTATATGGATATATATGAAACTTTGTATGCATATGGATGAAACTGGTGTAATATATGGTTTGGTACGGATGCAACTTGAATAATATGTATGTACTATGAATGAAAGTTATTTTAATATGGTTATGAGTATGGAAACAAATTTATTTTTGTCAAATATATATATATATATATATATATATCCTGATTATTGTGAAAATTGCTGGATATAATAGAAAATAAAATAGGTGAGGGGGCTGTTTTGAGCCTTTGCCATGAGGGGGCAGACGACAAAGGGGTGAGGAAGAAAGGCTGGGTGCCCCTTTGGCGTCTGCCCCTCATGGCAAAGGGGTGAGGGCAGACGGCAAAGCCCTGAGGGCAGACGACAAAGGGATGATGGAGAGGGGCTGGGTGCGCCCTTTGCCATGAGGGGGCAGATGGCAAAGGGGGGTAAGGGCAGACGGCAAAGCCCTGAGGGCATACGACAAAGGGGTGAGGGAGAGGGGCTGGGTGCCCCTTTGCCATGAGGGGGCAGACGACAAAGGGGGGGTAAGGGCAGACGGCAAAGAGAAGCCTGCCGTTAGCACTTAACGGGACAGCCTGTCAATCTGCCGTCTCATTTTATTTGTCGTCCGCCCCTCATGGCAAAGATTCTTTGCCGTCCGCCTTACAAAAAGCAGACGACAAATAACCTCTTCATCGGATATTTTTTTGCCGTCTAGTTTGCCGTGAGCTGACTGACGGCAAAGCCTTTGCCGTCCATGTTTCCCCCCTTTGCCATCAGCCATAGCGGACGGCAAATTCTCAGATTCCTGTAGTGTAGTGATAATGATGATATTTCAAATGATGATGATAATGATGACTTGACTGAAAATTTCTATGAGATTGGGAAAACTCTTTATAGAGCTAAAAATATCGCTTATAAAAGTTTCCAAGATGTTCTTGCTTGCTTTGAAAAATGTAATGATTTATTTCTTAACAAGCAAGCTAAAAGTGAACAACTTGAACATGAACTTGCTAAGGCTCATCAAACGTTTAGAGACTTGAGATCTTCAAAAGGAGAGATTGAAATTGCTCATGGTAAACTTAAAGAGGATTTTGAGCTCCTCCCCCTTGAATGCAATATGTCAAGTGAGAGCTCATCAAAATCTCTAAGACTCATGAGGAGCTTCAGTAAACTCATGAGAAGTCTCTATGTAGCGACCCAACCCAAATGGATCGGTGCCTCTGTGCTTTCTGTGCCATCCCTGGATCAGTATGCCGACACACACAATACTTCGATGAAATGCCATAACATCACATGTAAAATAACTACTGTAGATCCGGAGTATACCTTATCACAGCGAAAACAAAACATTAAGGGCGTGGAGTCCCATCGACGCAAATGGCAAGTTGAGTGTAGACTGTAACCCTATATCGTAACTCCTACTCACCATTGAATTCCTGTAACATAATATGTTGCATCCATGTAGATCAGTACATTGAATGTACTAGTAAGATCACAATAGAAGGAGATGCTAAAGACTATTCTATGTGCGACATGGCTTTGTGGCTTTGTGTCTGAATTTTTGAATAAAAGCTGGTTCTATTTCCCCTACATCAGAGGAATATCAGGAGTCTTCACTACAGAATTATCTACCACGACATGGTTCCGCCAACTGATGTCTCATAGTCCACAAGTATCATAAGTTGCCCACAATTAGTTATCAGTGTGGTGTTGAGAGTTCAAAAATAGATCCAAGTCCAGAGGCTCAAATTGTCCGTAACCGGGGACACAACTAATCGATTAGGTTTTAACTCTGGAAAGTGTTGTGCAATTTACCCACAATAATCGTTCCCTCCTTGTAAGTCCTCGCACTGCCGGGTGTTTGAGAATAGGACGAATGAAACATGGTATTTCAAAGAGTTCCCCTGACCACTGTCCGGTGCCCATCCAATCCTACCGTCGACTATATCTGCTAGCACCGTCCCATCCAAAGTCACACCTAAGGTCAACCAAGCCAGATCCCATATTGACTTGTGGCTGCACATGTAAGCTTCCAGGCATGAAGCATTGTTAAGTCTCTTTGAGTCTGGGTGAAGCTTTCCACAAGATATCATGGCACTTCTCCATGCATCCTGGCCATCCACTAGTTACTCTAGGCTGCCCACCAAAACCATCCTACGCCCAGTAGTGTGTATTGAATTCTTGTCTTGGGTCTTGAAGTCTTGAGGTCTTCTAGATGTAGGCCTTGAAGTTGCCAGTTTGAAGTTGTCGTCATTGACCATAGAGTCCTCCTTCTCACACCACTCATGATCACTCATACCACTCCCCGTCTATGATAGTGTCTCATAACATAAGCAATGTTTCCGCGGCTCAGTAACAATGGTGTGGGTTCCTACCTCATGCTTCTACCCAACTACAAGATTCAATATAACTACTGCAGGAAATGATGAAAAAGGTGATACTAAATGCAATAAAACATAGGTATGAACATATGCCAAAGTGAACTTGCATGGTATTAGTTGATGAAGATAGTATCGCTTTCAGAAATAACTTGATAGAGCTATTCTTCACTTCGATCAAATCTATATTAAACAAACTAGCAAGCAAGTGTAACAATCAATATAACAAACATCCAGTAAAATTAATAAAGTAATCAATAAGAAGACCAAATAAAATACAAAGAAAACTTCAAAGAAAACAAAAAGAATACTACTAAAGAAACTATGGAGATTAACACACTAAACAATATAAGTTTTTTTGTACAAAAAAATATAGCAAAGAAAACACTAAGCTAATAGTTTATTAGAAAATAAATTAAGTTTTTTTATTAAACTAACAGAATGAATTTTACCTAAAGGTTTCTATGCAAAAAGAATGAACCTAAAAGCTACTATAAAACTCCACTTATAATCAAAACAAGTTTTCATGCAAAACAAAAGAAATAAAAGATATTTTAACTACAAATAAAATTGACTTCCATTAACAAATAGAAACAATTTAAAACTTGTCAAAAATAACAAAACAAAAATAATTGAAAGCAATTAAAAATAAAAGAAATATAATTTAACCTAGTAATAACTAAAGCAATACTGTTTTTGCAAATAAACAAATTTCAAATCAACAAAAAAGAAATTTGAAAACTCTACTGATAGAGATAAGTCCTAGTGACTAAGAGCAAAAAGAACCAATTAAAAATTTATTTTCAAGCAAAAGATGTTACCAATCTAGTGTTTGGATCAAATTCATGCAAATTCAAATTTAAAATTTCAAACATGACCAAACTTTGCATCTACAGAAACTAGACAAAATCATTGATCTAATGTAAAAAAGAATCACTAAAAATAATTAAACATACACGATATTGAAAATAGAAACAAATTTTGAAAGAGTGAATTACACCACTAGTGTCACAACTTGGCGCAAAAAGTCAGTTTAGTGCTAAAACTTATGGTATACATTGAACTGATGTCACAACTTTGCATTGAGGTGCATATACGGTGCAAATCACGTTTCTATACAAATACATTGCTGATTAGGAGTGCCAACGTGGCATAGGCCATGCTATCAGTGACTGGACGACGCATGTCTCCTAAGTTACGTTTTTTTTAATTTTTTACTCTAAGGAAAAGGCCCTGTCTACAACCCATATTTTTTGCAGATGGAGGCGCGTGGGGTCCATTTTGGATTCGATTGCATGACCTATGGGATGCAGGAGCGCAGGGCAAACCAAAATATCTGACATTGTTTCTTGTTATTAACCGGTACGTAACATATACAAGACGTGTCCCTTTGATTAACATTTTAGGGCCTTGTGATTAACCCTTTTTAAGGTTACCTTGTGATTAACTGATACGTCTTTTTGAGGGGTAAACAACCATTTTATTCATCAAAATCCACAAGATGTGGTGTCGTGGTTTTGTCACGACAAGATGTCTGGGTTATAGGACTTAGGTGTGAGGCCATCGCAACTATGTGGTGGCTTGAGAGGGGTTGGTCGGAATTGAGAGACGTGAGTTTACCTAGGTTCGGCCCCTCCGATGGAGGTAAAAGCCTACGTCCTACTTTGTGCTGTATTCATGATGAGGAAGATCTCTCTGTTACAAGGATGCTAACCGCTACCTCTAATCTCGAGAGCCTCTAATATCTCTATCTCTAATGACCTGAACTTGTGAACTTGTCCCTCTAGGGGTGGTCTACCCCTCCTTATATAAGTGGAAAGGGTAGGTTTACATGTAGAGTCCTACTGGGAGTATGATTAGGACTAGTATCTCTTGAATCCTAATCCGGGTCTTTTTTCCTTTGTGAGGGAATCCTTTCTCTCTTTGGGCCTTCTCTTGTGAGCTGCCCCTCCAAGCCCGTCCACGAGCCGCCTTGCACCATCTTGCACGCTGGGCCATGGGCCTGGTAGTCCTGTGACCCAGTAATAGAGGTGACACATGAGCCGCCATATGATGAGCCGGGTCATACCTCCGGTCAGGTCACCAATAAATCTCCAAGTTCGGCCAGGGCTCCAGTGAGTCGCCAAGTCCCGGCCGGGTCATACTTCAGGACGGGTTATACCGTGGGGTATATCCCCGACATTATCCCACGTGTTAGCTTGAATTTATTCATGGTAAGCTCCTGAAATAAGAACAAAAAATATGTTAAGTGACCGGCTCACTCCCCTCGCCGACTTATTTCACTGAAGTGGAGCCTCAAAAATCCGGGTTTCTTCTTCATATGAATGAGCCGTCTTCACCATCGTCTTGCAAGTACGCGTCCTTTGAAATAAAAAATATTGGGAATAAAACATCCATATGCCATTGAGTCGGCCTCCAAAACTTTGGTTTGATGAAATTATTGGAGATAAGAAAACCATATGAAGTCGAGCCGACTTCCATTGCTTCGGCTTGATAAAAATATTGAGAATAGAACTTCATCCATTGTTACACCACTTCAACCTGTGAAGCCGGGTTGCTCATGTAGAATCTGCCGGGTCATGATCTTTTGATAATGACGGGTCATGATTGTTGGTTATGCCGGGTCAAACAACTGGACTCCAGCTGACTTGATAAAATTATAAAGAAATCCGTGTGGTGCTGAGCTGGTCTTTCAATGCTTTGGCTAGATAAAAATCTGTTGAGCCAGTCTCGCTCACAATTGACATTTTGAAAGCTCTCTTCAAGGTTTTGATATTTCCATATTACCTGTAGCCCCCAAGCTCCAAGTTTATCCATGATGACTTCGTTCTTTGTAATAATATATTGGACCGTGTAGCCCCCAAGTGTCGGGTTGTCTTGCCTGCAGTAGCCTATGACTTGTGACTGTCTTATACCCATTAGGAGGTGCTTTCGGTCATTACTGATAATTGCCCAAAGGTGCTTGCGGTTGGATAGTTGCAGGTGGTGCCTTCATAACCTCCATCTGTCCTATGAATCTATTAATAAATATGAAAGTGTTCTGTGGAGACTGGAAGATACCTTCATGTATTGCCTTGCGACGGGTAGTCTAGATGGACCATAAAGTTACTAATAGGAGGGCAAATTTGTCATGCGCTAGAGTATCCATCAAAGTAAACAACCATTGTTTGGCACTTGGTTCCGTCATGGAGACTAACGTTTGAGCCATCTCTTCATCGACAAGTGCCCAAGTACATCCAACAGTGGTACAGGTGATCAAAGAGTGCCTCCATGAGTCGGTTGCCCCACATAGGCCACAGGCTGAAGAATTAGCCATATTTCTATGTGTTCTGATGTCCTCAGTGGGTAGAGAATGTTTAGATAGCCTCCAAAGGAACACTTAATTTTAGCGGGAACCTCTATATTCCAAATTTTCTTCCACGAACTGGAATATGTCATCAAGTTTGAAGTGCCACAAGTCCCTTCCAACCAGGCTTCCCTCCATTGTTTAATTGCTACCAATAAGTTGTATGCAGATTTAACAGTGAATTTTCCCTATTTATCAAAGTGCCAACTCCAAAAATCCTGGATGGAGCGTGTGCACAGAGGGATACCCAGGATGACTCGGGAATCCATTGGCATGAACACCTCCTCTACACGAGCCCTGTTCCATGTGGCATTGGTATGATCAATCAATTGGGAAACAAGGGTCAGAGGGTTTGCAACCCGATAGCCGTAAGGTCTCAAATTCTCATCTCTGGAAAGCCACACATCAATCTAAATCTCCGTGGTACACCATTGCCTATGCGTTTTTAACAAACCCATCTTGAGTGTGTCCCGGCCTTCAATGCCAGCCCTCCAAGTGTCCTCCCAAGTTGTCTTGTGATTAACTGATATGTAGCATATACAACCTTTCTGACTTAAGTGGGTTGGCATCCCAGGGGCCCATTTTGTATAGTTATTTTGTTTAACGAAAATAAAATACATGTAAATTGTTACTGTGTGCCATATATAAAATGAAATCCAAATCACAATGCATACTTATATCACTACATCCTATTTCTATTAAAATCATGATCATTTTAAACTTATATTAAAATTTTCTTGAAATAAAATATAAAATTATTTTGTTATTTTTTCATTAAATAGAACAATTAGTACATGAAAGTTTTGTAATTTATACATTAAATAATACTTGAATATTTTTATAATGTAATATTATTCTGCATTATTATTATTTTTAATTTTAGAATATATTTTACATATATTTTATAAATTCCTAAAAAACATTAACGTTGCTGGGTGGTGTGATGACCACTCAAACATGATGCAATATCCATATATTGCGTGAAATAGTCCCGGGTATATAGATGCAATATCCAGTTATTGTGTGAAATAGTCACGGGTGAGGTGGTTAGCCGCAATAGGAGGGCAGTTCAAGTCCGCTTGCACGCACCAAATTTTCAATTATTTGTTGGTTTCATGAGGGAAAAATCTAAGGTTTTTTTTGCAAAAAAGTAGGCAACACGTCCACTTTTCCATCATGTTGCTGACAGCGGGTCTCATGCCAAGTTGGCATGCCTAATCAGCATGGTGTTCATATAGAAATGTGATTTACACCGTATATGCACGCCAAAGCCAAGTTATGACACCAGTTCAATGTATGTCACTAGTTCTAGCACCAAACTGATTTTTACGCCAAGTTGCGACACCAATGGTGTAATTGACTCATTCTGAAAAGTAAGTAAAACATAAAAATATTTTTTTATTCATATCGTGCAGTGACATGTGGCGGAACATGAGTGAGCTAGTGAACGACCGAAAAGGGAGTTTAGGGCAGACGACCGAAGACAAAAAGTAAATGGTTCGCCGTAAGAGGGATATATTCCTATGCATGTGATTTAGATCTGACAGTTGAGATTGAAAGGGGGCTCATAACGAGCGGCGAGGAGGTCCAGTTAAGTTCCGGCGATGCTGGCGGCTCAGGATCATTGCGAGCGACGTCTCCGGTGGCTCCTGGAGATGGCGGGTCACTCCAGGGTACACATGGGAGCTCGGTGAAGACAATGGTGAGTTCGTATGACGTCTGGTGTGTCGGCATTGAGAGGAGCAAGAAAAATGGGCGGCGACAACATTCTGTGTTCTAGCGAGAGATTGGGAGGGCGTGAGTTCTCGAGGTTAGGGTTTTGCGAGGGGGAACGGGTGCGGGCGTCGGATTTCACAGGAGGGCTGCCGTTGGGAGGGGGTAGCGTTCAGATAGAAGGAGATCAAGGGCGGGGGTGCCATCGCCCGTGAGGAAGGAAATGGCACGGGGAAAGGAAAGTGGTGACCGATGCGGGATACAGTTGGGCGGGATGGGTCCCGCACATCAGTGAGAGTGCACGTAAGGAAAGCGAGCGGCTAGCCGATCCTCGGCGATTCGGTGTCCGGTGTGTACAGCTGGGCCATGGGCCGACGTGGCAATGTAGGTCTAGTGGGCTTCAACCATTTTTTGTTTCAAAAATAAAACACAAAGAGTAAAAGAGAAGTAAAGCAAATAAAATAAAAATATTATACAGACATATAATATATTAAATTTTCACAATAAAAAATCCTATAACATGAACTATTTTTCAAGTTCAAATAAAATCAGCACAATTCCTAAAAATCAAACAGTGCTACTATTGCATTTAAAATGCAAATACAATTATTTTAAAGTACCAGATGATTTCAAATTTATGTTTATCTAGTTTTGTGTTGAAGGGAATCATGTTACCCTATTTTTCATATATTTTATTTTTGGAGAAAAATATTTTGATTAAAACCAAATGACTCAAATTTGGGTTTGAATTTGAATTTCAAACCACTTTCAAATCTTTTTGTGTTTTTGCTAGGCCAAATATATTTCAAATGCCTCTGAATATTTTAAGTGTCATGTTCGTTCTCTCATTTTGAATATCTCTAGAGGATTTTTGAAAGTTGAATTCAAATCAACTCAATTTGAAAGTGATTTGAGAAAAGCTTCATAGGGCTTTCAAAAGTTTTCTTTTAAACTTTTGACTCTCCTTCATTTTAAATTTGAAGAAGTCACTTTATCTTCTCATGAAAGTCATTGAGTTGCATAAAGTTTCTGATTGCAAGGTTCAAATGTTTTCAAACCCATTTTTATTTTTAATGGAATAAGTCATGTGATCTTCACTCTAGGGTTTGCTTTGAATTGAACTATGAATAAAAGCAAGATATCAAATACAAAAGAGTAAGTTTGGGAAATTCCTTTTGTTCCCTCCCATTTAACTTTCAATAAGTTTCAGATTCCACTCAATTTCACACAATCAATCACACATCAATCAATCAAACATTCATAATTATATATTTAACATAAAATCCAAAAGTTTAGAATTTTGGGATGTTAAACTCTAATTGCTACTTGTTCCTCGCATATTGTCATTGATACTTGTGCAACTAACTCTACTTTATGTGAAGCATTAACTTTGAAGGAGAATGTTGAGTTATGTGCTCAACTTGCTTTGATAACATGCAATTATGGGAAATTGGTCAAAATTCATGAAAATGTCTCGGGCACTTATGAGGATCTTCTAATCACTCATAGTAAGATAAAGTTAGCTCATGAGACTATGATGACCAAGGTAAAATCTTGTGAGTCTCATTTGAATGTTAACACATCTACTCTAAATGCCTTATTGCCGTGTGTTATTCCTTGCAATTCATCCACCTCTCATAATATTACCACACATGATGAATTGCTCACCTTCTCTTGTTGCTCTAACCATGAAGTTTCTACTTCCACTAGTCCTCTTGTTCTAATGTCGGAACTAACCATGTAGAATAAATTAATGAGCTCAAGGCCCAAGTCACCAGTTTGAAGAAAGATTTAAAAAATTGCGATGATGGACATACTTTTCACTACAATAAGAAGAAGTCCAAGAATAAGAAAATGAGACAAGACCAAGCCAAGAGCGAGTCCAGCATTCCTTGATTTAAGTGCAATAAGGGTAGACATTATGTGAGATCTTGTCCATTGAAGAAAAGGGCTTAAAAAGAGAAGCTTCATCGGAAGCGACCTCAAGCTCAATCTCAAGTTCATCCTCAAGTTGAAGAAGAGGACTAGTATAAGGAAGAGAACTTTCACATACAAATATATTATCTTGGACATCTTTTATGACTGTGAATACCCATTAATTATTTTCAACCTTGATAAAAAAATTGAAGTTGGAGAAGGAAAAGAACGTAATGAGTTATGCTTGGGTATATTTGCATAGAAGTTATATTGTTATGCATCCTCCAACATGTGGTGCTTATTTAGAACCTTTTGCTAGCCAAAACTTCATACTAAGTAGAGACACTACTTGATCCAAATCCTAGAGCCAAGGTTCTTCCATGAGAGTCCATCATACCTACCTATATGTGGTATTTAACTTCCATTCCAAGAAAATTTGCATGTGACACCTCTAAAACCTTCAAATAAATTTGGTTTTGTGTGCCGGTACCACTCATGGAGCGATCGGGGTGGTCATTATCTTCCGAGCTAAGTGGGTTACTGTCATGATGAGTGTTTATTCACTTGTCATTGCTTGAGAGAGTCTGGTAAAAAGGATGCCCGGTACAACATAATACAAATAATAAATAAACAAGTACCCCCTAGAAAGTTGATTGTTCGGAGGGCTGATGTCTACTATGCAACTTTATTCTGGTAGACTCGGGTTGGGCCTCCAAGCACAGAGTTTTGTAGGACAGTGACAATTTTCCCTCAAGTGGATGACCTAAGGTTTATCAATACATGGGAGGTGTAGGATGGATATGGTTTATCTTAAACAATCTTGCAATCAAATACAAGAAATCTCTTGTGTCCCCAACACACCCAATACCACTACAGGAATCAAGAGATTTACCGTCTTTGGAGATCTTTGCCGTCAACTTTTCATTGTGGTTGACGGCAAAGACCAGTTTTGCCATCAGTAACTGACGACAAAGAATAATAGATGACAAAGACATTCTTTGTCGTCTACGAAAAAATAATTAACGGTAAATACATACTTTGTTGTCTGTGAATAAAATAACAGACGACAAAAACATACTTTGCCGTCTATGGATAAATAACAGATGGCAAAATATGTCTTTGCCGTCTGTTAATTTTTGGCAGTCGACAAAATATGTCTTTGCCGTGTGTTATTTTATTCGCATACGGCAAAAAAGAAGCACATCAGGTGGATTCGTCACATGGATCGATGGCATGGAAGAATCTCATCCACACATCCAAATCCCACGCAACTCACCCCACCATGCCGTCTGACCCGCCCCCACGTCTTTCTGACCTGGTCCAAGCCCACTACTCTCTCCCTTATCCTCCCCCACCCACCCATGTTCTACCTCTCTCTCCTACCTCTCTCCTCCCAATCCAAATCGCCGGCCAACACCTCTCTCGCCGGCCTCCGCCTAGCTCGCACCACCTCTCCCGCTGCACCCCGTCTTACCCGCACCACCTCTCCTGCCGCCCCTCGCCTTGCCCCCGCCTCGCCCCAACCACCTGTTCCTCCCCCTCGCCCACCTTGCCCCACCAGCTTGCCCACCGGCCGAGCCGCCTTGCCACCACCTCGCTTGTCGGTTGGCACCTCACGCGCCGCTCGGTCTTGCACTGGAGCGCACCTAGAGCTCCTCCGTCTGTGGATCCTCCTCCACCGCCGACACCACGAGATCCTTCGGCCTCGCAAGCCCATCCGCGTCACGAGATTTCTCTGCTCCGCGAGATCCTCCAGTTGCCGCTTTCTCTGCTCCGTGAGCTCCTACAGCCTCCACTTTCTCTACTCCGCGTCCTCTCTACATACTCTCTCTCTATCTCTGCAAGAACTAGCGGGTGGAGGTCGTCGAGCCGCCCATGACCCGCGTAGCTGCTGATGGGGGCTTCCCTGCACCTGCTATGAAGAGGAGGACATGTATGGCGAGTGAGCATGGTTGGGCTGGAGCGGCGGCACGGCGACCAGAGGACGGCAGATTGGTGTGGCGAGCGTCAGGGCCGGTTGGCGGGGCGAACAGAGCACTAAAGTGGAGAATAAGGGCTCAATTTCTTTCCCTTTTTCATTTTAGGTCTTTTATGTTAATTTCTGGGACTATTCTATAACTTTAGTTCTTTTAGTGTCTCATTTGCATTTTGTACTTCACTCACGTTGAATAAATGTCTGAAAAAAGACTAACATGAATGAAATTGACCAGGCACGTCCTGGCCTTTCCCTGTTAAAAAAGGCAGTGCACTCGCAAGTGTTTGATCGCATCTCTTGGGAGCAAATCTCCTATTTTTTTTGCAACTACCCTTTTCTGTGCTGTCTGTTGATTTACGAGTAGCTGACGGCAAAGAAGCATAGTTTGCTGTCTAGCCTTCCTATCAGATAATGACAAAGGCACTTACGCCATTCGTTAGTGATGCTCTTCTGTTAGACGCTTTTTTGTCGTCTGACAATTTTTGATGACGGCAAAATCGGTTGACTGACGGCAAATTCTTTGCCGTCTACCTGACAAAATGCTGATGGCAAAATCTCCCTTTCCTGACTTAGTGTATGCCGACATACTTTGCCGTCAGGGCCTGACGGCAAAATCTTTGCCATCAATAACCCTGTCTTTGCTGTCTATACCAGCCTGATGGCAAAATGCCTGATTCCTGTAGTGTACAATGGTAAATTGTATAGGTGACTAGTTCTATGAAGAGATGGTGATACAAGTGCAATATCAATAGTAGATATGTTTTTGTAATATGAAAATATAAAAACAACAAGCTAGCAAGTGGAAAACAATGAGCAAAATGTTGTATAAATGTTTGGAAATAAGGCCTAGAGTTCATACTTTCACCAGTGCAAGCTCTCAACAATGCTAACATAATAGAATCATATGATCATCCCTCAACGTGCAACAGAGAATCACACCAAAATTCATAAGTAGCGGAGAACATAAGATGAAATTGTTGTAGGTAGTGGAACCACCTTAAAGCTATTCCTTTTGATCAATCTATTGAGTTATTCCTATAAGTGTCACAAACAACCCTAGAGTTCGTACTATAATAACACCCACGATACACATCAATAAACCCTAATGTCACCTAGATACTCCAATGTCACCTCAAGTATCAGCGGGTTAATTATTTGACTTGCATCAAACAATTTCAGATTCATCATATTCAATCCAACACAAAGAAATTCAAAGAGTACCCAAATATTTCTATCGAAAAAAGTAGGACAAGAACATGTACCAACCTCTATGCATATATTACCCCATTTTCACCACGGGAATCCACAAGTTGAGTACCGAAACATATATCAAGTGAATCAATAGAACACCAAATTGTCACGACGGGTATCCACATGCAAGACATACATCAAGTGGTCTTAAATCCAATATTCAATCGAACATAACGAGATCTCAAAGGGAAAGATTCAATTCATGACAACAAGGTAGCAAGGGAATTACATCGTATGATCCAACTATATTAACAAAGCCCATGATACATCAAGATCGTAACATATCAAGAACACGAGAGAGAGAGAGAGAAAATTAGATCACATAGGTATATGTACACCCCTCAGCCCCGAGGGTGAGCTACTCTCTCCTCGTCATAGACACCGATAGGATGGTCAAAATGGCCTCCGGTGATGATTGCCCCCTCTGACAGGGTGCCAGAACAAGGCTTCATTTGAGTTTTCTTCTATACAGAGGCTTGCGGCGACGGAGCGGAAGTTCTTGGTTAACTTTCGGGGGTTTCTGGATTTATAGGATTTTTAAGCATTGGAATCACGTCAACCGGAGCCACGTGGGCCCTACAAGCTAATAGGGCGCACCTAGGGGGGTGGGCACACCTTGTTGTCTTGTGGCCCATAGGTGGATCCCCTCCGGTGGTTCTTCGCTTTGGTATTTCTTATTTTCTCCAGAAAAAATCATAAAAAAGTTTCAAGCGATACCGAGAACATTTTTTTGTACAAAAAAACACAACATGGTAGTTTTTGCTGAAAACCTCATCAGTCTGGGTTAGTTCTAAATAAATCATATAGAGTGCATCAAAACCATATAAAATTATTGTGAACATAGGCAAATATGGCATGAATAGTTCATTAATTATCGATACACTGGAGACATATCAAGGGCACCCGTGGATTCGGTCAGCCATGGAATGTGTTTAAATGGTGGCGGGGGGGGGGGGTAAAAATTTCAATTCCATTTGGGAAACGCCATTAATATGTTTAGCATGGAAGATATTTAAATAGCTTGTCGTAATGTTGATAGGAAAGACACGCCACCCAAAATATATTCATCTATGTTTTAATCAATGAGCTCTGGCACATCTGCAAAATCCCTGCTTCCCTATATGAAGGGACATTCTATTTACTTTTATGTTATTTACTTTCATGTTATTTACTTTTCATGTCGAGTCACCTTCTTATTCCAACCTCAATCTCTAGTTGGCAAGCATCATGTGGTGGGGAAAGATCCAAACACAGATATCCAACCAACTATATTTGATCACGAGTTATTATTGTTGACAATTATCTTTATGATAAGTATGTTGGGATGTGAAACATTAAGCCCCTATCTTTCTCTGAGTTTGATGGATGTTGTTTGTTCTAAAAATATGCTTTGAGTACCAATAATCATAGAATACTATATGATAATTGATTATGTGAATATCTTACTTAGAAAATAAGATGTACTATAATTGTTAGATGACTAAGAACATAGGTTGTTAAGTTTCAAGAGAATGCATAGTTTGAACCATAACATCTCAATTGATTGCTACTTTCTCATGATAAGTTCTATGATAAAGAGTTGTTGTTTATGATGCTAGAAAAGCTGATTGAAATTGATAACACTTATGCACTATGCCAGCATTCACAATTCATAAATTATTTCTTTTATCATTTACCTACTCAGGGACGAGTAGGAATTAAGCTTGGGGATGCTGATACGTCTCCAACATATCAATAATTTATGAAGTATTCATGATATTTACCCATGTTTACAATACCTTTGCATGATTTAAATGGAACTAACCCGAACTGATAATGTTTTCGGCAAAATTACCGTGGTGTCGTTTTTGTGCAGACAATGGAAGTTCTCGGAATTGAATGGAACTTTTTGACGATGTTTTTTGTGGAAGAAAAGGGACCCAAGAAGCTTCGAGGGAGTGCCAGAAGTGCCACAAGGAGGTGACAAGGCAATCTGGCGTGCCCACCCCCCCGGGCACACCGGGATACCTTGTGGGCCCCTCAGACAACTCCCTGACATGAAACCTATGCAAAAAATCCTATAACTGAGAAACCTCGAGAACTAAACCTAGAACTTCCTCTCCGCCACCGCAAGCCTCTGGACCGAATAAAACTCAGCTGACACCCTTTCTGATGTCCCATCAGAGGGGGAAATCATCACCGGAGGCCATCTTCATCATCCTGACGGTCTCCATGTCGAGGACGGAGTAGTTCAACCTCGGGGCGTAGGGTATGTACTAGTAGATATGTATTTAATCTCTCTCTCTCTCTCTCTCTTTCTCGTGTACTTGGGATGGCACGATCTTGATGTATCACAGGCTTTATTAATATAGTTTGATCATATGGTGTTATTGCCTTGCTATCTTGACGTGATGAATTGAGTCTTTCCCTTTGAGATCTCCTTATGTTGGATTGAATACTTTGGATTTGAGAGCACTTGATATAGGTCTTTGCTACCTCTTGAGCTTGCGTTGGTTTTCCCTTGAAGAGGAAAGGGTGATGCAGCGAAGTAGATAAGTATTCCCCTTAGTTGTTGAGAACCAAGGTATCAATCTAGTAGGAGGAACAAGCAAGTCACCAATAGATGCACCTACACAAACAATCAAATTCTTGCACCCAACGTTATAAAGGGGTTGTCAATCCCTTCACGATTATTTGCAAGGATTAGATCCGATGGAGATAGATGTAAACAAGAACGGAAAGTAAAAGGTAAATAAATTACACCAAAGTATTTTTGGTATTTTTGGTTTATAGATCTAAAAATATATTATGGAAAGTAGACCTCGGGGCCATAGATTTTACTAGAGGCTTCTCTCTTGAAGGAAAATATCATGGTGGGTAAACAAATTACTGTCAAGCAATTGATAGAAAAGCGAATAATCATGTAGTTATCCAAGGAAATTATCATGCATATAGGCATCACGTCCGTGTCAATTAGACCGAAACGATTCTGCATCTACTACTATTACTCCACACATCGACCGACTCCTACCTGCATCTAGAGTATTAAGTTCATGAAGAACAGAGTAACGCATGAAGAAAGATGACATGATGTAGAGGGATAAACTCAAGCAATATGATGAAAACCCCATCTTGTTACCCGTGATGGCAAAAATACAATACGTGCCTCACTACCCCTACTATGTCACTGGGTGAGGATACCGCAAGATTGAACCTAAAACCAAGCACTTCTCCCATTGCAAGAACTACCAATCTAGTTGGCCAAACCAAACCAATAACTCGAAGAGACTTACAAGGATATGAAATCATGCATATAAGAATTCAAACAAGATTCAAATAAGATTCATGGATAATCTGAACATAAATTCACAATTCATCGGATCTTGACAAACACTCCACAAAAGAGGATTACATCGGATAGATCCCCATGAAGATCATGAAGAACATGGTATTGAAGATCAAAGAGAGAGAAGAAGCCATCTAGTTACTATCTATGGACCCGTAGGTCTGTGGTGGACTACTCACGCATCACCGGAAAGGCAATGGAGTTGATGTAGATGATCTTCGTGATCGAAACCCCCTCCGGCAGATTACCGGAAAAGGCTCCAAGATTGGATCTCTCGGGAGCGGAGGCTTGTGGCAGCGGAAAAGTATTTGTGTGGCTCGTTCTGGTGTTGGGGGAATATTTGGGTATTTATAGGACGAAGAATGGGGTTAGGAGACCTACCAGGAGACGGCAAGCCTACGAGGCATGGTCAGGGGGGGCGTGCACTCCAAGCATGTTCGATTTGTTTCCTTCTAGAAAAAATCATTTCGAAGATTTTATTCCCTTTGGACTCCGTTTAATATTCCATATCTGCAAAACTAAAAAACAAGGAAAAACAGAAACTGGCACTAGGCTCTAGATTAATAGGTTAGCCCCAAAAATAATATAAAATAGCATATTTATGCATATAAAACATCCAAAACAAATAATATAATAGCATGACATCATCAAAAAATTATAGATACGTTGGAGACGTATCGGGATCCCCAAGCTTAATTCCTGCTCGTCCTTGAGTAGGTAAATGATAAAAAAAGAATTTTTGATGTGGAGTGCTACCTAACATATTTATCCATGTAATATTTTCTATTGTGGCATGAATATTCAGATCCGTAAGACTCAAATCAAAAGCTTAATATTGATATAAAAACAATAACATTTCAAGCATACTAGCAGAGCAATTGTATCTCTTCAAAATATAATGGCAAAAGAAAGTTATCCCTACAATATCATATGGTCTGGCTATGCTCCATCTTCCCCACACAAAGTATTTATATCATGCACAACCCCGATGACAAGTCAAGCAATTGTTTTCACACTTTTATTTTCTCAAACTTTTTCAACTCTCACGCAATACATGAGCGTGAGCCATGGATATAGCACTATAGGTGGAACAGAATATGGTGGAGGTTGTGAAGGAAAGGGAGAAGATAGTCTCACATCAACTAGGTGTATCAACGGGCTATGGTGTTGCCCATTAATAGATATCAATGTGAGTGAGTAGGGATTGCCCTGCAACGAATGCACTAGAGCTATAAGTGTATGAAATCTCAAGAGGAAACTAAGTGGGTGTGCATCCAACTTGCTTGCTCATGAATACCTAGGGAAATTTGAGGAAGCCCGTCATTGGAATATACAAGCCAAGTTATATAAAGAAAAATTCCCACTAGTATATGAAAGTGACAAAATAGGAGACTCTCTATCATGAAGATCATGGTGCTACTTTGAAGCACAAGTGTTAAAAAGATAGTAGCAATGTCCCTTCTTTCTTCTCTCTCATTTTTTCCTTTTTTTGTGGGCATCTAAGGCCTGTTTTTTTATTTGGGCTTCGTTGGCCTCTTTTATTTTTTCATAAAGTCCGGAATCTCATCCCCACTTGAGAGGGAATCATAGCTTCCATCATCCTTTCCTCACATGGGACATGCTCTAATAATGATAATCATCACACTTTTATTTACTTACAACTCAAAAGAAAATTACAACTTGATACCTATGACAAAATATGACTCTATATGCAATATGGAAGTGATGGTGCAAGTCATAGAAGGAAAAGGTGGAAGTTGCATGGCAACATATATCGGAATGGCTATGGAAATGCCATAATAGGTCGGTATGGTGGCTGTTTTGAGGAAAGATATATGGTAGCTGTTTTGAGGAAGGTATATGGTGGCTGTTTTGAGGAAGCATATATGGTGGCTGTTTTGAGGAAGGTGTTTGTTGTACCGGCGAAAGTTGTGCGGTACTAGAGAGGCTAGCAAAGGTGGAAGGATGAGAGTGCGTATATTCCATGGACTCAACATTAGTCATAAAGAACTCACATACTTATTGCAAAAGTCTATTAGTCATTGAAGCAAAGTATTAAACGCA
Source organism: Hordeum marinum (assembly GCA_022496015.1). NCBI lineage: Eukaryota > Viridiplantae > Streptophyta > Magnoliopsida > Poales > Poaceae > Hordeum > Hordeum marinum. The sequence continues at coordinate 461,809,934 of CM039675.1, read as the reverse complement.
TGCTCCTAGGGGAGAGGTTGGTAGGAGTTAACCATCGCGCGCTCCCGACCCTCACACAAATGTTGACAATCCATGAACAAATCATGCTCTGACTTCCTTACATAACGGTTCACCATAGGTGCATGCTACGAGAATCACAAACCTTTACACAAGTGTTTTTACCAAATCACAATTACTTCCTAACATGACTCTTAACATTACCTTCTTTGTATCTCAAAACTTTATGCAAGGAATCAATCTTTTCAAAAATACTCAATGCACTTAATATGGAAGTTTTTATTATATCCCTATTGGATGCCTATCATATTAGGACTAAATTCATAACCTAGACCAATTACCATGCTGTTTAGAGACTCTCAAAATAATATAAGTGAGGTACGAGAGTTCAATTATTTCTATAAAACGCAAACACCACCGTGCTCTAAAAAATATAAGTGAAGCACATAGAGCAAAATTGCCTAACTCAAAAGATATAAGTGAAGCACATAGAGTATTCTAATAAATTAACGATTGAGCGTCTCTCTCTCAAAATATGTGTGCAGCAAGGATGATTGTGGCAAACTAAGAAGCAAAGACTAATATCATACAAGATGCTCCAAGCAAAACACATATCATGTGGTGAATAAAAATATAGCCTCAAATAAATTTACCAATGGACAGAAGATGAAAGAGGGGATGTCTTCCGGAGCATCCCCAAGCTTAGGCTATTTGGCATCCTTGAATATGACTTGGGGTGCCTTGGGAATACCCAAGCTTAGGCTCTTGATACTCCTTATTCCATAGTCCACCAAATCTTTACCCAAAACTTGAAAACTTCACAACACAAAACTTAAGAGAAAACTCGTGAGATCCGTTAGTATAAGAAAATAAATCACCACCTTAGGTACTGTTGTGAACTCATTATTTATTTATATTGGCGTTATAACTACTATATTATAACTTCTCCATGGTTCATACCCCATGATACAACTCATAGATTCATCACGATAGGCAAACAACTGAAAGAAAACAGAATCAGTCAAAAACAGAACAGTCTGTAGCAATCTGAAAACTTCGTATACTTCTGTAACTCAAAAAATTCTGAAACATTAGGTCAACCCGGGAAATTTATATATCAATCTTGTGTAAAAATTTCAGACTCATTAGATGCTCTAAATTTTTTTAGAAAATTCCTGGACTCAGAGCAAAAGTTTCTGTTTTTCAGCAAGATAAAATCAACAACTACCATAGATCACCCCAAAGGTTTTACTTGGATCCAATGCTAATTAAAACACCAAAACACAATTACTACATAAGTAATAATGTGGGAAACACTCAAAAACAGAAGCAAAAACAGAACACAGAAATAAAATTGGGTTGCCTCCCAACAAGCACTATTGTTTAACGCCCCTAGCTAGGCAAAACACAATAGATCTAGGTATTGTCATCTTTGGTATTAGCAACCTTTGTGAGGGCCTTCTCAAATCCGGGGGGGGGGGGTCTTTCCGCTTCCTCGGGTTTTCGGGCAAAGTAAGCATCTTAAGATCCAAAATATCCAAACGCTTATTGCAAAGGGAAATCAAAGTGTTTAAGCGACCGAGATTCCCATTGATATGTTTGATGGGTTCATGATATTTTGGTAACTCGACTAAGTGTTTATGCAAGTCACTTAATGCATCGAGAATTGGAGATCCCTCTTGTGAAAAGGTAGGCCCCTTATTTTGTGGGGAACCCCCAAAATTCCTTCCAAAACTTTGTAAGCGGAACTTGTATCAAGTTCGATGAAATTCCCATGTGTGGCAAAAGCCAAAAGCTTTCAATGATGCAAATCCAATCCAATGTAAAAATTTCTAAGCAGAACTTTTGCATCTCATTTCATATTGGAAATAATATGGGATTCCATCATCTTATACCAGGCATCTTTCAGATTTCACCCTTGTTTTTGCTTGAAGTATAGAACTTCAAAGTCTGGTGACAAGCGGAGGGAGTAATGCTAGTCATAGGAACAAGCAGAAGATTTGGCAAGAAAAGAAGGAAAACGAAAGAAGGGCGAATAAAAAGGCAAATATTTTTGGTATTTTCTGAAAATCATTTTAGAAGTGGTGGAGAGGAAAACAAGAGGCAAATGGAAAATAATGTAAATGCAAGAGATGAGTTTGTGATGGGTACTTGGTAGACTTGATGTGTATCCTCCCCGGCAATGGTGCCAGAATTGGCAAGTTGATAGGAAAGTTCTTGTCTTGACTTTCTATGTATCCTCCCCAGCAATGGTGCCAGAAATCCTTCTTGCTACCTCTTGAGCTTGCGTTGGTTTTCCCTTGAATAGTAAAGGGTGATGCAATGAAGTAGATAAGTATTTCCCTCCGTTGTTGAGAACCAAGGTATCAATCCAGTAGGAGGAACAATCAAGTCACCAATGGATGCACCTACACAAACAATCAAACTCTTGCACCCAATGCTATAAAGGGGTTTTCAATCCCTTCACGACTATTTGCAAGGATTAGATCCGATATAGACAAATGTAAACGAGAACAGAAATTCAAAGGTAAATAAATTGCATCAAAGTATTTTTGGTTTATAGATCTGAAAATATATTATGGAAAGTAGACCCAAGGGCCATAGATTTCACTAGAGGCTTCTCTCTTGAAGGAAAATATCATGGTGGGTAAACAAATTAGTGTCAACCAATTGATAGAATAGCGAATAATCATGTAGTTATCAAAGGCAATGATCATGCATATAGGCATCACATCCAAGTCAAGTAGACCGAAACGATTCTGCATATACTACTATTACTCCGCACATCGACCGACTCCTTCCTGCATCTAGAGTATTAAGTTCATGAAGAATAGAGTAACACATTAAGAAAGATGACATGATGTAGAGGGATATACTCAAGCAATATGATGAAAACCCCATCTTGTTACCCTTGATGGCTACAATAAAATACGTGCCTCGCTACCCCTACTATGTCACTGGGTGAGGACACCGCAAGATTGAACCCAAAACCAAGCACTTATCCCATTGTAAGGACTGCCAATCTAGTTGGCCAAACCAAACCAATAACTCGAAGAGACTTACAAGGATATGAAATCATGCATATAAGAATTCAGAGAAGATTCAAATAAGATTCATGGATAATCTGAACATAAACTCACAATTCATCGAATCTTGACAAACACACCACAAAAGAGGATTACATCGGATAGATCCCCATGAAGATCATGAAGAACATGGTATTGAAGATCAAAGAGAGAGAAGAAGCCATCTAGTTACTATCTATGGACCCGTAGGTCTGTGGTGGACTACTCACGCATCATCGGAAAGGCAATGGAGTTGATGTAGATGCTCTTCGTGATCAAAACCCCCTCCGGCAGATTACCGGAAAAGGCTCCAAGATTGGACCTCTCGAGAACGGAGGCTTCTGGCAGCGGAAAAGTATTTGCATGGCTCGTTCTTGTGTTGGGGGAATATTTGGCTATTTATAGGATGAAGAATAGGGTTAGGAAAACTGCCAGGAGACGACAAGCCTACCAGGCGCGACCGGGCGGAGGGGGGGGGGTGGCCACACCTACCAGGCTTGTGACCTCCTGGCAGGTGCCCTGGCATGCACTCCAAGCCTGTTGGATTTGTTTCCTTCTAGAAAAAATCATTCTGAACATTTTATTCCGTTTGGACTCCGTTTAATATTCCATATCTTCAAAATTCAAAAACAAGGAAAAACAGAAACTGACACTGGGCTCTAGATTAATAGGTTAGTCACAAAAATAATATAAAATAGCATATGAATGAATATAAAACATCCAAAACAGATAATATAATAGCATGACATCATAAAAAATTATAGATACCTTGGAGACGTATCAGTCTTGCATGTGGATACCCGTGGTGACAATGGGGTGTCCTATTGAGTCACTTGATATATGTTTTGGTTATCAACTTGTGGATCCCCCTGGTGACGGGGGGGGGGGGGTGATCTAGGGACATAGATTGATGGATTGATGCACGTTTTTCGTCCTAATTTCTCTAATAGAAATCTTGGGGTACTCTTTGAGATTCTTTGTGTTGGATTGAATATGATGAATCTAAAATTGTTTGATGCATGTCGAATAATTAACTCATGGGTACTTGCGGTGACATTGGACTATCTAGGTGACAATGGAGTTGATGGATGCGTATAATAGGTGTTATTCTTGTACGAACTGTAGGGCTGTTTTTCACACTTATAGGGATGGCTTAATAGATTGATCGAAAAGGATAACTTTGAGGCAGTTTTGTTACCTACAACAATTTCATCTTATGCTCTACACTAGATAGGAACTTTGGAGTGATTGTTTGTCGCACGTTGTGGGATGGTTATATGATTCAACTATGTTAGCATTGTTGAGAGATTCCACCAGTGAAAGTATGGACCCTAGGCCTTGTTTCCAGGTACTGAAATACCGTTTGTGCTCACTTTTCTAAATTGTTACCTTGTTATTTCGATTATTTCAGATTACAAAAACCTATTTCTACTATCCATACTACACTTTTATCACCATATCTTCACCGAACTAGTGCACCTATACAATTTGCCATTGTATTGGGTGTGTTGGGGACACAAGAGATTGCTTGTATTTTATTGCAAGGTTGTTTGAGAGAGACCATCTTCATCCTACATCTCCCACGGATTGATAAACCTTAGGTCATCTACTTGAGGGACAATTGCTACTGTCCTACAAAACTCTGTGCTTGGAGGCGCAACAAGAGTCTACAAGAATAAAGTTGTGTAGTAGACATCATGCTCCTTCGAAACCAGGGCATCTCACAAGAAGGATCATAGTTTCCGAAAGTAGACTTGACAAATCGAACTCCAATCGACGCGACTTCATAGTTTTGCCTCGATTTGGTTCCACGGTATGCAAGCATCATTGTACTACTAGTATTGATTTTTTTGGTGGATTTCAGGGCTCAGGAATTTTCATATTTACCGGGCATTTGGAGCATAATAATCAAATCCCAACCGCAACTACATGTGGGTGCTGGCAAAGGAGGCCTTGAAAATCATTTGTTTGTCTCTTTGCGCGTTTTCTTTCGTTGTCCAAGGAATAGAGAGAATTTTCAAACATTTCGGCTGCGATATGCATCATAGGGCATGTTGGTAATTTAATTAGAGAACATGCAGATGGACTCCAAAAATCATGGAAACTAGTGGGTCGACATGTCGTGATGTCACCACACCATGGAATTTTTTGGTAAAGTTTGGCACAAGTTACGATGATCGCTCCTTGGAAACCATAGCATCTCACTAGAGGGATCATAGTTCTAGAAGGAGACATGGCAGATTGGAGTCCAATTGATGGTGTCTTCGTCGCCTCTCCTCTAATTTTTTGCACGGTAGGCAATCATCATTATTTGCCAGGTTCAATTTCCTAGCGGATTTCAGGGCTCGTTCGCTATATTTAAGCCACCTTTTGCATTTACCGAGAATTTCTGCATATAAAATCGAATGCCGCTGCAAGTATGTGTGTTGACAAGAGGGACAAGGATTGCCTTCTCATCTGGGTGCATCCTACGGTGCATATTTATGATCTGGGGGCTTGGGTTTTGGTCAATCAGAACGCATGACTCACGTTGCACGCATTAGTGGTCATCGGCCATGGTTTGGGTTCACACGTGGCTTTAATGAATGAATCGTGTCCTAATGGTAAACGAGATTGCACATGTTCAGTTCATACATACAGTTGTGAAATCAATTGAGCATGCTAGAGCTAGGCTATATAATCATAAGTAGTTCAAATTCATTCCTAGGGTTGACAACCATATTAAGGTCATCATATTAATCTAGATCAACAGAAGGGCAGGCACACCTCACAATACAGTACATGCGATACTTCTAATAGAACGAATTCATTACATAGCTCACAAATCCATTACATGCGACAAGTCAGAATAATATACATAACGGTTAGTTTTACACCTTAATTAATTCCCATGTACATGGGGTGACTGCGATCATTAGGTTGAATCCTAATGAATGTAGGTTTCTGATGATTTTACGCTTCTCTTCTATCTTGTTGCCTGGTCCCTCAGGTGGCAACTCATTAAATTGATTGTAATCGTCCTGATCACCAACATTCTCAACATCTATTACCCTCCTCTTCCCATATATCACTACATGACAGTTCTTATGCAAGGGGTCTTGCACATTAAATCTAGGTAGCATCACTGGCAAGAATAAATTGGTCCTTGTGATATGCCATCTTTTTTATGTCAACATATGTCTTCTTGTAAGCATCAACCTTTATGCTACCAAGAGGGACCCATCCACACTTGAATAATACCAGCTTCAATTCCACACAATCAAGCTCCCAAATCTCTTTGATGGTTCCATAGTATACCTATTTATCATCTTCGTCTATAGTTAGACATTCTATTTGAACAAAGATGTTCTGATATGAGGTCTTATCATCATGTACCTCAATGTAGAACATGTTCCATTTATGTCATATGCTTGGTACTTGATAATCGTAGGTGATGGCTTTTGTGCCAACCATGTTGCAAGGTCATCATCTAATATGCGTGGCAGACGAGCCTTCAGCCATTTGATGTAGCCCTTATTGTGTGCATTGATCTTGCCAGCTAGTGAAAGCACATTGGGTAAGTAGCATCGTCGTATCTCCTCCAAGTGTTATTTAGCGTAAGCGTCGAGTATCGGTTTGTTAAGCAGTACCATCAAATAGGCTTGATCGGCCATATATGCAGGTGCACAAAACCGCGCACCAGTAAGGACCGGCTTACCAGCATGCCTTCCCTCGTGGTGAGATAGGGGCACACTAATACATCTCCAATGTATCTATAATTTTGATTGTTACATGCTGACATATTATCATTCTAGGATACTTTTTGGAAATTTGTGTACCAATTTATAATATTTTTGAACACTTACCTGTTGACCCAGTGTCCAGTGCCAGTTGCTATTTTTTGCATTTTTTAACTTTTCGGGTTTACGATACCAAACGAGTCCAATTGCCACCAAACTTTTTGATAATTTTTTCTAGACCAAAATAAGACTTGGAAGCTTTGGGAGGGGTCCAGGAGGCACACGAGGGCCCCACCACACATCAGGGCACGCCCGGGGGGGCTGATATCTGGTAGCCCGCTCGGGCGTCCCTGGACATTCCTCTTTGGCCTATAAATTCTCTAATATCCCCCAAACCCCAAGGGAGCTCCCAAAGCACTTTTCCCGCCACCGCAAATCTCTGCTCCAACGGGAACCCGTCTAGATCTGCGTTTCGGCACCCTACCGAAGGGGGATCGATCACGGAGGGCCTCTTCATCAACCTTGCTACCCTTGTGATGATGTGTGAGCAGTTCACCACAGGCCTACGGGTCCGTAGGTAGTACCTAGATGGCAATCTTTCTCTCTCCCTCTCTCTCTTGATCTTCAATACAATGTTCATCACATCTTTGCCTTGATCTATCTGATGTAATCCCTTTGTGTGGGGCATTTGTTGGGATCCGATGAATTGTGAGTTTATGTTCAGATTACTCATGAAAATTATTTGAGTCAAACCTGAATACCAAGATTCTTATTTGCATGATCATTATAGCTTTGTAATTCTCTCTGATCTATCGAGATAGTTTGGCCAACTAGATTGATATATCTTCGATGGGAGTGGTGCGTTGTAGTAGGTTCAACTTGGCAAGTTTCTATATCCCGGTGATAGAAGGGGACAAGTTGCATTTTTGTGTTGCTTCTAATAAGTATAAAATGATGGGGTTTATTTATATTGATTGAGTTCACTTTGTATACATCATGTCATCGTTCTCCAAGCATTACTCTGTTTTACTTAATACTCTAGATGCATGTTGGATAGCGGTCGATGAGTGACGCAATAGTAATAAGTGTAGGCAGGAGTCAACCTATTTTCTTATGGATGTTATCCCTATATATACATGATCATTTCCATGAAAATCGCATAATTATTCTCTTTTTTATCAATTGCCCAACAGTAATTTGTTAACCCACCGTATGCTATTTCTATGAGAGATGCCACTATAGAACTCTACAGCCCCGAGTCTATTCACTTATAAATTCACAAACGCTATTACTACCTTGCTGTTTTTTATTTGTTTTTTATTTTTCAATTGACAATTATCTACACAACTCACTTGCTTGCAAATAACGAGATCAAGGGGATTGACAACCCTCTTGCCGGCGTTGGGTGCAAGTCGTTTGTTCTTTTGTGTACAACCGCCCAAGACGGTTGAGGATTGGTATTATTATTGGTTCGATAAATCTTGGTTTCATAACTAAGGGAAATACTTACCCACATTGTGATGGGATAACACATTCCTCTTCACGAAAAACCCAACGCAGATCACAAGTATTAGGAAGGATTTGTGGCGCCGTTGCTGGGGAATACCATCACCAACTATCAAGTAACTTCGCACAAATTTTCATTCACTTGTTCATGTTTTATGTTTTATGTTATATTTAGTTTGTCTCATAATAATCACAAATAAAAAAACATAGCTTAGGCTATCTCATATGCTTCGTCTTTATAATGTCTTTCGTGAAAATAATGATTTGAAAATTTGTGCTCAATTGTTAGAGGATTTTTATATATAAAAATGGTTAATGTGAGTTAATTTAATGATGGACATGATATAAATATTGTTAGTATGAATTCTCTGAATATCAGTGACCCTAACGATATGCAAAACCACAAGCCTGCGATTGCTATGTTTGACGAAGATGATATTTTTTGTCCCCCAAGTTTTGATGAGCAAATTTGTTATGATGATTATGGTGATGACACATATGCTATAATTAGTAATGATAACCATGAAAGTTGTCATCATAATTTAAATTCTCAATTTGTTTATGATAATCATGTGTCACATGATAGTTATTTTGTTGAGTTTGCTCCCACTACTATGAATGAAAAGGAATTTGCTTATGTGAAGAGTAATAAATTTTCTATGCTTGTGAATCGTGAAAAGAATGCCTTATGTGATAGTTATATTGTGTAATTACTTCATGATGCTACTAAAAATTATTATGAGGGGGAACATATGCGTGTAGGAATTTCACTAATATCAAGTTTCCTCCCTATGTGTTCAAAGTTTTGAAGTTATGCTTGTTTTGCCTTCCTATGCTAGACGATTCTTGCTCCCTTAAATTATTTGCTAAAAACATTTCTATGAATATGAAGTGGGTTAGGATTAAATGTGCTTGTCATATTCTTCATGATGCTCCCATTGTGTTTCAATTCTTTACATTTTTTGTGAGCATCATTCAAATCATTATGCCGAGCTAGGGGCATAAAACAATAGCGCTTGTTGGGAGGAAACCCAATAGTGATAATTATTTTTTGCTTTTTACCTTATATTTTTTTGTGATAAAAAAATTATTGCCTATGTAATGATTATATTTTTATGTTCTAATTAGTGTTTGTGCCAAGTAAAGCCTTTGGGATAACTCACAAGATGAGTAGAAACGATGCTGAAACAAAACATAAACTTTTGACTCCAGTAAAGGAATTTTATTTTTTTATAGGAGCGTGATAATGATCTATTCTTTTAAAAAAATATTGATATAAAAATACTTCACGTTGTCTTAATTTTTCATAGTTTTTAGAGGTACAAAATATGGGCTCTTTACAGATTTCTACAGACTGGTCTGTTTTAAACATATTCTGTTTTGCTTGCATAGTTTGCTTGTTTTGATTATGCTATTGATTGTATCGGGGGGTATACGCCATGGATAAGTAGAATACATTAACTATTATGCAAAAATAAAATTATAATCAATTTATAACAGTACCTAAAGTATTCAAGATGTTGCTTATACTAACGGATCTCACGAAGTTTTGTTGAGTTTTGTGTGATTGAAGTTTTCAAGTTTTGGGTGTGATCACGATGAACCACGGAATAAGGAGTAGCAAGTGCTTAAGACCCGTGATTCCCAAGGCACCCCAAGGTAATATTCCAAGGAAGACTCAAGCATCTAAGCTTGGGGATGCCCCGGAAGGCATCCCCTCTTTCGTCTCAATCCATTGGTATGTCACTTGGAGCTATATTTTTATTCATCACATGATATGTGTTTTTCTTGGAGCGTCGTTTGCTTTTGTTTGCTTTTACTTTAAGTTTCTCACAATCATTGTTTTCTGGACACACCTATTTGAGAGAGACACACCTTCATCATAATTTGTTAGAATACTCTATGTGCTTCACCGATATCTTTTGAGCTTGGCAGTTGCTCTAGTACTTCACTTATATCTTTTTGAGCATGGTGCCATATAGATTTTATAGAAATGATATGATCCCGTTCTTCACTTATGTTTGTTTGAGAGCTGATAAATAGTGACAGTAATTTTCACGGGTTATAAGACTAGTCCAAAAATAATAGGTATTCAATGAATGATAATCAAAACCATCATGTAGCACATATAAAGAAATTTCGTGTTAATGACATTGATGTGGTAATATGAAAAAGGTGTCAGTCCATAATTATTGATTCCTAGAAGTGTTGATATCAAGAGGTGTTAACTTATTGTTCATCTAAAAATTAAAGAGGCATGTTGATAATGTGTGAGCATTTCTATTTCTCGTTGAAATCCTGGTGTTGTTTTGAGTCGGGGGCGCGCGATGGTTAACTCCTACCAACCTCCTCCCTCGGGGCATGCGGGGAGTACTTTGATTTGTGATAAAACTAATAAAACTTTACAATAAGTATATGATTTCTTTATGACTAATGTTACACCATGGACATACACATGTTCACCTTCTTATATTTTCTAGCCTCTTTGGTACCGTGCATAGCCCATTCTCACCTCGAGGATTGGTGCAACTTTTGCCGGTGCATCCAAACCCCATGACTTGATACGCTCTATTGCACATAAGCCTCATTATATCTTCCTAAAAACAGCCACCATACCTACCTATCATGACATTTCCATATCCATTCCGACATATATTGGCATGCAAATTCCATCGTCACTTCACATGACTAGTTCATTTATCATCAGATTGCTTTGCATGATCATATAGAGCTGACATAGTATTTGTGGCAAAGCCACCGTCCATCATTTTTTATACATGTCACGCTAGATCATTGCACATCCTGGTACACTATCATAGGCATTCATATAGAGTCATATCTTCCTATCAGTTCTTCATATTGAGTTGTAAGTAAATAAAAGTGTGATGATCATCCTTATTAGAGCATTGTCCTAGTGAGGAAAGGATGATGGAGACTATGATTCCCCCACAAGTCAGGATGATACTCCGAACAAGAAATATATAAATGGGGAGGCCAAATGAGCCCACCATATAAAAAATATAGATGGGGAGGCAAAAAAGGAAAAAAACCCACCATGGAAAAAACGAATGAGAGAAAAAGAGAGAAGGGACTTTGCTACTATCCTTTACCACACAATGCCTCAAAGTGGCACCATGTTCTTCATATAGAGTGTCTCTTGTTTTGCCACTTCCATATACTAGTGGGAATTACCTTTTCATTATAAACTTGGCTTGTATATTTTGATGATGGGCTTCCTCAAATGCCGAGGTCCTCATGAGAAAGCAAGTTGGATGCACACCCACTTAGCTTCAATTGAGCTTTCATACACTTATAGGTCTAGTGCATCATTTGAATGACAATCCCTAATCCTTGCATTGACATCTATCTATGAGCATCTCCATAGCTCGTTACGCCTAGTTGATGTGAGACTATCTTCTCCACTTTTTACCCCTTTGATATCTACCATCATATTCTATTCCACCCATATGCTATGTCCAATGGTTCATGCTCATGTATTGCATGGAGAATAAAAAGTTGATGCATATTGAAAAAGTACGGTCCAATTGCCTGACTTGGACACCGTGGTGCTTAACATTTATATTGATGTGGTGAAGACGGAGTCATGCCTTGCTAATATAATAAGGTGAATGGGTGGTAAATATTCTTTTAGGATCGTATACTTTGAAAATCAATGATTTTGTTTCTTATACTTATAAATATTTCTATGATAATGTTTGTTAATTCATCATTTCTCAATGAGCATACATACAAAATATTACACAATGGGTAGCATGTCAAACCAAATATTTTGTTTTTATCATTTACCTACTCGAGGACGAGCAAGAATTAAGCTTAGGGATGCTGATACGTCTCCAACATATCTATAATTTTTGATTGTTCCATGCTGTTATATTATCATTCTAGGATACATTTTGGTCATTTGATTACCAATTTATAATATTTTTGAGCACTAACCTATTGACACAGTGCCCAGTGCTAGTTGCTGTTTTCTGCATGTTTTTGACTTTTTAGGTTTATAGTACCAAAGGAAGTCCAATTGCCATGAAATTTTGTGATGGTTTTTTCTACACTAAAGAAGACCTGGAATCTTTGAGAGGAGGCCGAGAGGCGCATGAGTGCCCCACCACACATCAGGGAACGCCCTAGGGGGGAGGGGGTGCCCTGACAGGTGGTGGCCCCCTCGGGCATCCCCCGATGTTCCTCTCTCGACTATAAATTCTCTAATATCCCAAAAACCCTAAGGGAGCTCCTGAAACACTTTTTCTGCCTCTGCAAGTCTCTATTCTAACGGGAGCCCATCTAGAGCTTCATTTCGGCACCCTGCCCGAGGGGGGTCGATCATGGAGGGCCTCTTCATCAACCTTGCTGCCCTCATGATGATGTGTGAGTAGTTCACCACAAACCTATGGGTCCGTAGGTAGTACCTAGATGGAAATCTCTCTCTCTCTCTTGATCCTCAATAGAATGTTCCTCGCATTTTTGTCTTGATCTATCTGATGTAATCCCTTTGTATGGTGTGTTTGTTGGGATCCAATGAATTGTGAGTTTATGTTCTCATTGTTCATGAAAAGTATTTGAGTCAAACCTGAATACTAAGATTCTTATTTGCATGATCATTATAGCTTCGTACTGCTCTGTGATCTATTGAGATAGTTTGGCCAACTAGATTGATATTTGTTCGATGGGAGTGGTGCGTTGTAGTAGGTTCAAGCTGGCGAGTTTCTATATCCCAGTGACAGAAGGGGACAAGTTGCGTCTTTGTGTTGCTATTACCAAGGATAAAACATTGGGGTTTATTCATATTGATTGAGTTCACTTTGTCTACATCATGTCATCATTCTCCAAGCATTACTATGTTTTACTTAATACTTTAGATGCATGCTGGATAGCGGTTGATGAGTGGAGTAATAGTAATAGGTGTAGGCAGGAGTTGGCCTATTTACTTATGGACATGATGCCTATATACACATGATCATTGCACTTAAAATCTCATAATTATTCGGTTTTCTACCAATTGCCCAATAGTAATTTTTTTACCCACCGTATGCTATTTCTGTGAGAGATGCTGCTAGAGAACTCTATGGCCCCGGGTCTATTCACTTATATATATTCACAAACGCTATTACTGCCTTGTATTTATTTATTTGGTTTTATTTATTTATCAATTTACAATTATCTACACAACTCACTTGCTTGCAAATAATGAGATCAAGGGGATTGACAACCCTATTGCCGGGGTTGGGTGCAGTCTGTCGGCGCACGACACCTATGGGACCGCGAGGATCCCTTTGTGGTTCAGCGGGGAGAAGGTATGTGCAAAGAGCAGATCAAACGAACGGTGCGAGGGGAGATTTTTACCCAGGTTTGGGCCGCTATGGAGCGTAAAACCCTACTCCTGCTTTGATGTATAATGGGTGTTTTGAGGTTCCAGCTATAGGAGCGCTATGAGCAGCTGCTACGCGCGTGAGCTAGAATGTGGGAACCAAAAGTCCTCCCTCGCAACGCCACGAGCCTCCTTTTATACGACCAAGGGGATCCCAACAGTGGCGTATAGTGTGTGCATGGGGTGCATAGGGCTACAGTGTTATCATACCTAACACTGATGGAGTGAGACAAATGCATTTAATGCTCCGTCAGGTGTCCGTGACCTTCTACAGGACAAGACAAGAACCCGTCCCATCTGCACCACTTAGCTTCTCCATCGCCAGCACCTTGACACGTATCCTGGGGGTCGACACCTGGCCTCCGCGCTAGCAAGGTGGCGAGGTGTTTCCAAGTGCCCTTCTTGCCGGGGCTTGCCAGGGTTCCAGCCTTCGGCCTTTGGTCTTGTGTTTGTTGACTTGAGTGTTCCTTTGACGTCTTCACGCTTGCTTCCAATAGTCCTCTGGCGGGCCTTGCCGCGGGTGCAGCTACAACTGCCCGTGCACAAGTAAGGGGTACTAATAGACCTGATCCTTAGTACACTGAGAGGAGCCCTCGAGCCTGGGCCACACATGGTGCGGGGCGTTGTTGGGATAGGCCCAAACAGTGCACGGGCACGCGTGGCTAGGGTTTGTAGTTGCAATCATTCCTCTTACTGCGCCTCCCCACAATGCGCATTAAGTGTGTGACGTGGGAGGCGTGCGCGGAGCGGCAATAGTTATTTTAATTACCGCGTCATGCCTTTTCGCCACGCGCGCCGCATGCATAGCAGGGAATCAACAATGGGCGCCCTGCCTTAAAGTCCCGGCCGTGGCAGAAACCGCAGCGCCATGGATTGGGGGAACGAGGCGGCTGCCTGTTCGCCCCGTGATCGCGGGCGGCGCTATTGGTGGAGATGGGCGGCGACCCTTGGAGCGTGGGAGAGCCAGCCTCCGTGCTTCCCCCTATAAATTGGGGGGGGGGAAGCGGAGGTGAGGCTCACCCATCTTTCTTCCTCATTGAGAGAAGGCCTCCAAAGCCTGCCCTTCCACACCTTCCCGATCTTGAGTTGTGACCGCCCTTGGCCATGGTTGGGCGACGAGGGCGGCCTCCGTCTTCCACCCATTTGGCGAGGAGTTCCCATCAGGATCATGCCACCACTTTAGCCACGAAGGCGGAGGGTGGCTCGAGCACGTGTGGCGGAAAGGAAACGAGGGGTCGTGGTTGGCGTGGAGGCTGAGGCCGAGGGAGGCAGAGCGCCGTTCCACCTCTTCCTCCGACGTCAGACCCTCTCCTTGAAGAGACCCACACTAAGGGGATGGCGCTGGAGTTCGTCATCGAACTGCACGGTCCGATTCGAAGCCATCTCCGTCTCCCTCACCCTTTCGCTAGGGTGATGGAGGTTGACAAGCCACCCTCCCTATGGTTGCGGGCACATGGTTGTTGTAACTGCGCCACACAGGTGGATGTCGAGTACCCGGAGCGTCGCGTCACGTTCCTGAGGCGCGGTTGGAAAACCTTCGCCCTCGCCCATAGCCTCCAAGATGGGCACATCCTCCGCTTCAAGATGACGGAGGACAATCTGCTCTCCATCAAGATTTATGGGCACTCGGGCGTCCATCTCAGCTGCTGCGAAGAGAGCTCGAGCGGTGCTGGAAGTTCCTCCTCGAGCGACAGTGACGAGGAGGACAGTGGTGAAGATGACGACGACGAGTCCGAGCTCCAGGCTGTCAAGTCGGAATACAATGACCTGAGCTCTGACTAGTCATCGGCCGCACCATCATCGCCAGCTCACGCCTCTCCCCCTCTTGGCGGAGCGACCTTGCTGGGGTCCTTGTCCCGAGCGTTGCCTCATCTTCTAGCTGGATCCCTTGGTAGCCCCATGGACTTCGGCTTTGTCCTCCCTTCTAGATGCCCTGCCTTCCACACAGTGCTGGTCCCGAAGGGGTCAGGCTGGGCTTCTACCAGGGGCCTGTTCCTATCCTTTTCTTCTTGTACTCTACCCCTAGGGTAGAAAGTCAAAAAAAGATGTACTTAGGAAAAGGCACTGTCCCGTGTAAATTTTATTCACTTTAAATGAATGCATGTCACTCCTCTTGTTTGATTTTCCTTTCTATGGTGTACTCCCTATGCTTTATCGGAAAACTTGTCGGTGTATGCAACACCGCCGTGAGCGCCTTGAGGAGCAGATCCTTAGCAGCCTGCTGGCGATGCCACTGCCGACAAGATGTATTGACACTTTTAGTGCTGCCACCTAAACTGTTGAGCAGGCTTGAAACAGAGTAAGGCCATGATCAATTGTGACAAGTTACCTTAACGTTTTCAGTGCAACCACTTAAATTGTAGAGCGGACTCGAAATAGAACAAGGGCGCAACCGATTACTACAAGGTTCCCTTGCGTGCAGGTTTTCCATACAAGAGTTTAAATCATCCAAGGACGGAGATAACCTCATAGTAATGGTCTACTTAGTATTTTGTGACTTATCTTTTTGTTGTCATACTCCTTCCTGCAAGGTGCCAACTTCGAATGTCACCCATAGGTGTCCACACTAGCTCATCCTCCCCGGCAACTTGCTCGTGAGGGAACCGTCTATCCTTTAAGAAAAAGAAAGAAGAGAAAATAGAGGTATGGAACCTTGGTGGTTCGTTAGCACTTGCCGGGTATAAGCGTAATGCAACATCTCAGATAAATATGCATGTAAAGAAAACATGGGAATCGACAAGAGTTGCAAGATGCCTGATCTTATTCGACTATGCACAAGGTCTGCGCCTGGCTTTGTACAAAGGATGACATGCCCTGCCAGCAAGACTTGTACAAAAGGTGGTTGCCGCGGGGCCCGGCAGCCGCGCCTTATGGATAGAACTTACGGAGATGTTCGATGTTCCAGGAGTTGCTCACTGGGATGCCATCTTCGGTCTCCAGGTGGACTGCGCCAGGCCTGGGGACTCGTACTACCCGATAAGGGCCTTCCCACTTTGGTGTCAACTTGTTTGAATTCTTGGCTGACTGAATGTGCCAAAGAACAAGGTTGCCCTCCTCAATACTCCGGGCATGAACTTTGCGGCTATGGTAGAGGCACAAAGCTTGCTGGTAGCGTGCAGCTCGCACAACAGCCCGAAGACGATCTTCCTCAAGGAGCGTCATGTCGTCTTGGCACAACTGATCTTGCTCAAGCTCATCATAAGCGAGCACTCGAGGTGACCCATATATGATTTCCTTGGGGAGATCTGCCTCCGCCCCGTACACCAGGGAGAAGGGTGTCTGGCCGGTGGCTCGATTTGGCTTCGTTCTGATCGACCAAAGAACCGCCGGCAGCTCTTCAATCCAGCATCTTCCGCACTTGTGTAGCCTATCAAAAGTTCTTGTCTTAAGCCCTCGCAACACTTCAGCATTTGCCCTTTTTGCTTGGCTATTGCTCCTTGGATGAGTGACATAAGCAAAGCAGATCTTGCCACCAAGGTCTTGGATATACTGCATGAAGGCACGACTTGTGAACTGTGTGCCGTTATTGGTGATGACCCTGCTCGGTACACCAAAACGGCAAACTAGTCCTCTCAAGAACTTGATGGCTGATTGCGCTATCACCTTTCTCACTGCTTCCACTTCCGGCCACTTCGTGAACTTGTCGATTGCGATGTACAAGTACTCAAAGCCCCCGGTAGCACAGGGAAAGGTCCCCAAGATGTTGAGCCCCCAGACAAAAAATGGCTAGGAAAGAGGGATTGTCTACAGAGCTTGAGCTGGTTGATGTAGCTTCTTCAAATGGAACTGGCACACTTCACACTTGGTTACTAGTGCAGTTGCATCCTGGAGAGGAGTGGTCCAAAAGAAACTGTGCCGGAAGGCCTTCTCGGCAAGAGCTCTTGATCCTATGTTGGAGCCACATATGCCTCCATGTATCTCTGCCAACAACTCTAGTCCATCTTCCCGGGGAACACACTTCAATTTCACACCGTTCGACGTCTTTCTGTACATGACATCATCCACAAACTGGTACATACTAGACCGACGGGCTATTTTCTTCGCTTCTTGTTGTTCCTCCAGGTGTTCTCCTGTTTGAAGGAACTGAACTATGCACTATGCCCATGCTAGAGCCTGAGGCTCAATGGCAAGGACTAAAGGCATGTCTTCTGCCATGGGGGCGCTTGTCTCTATGACAAGGGCTTGAGGCCCTGCCGGAGCCTGTTGCCCCTGACAAGATTTGCGTCGATCCCGGCAACTTCCTTGTCGGAAGCTTCCGTGAGCTCTGCTGGGAAGTACTCGCCATAATTCAACTTCCTCCTCTTATTCTGTTTTGCCGCTAGCGATACAGATGGTTGATTCAGTTGGAGCACGAAAGTCCCTGGTTCCATAGGTAACTTAAGGGAAGCACGCTTTGATAGCTCGTCAGCAACACCATTCACTTCACAGGGAACGTGCTCTACTTGCAGACCGTCAAAGCACTCCTCCAACTTCCTCACTTCATCTACGTAAGTTTCCATCAAAGGGCACTGATAATCCTTATTGACTTGGTTGACGACGAGTTGTGAATCTCCTCTGACAATGAGCTTCTTGATCCCAAGGCCCGCCGCAATTCTGAGGCCGGCAAGCAGCCCCTCATACTCCACGGTGTTGTTTGTCGACTTCTCCTGGGGAAAGTGCATCTGAATTACATACTTGAGGTGCTCACCAGTGGGTGCGACAAGCAGCACGCCAGCACCGGCTCCCCACAGGGAGAAAGCTCCGTCAAAGTACATAACCCATTCTTGGCTTGTTTCCTTGCCGGGGATGGTCGTTTCTTGGATCTCTTCGTCTGGCGTTGGAGTCCATTCTGCAATGAATTCTTCCAAAGCTCTACTCTGGATGGTTGAATTGCTTTCAAACTTGAGGACAAAGCTTGACAACTCCAAAGCCCACTCGACAATCCTGCCGGTCGCGTCTAGGTTTCGCAAAATCCGTTGCAGTGGAAAGCGAGTGATGATGATAATTTCATGTGCTTGAAAATAATGGCGCAGCTTCCTTGAGGCCATGAGGAGGCCAAAAAGTAACTTCTGTATGCCAGAGTACCTTGACCTGGCCCCTTGCAAAAGGGAGCTAACGAAGTACACTGGGCGCTGCACCATTTTCTTCTATTGTGTAGCTTCATTTATCTGTGCAGGTCCTGACTTGTCGGCACTAGATCTTGCCAGGGAAGATCCCGGTTCGTAGCTTGGCGGTACTACCCCTATCACTGCTTCTTCGTCCGCTTCTCTCCATGCCACCAACGCAACACTAGCCACTTGATTCGTTGATGCCAAATATGGCAACAACGACTCTTGTGGTCTAGGTGCAACTAGTATTGCTGGAGAGGAGAGGTACCTCTTCAAATCCTGCAGCGCTGCCTCGGCTTCCGGAGTCCACTTCATTGGACCCGCCTTCTTCGAGATTTTGAAAAAGGGAAGGGCATGCTCAGCAGACTTTGAGATGAACCTACTCAAAGCCGCAACGCGGCTGGCAAGACGGCGCACATCCTTGACGCATTTTGGTGCTTCAATCTGCTCGATTGCTTTGATCTTGTTGAGATACAAAGAACCCAAGAAGCTTGTCGGATGGAACACCGAACACACATTTCTCAGGATTGAGCTTCAATTTGATCTTGTGCAGATTCGCAAACGTCTCTTCTAGGTCCTGAATGAGCGTTGCTTTGTCCTTGGTTTTGACCACTATGTCATCCATAGACGCTTCCATATTTCTATGTAGCTGGGGCTCAAAACCAATCTGGACTACTCTTGCGAATGTCGAACCAACACTTTTCAACCCGAAAGGTATACACACAAAGCAATACGTACCACATGGGGTGATAAATGTGGTCTTCTCTCCATCTTCCTTGGACATGAAGATCTGGTGGTATCCTGAATAAGCATCAAGGAATGACAGCAAATCACAACCTGCAGTGGAGTCCACAATCTGGTCGATGCACGACAAGGGGAAAGGATCTTTTGGGCAGGCCTGGTTGAGATCTGTATAATCAATGCATATCCTCCATTTTCCATTCGCCTTGCGTACTACAACTTGATTGGCCAACCATGTTGGATGGAGCACTCCTCTAACCAAGCATGTCGCTTCCAATTTCACGATTTCCTCGGCAATGAATTCTTGCTGCTCCAAGGCTTGCTTCCTGACTTTCTGCTTGACGGGCCGCGCGTGGGGACAGACGGCAAGGTGGTGCTCAATTACCTCCCTGGGAACACCGGGGGCATCAGATGGTTGCCATTCAAACACATCGACGTTCGCCTGTAGGAAGGCAATGAGCGCACTTTCCTATTTGTCATCGAGGATGGAACTTAAGGTGAAAGTTCCCCCCGTACCATCCTCCTTGACGGGCACCTTATTGGCTTCTAGCGGAGCTGCCTTTGATTTCTTGTTCTTGCCGGTGGAGCTCTCTGGCACATCGTCGACGGGAGCGCAGCACTCCGAACAGGCGCGCTTGCTGGAGTGTGCACCTGAGGCCTTGCCGGTCTTCTTCCCCCGGGAGCTTCAATGGCAGGAGCAGGTTCCTTGGCTGCAGGTGCTGCAACTGCCTCCCGGTAAAGTTGGTCGGCACAGATAAGCGCGTCCTTCTTGTCGGAGTTGATCGTGATGATGCTGGTCAGCCCGGGCATCTTCAACACATTGTAAGCATAGTGCGCCGCTGCCATGAACTGGGCGAGCGCCAGGCGTCCAAGTATCCCAATGCACGACAAGGGTATCTTGGCAACGTCAAAAACAGTCTTCTCTGTTCTAAAGTTCATATCACTGCCAAAAGTCACCGGCAATGTGATCTTGCCCTTCGGCCGAGTCCTTCCCGGTTTGAACCCCTGAAAAGTGCCTTACTCCTCAAGATCCCCGTCAGGAATCTGTAATCTCTTGATCACATCAGGAGGGATTAGGTTCAGACCGGCCCCATCGTCAACTAACATTTTTGTCAGCTTGAGGTTGTGAATTGTTGGCGAAACCAACAATAGCAGACACCCGATGACTGTTGTGCGATCAGGGTGATCCTCAACGTCAAAAATGATAGGCGTGTGGGACATTCTCAGATTCTTCTAGCCTTCAACAGATGGTTCCATCACATTAATCTCGCGCGCCCACTGTTTGAGTTGGCTACGGGAAGAATGCAACGAGGCGCCTCCGTCGATGCACATGACATTGTAGCTCTCTGAAACTCGTGCTCGTTGGACTCATCATGCTATTCATTGCCATCCTCCTCCTCCTCTTCCTTGTCGCGGCCTCGAGCGGGCCTCTCCTGCTGCTTGGCTTGCCACGGCGACCTCCTCCGCCACCACGCTTCTTGCCGGACCCCTCTGCACCTTCTTAGGCCTTCTCCTTGTCTCGCCTTACGTACTCAGCTTTCTGCCTCTCAGCAAGCTGCTCGACTTGTCAACAGTTTTGAGGTCGTGGCCCTTAGTGCGATGGATCTTGCAATACTGCTTGTCGGAGCCCTCCGGCTTGTCGGCAGCCGCCAAGGCCTGACAAGAGGCGCACTCGGCAACCTCCTTGCCGGGATAGTCAACCTTTGTCTTCTTGGCGCGCTAAGGTTGCCGGACTCCTCGACGGCAAGCACGACCTTGTCCTTGCGCTTCTTGTTCTGCTATCGGTCTTTCCTTGCCGAGGTGGTAGTGTCTTCATCAGAGTTAACCCCAACACCAGCATCCTCACTGGGGAGTCTCCTCCCTTCTTCAGCTCGAGCACACCTATCAGTAGGGCATAGAGCTCAACGACATCCTTGACCTTATTCATCACCAGCTCTTCGCGCATCTTGCGGTTACGCACGTTCTGATGAAACATGCTAATAACAGCGGCATGATGAACGTCTAGGATGTTGTGGTGTATGCGACTGAATCTCTGAATGTACTTGCGCAAGGTTTTGCCTTCCTTCTGGGGGATGAGATGCAAATCGCTTGCTTGACCAGGAGATTGGTGGCCTCCAGTAAAGGTGCCAACAAACTCATGGCACAGGTCCACCCAAGATGTAATGGAATTATTCGGCAGGTGCATCAACAACGACCTGACGTTGGGCTTGAGCACCAACATGAAGTAGTTGGCGAGTATCCTGTCGTCACGAGCCCCGATAGCTTGCACTGCAATGGTGTACATGCTCAAGAACTCCGACGGGTGGGTCTTGCCATCGTACTTCTCCAAGACCTCTGGCTTGAATGTTCAGGAATTGGGCCACTCGACTCGCCACAGTTCACAGGTAAACGCTGGACAACCTACCTCATAAGGCAGGTCGACAGGATACCCCAACACAGGCTTGTCTATAGTGGGCCCCACACGCTTATCGGATTGATGGCGTGTTTCCTGCCGCCGCTCGATGGTGGTTCGGGCGTCCTCCTTGGTACTCTCCCGAAGAACTTGACATTGATCGCGGCGAGTTTGCGCATCAGACGACGCAGTGGAGTCATCATCTAACACTGATGGAGTGAGACAAATGCATTTAATGCTCCGTCAGGCGTCCCTGACATTTTACGGGACGGGATTGGAACCCGTCCCATCTACACCGCTTAGCTTCTCCATCGCTAGCGCCTTGACACGTATCCTGGGGGTCGACATCTGGCCTGCATGCTAGCAAGGTGGCGAGGTCTTGCCAAGTGCCCTTCTTGCCGGGGCTCCGTAGGCCTCCCCGGCAAGATCTTGCTGGGGTTCCAGCCTTCGGCCTTCGGTCTTGTGTTTGTTGACTTGAGTGTTCCTTTGACGTCTTCGCGCTTGCTTCTAGTAGTCCTTCAGCAGGCCTTGCCACGGGTGCAGCTACAACTGCCCGTTCACAAGCAAGGGGTACTAATAGACCCGATCCTTAGTACACCGACATAGTCGTTTGTTCTTTTGTGTGGAGCCACTGAAGACGGTTGAGGATTGTTATTCCTATTGGTTCGATAAAACTTGGTTTCATAACTGAGGGAAGTACTTACCCACATTGTGCTATGATAACCCGTCCCTCTTCACGGAAAACCCAACGCAGATCACAAGTATCACACACCTATATATCCTTCTTTCATGTATTCGATGCAAAACTCAACCACCTCCTTCGTGGTATAACCTTGTACGATGCTTGCCTATGGATGGCATCGGTTCCGAGAATAGCGCTTCTATATTCCCATGAACCACTCGAAGGGATACATGTTGCGAAGAAACACATGACCAAAATACTTTATCTCGTCGACAAGGTGCACAGTGAGATGGACCATGACATCAAAGAATGACTGTGGGAGAAACATCTCTAATTTTGAAAAATATTCATGCAATATCATCTTGCATATGATCCAGATCTTCACGATCTACTACCTTTTGCCATAGTATATTGAATAAATCACAAAGATCAATGAGTGTGTTTCTTATGTTTGTGTCCATCGTATTCCTTCTGACCACATGGAGGATTTGTGTCAATATTAGGTGGCAATCATATGACTTCATGTGTCCCAACTTCTTTTTAGGGAGCTATCATCCACGAGACTTCCGATGTTTGAGGAGTAGGAAGAGGATATCTTAATTGACAACAAATATTCGAAGAACTCTTTTACTTCTGTTACAATGAGATTGTAACTCTGGTGAAGGTGGAGCAGTTTGTCATCATCTTCTGGTTCATTCATGCATTTTGATTGATCACCAATCATATCGAGAGGAGTACCAAGGATGCTTTCACATACATTCTACTCTACATGCATGACATCAACACAATGACATACACTTAGGAATTCCATGTAAGGTAATTGTCAAAACATTGATCTCTTCTTAAACACTTGGTCCATGGGTGTTTTTTTTATGACGAACCGGGTCCCTTGCCAAGCATAATTTTAATTTTATTCAGCCATGTCGAGGAATTCCTTCCCATCATAAGGTCTTGCACCAATCTCACCATCTACCAGACCATCAAATTTAGCTTTAATCTTTCAGTAAGGGTGATTTGTCCTCAAGTACGTGTGATGACGCAAATACATGTTTTTGCACGAGTTTGAAAGAAATCTACTTGTTGTCCTATCCATGCATGTGACACATCCCACTGGTCCCGTTGTTTTCGGCCCCGAAGTGTTGCCTAACGTCAGCATATCTTGAATGGTGTGTAGTAGCAACACATATAGCTGTAAAACATCCTTTCCATAAGCATCATAATATTTTACACCAAGCTCATTCCACAATGTCAGCAGTTCTTCTACCAGTAGCGAAAAGTAAATGTCGATATCATTTCCAGGTTGCTTCAGGCCTTGGATAATCATTAGCATCATGATGTATTTTTTCTTCATACACAACCAAGGAGGAAGGTTATACATGCACAAAAGCATCTGACCTTTTACATGGGATAGATACTCAGATCTCATCTTCAAAGCTTGGAGGCCACACCATTCTTCAGAGCTTTCCTTCCTGAACCCGAGGCCGCTTCATAGTCCGACCCTCCTTAGAATAGCCCAAAAAGTTGGCCCATGAGGAATGAGCCGACGGCCAAAGGACCCCTTAGTACCGGACTCCCTCAGTAGCCCCCGAACTAGCCTCTAACACCGAGGTATGTAGTCTTCAGCAGTTGCACGTATCCATGGTATTTGGCTTGCGAGGCGAGTTCCCTCTATGTTTAGCTGATTCCAACTTGGTCTTTGATGATGCTCTATCTTCCAAAACACGCTTTGTTTATCCCTGAAGGCCAAACGCCCGGGCATGAATAGTACCCTTATCTGACAACTTTTCTGACGAAAGGCCACAATAGCCAGTTACGAAAACCCGATTCATGACTCGAGGCCGTTTTTCTAGCGGCACGCCTTATCAATATGAAGATCGTGCCTCGTATTTCATGGGATTTGATTAATGATATAGGTAACCCCGCACGCGTATAAGGACACGATTGTTTCGAGAAGTGCCAAAGCCTGCGACAGTAAAAGAGGACCCTTGGTATTACGGTCTACCATAAAAACGAGAAAACACCCAAGGCCTTTCTATGCATCCAGACTCGATTCCTTCTCGCCTCCAAGCCTCAAGCTCCTAGATCCATTTTCTTCCTCCCCTTCTAATACACCCTCCCTGAGCTCAATCATGCCCAGCTCGGGCTCGCAAGCCAAGTGGGAAGCCTCTTGCGTCATCGAAAAAGACATCCGTGAGCTGAATCTTGCCGGATACCTCTCGCCCAACATCGCCCACCACCCTCTAGAAGAAGGCTAGGTGGTGCCCACTCCGAAAACGGGCAAGAGAGTGGTATTCATCCCCTATTTCCTCCGGGGGTTGGGTTTTCCACTCCACCCCTTTTTTAGGGGGTTGATGTTCTTTTATGGGTTAGACTTCCATGATCTTCCCCCGAATTCTTTTCTCTACAACTCGGCCTTCATCACCGTCTGCAAGGCCTTTTTACAGGTCCAGCCGCACTTCGGCCTATGGCTCAAGGTCTTAACATTAAGCCAAAGACAGTTAGCGGCCAACATGCTGTCTGCGGAGGGGCTGTGATCAGCAAGCTTCCGTGGGTCGAGTGGCCAAACGATACCTTCATCTACACAGTGAAGGTTTGGCAGAAGGAGTGGTTCTACATCATCAGGCCACGAGATGCCGACTGGTCGGCACCGGCCGAGTTTAAATCCGGACCCCCCGTGAGGTTAACCTCGTGGGTCAGGAAAGGCCTTAACTGGGGATCTACCTTGGAGGTGAAGGGATGCAGAAGCATGATGACCCACAAGTATAGGGAATCAATCGTAGTCCTTTCAATAAGTAAGAGTGTCAAACCCAACGAGGAGCATAAGGATATGATAAGCGGCTTTCAGCAAGGTAATTTCTACAGGCACTGAAATTGTAAGTAGCAAGTAGTTTGATAGCAAGGCAATTTGTAACGAGCAAGTTACTGTAACAATAGGTAACGTGCAGCAAGTTAGCCCAATTCTTTTGTGGCAAAGGACATGACAAAAGTATTTCTTATGATGAGCGAAGTGTTCTTGAGGGTACACGGGAATTTCATCTATCCGATTTCATCATGTTGGTTTGATTTGTGTTCGCTACTTTGATAATTTGATATGTGGGTGGAGCGATGCTAAGGTGCTATTCTTATTTGAACTAACAACCTACTTATGATTAACCCGCTCGCAAGCATCCGTAACTACGATAAAAGTGTTAAGACAAAGTCTAACCATAACATTAAACATGTGGACCCAAATCAGCCCCTTGCGGAGTAGCGCATAAACTAGGGTTTAAGTTTCTGTCATCTCGCAACCCATCATCTAATAACTACTCCACAATGCATTCCCTTAGGCCCAAGGATGGTTAAGTGTCATGTAGTCGATGTTCACATGACACCACTAAGGGAATCACAACATAAATATCATCAAAATATCAAACACATATGAAATTCACATGAGTACTAGCAACATGACTTCTCCCGTGACCTCAAGAATAAAATTAACTACTTAGAAATAATATGCATGCTCAAGATCGGAGGTGTATTGAATAGCATAATAGATCTGAACATATAATATTCCACCAAATAAACCATATAGTAATCAACTACACAAGGTAATCAACACTACTAGTCACCCACAAGTACCAATCTGAGGTTCCGGTACAAAGATTGAACACAAGAGATGAACTAGGCTTTGAGAGGAGATGGTGTTGTTAAATATGTTGATGAAGAATGGCCTCCCCAAGATGAGTGGATTGTTGGCGATGACGATGGCTTTGATTTCCCCCTCCGGGAGGGAAGTTCCCCCAATGGAATCGCTCCACCGGAGGGCAAGAGTGCTCCTACCCAAGTTCCACCGCGAGGCTATGGTGCTTCGTCATGAAAGTACTCCTCTGATTTTTTCTAGGTTAATTGGGACTATATACCAAAAGATGGGCTCCGGAGGTGGGCCTGGGTGCCCACCCTCCACTAGGGCACGGGCCGGGGGCTAGGTGCGCCCGGGTGGAGGGTGGCACCAGGTGTCTCCCTCCGATAGTTCTTTGCTCGAGACATTCTTATTTATTATAAAAATATTCCCTATGAAATTTTAGCTTCATTGGAGTTGCGCAGAATAGGTATCTCTGACGTGCTTTTTGGGGTGTTAAATTCCAGTTGCCAATAGTCTCCCTCTTGAGGTAAACCTTGCAAATTATGAGAGAAAAGGCATTAGAATTACTCCCCAAAATATTCTTATGCATAGAAACATTATAAATAACAGTAGTAAAACATGATGCAAAATGGACATATCAACTCCCCCAAGCTTAGACCTTGCTTGTCCTCAAGCGAAAGCCGATATCGAAGAACATGCCCACATGGTTTGAGAGAGAGGTGTCGATAAAAACAAAATACGGACGTAGAAGCATCATGCTTATTATTATAACAACAATAAAACCTAACATAAAACTTTCTCATAAAACTTTTATTTGATAGCAGCATCATATAACTTCTTATGAGCAAGTAACAATTCATCACAACGTGGAAATATAAAGCATAGACCTTATTGGAAGTCGACAAACTATGTTCTTAGTCAACTCTTGCAACTACAATTCATCATATTTTCAGGAAGGGTCTCATGTAGGAGCCTTTTGGCAAGTCCACATACTCAACCATCATTTAGTCTTCTATGATTGCTAATGCTCACATCATACCCATGGACAAAAAGTTTCAACTAGACACATAGAAAGATAGGGGCTTATAGTTTGCCTCCCAAAATATTCACCTCAAGGGTGATGTCAACAATAATAACTCATGCTCACTCATATGCAACTGGTCATGTGTGCCTAGATCTTTCGTCACCACATGATGCTTGCCAAAGGAGATAAATAAAAAAGAATAGGGAAGGTGACGGGGTTATTACCCCTAGGTAGGCCAAAGCAACAGGGTCTTCCCCCTTTTGCTTCGAAGAAAATCTACGCGGCCGTCTGGCCGTGGCTGGCTGGAGGCCGTCTGACGCGAGCCAGTGCTGTCTGGCGCCTCGGCCTGCTTGTCAAGGAGCCGGCCGGACCCTCGATCGGCTGGGCATGGTCGGCTGCCCACGGGCCGGCTCTACCATTGATCTTGGGACAGACATGCCCCGTCCCATCCCTCTGCGCACGGGTACGACGATGCAACGTGACCGGCACGACGGTCGACCCTATGGCTATAGTGGACGCTTACGCACTACGACACGTGGCTATAGTCCAACCATCCCGGCTGCTGACCTTGGTAAGCGTGACCGGGCGGGGGAACAGTACTGACAAGCCCTCGTCACTCGATTACCTGCCCCGGCGTGGCTACAGTGCCGCCGGCCGTGCCGGAGACTTCGGCCGGCTCGCACTAGACGAGGCCCCCCCGAGCGGCCCGTGCCGCGATAGGTGGGCGAGGGCCAATCGCAGAGCCAGCTGGCGGGCCCCAACGGGAGATGGGACCACTCGGCCACGGGCCCCACCGACGATGAGACGACACGAGCAGCGGGACCCTCTGGCCAGTCGGAGAGACTGCTAGCTGGGTCCCCCACCTTTGTACTTATAACATATTGTAAGAGCCGGGGGGTTGGCCTATAAACCCCCCAAGCCCCCCATGCAACGGGGACAGACGCACAGACGCACCCACGCACGAACGGTCATCCCCAACATCCCCTTCTAGCAGTGGAGGAAGAGGAGCCGGCTGCCCCTTCTGCCTCCTCTAGACACAACTCCAGGAGCATCATTGTACTTACACCTATCCATCCAACCAAGCCAAGCAGGACTAGGGGTATTACCTCCCCCGGAGGGCCCTGAACCTAGGTACATTGTGTGTCAACACCGCTTGTGCCCAATCTCACACCCGGAGCCTGTCGGCATCCTTTGGCCCCAACCACCTATGATAAGCCACCCTATGGTATCTGTCATGAGAAAACGATGACAGTTGGCACCCACCGTGGGGCCGTATGTGGCGCCGGCCGGATTCATGCTCCGGGCGGGACCCCTCGCCATTCCCTGCCGTTGCTGCTCGTCCTGGCGAAACCGTGGGGGGCTCGTGGGGCTTGCTCCGGTATGCCCTGCGGGCAACTCCGTCGGCCTCACGACCGACATCGACGCGCTCACCCAGCGCTTCGGCAGGCTCAGCCTCGCCGTGGCTCCTGCCGCTGACGAGTACCCCGTGGGGGTGCACATCTGCGCTGGTCCGCCCACGGCAGTGGGCGCACTCGCTGCGACTCAGTCCAGCAGCTCCCACGACCGCGTGGGAGTAATGGCCATCACCTCCTCCACCGCTTCCGGACGGGCACGGGTCACGACTACCACTGCCGCTGCTCGCGTCGGCACGTTCGACCCTCTCGGCGCGGCCCTCCGAGGCATGAGCACTCCGATCGCCCCGACGGCAAACCCCAACACCGCCGCGGCATATCTCGAGGCGGCTCGTCGCGTCCTGTTCGAGGACGCCACCGCCCTTGCGGCCATGCGCCGCCGCATGGAGGTGGCGCAACAGGAGTATGCTTCCGCCTATGGACTCACCCCGGCTGGCACCAAGCCCAGCCGGCGTGGGGCTATGCGCGACCGCGGTCGTGTGGTCACCGAAATCTTCGGCAGCAAGATGCCCGTCTACAACACCCCCGCAGCTAACCTGCGGGCTCTCAAGGTGGCCTACGAGGAATTGGCCACCTTGGAGGGTGAAGAGCGTGCCGCCCTTGAGCGCCACATTAAGGAGCTCATCGATGTTGCTAATGCGTAGCAGTGTCTGCTCGCGACAGGCGGCACCGCCACTGAAGGCCCCCGGCCCGAGTACAAGGGCACGGGAACTGCCGGCCACTAGGCGGCCCAGTACTCCTGCTCCTCTCGCGTCTCCAGCCACCGGGCCGGAGCAAACAACCCCCGGCCTTCTCAGACACCGGGGAGCGAGCAGCCGATGCACCAACGAGCCGCCTCAGAGCAGCCGCCACCTCGAAGTGCCGGCATCCGGCAGCCGGTGCAGCCGTGGGCACACCTCGCCCCCGTGGCGCGAGTCGGGGCAGTCGGCGCCACCCACCGTCCGTCCCGAACTCTCGGCTCGGCTCGGACCACGCGCCCCCCGCAGCGAGAACGACCCTCGCAATCGCCTTGACAGACTTGCGCAATCCACCCTCCTCGAGGAGGAGGGCTTCATTGGTCTGGCTTGCTTCGGCCCTCGGATCCGCACCGAGTCGTTCCCGACCGGCTTCACGCTCCCTAGGGACACCCCGAAGTACAACGGGGCTGCCAAGCCCAAGGACTGGCTGATCGACTACACCACCGCGATGGGCATCGCCAGGGGGAACAAGCGCGTAGCCGTTCGCTAGCCCCCTCATGCTGATCGGCTCGACCTGCACCTGGCTCAATAGCCTGGCGGCGGGCAGCATCAACACCTGGATGGACTTCGAGGAGGCCTTCGTCCGCAACTTCACAAGCACCTACAAGCGGCCATACCGCCCCCGTGAACTCGCCATGTGCGTTCAGGGGGCGGACGAATCCCTCCGTGACTACCTCACTCGGTGGACCGAGCTCCGCAACTCCTGCGAGGGGGTGCACGAGGTGCAAGCCATGCAATACTTCATCGAGGGCTGCCGGGATGGCACCCCTCTCAAGCATAAGCTCCCGTGCTCCGAGCCGGCCATGCTTGTCGAGCTCATGACCAAGGCGGACAAATACGCCACGGCCGATTCGGCCATCCGGGTCAAGACGACCCTGCCTGCCAAGGCGACGACGACACTGGCCACGACCCGGGCGGCTGCCGACAGTCGGTAGCTGCAAAACAACAAACGCAAGAATGACCAGCCAGATCCCCGCAATGGGAGCCGGTAGGTCAACACTATCGAGGATCAGGAGCCGGCTGCCCAGCTTTCCGACCAGCGCCAGCGCACCGGCAAGGCTGCCTGGCAGCTGAAGCTCACCTTCGAGCAAATGCTCAACCTCCCCTACAAGAACCATTCAGGGGCCAAACCCTCTACGGACATGCTCCGTCAGTGCAGCTTCTCACAGCGATTGGCCCGGGGGGACGACCTTCTGGCTCCCCTCGTGCCGCCAGCATGTGCGCCGACCCTGGCCCAAGCTGCCGCCCCGGCGCTGGCTCCGGGTCTGGCCCAGAACAACGGTCGTCTAATCAACCAGTTCCCCAACCAGGACGGTTGCTACGACGTCTTCACCAGTGAATAGACGGGCAAGCACGCTCAGCACCAGGTACGCCGTGAGGTGAACGCCACCATGCCGGCAACTCCCCAGTTCATGCACTGGTCAGAGAAGCGAGTCACTTGGAGTCAGGCCGACCATCCTGCCGTGATGCCGAATCCCGGCAGCTATGCTTTGGTCCTCGACCCCACCATTGCCACCAAGGAGTGAGCTTGCCGCTTCTCTCGGGTGCTAATAGATGGTGGCAGCAGCATCAACATTCTCTACCTCGACACGATGCACAAGCTGGAGCTGAAAGCGAAAGACATGCAGGCGAGTCAGACGGTCTTCCATGACATCGTGCCTGGGAAGTCCTGCTCCCCTGTCAGCAAGATCACACTGGACGTCCTCTTCGGTGGACCCGGCCACTTCCACCGCGAGGCAGTGCTGTTCGAGGTCGTGGACCTTGCGAGCCCCTACCACACGCTGTTGGGCCGACCGGCTCTCGTCAGCTTCATGGCGGTCCCCCATTATGCCTACCTCAAGCTCAAGATGCCAGGCCGCAAGGGAATCATCACCATAGGGCGACTAGAAGATGTCACTCGAGTGCGCTCGAGACGGCAGCCGGCTGGCCGAGGCCCTGGAGATCGCCGAGGAGAGGCGGCAGCTCGACCGGCTCATGGCCCTTGTTGCCAGCCAGCCGGCCGTGCTGGCTCCTCCCTCGCAATCGGTCGGCGAGGCCTCCTTCCAGCCTTCCAAAGACAACAAGCAAATCCCGCTCGACCCTGCCAACCCGGCTCAGTGCGTCACCATCTGCTCCCGACTCAACAGCAAATAGGAAGGCGAGCTCGTCGACTTCCTCCGTGAGAATCAGGACATATTTGCATGGTCCCCCAAGGACATGCCGGGTGTTCCAAGGAAGTTCGCCGAGCACAAACTCCATGTCCGGCCGGACGTCAAGCTGGTCAAGCAACCCTGCACCGCTTCTCCGAGGAGAAGCGGCATAGTATAGGCGAAGAGATTGCCCGGCTGCTCATAGCCGGATTCATCATGGAAGTGTTCCACCCGGACTGGTGGGCCAACCCAGTCCTGGTGCTGAAGAAGAACAAGACCTAGCACATGTGCATCGACTACACTAGCCTGAACAAGGCGTGTCCCACGGACCCATTCGCCCTGCCGCGGATCTATCAAGTCATCGACTCCACGACCGGCTGCGACTTGCTGTCCTTCCTGGACGCCTACTCAGGCTACCACGAGATCAAGCTGGATCGGGAAGACCGGCTCAAGACCTCCTTCATCACACCCTTTGGGGCCTACTGCTATGTCACCATGTCCTTCGGCCTGAAGAACGCAGGCGCCACCTTCCAATGGTGCCTGCAAAAGTGCCTCCTGCCTCAGATAGGCAGGAGCGTCCACATCTACGTCGACAACATCGTCGTCAAAACCAAGAAGCACTTCAGCCTCCTCGACGATCTCCAGGAGACCTTCGCGAGCTTGCACGAGTACAAGATCAAGCTCAACCCGGAGAAGTGTGTCTTCGGCGTCCCTGCCAGCCAACTCTTGGGATTCTTCGTGTACGCTCGCGTCCTAACCCTGAAAAGATTAGCGCGATCGAGCGCATGCCAAAGCCGACCCGGCTCCGCGACGTCCAGAAGTTCACCGGCTGCCTCGCCTCGCTCAGCCGGTTCATCAGCCGGCTGGGGGGAGAAGGCCCTGCCCCTCTACGGGCTCCTTCGCAAAACGGCTCTAATAGAGCCGGGTCAAACCAAGAGGTGGGGCATTTTCGACTGGCCAGACGAGGCGGACAAGGCCTTCCGCGGCCTCAGGAAGGCTCTCACCCATGCGTCCATCCTGGCCATGCCGACTGAGAAGGAACCGCTGCTCGCCTACACTGCAGCGACCACCCGTGTCATCAGCATCGTCCTGGTGGTCGAGCGGCCGGAGGAGGGCAAGTCCCTGTCGGTCCAATGACCCATCTACTACCTCAGTGAGGTCCTCTCCACGTCCAAGCAAAACTACCCCCACTACCAAAACATGTGTTATGGCATATACTTCGCCGCCAAGAAGATCAAGCAGTACTTCCAGGAGCATACCGTTACCATGGTGAGCCCAGCCCCGCTCGGCGAGATCATGAGCGGCCGGGACTCCACCGGCCGGATCGCCAAGTGGGTCATCACCCTCGCCGATCATGAGATCCGATACGAGCCAAGAACCGCCATCAAGTTACAGGCGTTTGTGGACTTCCTCGTCGACTGGGCGGAGACGGAGTTCGTTCCGCCTCCCCAGACTCCACGCATTGGCGCATGCACTTCGACGGCTCGAAAATGAGGACCGGCCTCGGTGCCGACATAGTCCTCTCCTCCCCGAAAGGTGATCATCTCAAATACGCCCTCCAGATCCACTTCGCCGCCTCCAACAACGTGGACGAATACGAGGCCATCGTCCCTGGCCTCCGTCTCGACAAGGAAATCGGCACCAGGCGCATCCTATGCTTTGGTGACTCCGACCTCGTGGTGTAGCAAGTCTCCGGTGAATGGGACGCCAGGGATGCCAACATGGCTAGCTACCGTTTCCTCGTACAACAGCTCATCGGCTGCTTCGATGGCTGTGAGTTTCATCACGTCCCCCGGGCGGACAACGAGGCGGAGGATGCGCTCACAAAGATCGGCTCCACTCGGCAGGCCATTCCAGCCGGTGTCTCCCTTGAACAGCTGCTCAAACAGTCGATCAAGCCTTCCCCAGAATCGGAGTCAATCTTCGTGCCAGCGGGCGCCGTCAGTCCCTCAACGGCTCCGGCCGCCTCTCCGGCACCTTTGCAACCCGCCCCGAACTATCGACCGCCCAGCCGGCTCCAATTGAGCCGGTGGTGCCCAAGGAGGCCGGCTCCTGTAACACGGCCATCATGATGACCATCGACCAGCCGGCCCTGGTGGCTGGAGAACCGGCCCTAGGGGCTGACCAACCGCTCTCGGGGGCTGGCGAGCCGGTCCCGGGGACTGATCAACCATTACCGGGGTTCCCGAGCCATCCCCCGTCTTGGCCCCCTCGTGGGCCCAACCCATCTTGGCATTCCTCCTATGTGGCGAGCTCCCTCCGGACGAGGCCTTGGCTAGGCAAGTCCAACGCCGGGCCATGGCCTACGGCATCATTAACAACGAGCTCATCCACTGCAGCATCATCGGCGTCTTCCAGCGATGCGTCAAGACGGAAAATGGTCTGGAGATCCTCCTCGACATTCACCAGGGTGAGTGAGGGCATCATGCCGCCTCCTGGACCCTGGTGGCCAAGGCTTTTTGCCATGGCTTCTTCTGGCCGACGGCTCTCGAGGCGGCCAAGAAGCTGGTCGACGAGTGTGAGGGCTGCCAACGCTTCAACACACAAAGCCACCTGTCGGCAACGACCCTCGAAACCATCCCCCTCTCATGGCCCTTCGCCGTTTGGGGGCTGGACATGGTGGGGCCATTCAAAACTGCTCGAGGCGGCATGACGCACTTGCTGGTGGCCGTCGACAAATTCACCAAATGGATCGAGGCGCGACCAATCAAGAAGCTTGACGGCCCCACGGCTGTCCGGTTCATTGATGACATCATCACCGACAACAGCATGAACTTCTCCAAGGGCGTGCTTGCACGCTTCTGCTCCAAGCAGGGAATCCGACTTGATGTGGCCTCCGTCGCTCATCTGTAGTCAAACGGCCAGGTCGAGAGGGCGAATGGCCTTATCCTGTCCGACATCAAGCCCCGGCTCATGACGCCGCTGGTAAGGTCGGCCGGCTGCTAGATCGACGAGTTGTCGTCCGTCCTTTGGAGTCTTCGGACCTCCCCGAACCGCTGAACCGTCTACACTCTCTTCTTCCTTGTGTATGGGTCCGAGGCAATCATCCCCATCGACATCAAGTTTGATTCGCCTCGGGTCGCCCTATACACGGAGAAGGACGCAAAGGAGGCAAGAGACGACGGCGTCGATCTACTCGAGGAAGCTCACGAACTAGGCTTGAGCCGAACAACGATTTACCAGCAGAAGCTCTGGCACTACCACAGCAAGTGGATCCGGCCATTCTCATTCCACGAGGGGGACCTGGTCCTCAGACGGATCCAGCAAACCGCCGGATAGCACAAGCCATCCTCCCCGTGGGAGGGCCCGTGCATCATCAGCAAGGCGCT
This sequence comes from Hordeum marinum, assembly GCA_022496015.1. Classification (NCBI taxonomy): domain Eukaryota; kingdom Viridiplantae; phylum Streptophyta; class Magnoliopsida; order Poales; family Poaceae; genus Hordeum; species Hordeum marinum. The sequence goes on along the minus strand of CM039675.1, from coordinate 461,775,106 downwards.
ACACAACAACACATAGTACCTGATAGACGCCCAGAAGCTGCAGAAGCACAAAAGAGATGCCTCCGGTGAAGAGACGGAGCACCCATGGAACGCGGCACTCTTACGCCCGTTTTGCTGATGAAAAAATCAATGTATGTATGTATCCCCACCCTTTTGGGCTTATGAATGCAATGGGCGCCCCAAGCCGGCTCTTGGGGTGCGCCCCATTCCGTTTCTCTCAAAAGTGTTCCTCACTCCCCGGCTCCCCGGCCCGGGGGCTAGCCGGCTGGGCCTAGAAGCGCCTCTGTGGAAAATGGCTAAGTAATGTGAGCCGGCCAAACTTCCCCACCCTTACCAGCTACAGAACCGGCTCCCGGCTGTCCGACTGACGGGGCCGTGGGGTGGCAAGGTTTGGCTCACACGAAAGGTCAAAACAAAGGGAGACCCCTTCGGGGCCCAGCCGGGCCATCGCTGCGTCTTTACCGCTCTACTTATCCCGAAAACCCCTCGTGATTCCTATGTTTTGAATTGGCTCCTTTGAGGCGAACACCCCGACCCAGCTATAGACCGGTTCTCGGCTGTCGGTCTGGCGGGGTCGAAACCAAAGGGGAAAAGGAATAGAAACGAAAATAGTCGAGGCAGGCATAAAAGGATAAGGACGAGGCGGCATGAGTCACAAGGCAAACACGACAAAATATTCATAGCACAAATATTAAGGCAAAAGCGGCCCACGGCCAGCATTCAGTTCATTACACAAACACCCCCAGTGGGTGGATTCAAGTTTTACATGCAGGGAGAAAAAAGAGAAAGATAAAAAAGACGCCCGGGAGTTCAGGCCACCGGCGCGTCGCCAGCCGGCGTGCCCCCAGCCGGCGCGTCGCGAGACGGCTCGGTCCTCGGCTCAGAGGTGGTTGTGGCCTTCGGGTCGGCCTCGTTGGCCTTCAAGGTGGGCTTCTCGGTCTCAGCCGTCTTGCCGCTCGAGTCGGTGCTCTCGTCGGTGACTTCATCATCCGTCGGGCCCTGAGGGATGCCGAAGGAGTCCTCGGGCAGTGGCTCGCCATCCTCGCCAAGGGCCGGTAGGAACTCGCCCGCGTCGATATACGACGCGAGCTCGTTGGCCCGCTAGACAAGGGACTTCTCGCAGGCCTCCCGCTCTGTGGCCAGCACGTCCCGCATGGTCGCCAGCTGGCCTAGGTCCGCGCCACGGTACCAAGACGTGATGAACCAGAGCGCCATCTGCGCCCCAGCTCGGGCAGCCGACATCTTCCAGGCTTCAAGGCGGGGGACAGCGTGCTCCAGCCACTGAGCCATGCGGTGCGTCAGAGCTCCCCCGCGACCCAGCCACAACACGACGATGACCTCTTTGCCGGCGGTTTTGAGCTGCTCCACGCTCTGCTCAAGATGGGTCATCCGCATCTCGACGGCGAGCCCGATATCATCCATGTCCCACGCGGCATGCTCCTCGATGGAGCGATCGCAGTCCCGAAGGTATTCCCGGTGCTCCTCAACGGCGCGTGTAGCGCGACGATGAGTTTACGGGAAGCACCCTGGAAGGAAGAAGAAGAGAAGGAAAGAAAGGCAAGTTGAAACACGAGAAACGGTAAAGGGAAAAGCAATCGGCTGGGGAAGAGAAAGACTGGCACTTACCTTCGATCACGTCGTCCATCCCAAGGGCGAAGTGGATCGCCGCCTTGTGCTTGGACGCTAGGGCCGCCTCCGAGATGGTGAGGGAACCCTTGACCTCCTCGAGCATCCTCTCGAGGCAGGTCACCTCGCCTTGAAGGGCGGCGGTCCTCAGGGCGGCATCAGCCGCCTCCTTGCCGGTCTTCTCCCAGGCTGCCACCTCCTTCGCCGTCTCGGCCTTGACCGGGTCTCGGGGCACCTCCCCGTGGACCAGCAGCGCGGCCAGCCGGTCTGTCTCCTGCGTGGCCGCCTGGACGTCTTGCGCAAGCCGGTGCCGCTTGGAAACAAGTCCGGTCTTCTCCCTCTCAAGTGTGGCCAACTCGCTTGTAAGACACAACGAGCGTCAGCCGGCTCCCAGGGGCTACGTGCCGCTCCTACGAAGTGCAACTGACCTTGCAAGCGAGTCAGCTCCCCCTCCAGGCAGTAGAAGTCGTATTTGCCGCGGTCGTGGAAGGCAACCCCTTCCGCGAATAGCTTCTGCCGCAGGGAGGTTCCCTCCTATCGGAAAAAGGCAAAGGTGAAGACATGCTTAAAAGAGATTCGGCCCAGCTGCTCATCAGCCGGTCAGCCGGCCCTCATCTCGGGGGCTACACCCAGTGGGTGCGCTCGTGCGCCCCCACTAAAAACTCTAAGGCAAAGTAGTCGGCTTACCTCCGCACGCTAAAGGGCGGCGTCTGCCGCCTCCTCGAACCGGGCCAGCTCCTGCCAGCACCGGTCCAGGACACTCCCCAGGTCCGCAAAAGAATGGACCGGGCCGCCTACCTGGGGGGCTGGCAGGGCCGGCGTGCTCGCTAGCGCCTCCCAGTCGCGGAACACCTCCTGCATCGACCGTAGGGTCCGCCGGGCCCGGCCGCTGCTGCCGCCTAGGCTTGCTGCGGCTCCAGCGGCCGGGGGCGGATTGATGACGGCAAGGGCCAGTAGTCGCTCCCCGCCGCCCCCACCTAGCGCCATCGCCGCCTACTCTTCCTACCGCTCCGGTGCGTCGGTCGCGACGGAGGGCCCCTCCACCTCCATGGCCGCCGACTCCGGCGTCGCCTCTACCGCCGCCTCCCGGGCCGCCGGTACCTCTGGCACCTCGGCCCGGGCCGGCTCGGCCGCAGGCGGGGTCACCTTCGGCACCTGAGTTCGGGCCGCCTCGCGAGCAGGCTTCACTGTTGCTACCCTCGCCAGGGCCGTCTCCTGCGCGGGCGGAGGCACAGGCGGGTCCACGGCCGCCCCTTGCGGCTTGCTCGACGGGGGCCTCGACATGCGGGTTAACTCCGCCGTTGAGTCCGACGCCCGTGGAGGATCCACCAACCCCCTCCGCCTCCGGCTGCTCGAGGTCCCGGAGTGCACGGCCCCTCCTCGCGTCCCGAACCTGGAGGCTCGCAGCTCCGCAAGCCTCCTCTTCTCCTCCCGATGGGTGGCCGCATGCTCACGGGCCAGCCGGCTGGCAACATCCATCGGCTCCCCCGGCTCCTCCTCGTGGAGCTCGATGAGGTCGCTGCAACGTCCAAGGACCGGTCATTGACCGGCTCACAAGGCGAAAGCAAAAAACTTACGCGAAATAAAAACTACCCGATGACAAGGGGCAAGGCCCACTTGGTCGTGGCGGCGGCTTCCGCGCGGCCACCTTCACCCGCTTCGGGCCGGGCCACAGGGCCACCGGCCCCTCCTGAGCCGGCCTCTTCCCCCGGCCGGCCTCTTCGATCGCCGAGGCTTGAGCCAGCCGTTCCTCGCTCCTCCGGCCCTGGCGCTGAAGGGGAGGCTCGTTCAGAATCATAGGGGCGTCATCATCATCGTCATCACCCGTCCAGTCCTTGATCGAGGGGGCAAGAGGGAACTCACCCGCTCCGCTGGGCTCCTCGGCCGCGTCGAATCCTCTGGCTCCCCTGGGAGTTCCGCTTCGTGGGTCGGTCGGCTCATCGGCTCCTCCCGAGGAGTCCACTCCTTCCGGGCCTCCCGTCTGGTAGTCTTCGAAGTCGGAGTTTTCACGCTCCGCCTCGAAGATCTGCAGGTGCGGGCCATCCGGCATGTTCTGTCGCACCAGTAGCTGCAGTCAGCACATCAAAGTAAGTTCTCCAGTCGGCTGCCGGCTGGAGAATGTCAAACGAAAAAGAACCGCCTCGACGGAAAACATACCAGGGGAGGCCGGTTGATGCGGTCGTACGGCTCCATGCCGAAGGACCACGAGGCGGGCTTCAACTTGAACGTCATGAGAGCGTTCACCCACTTCGCCACTTGAGCCGGCGTCAGCTCGACGGTGGACAGCCGGCAGGGGTCGTGCCGACCGTACATGTCTCAAATCCGGTGTGGCCTCATCTGGAGGGGCGACACCCGGCGCGAGATAAAGGCCGCCACCAGGTCGGCGGCGACCAACCCCTCAGAGCTCTTCAGCTGCGTGAGCCGGCCAAGCTCGTCTAGGGCCATGCCGCGCGGGGTAGTCCCCAACCAGTTCTGCTGGGAGGACTGCCTGTCCTCAAACGGCGGCAGCCGGATGTAATCCGTCCTCGGGTCGACATTCTTCACGTAGAAGAACGTCCGGTGCCACCCCTTGACGGAATCAATGTCACATCCCTAACTAGTTGTCATAGGACAACATGTGTGTGCATCATATTTCAATTTTTGCATCAATTTGAAACAAGGATCAAAAGAAACCCCAAACAATTCATTTGAATCAAACCAACTTAATGAATGTGAAAATCCAACAAATTCGAAATGTCCATTTAAAATGTCCCCTATGTCTGATAAATATGGACATGAATATATCAGGGGCCATCTTAAATATTTGAACATTATAGCAAATTAAGAATAAATAATAAAGCTTATGAAAATGCCAAATAAAGCATTATCATTATTTTAGATTTCAAAATATCCTGAAACCTTTTATAGGAGTTTGAAATATTCAAACTTAACTCTATAAATATTTGGGATATTTAATACTAGCATTTGTACCTGAAAAACAAATAAAACAAATGTCAGAATTAGAAACTAGTAAGTAAAAGAAAAAAGGGAAAGAGGCCTAGGAGGAGCCGTCCCAACTCGCCCATGCCAGTTATCCCTGTCCTCTCGCCAGGAGGACTGGGGCACGCGCTCGCCGCGCGCGGGCACGCGCCCCAACCACCTCCTGCCTGGCTACTGCCCAGGAGGCCTCCGAAAGCGCCAGCACGAGGCCCCCTTGCCGTGGCTCTCTTCTCCTCTCCCTCTCTCCCCTGCCACGCTCTCTCTTGCTTTCCCCCCTCTGCTCGCCATGGTCGAAGCCATCGCCTTCGTAGCACTGCCGCTCCAGCCGCTCCCTCGCCTCGCAGAGTAGCCTCCGTGCTCCGCCATGACCCCCCTCATCCTCCCCGTGAAGCTAGAAGACGCTAGGAGCCCCTCTATGCAGAGCCATCGCCGTTCTTCCACGCCTCCGGCCACCTCTCCCCGTCGTTGATTCGCCAGCTGCCGGTCGTCCCCGAGCCCGCTGAGCCTCCCCTGAAGCCCCCTGTGAGCCCCCGTTGCTCCCCCTTCTCCTTCTTGGTCTTCCCGTGCCCTCTAGCGCCGTAGCTGAACCTTCCCGAGCCGCCGTCGCCACCGAGCTCGTCATGGCCGTCGTCTTCGGCGACCCCGAGCCCCCAGACCAGCCCCACTTGACGCGGTCTAGCACGGACGCTGACATGGGGCCCCCAACCTGTTAGGTTTGACCTGGCCGGGTCTGTTGACCTGCTGACGTCACAGTGACGTCAGGGTGACATATTAAATGATTTTTTAGTATAAAAACAAATCAGGAAATTCCAGAAAATGTTTAAAAGTTCTAAAAATTATAAAAATCAATCTGTAAATAAGATGAAAATAGTTTATATATGAAAATTCATCAGAAAAATCCAGTGAATCCAATGGTGGTGTTATCATGCATGTTAGAGTAACCTATGTAGATGAACATTGACATTTACTAATAGGTTAACTTATGAAATATGAAATGGAGAATGATTTTGAACCTATATTCAAACTCACTTCAAATTAACTTGGAAAATAGTTGCATTAGCTCATCCATACATGATGCCATGTCATGATCATGCATCATATTGTTGCACTTGTGTGTATTGATTGTTATTTATCTGCATTACGGTAGGCCCTTCTTCTGAGGATACCTTCGAGTATTCCAACGAAGGAGAAAACCTTTCCGCTACCCAGCAAGGAAAGCAACCCCTTTGATAATTCTGATAACACCCCACTCTCTCGCTCCTGCTCTTGTTTATTGCATTACGAGAAATGTTCACTTGTCTGTCATACACGGTAGATGAACTTATTCTTTTGCATGACCTGTCATTGTCACAGTAAATAGCTAAACCTTGCAACCTAGCATACCTGGTAGATGCTTGTGCCATGATGTGCTTTGCTTACTTTGCCTGCTATGCTTGCTATGCTTAGAGTTGTGTCAGGTTTGATTCATCTGGGTGATGAACTAGAGTGAAACAATGTTGTTCTGATGTGATACGCTTATGATGAACCCGATTTGGTAAAGGTAGCGATGAGAGGCTATGTAGGAGTACATAGCGGGTTGTCTCATTGGGACCGTTCTTAGGAACTGAGTTCCGTGTTTGTAATCCAAGACTAGATACTACCACATGCTGGGCCCTGAAATATGACCGCGCTCGACTTATCAATCACTTAGTCCTTGGTCCAAGAGTTGCAAGTAGTTTCTGGTGTTTATAGCATGCTGGAGGCCGTGCGTGGTGCTGACCCTAGGGGTGGGTTACGACGCGGTAGGCAGTGGCACGGTGTACCAAGGGTCACCCGAATGGTGGGCTTGGGAACCCTGCGCACATGGTTTGGGGCCGTAGCGGAAACTTCCGCCAAACTTCCGTGCGGGTTCCGTCTCAAATAGGCGATAGCCTGGACTAGAGGTCTTATGTGATTGATAGTTGTGGCCGACTCCCTCGTCGGGCTTCCGCTTGAAGGTTGTCGAGGTGCATGGTTTTATGAGCACACAACGATAAGTTGTGATAGCGTGTGTGAAGAAGTACACCCCTGGAGGGTATGAAACTATTCGAATAGTCGCGTCCTTGGATATGGACTACTTGGAGAACTTATGTTGTTCATAGATAATCAAATGGATACTCATAAAAATATCAAGACAAGTGTGAGTACCATGGATGGCACTCTCCTAGGAGAGGGAAGTGAATCCATGGTGGTGTATTGCTATGGAGTTAGTGGACTCATGTGCGATATCTAAAATCTAAACAAAGAGTTAAAATTGTATAGTGTATGTTAGCCATGAGTCAAAGTTGGCATTGCTGCATAAACTCCACCACTCCCCTTGTTGATACATGATCATGAATAGTCTAGGTCTGTTTTAAAGACTTGCTGAGTATGTTTGTACTCACGTTTGCTTAATAAATGTTGCAGATGACACTCAGGACCCATCAGGTGGGTTCTTTCTACATGTCGACGATGCCGAATAGCTGGTGTCCCAGCTACGAACTTATGCCTGTGGCGGGCTGTAGATAGTCAGGCCATGTGCCCTTTTACCCCTTTCATCTGTATGTACTCAGACAGCTTTATGCTTCCGCTTGGTTTGTATGAACTTGTTTGTATGACTTGAGTGTCGGGTCATGTGACCCCTACCTGTAAGAACATATTATGCAAGTCTCGTCTGAGCCTCTTAAATAAAAGTTGTGTTGTTGTATGGTTATGTTGTGATGCCATAGTTGTATCTATGCATATCGGGCATGTCTTGCGTACGCGTGACGTGCAATGATATGTATGGGATCCGACACCTAGTTATGTGCCTTTAGTAGTACTCTTTACGGGAAACTGCCACTTTGTGCTTCCATCGAGCCTTGGTAGCTTGGTACTGCTTTGGACACATTGATTGACCGGCATGTATCCTTCTTTTCTGCTATGTCTGTCCCTTCAGGGAAATGTCTCGCAGTGTAATGGAGTCCCTATAGCCTGCTACGACTCGTCTACGTGCAGTGATGACATTTATGTCCCATGGCATAATGGAGTCCTTGTAGCTTGCTATGACTCGTCTACACACACTTGAGGCCGACACCTGCATTACTGGGTTACGTATGCCTGTTTCCATCCGGATGTGCCACTTGGGTTCAATGACTAGTCATGTCGGCCCGGGTTCTCTGTCGTTTGATTGCCAGCGACATGTTCACATATGTGAGCCAAAAGACGCAAACAGTCCTGGCTAAGGTAAGGCTGCAGTTGTGGAGCTTACCGCGCGTGAGGCCGCAAAGTGATGTGATATGTTACAGTATGGATTCATAAGCCTTAGGATCGGGGTCCCGACAGTGTTGGTATCAGAGCCTGACTGACTATAGGACTACCAAGCCAAGCCGGTTGAAGTTGAGCCTAGAAACACTATAGAAAAGTAGGGGAATTGATTGTGGAAGGGAACGTAAGGCTCTTTTTACTCCTCTTCCCAAGTTATTCTATTCTGAGTCTTTCTCATCTTTTCTACGGGGATAAGAACTAGGCTTCTCACCTATTGCTTAGGATGACGAGGTACTAACCATGGACTATTAGCTAGCTTGTTTGCAAGTGAATTCGGTACTCAAGTATTGTTGGTGTGACAAATAGTTGGAGAAGAGAATTGAGTCTTGAAAGTCGAGTGGTTATGCTTTTCCAATCTTTTGCAGTTGTCTCAAAATCCTTTTTGAGCAATTACATCCGTTATGTTGGCCAATTTCTGCTAGAGTCTCTATGTCTTTGCATCATTCTCTGTTTCAGATGCCCCTTCTTCCCTCCCATCAGGTGGTCCATCTGACCAGGTGCATCGATGTACCGGGTCACACGACCATGTTAGTTAGAGTTATGATGGAGGCTGGTTACCGTTGGTACCCAGAGTACACAGTGGAGGAACAATATCGAGATTTCAACCAGAGCTAGTATCTATGTATTGTTAAGATATATCCTTCATATCCTGGAGCTGAAGAGACGCTTCACTGGACTTATGGATTAGGTGTCACCATAGACATGGCAGTTCAGGAGGCCACCTACACCATGCTGACTATCATTAGGTTTCACCATGGTCTGCTTCAGAACACAGAGTTCTGTTATGTTCCTGCTTCTCTGGGAGGAGAGGATAGCTATCTTAGCGCAGCTTACTATGATCTTTCTCATGAGGATCCTAGGCTGTAGGTGACCGCTCAGATCTTGGAGAACAAGGATCGTGATGCACGTGCCCTTCGCATGGAGCTTTATGCTACCCGTGCACGTCTTTGGACAACCCTGACGCAGCTAGCACATGTCATGCAGACCCATCGCAGACTCATCTGCCTGCACGTGTAGACTGGCCCGATGTTGGAGGCATCACTCCTCTTCGAGGACAGCTGTTGCCACCAACAAGGGGACCAAGGCCACATCCATGTCCTTACGGTTTCTAGGGATCACAGGCTAGAGTGTTTCCAGATCGTCAGGTTCAGCTCCCGGGCCATAGGGGTAACCTATATGAGGCATTCTACGGCGATGCTTGAGTATGTGGATGTTATTACTAGTATGGTAGTAGTCGTATCGCCACAGTCCTGCGTGTCTTGTGGGATATGACCGAGGTTGAAAGTTGAGTTCCGGAGGTGTAGATAGATAATGTATAGGAAGCTTGTAATGCCTCCGATGAGTTGTGTCATCTCTCTATAGTTTGTATTTCAGCTTGGGCTTGTACTGAACTATGTCATGGTGTGTATGAATCATGATGTTCATATGGTAGTTGTTATTACCATGTTGATTGGGTGTTTACCCTGCATGCCATGTTGTCCAGTACATTCCTTATCTCATGTCTTAGAGTTGATGTCCTCTATGTTTAAGCTGTGGGTTTGTTTTCCCAGGATGGTGGCAACTAGGAATAACCCCGTGCCTACCCCCGAGCAGGGCGAAGGAAGCCAGCCCAGGCAAGAAAACCTGCCACACACGCCCTCTTTGGCAAAAGTGATGCTTGAAGCTGAATGGAACAAAAGGGAGACCAATAGGCTCTTGGAACGAATTGATCAGAACACAGCGTGTGCTCCCCACAATGATCACAATGATGGCATGTATCGCGGTGATTTCGTCAAGCTATGCCCACCTAAGTAACATCATTCGGTCGACCCACTCGATGCGAATGACTGGCTGACTAGCATGTCCCGCAAAATCCGGGCTGCCAATGTATCTGAGGCCAACAAGGTGACCTCTGCTACTTACTTTCTGGAAGGACCCGCCAATCTGTGGTGGGAAAATTATGAAGCCATGCGCCCCGCAGGCCCCACACGAACTTGGGCGGAATTCAGCGCGACATTCCGTACCCATCACATCCCAGAAGGGTTGATAGATCGCAAGAGAGAGGAGTTATGTGCTTTCACCCAGGGCAGACTGACAGTGGATGCCTATAGCCATTAGTTCGGCGATCTTGCTCATTATGCTCCGCAGGAAGTTTCAACTAATGCCAAGAAACATGCTAGGTTCCGCAAGGGACTTAGTCCTGAGCTTCGTCAAGATCTGCGCCTGCATGAGTGCACAACCTTCCAGGCTCCCGTCAACAAGGCTATCAATGCCGAGACTGGACAAACTGACTATGACGCCACTAGGAAACACAACCGTGACTTCAGCCCCACATTTGGCTTGGGCTCCAACAAACGCCGGGTGTGGGTGCCCAACGCAGCTCTGCCGCCAAGATACACCGCGAGCCCATCCTTCCAGGTGCCTCGCCCAGCTCAGCCCAACCCTCTAGCCAGGCCATTTGGAGGTCCTCCTGCCAATGTTGCTCCCCGTGCCACCATGGTCTACTATAAATGTGGGGAATCAGGACACTATTCCCGTGAGTGTCCTCAGAACAATGCTAAGCCGAATGGACATGGGAAGCCAGGAAAAGCCTTCTATATGAAGCCAACTCCTGCTCGTGGATGAGTGAACTATGTTTTTGCTGAGGAAGCCCTTGAGGATCCTGATGTTATCCTAGGTATGCTCCTTGTCAATAGCCATCCAGCATCTGTTCTATTCGATACTGGGGCATCTCATTCTTTCATCTCAGAAAGTTATGCACAATTGCATAACATGTCTTTTTGTGATATGCCTACTCCTTTAGTAGTTCAGACTCCTAGTTCAAAATGGCAAACTTCTAGAGTGAGCCATGACAATGAGATTCTTGTGGATAGGCTAGTCTTCCTAGCATCCTTGATAGCCCTCAAGTCTTTGGACATCAATATCATCTTAGGCATGGACTGGATGAAAGCCCACTATGCTAAGATCGATACTCATACTAGGAATGTTCAACTTACACATCCCTTGGGTGAGATAGTTAATGTCTCCACTCTAGTAGCCAAGCGCCAACTCTATTCCCTCAATGCTAGCCCTCTTACAGAAGATATTTCGGTAGTCCAAGACTTTTTGGAGGTCTTTCCAGAAGAACTGCCAAGAATTCCAACTAACAGAGATGTTGAGTTTGTGATAGAGCTCATCCCAGGGACTGTCCCAATAGCCAGAAGACCCTATAAGATGGCACCCTTAGAACTAGCCGAACTTAAGATTCAACTCGATGAGGCTTTGAAGAAAGGTTTCATCCGTCCTAGTTCTTCTCCTTGGGCTTGCCCCGTCCTCTTCGTCAAGAAGAAGGATGGATCGGATCGGATGGTTGTGGATTATCGGCCAGTGAATCTGGTCACCATAAATAACAAGTATCCGCTTGCCAGGATCAACGATTTGTATGATCAACTCGCTGGATCCTATATCTTTTCCAAAATGGATTTGAGGTTGGGATACCATCAAATCAGAACTAGGAATGGGGACATTACAAAAACGGCTTTTGTTACTCGTTATGGCCAATACGAGTACACCGTCATGTCCTTCGGTTTAACCAATGCCCCAGCCACCTTCTCTCGCTTGATGAATTCAATCTTCATGGAGTATTTGGATAAATTTGTCGTGGTTTACCTCGATGATATACTCATCTACTCGAAGAATGAACAGGAGCATGCCGAGCATCTAAGGCTGGTATTGACGAAACTTCGAGAGCATCGTTTGTATGCTAAATTCTCCAAGTGTGAATTTTGGTTGCCAGAAGTGACCTATCTAGGCCACGTGATCTCTGGTAAAGGTATTGGTGTCAACCCCGAGAGAGTTCAGGCCGTCCTTGATTAGACTCAACCTGAATCGGTTAAGCAAGTTTAGAGTTTCCTTGGCTTAGCGAGATATTGTCGCCGCTTTGTCGAGCATTTCTCCAAGGTTGCGAAACCTCTGACTGAACTCCTCAAGAAAGATAAAAAGTTCGAGTGGACTCCCCAATTCGAGCACAATTTCAGGAGTTGAAAAGACGACTGACCTCTGCTCTCGTTCTGGTGCCACCAGATTTCTCTAAGGACTTTGTTATCTATTGCAATGCCTCGCGACAAGGATTAGGTTGCATTCTCATGCAAGATCGTCATGTGATTGCATACACATCTCAACAGTTGCGTCCACATGAGGATAATTATCCAACACATGATCTTGAGCTTGCTGTTGTGGTCCATGCACTGAAAACCTGGTGACATTACCTTTTGTGTAATCGTTGCGAAATTTACAGTGATCACCAAAGTCTGAAATATATTTTCACCCAGCCGGATTTGAATCTCAGGCAAAGACGGTAGGTTGAGTTGATTATAGATTATGACTTAGGAATAGCTTACACCCCGGGGAAAGCCAATGTCATGGCTGATGCACTAAGTCGTAAGTCTTATTGTAACAACCTGATGTTACAACAAGGTCAACCACTTCTCCATGAGGAATTTCGGGAGTTGAACCTCCACATTGTTCCTCAAGGATTCCTATCCAACCTGGTGGCGAAACCTACTCTTAAGGATCAAATTATAGCTGGCCAAAAGCATGATAAGGGTATTTCCCAAATCAAAGAGAACCTCGTTAGCGGTATCGCTAAGGATTTCTCTATTGATGATCAAGGTGTGATGTTCTTCCAGAACCGCTTGGTGGTTCCCAAGAGCCAACATCTTCGGCAACTGATTCTTAAGGAGGCTCATGATTCTCCTCTCACAATTCATCCTGGTAGTACCAAGATGTATCAAGACCTACGCCAGAGATTCTGGTGGACTAGGATGAAGAGAGAAATTGCTCAGTTCGTTGCTAATTGTGACGTTTCTCGTCGCGTTAAGGCAGAACATGAAAGGCCTGCTGGCACCCTTCACCCTTTAGCTATTACTGAATGGAAATGGGATAAGGTCGGTATGGATTTCATTACCGGATTTCCCAGGACTAAGAGAGGGAATAGTGCTATCTTTGTGGTCATCGACCGCCTTTCCAAAGTGGCTCATTTTCTTCCTGTTTGGGAGAGTATAACTTCTAGCCAGCTAGCGGAGTTATATGTTTCTCGAATAGTTTCTCTTCATGGTGTTCCATTGGAGATTAACTTAGACTGCGGAAGTATCTTTACTTCCCAATTTTGGGAAAGTTTCCAAACCGCTATGGGGACTCATCTATCCTTTAGCACTGCTTTCCACCCGCAATCAAGTGGTCAAGTTGAGCGAGTCAATCAAATCCTCGAAGACATGCTCCGAGCTTGTGTTATATCCTTCGGTATGAATTGGGAGAAATGTCTTCCATTTTCTGAATTTGCTTATAACAATAGTTATCAATCAAGCGTGGGCAAAGCCCCTTTTGAAGTTCTCTATGGAAAAAGGTGTCGAACACCTCTTAACTGGTCAGAAACCAGAGAGAGGCAACTCTTTGGTTCGGATATGATCCAGGATGCGGAGGAGCAAGTTCGCATTATTCGTGAAAAGTTGAAAACAGCTCAATCTCATCAAAAGAGCCAATATGATCGCCATCATAAGGCTGTGACCTATGAAGTTGACGAGAAGGCTTATCTTCGGGTTACACCTCTGAGGGGTACCCATCGATTCGGTATCAAGGGCAAGTTGGCTCCTCGTTACATTGGACCCTTTCGCATTCTTGCTAAACGAGGAGAGGTTGCCTACCAATTGGAACTTCCGCCACATCTTTCCAAGGTTCATGATGTCTTCCATGTCTCGCGACTCAGGCGTTTCTTCTCGGACCCTGTCCGTGAAGTAGACCACGAAGCGCTTGATCTCCAAGATAACCTTACATATCGAGAATACCTTGTTCGTATTCTTGATGAAGCTAAGCATACCACTCGGCGTCGGAATATCAAGATTCTCAAGGTTCAGTGGTCACACCATTCTGAGAAGGAGGCCACATAGGAAAGAAACGATCGTCTTCGACTAGAGTACCCCGCGCTCTTCCCGACGACTTCAAAATCTTGGGACGAGATTCTTTTGAGTGGGGGCGAGTTGTCACATCCCTAGCTAGTTCTCTTAGGACAGCATGTGTGTGCATCGTATTTCAATTTTTGCATCAATTTGAAATGGGGATCAAAAGAAACCCCAGACACTTCATTTGAATCAAACCAACTTAATCAATGTGAAAAACCAACAAATTCAAAATGCCCATCTAAAATGTCCCCTATGTCTGGTAAATATGGACATGAATATATCAGGGGCCATCTTAAATATTTGAACATTATAGCAAATTAAGAATAAATAATAAAGCTTCTGAAAATGCCAAATAAAGCATTATCATTGTTTTAGATTTCAAAATATCCCGAAACCTTTTATAGGAGTTTGAAATATTCAAACATAACTCTATAAATATTTGGGATATTTAATACTAGCATTTGTACCTTAAAACAAATAAAACAAATGTCAGAATTAGAAAATAGAAATTAAAAAAAAGGAAAGAGGCCCAGGAGGAGCCGGCCCAACTGGCCCTTGCCAGTCATTCTGTCCTCTTGCCAGGAGGACAGGGGCACGCACTCGTCGCGCGCAGGCACGCGCCACGGCCACCTCCTGCCTGGCTGCTGCCCTAGAGACCTCCGGAAGCACCAGCGCGAGGCCCCCTCGCCATAGCTCTCTTATCCTCTCCCTCTCTCCCTGCCGCGCTCTCTCTCGATTTATCCCCCTCTGCTCGCCATGGCCGAAGCCATCGCTGCCGTAGCACCGCCGCTCCAGCCGCTCCCTCACCTCGCAGAGTAGGCTCTGAGCTCGGCCGTGACCCCCTCATCCTCCCCATGAAGCTAGAAGACGTCGAGATCCCCACTACGCCGAGCCATCGCCGTTCATCCCCGCCTTCGTCCGCCTCTCCCCGTCATCGATTCGCCGGCTGCCGGTCGTCCCCGAGCCCGCTGAGCTTCCCCTGCAGCCCCCTGTGAGCCCCCATTGCTCCTCCTTCTCCTACCCGGTCTCCGCGTGCCCTCTAGCGCCGTAGCCGAACCTTCCCGAGCCGCTGTCACCGTCGAGCTCGTCGTGGCCGTCGTCTCCGGTGACCCCGAGCCCCTAGACCAGCCCCACTCGCCTTCCAGCACCTTCGGCTCCCTCCCAGCGCCTTCGGCGCGCGAATCCATGCCCTGTGGCTTGTTTCCGGCCAACTCTGGCGGACCTCCGCCGTGGGTTTGGTTGCCGCCGGCCCCGCTCTGATGGGTGCCGACGCGGCCGTTTGATTAGTGCTAATTATCCTGGCTAATTAAGTCATTAGCCACTAACCAGTGGGCCCTAAAGTGGGTCAAACCCCTGGCCAGCGCGAGGAATTAGCCCCTAACGCTGACATGGGGGCCCCGCCCTGTTAGGTTTGACCTAGTCGGGTCTGTTGACCTGCTGACATCACAGTGACGTCAGGCTGACGTATTAAATGAGTTTTTAGTGTAAAAACAAATCAAGAAATTCCAGAAAATGTTTAAAAGTT
The DNA here is from genome assembly GCA_022496015.1 of Hordeum marinum. Lineage (NCBI taxonomy): Eukaryota > Viridiplantae > Streptophyta > Magnoliopsida > Poales > Poaceae > Hordeum > Hordeum marinum. The sequence continues at coordinate 461,759,758 of CM039675.1, read as the reverse complement.
CTAAAATTCATATAAATTAATCAGTAAATCAGATGAAAATAATTTCTATATGAAACTTTATCATAAAAATCCAATGAATCCAATGGTGCTATTATCATGCATGTTAGAGCAACCTATGTAGATGAAAATTGACACTTACTAATAGGTTAACTTATGAAATATGAAATGGAGAATGATTTTGAACCTATATTCAAACTCACTTCAAATTACCTTGGAAAATAGTTGCATTAGCTCATCCATACATGCTGCCATGTCATGATCATGCATCATATTGTTGCGCTTGCATGTATTGATTGTTATTTATCTGCATTGCGGTAGGCCCTGCTTCTGAGGATACCTCCGAGTATTCCAACGAAGGAGAAAACCTTTCTGCTACCCAGCAAGGCAAGCAACCCCTTTGATAATTCCGATAACACCCCACTCTCTCGCTCATGCTCTTGTTTATTGCATTACGAGAAATGTTCACTTGTCTGTCATACACCGTAGATGAACCTATTCTTTTGCATGACCTGTCATTGTCACAGTAAATAGCTAAACCTTACAACCTAGCATACCTGGTAGATGCTTGTGCCATGATGTGCTTTGCTTACTTTGCCTGCTATGCTTGCTATGCTTAGAGTTGTGTCAGGTCTGATTCAACTAGGTGATGAACTGGAGTGAAACAATGTTGTTATGATGTGATACGCTTATGATGAACCCAATTTGGTAAAGGTAGCGATGAGAGGCTATGTAGGAGTACATAGCAGGTTGTCTCATTGGGACCGTTCTTAGGAACTGAGTTCCGTGTTTGTAATCCAAGACTAGATACTACCACATGCTGGGCCCGGAAATATGACCCCGCTCGACTTATCAATATCTTAGTCCTTGGTCCAGGAGTTGCAAGTAGTTTCTGGTGTTTATAACATGCTGGAGGACGTGCGTGGTGCTGACCCTAGGGGTGGGTTATGACGCGGCACGTAGTGGCACGGTGTACCAAGGGTCACCCGAATGGTGGGCTTGGGAACCCTGCGCACATCGTTTGGGGCCGTAGCGGAAACTTCGGCCGGACTTCCGCGGGTTCAGTCTCAGATAGGCGATAGGCTGGACTAGAGGTCTTATGTGATTGACGGTCGTGGCCGACTACCTCGCTGGGCTTCCGCTTTAAGTTTGCCGAGGTGCATGGTTTTATGAGCACACATTGATAAGTGGCGAGAGCATGTGTGAAGAAGTACACCCCTACATGGTATGAAACTATTCGAATAGCCGCGTCCTCGAATATGGACTACTTGGAGAACTTATGCTATTCATAGATAATCAAATGGATACTCATAAAAAATATCAAGACAAGTGTGAGTACCATGGATGGCACTCTCCTAGGAGAGGGAAGTGAATCCATGGTGGTGTATTGTTATGGAGTTAGTGGACTCGTGTGCGATATCTAAAATGTAAACAAAGAGTTAAAATTGTATAGTGTAGGTTAGCCATGAGTCAAAGCTGGCATTGCTACATAAACTCCACCACTCCCCTTGTTGATACATGAGCCTGAATAGTCTAGGTCTGTTTTACAGACTTGCTGAGTACGTTGTACTCACGTTTGCTTAATAAATGTTGTAGATGAGACTCAGGACCCATCAAGTTGGTTCTTTCTAGATGTCGACGATGCCGAATAGGTGGTGTCCCAGCTACGACCTTATGCCCTGTGGCAGGCTGTAGATAGTCAGGCCATGTGCCCTTTTACCCCTTTCATCTGTATGTACTCAGACAGCTTTATGCTTCCACTTGGTTTGTATGAACTTGTTTGTGTGACTTGAGTGTCGGGTCATGTGACCCCTACCTATAAGAACATATTATGCAAGGCTCGTCTGAGCCTCTTAAATAAAAGTTGTGTTGTTGTATGGTTATGTTGTGATGCCATAGTTGTATCTATGCATATCGGGCATGTCGTGTGTACATGTGACGTGCAACGGTATGTATGGGATCCGACTCCTAGTTATGTGCCTTCAGTAGTACTCTTTACGGGAAACTGCCTCTTTGTGCTTCCATCAAGCCTTGGTAGCTTGCTACTGCCCCGGACACATTGATTGACCGACATGTATCCTTCTTTGCTGCTGTGTCTGTCCCTTCGGGGAAATGTCTCGCAGTGCAATGGAGTCCCTGTAGCCTGCTACGACTCGTCTACGTGTAGTGATGACATTTATGTCCCACGGTGTAATGTAGTCCTTGTAGCTTGGTATGACTCGTCTACACACGCTTGAGGCCGACACCTACATTGCTAGGTTACGTATGCCTGTTTCCGTACGGATGTGCCACTTGGGTTCTATGACTAGTCATGTCGGCCCGGGTTCTCTGTCGTTTGATTGCCAGCGACATGTTCACATACGTGAGCCAAAAGACGCAAACGGTCCCGGCTAAGTAAGGCTGCAACCGTGGAGCTTACCGTGCGTGAGGCCACAAAGTGATGTGATATGTTACAGTCTGCATTCATTTGCCTTAGGATCGGGTCCCGACAATCGATGAGGGAAAGAGGAGGAAAGCGACCGACGCCACGGCAGCACACTACCGTGCCCCCGTAGGTGTTGCTTTTCAGAGGTTTGAGGTAGAAGAGAGCGTTGAAGAGGTCAATGAAAGGAACGATACCGAGGTACCCCTCGCACAACGTCACGAAGGCGGAGAGATAAACGATCGAATTCTGACCGATGTTGTGCGGCTGGAGGTCGAAAGTATCTAGAAGGAGACGAAAGAAGATACTCACAGGGAGCCCGAAGCCCCGGGAGAAGTGCCAGAGGAACACGACATGTTCCCCTGGCTGTGGCACCGGTGCTAACTCGTCGCCCAGCGCGCGTGCGGCCACCCACTCCTTCGGCGGCAGCATGCACGCACGGCGCAGCTTGGCGATGTCCGCCTCGACCGCGAAGGAGCCAGCCTAGCTGCCACCGCGTACATCGGTTATCGCGGTGGCAGTGTGGTGTGCGGGCGCGGGTGCGGGCTCAGGTGCGACGGCGTGCGAGGAAGGAAGAGAGGCAACGAAGAAGGGCAGCAAGGAGGCAAGTGGGGCAAGGGTACCTCCGCCTCCTGCCCTTCCTCTCCTTTTATAGGGGAGGCCACGACCGGGGAACGTGGGACTGATTGTGCCCACTCCCCCGGAAACTCTGCACGCGTGGGTGGCCCCGGGCCGTAACGGTCGCTTCGGGGCGCAGAGGATCCTGCCCTGTGCCCTGAGGCCTACTGGGCTATGCCTAGGTCCAGCGGGCTAGGCCCAAACGACGTCCCGTCTCCCCGCGTGCGTGGGACCCACTGCATCATTACTCGCCACGTGGCGTGCCGCGTGCCGACACGGGTCCCGGGGCGGCACGCCGGCACCTGAGGCGTCGGGTCCAACGGCCGACTCAGCTGCCCCTTCGCCTTCGAGCCGGAGGCGGGTAATGTTGAGGGGAAGCCGCCGGCTCCCCACCGTCCGCCAGACACGGGCCCCCGCTGGCTTCGGGGACTACTGACGGGGTTATTACCCCTAGGTAGGCCAAAGCAACAGGGTCTTCCCTCTTTCGCTTCGAAGAAAATCTATGTGACCGGCTGGCCGTGGCCGGCTGGAGGCCGTCCAATGCGAGCCAGTGCTGTCTGGCTCCCCGGTCGATGTGTCAAGGAGCCGGCTGGACCCTCAGCCGGCTGGGTATTGCCGGCTACCCACGGGATGGCTCTTCCGTTGACCTTGGGACGGTCATGCCCTGTCCCGTCCCTCTGCGTGTGGGTACGACGACGTGATGTGACCGGCACGATGGGCGTCCCTGTGGCTACAGTGGTCGTTTACGCACTACGACGCGTGGCTACAGTCCAACCGTCCCGGCCGCTGACCTTGGTGAGCGCGAGCAGGCGGGGAAACAGTGTCGGCATGCCCTCGCCACTCGATTACCTGGCCCGGCGTGGCTACAGTGCCGCCGACCGTATCGGAGACTTAGACCGGCTGGTGCTAGACGAGGCCCCCTGGGGTGGCCCGTGCCGCGGCAGGTGGGCGAGGGCTAATCGTAGAGCTAGCTGACGGGCCCCAACAGGATTTGGGTCCACTCGGCCGGTGGGCCCCACCGACGACGAGACGACGCGAGTGGCGGGACCCTCTTGCGAGCCGGAGAGACTGCCAGCCGGGTCCCCCACCTTTGTACTTATAACATATTGTAAGAGTCAGGGGTTGGCCTATAAAACCCCCCGAGCCCCCCCATGCAACGGGGACGGACGCACAGACGCACCCACGCACGAACGGTCATCCCCACACATCCCCTTCTAGCAGTGGACGAAGAGGAGCCGGCTGCCCCTTCTTCCTCCTCTAAACACAGCTCCAGGAGCATCATTGTACTTAAACCTATCCATCCAACCAAGCCAAGCAGGACTAGGGGTATTACCTCCCCTAGAGGGCCCTGAACCTGGGTACATTGTGTGTCAACACTGCTTGTGCCCAATCTTGCACCCGGAGCCCGTCGATGTCCTTCGGCCCCAACCACCTACGATAAGCCACCCTATGGCATCTGTCGTGACAAAACAACGACAGAAGGATACTTTGACTCTTGCATAAAACTAAGTACATAATAGTAGAAGATAGGCCCTTCGTATAGGGAAGCAGAGGTTGTCATGCGCTTTTTAGTTTGTATTCCAAATCCCTTAGCGCAAAAGAACATCACGTTGCATTGCCTCTTGTGATAGCACCCTTTATTGTGCAGTCCATTGCTTTTATTACTTTGCCATGACAAGTTTGTGCAACGCTCAATTTTCTCTTACACTAATTGATCCAACACTTTTTAGAAGCAATTTTTATTGCCTTGATACACCGATCACAACTTACTTGAAGGATCTTATTCAATCCATAGGTAGGTATGGTGGACTCTCAAACATGAGTTTGGGTTTTGGGTTTTTGGATGCACAAGTAGTATCTCTACTTAGTGAGAATTTTTTGGCTAGCAAAGATATTGAGCATGCGGTGGTCACGAAACTAGCACTCGAAGATAGATCATACTAAACTTTTTTTCAACTAGAACATGAAAAGGCTAAGGATTGAAATAAAAAGCAAAAGCTAAAAGTGATGGTGATACGATACCGGGGCACCTCCCCCAAGCTTAGCCAAAGCCAAGGGGAGTGCCCATATCCGTGTACTCAGATCTCCTTTGGTGGTGGTGATGATGAAGGTGGTGGTGATGAGGCGTCACACTTCAGCTCCAATAAGTACTTCAATTTGCAGATGATGCTCTTGAGGATGGTGATATGCTCCTCTAGCAAAAGACTTTCACGAGTGAGGAATTTATTCTGAACGCGAACCTCCTCGAAAGCCCTGAAAGTATCAATTTCAAGAGGAGTGAGATGAGGATAGTAAGCCCGAAGGATATGTTGTTCTTCCTCTTCCACCATGCCCGTGGGTTGCCATCCTTCTTGAGATTGATCCTTCATAGATTCTTTGCTTTTGTCCTCCTTATTGGCTTCTTTTGTCTCTTCTCTTTTCAGCTCCATCTTCATCAACCAAGCATCCTCTTCTACATTATCGGGAGACGGAGAAGACATGATACTTGGCTTGACAGATCTGTCAGAAAAACAGGACAAAACAGTAACAGAGGAAAATCTCGAGATGCGGTGGTAAAAACAGCCAGGGGGTATATATAGAGAATTTTTATTCTTGGAAACCAAGCAAACGAAAGGAAAACATAGTCGGGAAGGTTACCGAGGTGGGCACGCTCTACCAAGGCGCGCTAGGGATGGCAGCCGCACCGAAGGTTCCCGAGGTGCCCTCCTTGGTTACCTTTCGGCTTATTTTTTATTTCCTTAACTTCATAAATATTCCAAAACTTCTAAAACATATTTTCTTGCGGAATTTTTGGGGATTGTTTACTCACGTATCACGTAACTCTTAATTTTCATGATTCTTGAGTGGTCTAGGAGGTTTCTTTTATGTGTTCCTCCGGTGTCATGGTTTGGATAACATTGATTTCAACATTAATAGGCATACCTGAGATATAATGTTTAATTCTTTGTCCATTGACCACCTTCGGGTTGGTACCTTCGGCATTATTAATCTTAATGGCTCCAGACCGATAAAATTCTTCGATAACATAGGGTCCTTCCCATTTGGAGAGAAGTTTTCCTGCAAAAAATCTGAAACGAGAATTGTACAATAGAACATATTATCCAACTTTGAATTCTCGCTTTTGGATTCTTTTATCATGCCATCTTTTAACCTTTTCTTTGAATAACCTGCCATTTTCATAAGCTTGGGTTCTCCATTCATCTAATGAGCTAATATCAAATAACCTCTTTTCACCCGCAAGTTTGAAATCATAGTTTAGTTCTTTGATTGCCCAAAATGCTTTACGTTCTAATTCTAGAGGCAAATGACAAGATTACCCATAAACCATCTTATATGGAGACATACCCATAGGATTTTTATACGCTGTTCTATAGGCCAAAGTGCATCATCTAGTTTCTTAGACCAATTCTTTCGAGACCTATTAATAGTTTTTTGTAATATCAATTTTATTTCTCTATTGCTAAGATCAACTCGACCACTAGATTGAGGATGATAAGGTGATGGAATTCTATGGTTAACATCATATTTAGCAAGCATCTTACGGAAAGCACCATGAATAAAGTGTGAACCACCATCAGTCATTAAGTATCTAGGGAATCCAAACCTTGGGAAAATAACTTCTTTAAGCATTTTAATGGAAGTATGATGATCAACACTACTAGTTGGAATATCTTCTACCCACTTAGCGACATAATCAACAGCAACCAAAATATGATTGTACCCATTAGAGGAAGGAAAAGGTCCCATATAATCAAAACCCCAAACATCAAATGGTTCAGCAACAAGTGAATAATGCATATGCATTTCTTGATGCTTACCAATATTACCAATTCTTTGCATCACAGGATATGACAAACTTAAGAGCATCCTTGAAGCGAGTAGCCCAATAGGAACCAGATTGCAATACCTTATGAGTTGTTCTATCTCCAGCATGATGTCCTCCATAAGCTTCGGAATGACATTTCCGTAAGATTTGTTCATGTTCATGCTCAGGTATAGAACTTCAAATAATACCATCTACTACTTCTTTATAAAGATGTGGGTCATCCCAAGTAATGTCTTAAGTCATAGAAGAATTTTTTTCTTTCGTTGGTATGTGAAACTAGGTGGAATATATTTAGCGACAATGTAATTAGCATAGTCAGCATACCATGGAGTGTTTTGAGAGACATTTATTGCAGCTAGTTGTTCATCAGGAAAACAATCATCAATAGGTAGTGGGTCATCAAGAACATTTTCTAACCTAGACAAGTTATCAGCTACAAGGTTCTCAGCTCCCTTTCTATCAACAATATGTAAATCAAATTCCTGAAGCAAGAGAACCCACCTAATAATTCTAGGTTTAGCATCTTTCTTTTCCATAAGTTATTTTATAGCAGCATGATCAGTGTGGACAGTAACTTTGGAGTCCACAATGTAAGGTCTAAATTTATCACAAGCAAAAATGAGTACTAAAAATTCTTTTTCAATAGTGGCATAATTTCTTTGAGTACTGTCTAGGGTTTTGCTAGCATAATGGATAACATTTAATATCTTATCAACTCTTTATCCTAGAACAGCACCAACAACATAATCACTAGCATCACACATAATTTCAAAAGGCAAGTTCCAATCAGGTGGTTGAACAATAGGTGCAGTGGTTAAGGCTTTCTTTAGTGTTTCAAAGGCTTCTATGCAATCATCATGAAAAACAAAGGGGATATCCTTTTGTAAAATATTAGTAAGAGGCCTAGAAATCTTTGAGAAGTCTTTAAAAAATGTCCTATAGAAACCATCGTGACCAAGGAAACTTTGAATACCTTTGATATCTTTAGGACACGACATTTTCTCAATTGCATCAACTTTAGCTTGGTCCACCTCAATACCTCGTTCGGAGATCTTATGCCCCAAGACAATACCTTCATTAACCATAAAGTGGCACTTTTCCCAATTCATGACGAGATTAGTTTGTTCACATTTTTGCAAAAATCGATCAAGGTTGCTTAAGCAATCATCAAAACAAGTTCCATAAACGGAAAAATCATCCAAGAAAACCTCCACAATATTTTCACAAAAATCAGAGAATATAGCAGTCATACATGTTTGAAAGGTGGCAGCTACATTGCATAAACCAACAGCCATACATCTATAAGCATAGGTTCCAAAAGGACAAGCAAAGGTGGTTTTCTCTTGATCACATTGTGACACATGTATTTGAGAGAAACCAGAATATCTATCTAGGAAGCAAAAGTGTGTGTGCTTAGATAATCTTTCAAGCATTTGATCAATAAAAGGCAAGGGGTAATGATCTTTTGTAGTATCTTTTTTTAATTTTCTAAAATCAATTACCATCCTATAGCTAGTAACAATTCTTTGCGGAATAAGCTCATTTTTATCATTTGGAACAACAGTGATACCTCCTTTCTTAGGGACACAATGAACGGGACTCACCCATCTACTATCAACTATAGGATAGATTATACCTGCTTCCAAAAGCTTTAATATTCCATTTCTTACCACTTCTTTAATCTTGGGATTCAATCATCGTTGATGATCAACAACGGGTTTAGCATCAGATTCCATATTAATCTTGTGCTGACATAGAGTTGGACTATTCACCTGAAGATCATCAAGAGTATATCCAATAGCAACCCGATGCTTCCTCAGAATTTTCCATAATCTTTCTTCTTCATGTTATGAAAGGTTAGACTAATAATAACAGGATATATCTTTTTCTCATCGAGATAAGCATATTTCAGAGTGTCCGGCAATTGTTTGAGTTCAAACACAGGAGGACCTCCAAGAGTTCCAATAGGAAAATTGTGTTTCATTAGAGGTTGTTGTTCAAAGAAATTTTTATCTATTTCGTTTCTTTAACGAAATTGCAAATAATTTTCATGGCCTAGAAAATATTGTTCTAGTGGATCGGTAGGAGGAACGACAATAGACACAAGACCAATTATTTCATCCTTATTATGTAATTCTCTATCACGAGGTTGTCTACTAAACTTGGAAAAATTAAACTCATGAGACACATCACCAAACTCAACACCGACAGCTTCCTTTTTGCAATTTATCTTAGCATTAATAGTGTTCAAGAAAGGTCTACCAAAGATAATGGGACAAAATTCATCTTGTGGGGAACCAAGGACTAGAAAATCCGTAGGATATTTTATTTTCCCACAAAAGACTTCAACATCTCTAACAATCCCAAGTAGTGTGATGGTGTCTCTATTAGCAAGTTTAATAGTAACATCAATATCTTCTATTTTAGCAGGTGTTATTTCATTCATAATTTCTCGATATAATGTAAAAGGAATAGTACTCACGCTAGCACCTAAATCACATAAGCCAAGATAACAATGATCTCCTATTTTGACTGAGACAACAGGCAAGCCAACTACGGGTCTATGTTTGTCTTTTTCATCGGATTTAGCAATTCTAGCAGCTTCATCACAGAAGTAAATGACATGCCCATCAATATTTTCTACCAAGATATCTTTAACCATAGCAACACTAGGTTCTACTTTAATTTGCTCCGAGGGATTAGGTGTTCTAATATTGATTTTGCGAACCACACTTGATACCTTAGCATGTTCCTTTATCCTAACAGGAAAAGGTGGTTCTCAATATAAGCTGTAGGCACAACTGGATCAACATTGTAAACGATAGTTTCTTCTTTAGATATGACTAGTTCTTTAATTTATTATTTAATAGGAGGATGATATGTAAACCACTTACCTTCAGGGAGATCAACATGACCAACAAAAGATTCACAAAAAGAGGCTACTATCTCAGAGTCAAGTCCATATTTAGTGCTAAACTTATGAAAAGCATTGGTATTCATAATAGATTTAACACAATAAAATTCAAGCTCTATACGTGACTCATTACCTTCGTCGAGTTCCAACCTTCATAGTTGCATTTAATTCTTTCCAAGAGACCCCACTTGAATTCAATATAGTCTTCTAAGAACCAGTGCATGAAGTATCGAGCATGGTTTGATCATTATGAGAAAGCCGAGGATAAAAATTCTGAATGTTAACTTCTCTCGGGATGTCATGATTGGGGAATGAGTAAAACATTGACTTAAGCTTACCCAAGCTAGAGCGATATGTTCTCCTTCATGAGGCCAAAAATTATATTTATAATTCCGATCACGATGGACTAGATGCATAGGATAAAACTTTTGGTGGAATCAATTTCAAAGGATTCCAGCTCCATGATCCAATATCATCACATAGCCTATACCATGTCAATACTTTTAACTTCAACGATAAAGGGAAAACCTTCTTCTTAACTTCATCTCCGGATAAACCTGCAAGCTGAAATAGTCCAGAAATATCTTCCACATGGATTAAGTGCATATCAGGATGTTCAGTTCCATCTCCTGCATAAGGACTAGCTAGCAGTTGTTCTAACATACCCGAAGGAATTTCATAACCAATATTTTCAGTAGGGGATGTAGGTTGAGGGGCATCTAATTGTGGTTCCGGTCGAGGTGAAGATACCCCGAGCAAAACCTTCAAAGGATTACTTTCCATAGTAACAAGTATAGTAAATTTCAGCACGTAGTATAAGTTTTTCCTTAACGATTTCCACTTACCAAGAGCGCTTCACTCCCCAGCAATGGCGCTAGAAAGGATTCTTGATGACCCACAATTATAGGGGATCAATCGTAGTCCTTTTGAGAAGTAAGAGTGTTGAACCCAACGAGGAGCAGAAGGATATGATAAGCGGTTTTCAGCAAGGTAATTTCTGCAGGCACTGAAATTGTAAGTAGCAAGTAGTTTGACAGCAAGGAAATTTGTAACGAGTAAGTAACGGTAACAATAGGTAAGGTGAAGCAAGGTAGCCTAATCATTTTGTGGCAATGGATAGGCCAAAAGTATTTATTATGATGAGCAAAGTGTTCTTGAGGGTACACAAGAATTTCGTCTAGACACTTTCGTCATGTTGGTTTGATTTCTGTTCGCTACTTTGATAATTTGGTATGTGGGTGGACCGGTGATAAGGTGCTGTTCTTAATTGAACTAACAACCTACTTATGATTAACCCCCTCGCAAGCATCTACAACTACGAGAAAAGTACGAAGACAAAGTCTAACCATAGCATTAAACATGTGGACCCAAATCAGCCCCTTACGGATTAGCGCATAAACTAGGGTTTAAGTTTCTGTAACTCTCGCAACCCATAATCTAATAACTACTCCACAATGCATTCCCTTAGGCCCAAGGATGGTGAAGTGTCATGTAGTCGATGTTCACATCACACCACTAAGGGAATCGCAACATAAATATCATCAAAATACCGAACACATATGAAATTCACATGAGTAGTCGCAACATGACTTCTCCTGTGACCTCAAGAACAAAAGTAACCAATCACAAATAACATGCATGCTCAATATTAGAGGTGTATTGAATAGCATAATGAATCTGAACATATAATATTCCACCAAATAAACCACATAGTAATCAACTATACAAGGTAATCAACACTACTAGTCACCCACAGGTACCAATCTGATGTTCCGGTACAAAGATTGAACAGAAGAGATGAACTCGGGTTTGAGAGGAGATGGTGATGTTGAAGATGTTGATGAATAATGGCCTCCCCAAGATGAGAGGGTTGTTGGTGATGATGATGCCTTCGATTTGCCCCTCTGGGAGGGAAGTTACCCCAGCAGAATCGCTCCGCTGGTGGGCAAAAGTTCTCCTACCGAAGTTCTGCCTCGAGGTGGCGGAACTTCATCCCAAAAGTCCTCCTATGATTTTTATAGGTTAAATGGGACTATATACCAGAAGATGGGCTCCCGAGGTGGGCCTGGGTGCTCACCCTCCACCAGGGCGTAGGCCGGGGGCCAGGCATGCCCTGGTGGAGGGTTGCCACCAGGTGCCCCCCTCTGGTAGTTCTTTGCTCCAGAAATTCTTATTTATTATAAAAATATTCTCCATGAAATTTTAGCTTCATTGGGCTTGCGCAGAATAGGTATCTCTGACGTGCTTTTTCGGGGTGCTGAATTCCAATTGCTAGCATTCTCCCTCTTGAGGTAAACCATGCAAATTATGAGAGAAAAGGCATTACAATTACTACCCAAAGCATTATTATGCAGAAAAACATTATAAATAACAGTAGTAAAACATGATGCAAAATGGATGTATCAAAGTTGATCACACAAATTGTGGAGAGCAAAATTGAGCTGACCAACGTGGTCCAGGTCATGCTTCATCGCCGCCTCCTGCCATGCCAGCGCCGGGGCATCCTGATGTGGTCCTACAAGCTTGGGGCCCCGGCCATAGTGCACAAGTTCTTCCGCACAACTCACGAGAAGTTATGGAAAGTGTTATTCAAACCCTAGAAGGAATGGCCGACCAAAGAAGAAGGCATCGTCTTAGACGCCGACACCCCGCCCTTGAAAGTATGATAGGGTTTCTATTTTATTCCGAGTTTCAACCTTCGGAAAGGATCTAATCCTCTTTCCCATTGTCTTCCCAGGGCTGGCTAGAGAAAGCCGTGAAGATCAAAGGCCCATCCCCCTCCCCGAGGACCCCAGGTCGCCCTAGCTGACGGCAATGCTGGTCATGGTGCCGTATGAGGTGCCGGAGAAGAAAGAGAAGAAGAAGGAGAAGGCCTGCGAAGGCCTCCGCCCAAGGGGCCCCAGAGATACTAAGTCCGGAGAGATCAAAGCCTCTTCTTCCCACGAGGAAGAGGATGCAGAAGACGGGGGAGAGGTCGTCTCTCCCTAGACAAGGAAGAGGGTTGCACCAGAGGATGCAGAGGAGGATCTTCCTCCCTTCGCCCCGAAGAAGCCCTGCAGGGCCAAGGTTGTCCTGCCGGATGACACCCCGAATTCCGATGAGGATTCCAGAGCTTTTGAGAGGGTTCCCTAAAGGAACCCCAGGGTCAAGCCCCCAGCTCAAAGGTACTGAGTTCGGATGTCGTCTAGTACATTTCAATAGAATTTCCGTTACTAACCGGTCAAGTGCCTTCCATGTCGCAGTCTAGCCCGAGATCTCCCGACCAAGCAGGTTTCGGAGGGGGATTATTCACCGGCCAAGCTGGCAGAGAGTGGGATAGCGCCCCGCATCACACACCCTTCTGCCGTATACGAGGCCACGGAAGTGTTATCCCATTGAACCCCTCCTATACCGAACACTGGTGGCGAGATGGTTATGGCCGAGGCGCATACCTCGACCATCGAAGACCAGGAGGCCCTGGCCGAGGATAATACCTTGGTTGCCGAAGCCCAGGAGGTCGATCCCCTCCTGGCAAGCAAAGAGGGGGATGCGGTTCACATGACCCCCCTCCACAATTGACTCCGGAGGCCTCAGTGCCTACAACATCATCACTTTGCCTCCCCAAGGAGGGGGAGAGGAAGTGCCACCACTGGTGCCGCCCATGACAGAGCGGACCGTGGCCGAGTGTACGATCATGATGGAGGAGGCTTCGTCTGACTCCTCCACTGCCGAAGATCACCACACCTATATGGGTGTGGTTTTACAAAGTATTCAGTCCATTCATAGCAGACTGAAGGAAACCTTTAGTGGTCTACTGGCAGGTTTCAAGGTAAGCCATGTGATTTTCATAAGAATAAAATTTATTTATAAGGTTATGTATTCCTTATAGGTATAGCAGCCCCCGAGCCATGGGTGAGTTTGAAAAACTTGCTAGGGGGTCATAGAACCTAGAAACATGAGCAAATAGTCCACAACCAAATAACTCGGATGCTTGCTTATATATAAGTTATTTTTGTATGCCTCGTCCTTGGCCGAGGTGAACCAGGAGCTCCATAGGTCTGACGAGGAGCTTGATCGTCTGAACAAACAGTTCGACGAGATGCAAGGTAGGTTTGAAACGTACTTGCTAAGCTTATTGTTTTTATCATTAGCAAGCATTATTCTGGCTTTTGGTTCCTGATTTTGCTTCCCTTTATACCCGCAGCCGCAAGTGTAGAGGTTGAAAACCTCAAGGCCGGCTTGAGGAAGGCCAAGCAGGAGGCCGCCGATCAGAAGGCATCGGCCTATATGGCGGCCGGTGAGCTAAGGTCATTAAAAGTTGAGAGTGGCAGGCATGAGGCTCGAGTGGCCGAGGTGCAACCGGAGCAACAGGATGCAAGCGCTAAGTGTAAGGACCTGGAGCAAAATGCCAAGGACCAGGCAAGCGAGCTATCCACGCTATCCTCTGATCTCAAATCGGAGCGCATTGAGAGGCAGTTCTTCAAAGAAGAACTTAGCCAAGTCAGGCTGATCACGGATGGTAAGCCATACTTACTGCAATGTGCCTTTGGTGGAAACATGTTTTCCTTTCCTACACGACTGTGGCATTCCATAGGTGCCTTTACGGACTTCCCGAGGAGTGCGGCGGATGCGACAAAGCACTTTGCGGCTTGAGACGGGGATGTGGAGCAGAGGTTGTTCTGGGCTCAATTTCAAAACCCTGATCCACATCCACTTCTCAGCTATTAGATGAAGTAGGTGATGGAGCTGCACAGGATGGCGGAGCCAACCTTGAAGGATCTTTGCATCTAGCTATAGCCCATTGAGCCGTTGCCGAGCAACTATTTTGTCTTGTTGAAAAAACTTTGCGATGTCGTGTCATGGATTGAAGCCCTAAAACACTCCTTTTGTATCGAGGGAGCATGGATGGCATTTGCAAGGACAATGATGCATTGGCCGAGGGTGAAGCCGATTCAGATGGCTGCCGCGCCCCCGCCTCCTAGGAAGGAACATAGGCACCCCGAACTTTATTTCCGTGCTACATTAGAGGGTGCTTGGTATTTAGAGACCCAATGCCCCAAAGATGTACATATGAGTGAGGGCATTATTGCACCCTGAAGACAATTTCGCTTGTCCCGAATATATTGTATTTTGTATTATTTTGACTCCCGCGTGGCCGTTTTAATCTGAAAGTTGCTAGTCGTCGGCTTCAACCCCCATGTTTTAATCTGAAACTTAAGCATCGCTACGGGTGAGAATGTCTCATCATAGTCAACTCCTTGAACTTGTGAAAAACCCTTTGCTACAAGTCGAGCTTTATAGACGGTGACATTACCGTTCGCGTCTGTCTTCTTATTAAAGATCCATTTGTTCTGAATGGCCTTGCACCCTTCAGGTAATACTTCCAAAGTCCATACTTTGTTTTCATACATGGACCCCATCTTGGATTTCATGGCCTCTAACCATTTTTCGAAATCTGGGCCCATCACCGCTCCTCCATAGCTCGTAGGTTCATTGTTTTCCAACAACATGACCTCCAAGACAGGGTTGCCGTACCACTCAGGAGTAGTACGCGCCCTTGTCGACCTACGAGGTTCAATAGCATCTTGATGCGAAGCTTCATGATCATGATCATTAACTTCCTCTTCAACCGTCGTAGGTTCCATAGAAACATCTTTCTGCACTGTGCTACTTTCTGGTTGAAGTAAAGGTTCAATAACCTCATCAAGCTCTATTTTCGTCCCACTCAATTCTTTCGAGAGAAACTTTTTCTCAAGAAATGTTCCGTTCTTAGCGAAAAACACTTTGCCTTTCGATATGAGATAGAAGGTATACCCGACTATCTCTTTCGGGTATCCTATGAAGACGCATTTCTCCGCTTTGGGTTCCGGCTTTTCAGGCCAAAGCTTTTTGACATAAGCATCACATCCCCAAACTTTAAGAAACGACAACTTTGGCATCTTGCCAAACCATAGTTCATATGGCGTCGTCTCAACGGATTTCGATGGTGCCCTATTTAAAGTGAATGCAGCTATCTCTAATGCATAACCCCAAAACGATAATGGAAAATTAGCAAGAGACATCATAGAACGCACCATATCTAATAAGGTTCGATTACGACGTTCAGACACACCATTACGCTATGGTGTTCCGGGCGGTGTCAACTGTGAAACAATTCCACACTGTCTTAAGTGACTGCCAAACTCATAACTCAGATATTCACCTCCTCGATCAGATCGTAGGAATTTAATCTTCTTGTTATGATGTTTCTCAACTTCACTCTGAAATTGCTTGAACTTTTCAAACATTTCAGACTTGTGTTTCATTAAGTAAATATACCCATATCTACTTAAGTCATCAGTGAAGATGAGAAAATAATGATATCCACCATGCGCTGTAACATTCATTGGACCGCACACATCAATATGTATGATTTCCAATAAGTCACTTGCCCGTTCCATTGTTCTAGAGAACGGTGTTTTAGTCATCTTGCCCATGAGGCATGGTTCACATGTGTCAAGTGATTCAAAATCAATGACTCCAAAAGTCCATCAGCATGGAGCTTCCTCATGCGTTTTACACCAATATGACCTAAACGGTAGTGTCACAAGAAAGTGGCACTATCATTATCAACTCTACATCTTTTGGCATCAATGTTATGAACATGTGTATCATCACTATCAAGATTCAATATGAATAAACCCCTCACATTGGGTGCATGACCATAAAAGATATTAATCATATAAATAGAACAACCTTTATTCTCTGATTTAAATGAGTAACCATCTCACAATAAACAAGATCCAGATATAATGTTCATGCTTAACACAAGCACTAAATAACAATTATTCAGGTTCATCACTAATCCGGACGGTAATCGAAGAGAGAGCATGCCGACGGCGATCACATCAACCTTGGAACCATTTCCCACGCGCATCGTCACTTCATCCTTTGCCAGCCTTTGTCTATTCCGTAGTTCCTGTTTTGAGTTGCAAATGTGAGCAACCGAACCGGTATCAAATACCCAGGCACTACAACGAGAGCTAGTAAGGTACACATAAATAACATGTATATCATATATACCTTGTTTGTCGTTGGCCGCTTTCTCGTCAGCCAGGTACTTGGGGTAGTTCTGCTTCCAGTGACCAGTTCCCTTGCAATGAAAGCACTCAGTTTCTGGCTTAGGTCCATGCTTGGGCTTCTTTATAGGAGTAGTAACTGCTTTGCCATCCTTATTGGTTTTACCCTTCTTGCCCTTGCCCCTGCCATTCTTCTTGAAACTAGTGGTTTTATTGACCATCAACACTTGATGTTCTTTCTGGATTTCAGACTCAGCAACTTTTAGCATCGCAAATAGCTCGGCGACTAACTTGTTCATCCCATGCATGTTATAGTAACTAGGTGGCCTTGCCCCTGCCATTCTTCTTGTAACTAGGTGGCATTGATTGAAGAACTCTGTCAGTGATCGCCTCTGGCGGAAGGGCAATTCCCAACTCCGCTAGACGAGTCGAATACCCAGACATTCTGAGTATATGTTCACTAATAGACCCGTTCTCCTCCAGCTTGCAAGCATAGAACTTATCAGAGGTCTCATACCTCTCGATTCAGGCATTCTTCTGAAAGATAAACTTGAACTCCTGGAACATCTCATATGCTCCATGACGTTCGAAACGTCTTTGAAGTCCCGGTTCTAAGCCATACAATATTGCACACTGAACTATTGAGTAATCTCCAGAACATGCCTCCCAAGCGTTCTTAACGTCTTCGGATGACATGTCTTCTGGTTGGTCACAAAGCGGTGCATCAAGGACATATGATTTCTGGGAAGCCGTGAGGATAATCCTCAGATTATGGGCCCAGTAAACAAAGTTAATTCCATCATCTTTAAACTTAGCTTTCTCTAGGAACGCATTAAAATTTAGGGGTGCTACTGCGTGAGCCATTGATCTACAACATAAATATGCAAATGTTACTTAGACTATTGTTCAATATAATGAGTTTAGTTAATCAAATTACTAGAGCTCCCACTCAAATTGACATCCCTCGGGTCATCTGAGTGTCACATGATCCAAATTCACCAACTCAAGTCCGATCATCACGTGAGTTGAGGTGGTTTCAATGGTGAACATCATCATGTTGATCATATCTACTATATGACTCAAGTTCGACCTTTTGGTCTCTTGTGTTCCGAGTCCATGTCTGTCTATGTCAGGCTCGTCAAGTTTAACCCGAGTGTTCTGCATGTGCAACACTGGCTTGCACCCATTGTATGTGAACGTAGGGTCTATCACACTTGATCATCATGTGGTGCCTCGACACGACGAACTTTCACAAAGGTGCACACTCGGGGAGAACACAATTAATCTTGAAATTTAAGTGAGGGATCACCTTATAATGCTACCATCGTCCTAAGCAAAACAAGGTGCATAAATGGATTAACATCACATGCAAATCATAAGTTACATGATATGGCCATGAACTTGTGCTTTTGATCTCCATCTAGAAAGCACCGGCATGATCTCCATCGTCACCGGCAGGACACCATGATCTCCATCATCTTGATCTCCATCAACGTGTCTCCATCGGGGTTGTTGCGCCCAACATGCTTCTACTACTATTGATACCATTTAGCGATAAAGTAAAGCATTACATAGCTCTTAATGATTGACACACAGGTCATACAATAATTAAAGACAACCCTATGGCTCCTGTCGGTTGTCGTACTCATCGACATGCAAGTCGTGATAATCTATACATCACATGATCATCTCATACATCACATATATCACATCATGTAGTTGGCCATATCACATCACAACATACCCTGCAAAAACAAGTTAGACGTCCTCTAATTGTTTTTGCATGTTTTACGTGGCTCCTACGGGTATCTAGCAAGAACAATTCTCATCTACGCAAAAACCACAACGGTGATACACTAGTTGCTTTTCAACCTTCTCAAGGTCCGCCTTTGTCGAATCCGATCCAACTAAAGTAGGAGAAACCGCCACCCGCCAGCCAACTTTTGCAACAAGTTGCAGT
Source organism: Hordeum marinum (assembly GCA_022496015.1). NCBI lineage: Eukaryota > Viridiplantae > Streptophyta > Magnoliopsida > Poales > Poaceae > Hordeum > Hordeum marinum. The sequence goes on along the minus strand of CM039675.1, from coordinate 461,740,984 downwards.
TGAGGGAACTGGTCTCTCGTAAGCGTACGAGTAATGTTGGTCCGGGCCGCTTCATCCCACAATACTGCTGAACCGAAACACGACCAAGGGAGGAAGCAATCTAAGCATCAATGCCCACAAAATCTTTGTGTTCTACTCGAGATCTCATCTACACATAGACCTAGCTCATGATGCCACTATTGGGGAACGTCGCATGGGAAACAAAAAAATTCCTACGCTCACGCAAGACCTATCCATGGTGATGAGCATCTACGAGAGGGAGAGTGGATCTACATACCCTTGTAGATCGCTAAGCGGGAGGCATTAAGAAACACGGTTGGTGTAGTCGAACGTCTTCGCGATCCAAATCGCCGAGCGTCCCGCGATCCAATCATGATCTGTCCCGATCAAGCACCGAAAGGACGACACCTCCGCGTTCAGCACACATACAGCTTGATGACGATCTCCGCCTTCTTGATCCAGCAAGAGGGATCAGAGAGGTAGACGAGTTCTCCGGCAGCATGACGGCGCCACGGCGATGGTGGTAGAGCAATTCCGGCAGGGCTTTGCCTAAGCACTGCAGAAAACCGATCTAGAGGAGAAACTATGCACTAGAGGAACGGGTAGCACGTGGCTGAAAAATCAAGTGCAAAAACCCTAAAACCTCTAGTATATATAAGAGGAAGAGAGGAGGAGGCTTGGCCCAAGGGCCAAGCCATCTAGGCGTCGGCCGAACCAAGAGGAGAGGAGGATTCCTCTTCCAATCCTAGTAGGACTAGGACTCCTCCTTATTTTGGCCTTTTTGCCTTTTTCCACCTTTTTCTCTTTGGGCTTTTCTTCCCAGCCGCATGGGCCTTGTGTGGGACTTCCACCAGCCCACTAAGGGCTGGTATTCACTCTCCCACAGCCCATGTAGCCTCTTGGGTCGAAATACCCCTCTCGATGGTCTCCCGGTACACCGGTCTTTTCAGCAGTAAAACGGACGGAGGAGCACCGCATTCCATGGGCGCTCGGTCTCCTCGCCGGAGGCGTCTCTTTTGCGCTTCTACGGCTTCTTGGCATCTATTAGGTAGTATGCATTGTTGTGCAACGCCTTGTTGACGATGAACGGGCCCTCCAATGGGGAGGACAACTTGTGTTGTCCGACTGTCCGCTGGATCCGCCTGAGCACCAGGTCCCCTTTGCGGAAGGAGAGTGTCTAGATCCGCTTGCTGTGATAGTGCTGGAGCTTCTGCTGGTAGATGGCGGTCCAGCTCAAGGCCAGTTCACGAGCTTCTTCGAGTAGGCCGACACCTTCTTCTCTTGCCTCCTTTGCGTCCTTCTCCGTGTATAGCATGACCCGAGGCGAGTCGAACTCAATATCGGTGGGGACGATCGCCTCGGACCCGTACACAAGGAAGAAGGGCGTGTAGCCGGTTGAACGGTTGGGGTGGTCCCGAGGCACCAAAGGACAGCCGGTAGCTCGTCGACCCAGCAGCCGGCTGACCTCACCAGTGGCGTTATGAGCCGGGGCTTGACACCGGACAAGATGAGGCCGTTTGCCCTCTTGACCTGACCGTTTAACTATGGATGAGAGACAGAGGCCAGGTCGAGCCGGATGCCCTGCTTGGACTAGAAACACGCGAGTGCGCCCTTGGTGAAGTTCGTGTCGTTGTCACTGATGATGCTGTCGGAAATATGCCCTAGAGGCAATAAATAAAGTGTTTATTATTATATTTCCTTGTTCATGATAATCTTTTATTATCCATGCTATAATTGTATTGATTGGAAACACATTACATGTGTGGGTAAATAGACAAACACTTTGTCCCTAGTATGCCTCTAGTGAACTAGCTTGTTGATCAAAGATGGTCAAGGTTTGCTAGCCATTGGCATGTGATGTCATTTGATAACGGGATCACATCATTAGGAGAATGATGTGATGGACAAGACCCAAACTACAAACGTAGCATATGATCGTGTCAGTTTATTGCTACTGTTTTTTGCATGTCAAGTATATGTTCCTATTACCATGAGATCATGTAACTCACAGACACCAAACGAGTGCCTTGTGTGTATCAAACATCGCAACGTAACTGGGTGACTATAAAGGTGCTCTATAGGTATCTCTGAGGGTTTCTGTTGAGTTGGCATGGATCAAGACTGGGATTTGTTACTCCGTGTGAGGGAGAGGTATCTCAGGGAACACTCGGTAATACAACATCACAATAAGCCTTGCAAGCAGTGTGACTAAGTGTTAGTCACGGGATCTTGTATTATGGAATGAGTAAAGAGACTTGCCGGTAACGATGTTGAACTAGGTATGGAGATACCGACAATCGAATCTCGGGCAAGTAACATACCGAAGAACAAAGGGAACATCATACGGGATTAACTAAATCCATGACATAGCGGTTCGATCGATAAAGATCTTCGTAGAATATGTAGGAACCAATATGGTCATACAGGTCCCACTATTGGTTATTGACCGTAGAGGTGTCTCGGTCATGTCTACATAGTTCTCGAACCCGCAGGGTGTGCACACTTAAGGTTTGGTGACGTCTCGGTAGTATAGAGTTATGTATGGTGGTGACTGAAGGTTGTTCGGAGTCTCGGATGAGATCTCGGACATCACGAGGAGCTCCGGAATGGTCCGTAGGTAAATATTCATATATAGGAAGTCATGTTTTGGTCGCCGGAAAAGTTTCGGGCTAATCGGTAGTGTACCGGGAGTGCCGGTAGTGTACCGGGAGATCACCGGGACGGGAATTTCGACCCAGGAGGCTTCATGGTGTGTGGGAGAGTAAATACCAGCCCTTATTGGGATGGTGGAAGTCCCACACAAGTCCCATGCGGCTAGGGAAGAAAAGCCCAAATGGAAAAGGTGGAAAAAGACAAAAAAGGAGGAATCCTAGTCCTACTAGGATTGGAGGAGGAGTCCTCCTCTCCTCCCCACTTCGGCCGAACCAAGGAGGCTTGGCCCTTGCGCGAAGGACTCTCCTCCCTCCCTTTTATATATACTGGAGGTTTTAGGGTTTTTGCAATATTTTTTCAGCCACGTGCTACCCGTTCCTCTAGTGCATAGTTTCTCCTCTAGATCGGATTTCTGCAGTGCTTAGGAGAAGCCCTGCCGGAATAGCTCCACCACCATCGCCGGAGCACTGTCACGCTGCCGGAGAACTCTTCTTCCTCTACACTCCCTCTTGCTGGATCAAGAAGGTGGAGATCGTCATCAAGATGTACGTGTGCTGAACGCGGAGGTGCCGTCTGTTTGGTGCTTGATCGGGACGGATCGTGATTGGATCGCGAGACGCTCGGCGATTTGGATCACGAAGACATTCGACTACACCAACCGCGTTTCTTAACGCTTCCCGCTTAGCGATCTACAAGGGTACGTAGATCCACTCTCCCTCTCGTAGATGCTCATCACCATGGATAGGTCTTGCGTGAACGTAGGAATTTTTTTGTTTCCCATGCAACGTTTTCCTGCAGTGGTATCAGAGCTAGGTCTATGTGTAGATAAGATCTCAAGTATAACACAAAGACATTGTGGGCATTTATGCTTAGATTGCTTCCTCCCTTGGTCGTGTTTTGGTTCAGCAGTATTGTGGGATGAAGCGGCCCGGACCAACATTACTCGTGCGCGTACGAGAGACCGATTCCCTCAACCGCAACTTGTTGCATAGATGGCTTGCGGGTGCCAGTTTCTCTCACTTTAGTTGGATCGGATTCGACAAAGGCGGTCCTTGAGAAGGTTGAAAAGCAACTAGTGTATCACCGTTGTGGTTTTTGCATAGATGAGAATTGTTCTTGCTAGATACCCGTAGTAGCCACGTAAAACATGCAACAACAATTAGAGGATGTCTAACTTGTTTTTGCAGGGTATGTTGTGATGTGATATGGCCAATTACATGATGTGATATATGTGATGTATGAGATGATCATGTGATGTATAGATTATCACGACTTGCATGTCGATGAGTACGACAACCGACAGGAGCCATAGGGTTGTCTTTAATTATTGTATGACCTGCGTGTCAATCATTAAGCGCTATGTAATGCTTTACTTTATCGCTAAATGGTATCAATAGTAGTAGAATCATGTTGGGCGCAACAACCCCGATGGAGACACGTTGATGGAGATCAAGATGATGGAGATCATGGCGTCGTGCCGATGACGATGGAGATCATGCCGGTGCTTTCTAGATGGAGATCAAAAGCACAAGTTCATGGCCATATCATGTCACTTATGATTTGCATGTGATGTTAATACTTTTATGCACCTTGTTTTGCTTAGGACGATGGTAGCATTATAAGGTGATCCCTCACTTAAATTTCAAGATGAATTGTGTTCTCCCCGAGTGTGCACCTTTGTGAAAGTTTGTCGTGTCGAGACACCACATGATGATCGGGTGTGATAGACTCTACGTTCACATACAACGGGTGCAAGCCAGTGTTGCACGTGCAGAACACTCAGATTAAACTTGACGAGCCTAGCATGTACAGACATGGCCTCGGAACACAAGAGACCGAAAGGTCGAACCTAAGTCATATAGTAGATATGATCAACACGATGATGTTCGCCATTGAAACCACCTCAACTCACGTGATGATCGGACTTGAGTTGGTGAATTTGGATCATGTGACACTCAGATGACCTGAGGGATGTCAATTTGAGTGGTAGCTTTAGTAATTTGATTAACTAAACTCATCATCTTGAACAATAGTCTAAGTAACCTTTGCATATTTATTTTGTAGATCAATCAATGGCTCGCACAGTAGCACCCCTGAATTTTAATGCGTTCCTAGAGAAAGCTAAGTTGAAAGATGGTGGAAGTAACTTTGTTGACTGGGCCCGTAATCTGAGGATTATCATCATGGCTTCCTAGAAATCATATGTCCTTGATGCACCGCTTGGTGACCAACCAGAAGACATGTCATCCAAAGACGTTATGAACGCTTGGGAGGCTCGTTCTGGAGATTACTCAATAGTTTAGTGTGCAATATTGTATAGCTTAGAACCGGGACTTCAAAGAAGTTTTGAACGTCATGGAGCATATGAGATGTTCCAGGAGTTGAAGTTTATCTTTCTGCAGAATGCCCGAATTGAGAGGTATGAGACCTTCGATAAGTTCTATGCTTGCAAGATGGAGGAGAACGGGTCTATCAGTGAAAATATAATCAGAATGTCTGGGTATTCGACTCGTCTAGCGGAGTTGGGAATTGCCCTTCCGCCAGAGGCGATCACTGACAGAGTTCTTCAATCACTGCCACCTAGTTACAATAGCTTTGTGATGAACTATAACATGCATGGGATGAACAAGTCAGTCGCCGAGCTGTTTGGGATGCTAAAAGTCACTGAGTCTGAAAAACTAGAAAGAACATCAAGTGTTGATGGTCAATAAAACCACTAGTTTCAAGAAAAATGGCAAGGGCAAGGGCAAGGGCAAGAAGGGTAAAACCAATAAGGATGGCAAAGCAGTTGCTACTCCTATAAAGAAGCCCAACCATGAAACTAATCCAGAAACTGAGTGCTCTCATTGCAAGGGAACTGGTCACTGGAAGCAGAACTGCCCCAAGTACCTGGGTGACAAGAAGGCGGCCAACGACAAACAAGGTATATATGATATACATGTTATTGATGTGTACCTTACTAGCTCTCGTTGTAGTGCCTGTGTATTTGATACCGGTTCGGTTGCTCGCATTTGCAACTCAAAACAGGAACTACAGAATAGACAAAGGCTGGCAAAGGATGAAGTGACTATGAGCGTGGGAAATGGTTCCATGGTTGATGTGATTGCTGTCGGCACGCTCTCTCTTTGATTACCATCGGGATTAGTGTTGAACTTTAATAATTGTTATTTAGTGCCTGCGTTAAGCATGAACATTATATTTGGATCTTGTTTATTGCGAGATGGTACTTACTCATTTAAATCAGAGAATAAAGGTTGTTCTATTTATATGAGTAATATCTTTTATGGTCATGCACCCAATGTGAGGGATTTATTCATATTGAATCTTGATAGTGATGACACACATGTTCATAACATTGATTCCAAAAGATGTAGAGTTGATAATGATGGTACCACTTTCTTGTGGCACTGCCGTTTTGGTCATATTGGTGTAAAACGCATGAGGAAGCTCCATGCTGATGGACTTTTGGAGTCACTTGATTTTTAATCACTTGACACATGTGAACCATGCCTCATGGGCAAGATGACTACAATGCCGTTCTCTAGAACAGTGGAACGGGCGAGTGACTTATTGGAAATCATACATACTGATGTGTGTGGTCCAATGAATGTTACAGCGTGTGGTGGATATCGTTATTTTCTCACCTTCACTGACGACTTAAGTAGATATGGGTATATTTACTTAATGAAACACAAGTCTGAAATATTTGAAAAGTTCAAGCAATTTCAGAGTGAAGTTGAGAATCATTGTAACAAGAAGATTAAATTCCTATGATCTGATCGAGGAGGTGAATATCTGAGTTATGAGTTTGGCAGTCACTTAAGACAGTGTGGAATTTTTTCACAGTTGACACCGCCTGGAACACCACAGCGTAATGGTGTGTCCGAACGTCGTAATCGAACATTATTAGATATGGTGTGTTCTATGATGTCTCTTGCTGATTTGCCACTATCGTTTTGGGGTTATGCATTAGAGACAGCTGCATTCACTTTAAATAGGGCACCATCGAAATCCGTTGGGACGACGCCATATGAACTATGGTTTGGCAAGAGGCCAAAATTGTAATTTCTTAAAGTTTGGGGATGTGATGCTTATGTCAAAAAGCTTCAGCCTGAAAAACTGGAACCCAAAGCGGAGAAATGCGTCTTCATAGGATACCCTAAGGAGACAGTCGGGTATACCTTCTATCTCAGATCCAAAGGCAAAGTGTTTGTCACTAAGAACGAAACATTTCTTGAGAAAGAGTTTCTATCGAAAGAATTGAGTGGGAGGAAAATAGAGCTTGATGAGGTTATTGAACCTTTACTTCAACCAGAAAGTAGCGCGGTGCAGAAAGATGTTTCTGTGGAACCTACGACGGTAGAAGAGGAAGTTAATGATGATGATCATGAAGCTTCAGATCAAGCTGCTATTGAACCTCATAGGTCGACAAGGGCACGTACTACTCCTGAGTGGTATGGCAACCCTGTCTTGAAGGTCATGTTGTTGGACAACAATGAACCTACGAGCTATGGAGGAGCAGCGATGGGCTCGAATTCTGAGAAATGGTTAGAGGCCATGAAATCCGAGATGGGATCCATGTATGAAAACAAAGTATGGACTTTGGAAGTATTACCTGAAGGGCGAAAGGCCATTCGGAACAAATGGATCTTTAAGAAGAAGACAGACGCGGACGGTAATTTCACCGTCTATAAAGCTTGACTTGTTGCAAAGGGGTTTTCATAAGTTCAAGGAGTTGACTACGATGAGACATTCTCACCCGTAGCGATGCTTAAGTCTGTCAAAATCATATTGGCAATAGCTGCTTATTTCGATTATGAAATTTGGCAGATGGATGTGAAAACGGCATTCCTCAACGGTTTCCTTGTGGAAGAGTTGTATATGATGCAACCAGATGGTTTTGTCGATCCAGAGAATGCTGACAAAGTTTGCAAACTCCAACCATCCATTTATGGGCTGGTGCAAGCATCTCGGAGTTGGAATAAGCGCTTTGATGAGGTGATCAAAGCGTTTGAGTTTATACAAGTTTATGGAGAAGCCTGTATTTACTAGAAAGTGAGTGGGAGCTCTATAGCGTTTCTAATATTATATGTGGATGACATATTGCTGATTGGAAACAATATAGAAATGCTGGAAAGCATGAAGGAATATTTGAACAAGAGTTTTTCAATGAAGGACCTAGGATAAGCTGCTTTCATATTAGGCATTAAGATCTATAGAGATAGATTGAGACGTTTAATAGCACTTTCGCAGAGCACATACCTTGATAAAGTTTTGAAGAACTTCAAAATGGATCAGTCCAAGAAGGGGTTCTTGCCTGTGTTACAAGGTGTGAAGTGGAGTAAGACTCAATGCCCAATGACTCCAGAAGATAGAGAAAAGATGAGTGTCATCCCCTATGCTTCAGCCATAGGCTCTATCATGTATGCAATGTTGTGCACAAGACCTAATGTCAGCCTTGCCATAAGTATGGCTGGAAGGTTTAAAGTGATCCTGGAATGGAACACTGGGCAGCGGTCAAGAATATCCTTAAGTACCTAAAAAGGACTAAGGACATGTTTCTCGTTTATGGAGGTGATGAAGAGCTCTTCGTAAAGGGTTACGTCGATGCAAGCTTTCACACTGATCCTGATGACTCTAAGTCATAACCCGGATGCGTATTTATTCTCAACGGGGGAGTGGTAAGCTCGTGTAGTTCCAAGCAAAGCATGGTAGCCGATTCTACATGCAAAGCGGAGTATATCGCAGCCTCGGAGGCGGCAAAGGAAGGTGTCTGGATGAAGCAGTTCATGACAGATCTTGGAGTAGTGCCCAGTGCACTGAATCCAATGAACCTGTTCTGTGACAACACTGGTTCCATTGCTCTGGCCAAGGAACCAAGGTTTCACAAGAGGACCAGAGACATAAAGCGACACTTCAAATCCATCCGCGATTACATCGAGGAGAAGGACATAAATATTTGCAAAGTGCGCACGGATCTGAATGTTGCAGACCGTTGACTAAACCTCTTCCAAGGGCTAAACATGATCAACACCAGAACTGCATGGATGTTCGATTCATTACAATGTAAATCACATAGTGATGTGAACTAGATTATTGACTCTAGTGTAAGTGGGAGACTGTTGGAAATATGCCCTAGAGGCAATAAATAAAGTTTTTATTGTTATATTTCCTTGTTCATGATAATCGTTTATTATCCATGCTATAATTGTATTGATTGGAAACACATTACATGTGTGGGTAAATAGAAAAACAATTTGTCCCTAGTATGCCTCTAGTGAACAAGCTCGTTGATCAAAGATGGTCATGGTTTCCTAGCCATTGGCATGTGATGTCATTTGATAATAGGATCACATCATTAGGAGAATGATGTCATGGACAAGACCCAAACTACAAACATAGCATATGATCGTGTCAGTTTATTGCTACTGTTTTCTACATGTCAAGTATATGTTCCTATGACCATGTGATCATGTAACTCATGGACACCGAAGGAGTGCCTTGTGTGTATCAAACATAACAACATAACTGGGTGACTATAAAGGTGCTCTACAGGTATCTCCGAGGGTGTCTGTTGAGTTGGCATGGATCAAGACTGGGATTTGTTACTCCGTGTGACGAAGAGGTATCTCAGGGCCCACTCGGTAATACAACATCACAATAAGCCTTGCAAGCAGTGTGACTAATTGTTAGTCATGGGATCATGTATTACGGAACGAGTAAAGAGACTTGCCGGTAACGAGGTTGAACTAGGTATGGAGATACCGACGATCGAATCTCGGGCAAGTAACATACTGAAGAACAAAGGGAACATCATACGGGATAAACTGAATCCTTGACATAGAGGTTCGACCGATAAAGATCTTCGTACAATATGTAGGAACCAATATGGGCATCCAGGTCCTGCTATTGGTTATTGACCGTAGATGTGTCTTGGCCATGTCTACATAGTTCTCGAACCCGCAGGGTCTGCACACTTAAGGTTTGGTGACATCTCGGTAGTATAGAGTTATGTATGGTGGTGACCAAAGGTTGTTCGGAGTCCCAGATGAGATCCTGGACGTCACGAGGATCTCCACAATGGTCCGGAGGTAAAGATTCATATATAGGAAGTCCTGTTTTGGTCGCCGGAAAAGTTTTGGGCTAATCGGTAGTGTACCGGGAGTGCCGGTAGTGTACCGGGAGACCACCGGGAGGGGTATTTCGACCCAAGAGGCTTCATGGGCTGTGGGAGAGTAAATACCAGACCTTAGTGGGCTGGCGGAAGTCCCACACAAGGCACATGTGGCTAGGGAAGAAAATCCCAAAGGGAAAAGGTGGAAAAAGGCAAAAAAAAAGGAGGAATACTAGTCCTACTAGGATTGGAGGAGGAGTCCTCCTCTCTTCCCCACTTTGGCCAAACCAAGGAGGCTTGGCCCTTGCGCCAAGGCCTCTCCTCCCTCCCTCTTATATATACTGATGGTTTTAGGGTTTTTGCACTATTTTTTCAGCCACGTGCTACCCGTTGCTCTAGTGCATAGTTTCTCCTCTAGATCGGATTTCTGTAGTGCTTAGGCGAAGCCCTGCCGGAATAGCTCCACCACCATCGCCGGAGCACCGTCACGCTGCCGGAGAACTCTTCGTCCTCTCCGCTCCCTCTTGCTGGATCAAGAAGGCAGAGATCGCATAGAGCTGTATGTGTGCTGAACACGGAGGTGTCGTCCGTTTGGTGCTTGATCGGGATGGATCGTGATTGGATCGCGGGACGCTCGGTGATTTGGATCGCGAAGACGTTTGACTATACCAACCGCATTTCTTAACGCTTCCCGCTTAGTGATCTACAAGGGTACGTAGATCCACTCTTCCTCTCGTAGATGCTCATCACCATGGATAGGTCTTGCGTGAACGTAGGAATTTTTTTGTTTCCCATGCAACGTTCCCCTACAGATGCTCTGGGGGACGCCGTAGCGAACCATGATGTCATCAATGAACCAGACGGCCATGGGACCGTCTAGCTTCTTGATTGGTCAGGCCTCGACCCATCTGGTGAATTTGTCGACGGCCACCAGTAGATGTGTCATGCCGTCTCGTGCGGTTTTGAAGGGACCCACCATATCCAACCCCCAAACGGCGAAGGTCCATGAGAGGGGGATGTTCTAGAGGGCCGATGCGGGCAGGTGGCTCTGCGTGCTGAAGCACTGGCAGCCCTTGCACTCATCGACCAATTTCTTGGCCGCCTCCAAGGCGCTGGGCCAGTAGAAACCATGGTGGAAAACCCTGGCCACTAGAGTCCTGGAGGCGGCTTGATGCCCGCGCTCGCCCTGGTGGATGTCGAGGTTCCAGCTCGACGCACCGTTGGAAGATGTCGATGGTGCTACGATGGACCAGCTCGCGATTGATGATGCTGTAGGCCAAAGCCTGGCACTGAATTTGCCTTGCCATGGCCTCGTCCGGGGGAGGTCTCCGCGCAGAAGGAAAGCCAGGATGGGCTGGGCCCATGAGGGAGCCAAGACGGGGGCCAGCTCGGGAGCCCTCGGGTCTGGATGATTGCCCCCCGGGACCGGCTCGCCAGCCTGGGGCCGACTCGTCAGCCCTCGGGTCGAGGACGGTCGGAGGGGCATCAACTGTCATCATGACACCCGCGGCATCAGAGCCAGCTACCTTGGATGCAGCCGGCTCAACTGATGCCAACAAGGCAGACGAGGTTTATGGAGCCAGTGGCGAAGATGCCAAGGGGGTAGCCGAAGCCGCCGATGGGCCGGCAGCGTCTGCCGGCACGAAGATGAATTCCGATTTTGGGGAAGGCTTGATGGACGGCTTTAGCAGCCATTCGAGGGAGACGTCGGTTGGGATGGCCTGCCGAGTGGAGCCGATCTTTGCCAGTGCATCGGCCGCCTCGTTATCCACCCGTGGGACATGGTGGAACTCATAGTCCTCGAAGAAGCCGGTGAGTTGTTGTACGAGGAAGCGGTAGCTGGACATGTTGGCGTCCCTGGCGTCCCATTTGCCAGGGACCTGTTGTACCATGAGATTGGAGTCGCCGAAGCATACGATGCGCCTGATGCCGATCTCCTTGGCGAGCTAGAGGCCATGGACGATGGACTCGTACTCGGCCACGTTGTTGGAGGCGGCAAAGTGGATCTAGAGGGTGTACTTTAGCTGGTCACCTTTTGGGGAGGAGAGGACTATGCCACCACCGAGGCCGGACCTCATTTTTAACCGTCAAAATGCATGCGCCAATGCGTGGAGTCTGGGGGAGGTGGCACGAACTCGGTTTCCTCCTAGTCGGCGAACGCCTGCAACTTCATGGCGGTACGAGCCCCGTACTGGATCTCGTGGTCGGCGAGGGCGATGACCCATTTGGTAATCCTGCCGGTGGAGTCCCGGCCGCTCATGATCTCGCCAAGCGAGGTTGTGCTCACCTATGTGATGGTGTGCTCCTAGAAGTACTGCTTGACCTTCTTGGCGGCGAAGAATATGCCATAGCACATCTTCTGGTAGTGCAGGTAGTTCTTCTTGGATGCGGAGAGAACCTCACTGAGGTAGTAGACGGGGCGCTAGACCGGCAGGGATTTTCCCTCCTCCGTCCGCTCGACCACCAAGACGACGTTGATGACGTGAGTGGTTGCCGCGATGTAGGCGAGCAAGGGTTCCTTCTCAGCCTGCGCAACCAGGATGGGCGTGTGAGTGAGAGCCTTCTTGAGGCCGCGGAAGGCCTCATCCGCCTCGTTAGGCCAATTGAACATGCCCGGCTTCTTGGTGTGACCCGGCTCGACCAGAGCCATCTGGTGAAGGATCCCATAGAGGGGCAAGGCTTTCTACCCCAGCCGGCTGATGAACCGGCTAAGCGAGGCGAGGCAGCCGGTGAACTTCTAGACGTCGCGGAGCCGGGTCGGCTTGGGCATGCGCTCGATTGCACTGATCTTCTCTGGGTTAGCTTCGATGCCGAGGGCGGACACGAAGAAACCCAGGAGCTGGCCGGGGCAACGCCGAAGACGCATTTCTCCGGGTTGAGCTTGATCTTGTACTCGTGCAGGTTCGCGAAGGTCTCTCAAAGATCGTCGAGGAGGCTGAAGTGCTTCTTGGTTTTGACGATGATGTCGTCGATGTAGACGTGGACGTTCCTGCCTATCTAAGGTAGGAGGCACTTCTGCATGCACCGCTGGAAGGTGGCGCCTGCGTTCTTCAGGCCGAAGGACAAGGTGATATAGCAGTAGGCCCCAAAGTGCGCGAAGAAGGAGGTCTTGAGCCGGTCATCCGGATCCAGCTTGATCCGGTGGTAGCCGGAGTAGGCATCCAGGAAGGACAGCAAGTCACAGCCGACCAAGGAGTCGATGACTTGATCGATCCGTGGCAGGGCGAATGGTTCCTTGGGGCATGCCTTGTTCAGTCTAGTCTAGTCGATGCACATGCGCCAGGTCTTGTTCTTCTTCAGCACCAGGACTGGGTTGGCCAGCCAGTCCGGGTGGAAAACTTCCATGATGAAGCCGGCTGCGAGCAGCCAGACGATCTCTTCTCCTATAGTACGTCGCTTCTCCTTAGATAAATGGTGTAGGGGTTGCTTGACTGGCTTGACGTCTGGTCGGACGTGTAGTTTGTGCTCGACGAACTTCCTCGGGATACCCGACATGTCCTTGGGGGAACACAAAAAGATGTCCCGATTCTCACGAAGGAAGTTGACAAGCCCGCCTTCCTATTTGCTGCCGAGGCGGGAGCCGATAGTGACGCACTAAGCGGGGTTGGCCGGGTCGAGCGGGATATGCTTGGTGTCCTTGGATGGCTGGAAGGAGGCCTCGCCAACGGTCTGCAAGGGAGGAGCCGGCATGCCCGGCTGGCTGGCAGCAAGGGCCACAAGCTGGTCGAGCTACCGCTTTTCCTCGGCTATCTCCAGGGCCTCGGCCAGCTGGCTGCCGTCTCGAGCTCACTCAAGCGACATCTTGTAGTCACACGTGATGGTGATGATTCCCTTGGGGCCCGACATCTTGAGCTTGAGGTAGGCGTAATGGGGGACCGCCATGAACTTGATGAGGGCCGGTCGGCCTAACAGCGCGCGGTAGGGACTTGCGAGGTCCACTACCTTGAACAGCACCGGCTCACGGCAGAAGTGGCCGGGGCCGCCGAATAGGACATCAAGCGTGATCTTGCCGACAGGGGAGCAGGACTTTCTAAGCATGGTGCCATGAAAAGTTGCCTGACTCACCTGCAGGTCTTCTATCTTCAACCCCAGCTTGTGCATCGTGTCGAGCTAAAGGATGTTGATGCTGCTGCCACCATCTATCAGCACCCGTGAGAAGTGGTAGGTGCGCTTCTCGGTGGAGATGGTGGGGTCGAGGACCAGGCGTAGCTGTCGGGACTCAGCATCACGGCGGGGTGATCTGCCCGGCTCCAGGTGATTGGCTTCTTCGACCAGTGCATTAACTGGGGAGTTGCCGGCATGGTGGCATTCACCTCACGATGGTGCCGGTGTTGAGCATGTTTGCTCGTCTCTTCACTAGTGAAGACGACGTATCAACTGTCCTGGTTGGGGAACTGGTCGTGTAGACGACCGTCGTTTTTGGCCGGATCCAGAGCCGGCGCCGGGGCCGGCGCGCGGGCAGGCGACATGGGAGGAGTCGGAAGGCCGCCCCAGGCCACTCACTGTGAGAAGCTGCACTGCCAAAGGGTGTGCGTAGAGGGCTTGGCCCCAGAGTGGTTCTTGCAGGGGAGGTCGAGCATCTACTCGAAGGTGAGCTTCGGCTGCCAAGCAGCCTTGCAAGTGTGCTGGCGCTGGCTAGAAGACTGGACAGCCTGCTCCTGCTCCTCGATGATGGCGACCTGCTGGATCCCATAGCGGGAGACCGGCTGGTCATTCTTGCACTTGTTGTTTTGCGGCTGCCGGTTGTTGGCAGCCGATCGGGACACCGCTGGTGTCGACGTTGCCGTAGCGGGCGGGGTCGTCTTGACCTGAATGGCGGAATCAGCTGTGGCATACTTGTCTGCCTTGGTCATGAGCTCGGTGAGCGTAGCCGTCTCGGAGCACACAAGCTTGTGCTTGAGGGGGGTGTCATCACAACAACCTTCGATGAAGTACTATATGGCCTGCACCTCATGCACCCCCTCGCAGGAGTTGCGGAGCTCGGCCCACCGGTGAGGTAGTCGTGGAGGGACTTGTCCGGCCCCTGAACGCACATGGTGAGTTCACGGGGGCGGCCAGGCCGCTTGTACGTGCTGATGATGTTGCAGACGAAGGCTTCCTCGAAGTCCGTCCAAGTATTTATGCTGTCTGGTGCCAGGCTGTTGAGCCAGGTGCGGGCCGAGCCGATCAACATGAGGGGAGCATAGCGAACGGCTACGCGTTTGTTGCCCTTGGCGATGCCGACCGCGATGGTGTAATTCATCAGCCATTCTTTAGGCTTGGCGGCCCTGTTATACTTCGGGTGTCTCAGGGGAGCGTGAAGCCGGTTGGGAACGACTCGTTGCGGATCCGAGGGCCGAAGCACGCCGGGCCAATCGAGCCCTCCTCCGCGAGCCGGTCGATGCGGAGGCGAGCATCATTCTCGCTGTGGGGGACACGTGGCCCGAGCCGGGCCGAGAGCTCGGGGCAGATGACGGGCGGAGCTGACCATTCCGGCTCACGCCACGGGGGTGGAGTATGCCAGCGGTTGCGCCTGCTGCCGGCTACCGGTGCCTCGTGGTGGCGGCCGCTGCGAGGCGGGTCGTTGGTGCGCCGGCTGTTTACAGCCGGCTGCTCGTTCTCCGACGGCTGAGAGGGCAGAGGGTTGCTTGCCCCAACTCGGCGGCCGGAGATGCGACGGGCGCAGGAGTGTTGAGCCGGCTGACGGCCAGCAGTCCCCGTGCCCTCGCGCTCGAGCCGGGGGCCTTCAAAGGCGGCATCGCCTGTCGCGAGCAGATGTTGCTGCGCGTCGGTGGCGTGGTTGAGGTCCTTGATGTTGTGCTCGCAGGCGGCATGTTCTTCGCCCTCCAAGGTAGCCAAATCCTCGTAGGCTACCTTGACGGCCCGCAGGTTGGCTGCGGGGGTGTCATAGACGGGCATGTTGCCGCCCAAGATTTCGGCGACCACGCGGCCGCGGTCGTGCACAACCCTACGCCGGTTGGGCTCAGTGCCAGTCGGGGTGAGACCGTAGGCGGAAGCGTATTCCCGCTGAGCGCCCCCCATGCGGCGCCGGGTGGCCATGAGGGCGCTGGCGTCCTCGAATAGGAGGCGGCAAGCCACCTCGAGCTCGGCCGTGGCGGTATCGGGGTTTTCCGTTGGGGAAATAGGAGTGCTCAAGCCCTAGAGGGCCTTATCGAGCGGGTCAGAGGTGCCGACGCGGGCCGTGGCGGCGTCAGCCTCGGCCCGCGCACGTCCGGAGGAGGTGGAGGAGATGATGTCCATTGCTCCCACGCGATCGTGGGAGTCACTAGACTGGGTTGCGGCGAGTGCACCCACAGCCGTGGGCAGACCGGCATAGACGAGAACCTGCCTAGGGTACTCATCGGTGGCCGGAGCTTCGGCAAGGCTGAGCCTGCCGAAGCGCTCGGTGAGCGCGTCGATGTCGAGTGTTAGGTCAACGGAGCTGCCTGCAGGGTCCGCTAGAGCAAGCCCCACTAACCACGATTTCGTCTGGACGTGCGGCAACGGCGGGGAATGGCGACGGGTCCCGCCCAGAGCATGAATCCGGCTAGCGCCGCGTACGGCCCCACTGTGGGCACCAACTATCGTCGTTTTGTTACGACAGATGCCATGTGTAGGCTTATCGTAGGTGGTTGGGGCCGGAGGATGCCGACGGGCTCTAGGAACGGGATTAGGTACAAGCGGTGGTGACACACGATGTACCCAGGTTTAGGGCCCTCCGTGGGAGGTAACACCCCTCGTCCTGCTTGGTCTAGTTTGATGGATGGGTATGTTTACAAGGTTGCTCCTCGAGCTGTGTCTAGAGGAGGAAGAGGGAGCAGCCGGATCGCCTTCCTCCGCTATGAAGTGTGAGAATGAGAGGGAAGTATCCCGTAGGTGTATGCATGAGACTCGTCGTCCCCGTTGCATGGGGGGCTCGGGGGGTTTTAGAGGCCAACCTCCCGGCTTACAATATTCCTGAGGTACATAAGTGGGGGGACATGGCTGGTAGCCTCTTCGGCTGACCAGGGGGTCCCGCCCCTCGAGCCGTCTTGTCGCGTGTAGAGTCCACCGGCTGCGCGGTCCCATCGCCCGCTAGGGCCCGCAAGCCGGCTCCGCGATTGGCCCCCGCCCACTTGTTGCGACATGGGTTGGCCGGGTGGCATCATCTAGTGCTAGCCGGCCAAATCTTTGGTACGGCTGGCTGCACTGTAGCCACGCCGGGGCAGGTAATCGAGTGGGCGGGGGTGTGCAAACACTGTTTCCCTGCCCAGTCGCGGTCGCCAAGGTCAGCGGCCTGGACAGCCGAACTATAGCCATGCACACCCGCGCGTCAGCGGCTACTGTGGCTACAATGGCGCCCGTCGTGGCGGTTACATCATGTCATTATACCCGCGTGCAGAGGGACGGGACATTGCTTGTCCGCCCCGGGTTCAACGGAGGAGGCGGCCCGAGGGCAGCCGGTCATGCCTAGCCAACCGGGGGCCGAGCCGACACCTTGACCAGCCGTCCCCGAACCAGCCGACGATCGCACCTGCCGGCTGTGCTCCAGCCGGTCGCGTACTTCTTCTTCGAAGTGGGGAGGAGAACCCCGCTGCTTTGGCCTACCCAGGGTAATAACCCCTTCACATAGCCTTCTAGCTTTTCCCTAATGTGAGTTTTCAAACCACTGAGCACAAGGTCAGCTAACTCCCTCTCGGTTTTCACCAAACTATAGCACCGGTTCTTTGTATCTCTAAATCTCTTGACGTAATTGGAGACCGATTCATCATTTTTGTGCTTAACCGATGTAAGATGTTATAATTTAATTTCATTGTCGCCGCTGTAAAAGTGATCATGAAATTTCAACTCTAGCTGCGAGCACACACGAATGGAGCCATGTGGTAGAGAAGAGAACCATGAGAATGCAGTACCAGTTAAGGATAAAGGAAACAAATGCACTTTCAATTCATTCAGCGAGCCCGCCTTACCCAATTGTGCTAAGTATTGACTAACATGCTCCCATGTGGTTTTTGTGCCCTCTCCATTGAACTTAACAAAATCTGTAATTTGATATCCCGGAGGGCAATCAGCAGTGTCAAAGTACTCGGGGTATGGTTTTTGGTAAATCCAATTCCGAGGTAAGTCAACTCCAAAATTCTCTGGAATCATCTTAGCCATCTCCTCTCTGAAATTAGCTAAAGCATCGTCCATAGTAGACAGTGAAGCTTGCTGCTGTGGGATGGGAGGAGTAGAATTACTAGCAGTAGGCAGGAACTATGGCACATATGCCGAGTGTTTGCACCTGTAGGTAAAGCTTGGTTTGGTATTGGCACCGAACTTAGCATGCTCATGATGGGATTAGCGGGTGCAGCCACGATCAGATTGGTGTGGGTAGGATAATAATTCATCAGCATGCGAGGTGCCAATGAAAGAGGTAAATAAAGATTAGGGTTTTCTACAGTAGCAGCCACACCAATATTACCACTAGACGATTGAGGCATATTTTTCTGAGCATTGGTATTTTCTATGAAAGTTTGATAGACCAAATTATTACCATCAGCAATACGACTCTCAATCTCAACCCATTGCTCCGGAGAAAAGGTAGTACTTATAGAGGGTTTAACCTGCTCATCGTGAAGATGAGGGAACTTGATTTCTCCAATTGGAGTGATATTGCCTTGATGATCCTTCTTGAAGTTTCCAAGGAACTCCCGTAACTCCTTCTCTTCACATGCCTTCTTGTATTCCTCATAAGCTTGGCGATGATCAGTCGATAGTTCATCAAGCTTGGGCTTAATGATGCTATTGGCATCTATCTCGGATGGCTTGGGAAGATCAGACATGATGGTTGATGAGAATAATTGATCTTTAGTCCCCAACGGAGTCGCCAAAAAGTGTGTTCACACATGAACACGTCACCGTGTACCCTCGACGATGGGGGTGATGCACCGCAGCTCATGTCGCAGGAGGTCCGTCCGGCAGCGCGATACGTAAGACAACTAGCGGACGCTTTTGCAGACCTAAAACCCCGCACGCTCGGGAGGGACCCTGTCAGGGAGTGCGGAGGCTATGGGCTGCCCTAGGTCGATTCGCTCGCCCCTAGAGCCTCAGGATTCGCAGCTCTCAAACACGAAGAACAGCGAAAACGAGAGAAAAAATGATGGAGAGATAAAACGTAGATGAAAAAGTAGTATAGATTGATTTGTTCGATTGTGTGTTTTCAATCGGCCATCACCCCAACATATAAAAGAGGCGTCTGGACTTCCTGTACAAGAAAAGGATTCATCTAGGCTTTCCTTACAAGAAAATTACATCAATTCACGTCCTAGAGTCCTAGTCCTAGTCCCACTCGGATTCAGCCCAAATTTGGCCCAATCTTCTGTCTTGCTCTTTGCGTGGGCCGTGGAATCTGCGTATAACCTCCGATGGAGATGGTAGAAATATCAATTTTGTGTGCCTCGACAAGGAAAACAATCCTTATGTTGATCACTTTCCCGAATAAAGCAATCTTGAATACTCCACGAGGTCATCTTTAACTTTGAATCAGACTCGCTCATGTAACGGACTGGACCGTCTGAGTGTTGTAGCATCTCTGCAGGCCATATACTATCTGAGATGACAATGACATTAAAATAAAAGTTGACCGATTCGATGTTACTAACCACTTTAATGTTAAACATTTTTCCATCCGAGGCCATGTAGATGACCATATAGGCCAATCTTTACCTTCTTGTTGAATCACTCGGATTTGGAGTCGTTTAGTCGGTCGAGTGAAATTTCTCACTCAGACAACAATTTTTCCATTCGGAATTCATGTGCGTGGACTCCTTGACCGAATTTTCACTCGGATGGAAACTTTTCACTCGATCATCATGCCTTCACTCGGAAAGCTATATTTTCACTCGGATGATAAGCTTTTCACTCGGATTTCCCGATTGAAAACATAGCTTGAACTCGTTTCACCTTTGCAGGTTGCATACAACCTTGTATTTGGACAATTTATATACCAAAATCAACCGACTCGACGAGACGAAAACAATCCATGTTGAGAATTCATTCAGACGAGGTTGTCTTGGAGGCGTAATCGACCAAAAAACACTCAGAACATCTAAACATGACAATCCAAGTGTAGTTTGGCCCTCGAAATGACGTCGAATGGTGATGGCCTAAACATCAAGGTTATTTCACTCGGCAATATGAACTTTTTCATATAAAAAACCTTTTCGTTTGAGTCCATCCTTAGTGCATTTTGCATCGTGCCAAAATCAGGTGTCAACAGACGCCAACCACAAGTGCGAGGTCCTTAAGCAAAAACGCAAGGAGCACGTGACCAAACTATCCATCCTAAAAGCCGATCTCCAAAAGGAGTGGGTGGATAGGTTGTTCTTTGAGGAGCAGGTCCACCAAGCGAAGGATATAATGGATGGTATGTTGTACTTATTGCAATGTGTCTTCGGGGATAGCAAGTTAAGATGCTTACTCGGGTGTGGCGTTCCTCAGGTGCCTACTCTGACCATCAGAAGAGCGTGGTGGACATGAAGCAGCTCTATGCTTCGTGGGAAGAAGGAGATGAAGCGCACCTATTCTGGGCACAATTTGAAGCCCCCGAGCACTCTCCTCTTCTCGTCGAGCAGCTAAAGCAGCTTATGGAGCTGCACCGGATGGCGGAGCCGGCCATGAAGGACCTCTTCATCCGGTTATGACCCAATGAGCCATTGCCCAACAGCTACTTCGGCCTAGTGTAGAGGCTGATCGACGCTGCGCCCGCCTTGATGCTATAAAGCACTCCTCCTGCATCGAGGGAGTTCGAATGACCCTTGCAAAGGCCAAGATGCATTGGCCGGGGCTAGATCAAATGAAGATCGCTACTGCCCCGCCACCTCCTGGGAAGGAACATAGGCGCCCCGAGCTGTACTTCATCGGAGTGATGGAAGGTGCTCGGGCGATAGCGTCACAATGTTCAAATTATAACATGCATGAATAAGTTGTAATGTGTCCGAAGACATTTTTAAAGCTTTAATGTTATAATTTATCATGCTTTCAATGTTTTGCATTCCTTTATAACTCCGGTGTGGCCGTTTGAAACTAAAAGATGCGAGTCATCGGCTTCAACCCCCATGTACATACTTCATGGGGTGTCTCTGCCAATGCACTATGTCCCTTAGCCGAGTGATTGGAACCTGAAGGCGGTAGAGTGCGGCGGACTAGGCAATCAAACTATAGTGCTTTATTTCTTTCACTTAGTCGTAGGGGCGTGAAAAGGACTATGGGGGCTGATGACTAGCCCCTAGGATGTTTGTGATGTTCGGATGAACCGTGGCTAAGGCCATCATCACATGGTTTGCATAAAGAACAAACCCCTCGTATAACATGGAATATCCTCTGACGAGGATGTAAGCGTAACACTTGAAGCTCAAATTCACACACCGGCTCTCGCATACTATGACAGTCAGTTTTTGGCTTTCTCCCCTGAGGTGCCTAACCAGACTATCCAGAAACACAATCACATGGGTTCTCCCTTTGCCCTTTTAGCCAAACGAGCGAAACGTAAAGGGGCAAGCACAGGTGCCGGGCAATCCAACTATTTACCCAAGACATAGTTCGGAACCAATGCATATAAAGTGAATTCGAAGACGCCGGACACATAATAAGCTATGCGTGAGGCGATTTGTTTTTAAACTCAAGCTCCCGGTCTATTACTCGGTTGCGTCGTAACATACCGAACTGTCTCACGAGAAGAGGGAGAAAAGCAAAATATGTGCCCAAAAGGAAAACAAGACAAACATGTATAATGATGCTATATTTTTCTCAGTAACTCTTTTTACTCGGATTGCCTAAGCAACTGCTTACAAGTATGTGATTTTTTTACAGGAGTGGCTATACCAGGGGTCTTCAATTTGTGACCTAAAGTCTTCGGTGTGCCCCGCCGCTTATATACTCCTGCGTCTTGGTGCACCTTAATGGGTTATATTGTTCGGTGATCGGATCTTGCAAACAATGTATTGAGAAGTTGCCAAAGTATTGATGAGCTTTACGCCATTGGCAGGCCTTTCAATTATACCTACGTTGTGTCCGAAGACATGTTAATGGTAGTGGTTCGGTCCAGCCGGACACCCACCTTTGTTTCCCCACCGCTACCCATGGAATTTTAAGTGCAAAGTTGTGCCTCCTTGGCACGTACTTTGCTGGTTCTAGGGTTGTGCATTAGGGTGAGTCCCATTTAAGGGGAGAGCAAGGCTCTAAGAGTTTGGACTGAAGCCGAGCTTGCTTCCCAATCTTGTGAGCATTTACGACAGATAACGGAGCTTGCCGATCATCTTTGTAGTTAAATTCGGCCGCCAGGACCAACGCATGTTCCTCGGTTCGTAGAGAGTGCTCCGTGTTTCCATTAACAGTGATGATCCTCTTGGGGCCGGGCATCTTGTGCTTGAGGTATGCATAATGTGGGACAGCGTTGAAGCGAGAAAAAGCTGTCTGGCCGAGCAGGGCATGATAGCCGCTGCGGAAGAGCACAATGTTGAAGATCAAGTCTTCGTTGCGAAAGTTGTAGGGCGAGCAGAACACAACTTATAGGGTTACGGATCCCGTACATCGGGCCTCGACACCTGGAATCACTCCTTTAAAGGTAGTGTTACTGGGTTTGATCCTTGACGGATCTATGTCCATCATCTTCACCATGTCTGAGTAAATCAGGTTAAGGCTACTTCCTCCATCCATTAGGACTTCTGTGAGGTGGTACCTGTCGGTGTCAAAACCGGTGGATCTCGGGTAGGGGGGTCTAAACTATGTGACTAGAACCGATGGTAACAGGAGACGAAGGGGACACAGATTTACCCAGGTTCGGGACCTCCCATGGAGGTAATACCCTATGTCCTACTTGGTTGTATTGATGATATGAGGGTTACAGAGTTGGTCTACCTCGAGATCGAATAGCTAACCCTAGATGAGTTGTTCTCTCTATACCCTAAAATCCTATGGCTTATATAGACGCCGAGGATGACTAGGGTTTACACCTGGTCAGTCACACGCTGAAGAGATAAACATGCCTATTTGCTATATCAAACGTGGAGTGCAAGCCGTGCTTCCCGAAGCTTCCACCTTGGAGACTGGGCCTTCAAGTATTCCTGTGTTCGGTAAGTAGCCCATATAGTCCGGCCCATAAGAATAGGCCGGCTTCCCGAGGACCCCTTAATCTAGGACTCCCTCAGTAGCCCCCGAACTTTCCTCCAACTCCAAGGGTCTTCAGCTTCAATTGCTTCATGAACAAAGTCTTCGGCTTGCGAGGTAAGTTCCTTTCGCCGAACAGAGTTCGGCCTCGGATGACAAACAACTTCCGAATAGCGGCACATCTGAATATTGTGAAATAAGTTGTCTTTGAAGGACAAATGTCAGGGGGGAAAGATAAATGTTCCCTGACGACCTCTCTAACGAAAGGTCACGGTCCACCACAACCGCTAGGCCAGTTACAGGGACTCGATGCGCGGTTCGAGGCCGTTCCATTAGCATGATCTATCGACGTGCAGATCGTGCTCTATTTCACATGGGATATTTTTAATCGTTCATGCGCAACTGTGCACACGTCTCAGGAATTGGAGGGATTCCTAGCGCGGCGGAGGAGCTCAAAGATAAGCCTCATAAAAGGGAAGAAAACACACATAGCCATTTATGCTCCTCATCTGCTTTCGTTGCCTCCCATTCCTCTGAGCCTCTGATGCCCATATCCAAATCTTCCGCCTCCCACTTTCGAGCTCACCAATGGCGGGCTCCGGCTCCAAAGGAAAGTGGGAGGCCTCCACGCTGACCGATGAGGACATCCAGGACCTCAAGAAAGCCGGATACCTCCCCACCGACATCCCTCACCGTGCGGCAGAGGAGGGCCAAGTGATCCCCACCCCCAAGCCAAGCAAAAGGGTGGTGTTCATCCCCCACTTCATCAGGGGGTTGAGTTTCCCTCTTCACCCCTTTGTCATGGGGTTTATGTTCTTCTACAGTCTTGACTTCCACGACCTCCCGCCGAACTCTATCAAGCACATTTCGGCGTTCATCCTCATCTGCGAGTCCTTCCTGCGCATCGAGCCACACTTCGGGCTTTGGCTTCAGGTGTTCAACATCAAGCCCAAGTGCGTCGGTGGCAAGCACGCAGATTGAAGTGGGGCTATCATCGGCAAGACCACCCGCGTTGGGTGGCCGTCGGGCACCGTTATTGACACCATCAAGGGGTGGCAGAAGGAGTGGTTCTACATCACCGAACCACAAGAAGAAAGTCAGCATCCCCCGCCGCATTCAGATCTAGTCCCCCCACTAGACTGGCTTCATGGCTCGAAAAGGGCCTAATCTGGGGACCGAGCAAGGAGGTGAGTGACCTGCAGAAGCGCATCCGCTCCATGACCGAGGAGGGCACCAAGTTGACCGATGTGGTCTAGGTGATGCTCCGAAGACGCATCCTCCCTTGTCAGCGCCGGGATACTCCCTTGTGGGCTCGTCAGCTCGACGCCCAACCCACAGTCTAGAATCTCTTCCGCACTACGCGGGAGAAGTTATGGAAGGCGCTCTTCAAATCACAGAAGAACTGGCCATCCGAGAAGGAGGACAAGGGTTTGCACGCCGCCAAGCCCGAATCCGGGGTACGATACATCCTAGCTTGGTCGACTCCATTACATAAGGAGGTTTCATAACCCCTTTTCTGATATGCCTTTGCACAGATGGCTGAAGAAAGCCGTCAAAATTACCAGTCCGGCGCCTTAGCCCGAAGACGGGAGAACCGGACCGTTAGCAAAAATGCTCGTGGTAAAGCTATACGAGGCTCTACTACTTCTCGAGCATGCGTTGGTTTCCTATGAAGAGGAACGGTTTGATGCAACAAAGTAGATACGTATTTCCCTCAGTGTTTGAGAACCAAGATATCAATCCACTAGGACATACAAGCGAGCCACCAATAGATATAAATGCACAAGGAATCAAACTCTTGCACCCAACGCTATAAAAGGGTTGTCAATCCCTTGAAGGGGTATTTGCAAGGATGAGATCTAGTAGAGATAGATATAATAGGATGCTTGAATGGAAAGTAAAACTAAAAGAAAAAACAATGCAGCAAGTATTTTTGGTGTTTTTGGTTTTAGATTTGAAAATATAATATGGAAAATAGACCCGGGGGGCATAGGTTTCACTAGATAGCTTCTCTCATGATGGCAAGTATTACGGTGGGTGAACAAATTACTGTCGAGCAATTGATAGAAAAGCAAATAATTATGAAGATATCAAAGGCAATGATTATGCATATAGGCATCACGTCCGTGACAATTAGACCGAAACGATTCTGCATCTACTACTATTACTCCACACATGGACCGACTCCTGCCTACATCTAGAGTATTAAGTTCATGAAGAACAGAGTAACGTGTTAAGCAAGATGACATGATGTAGAGGGATAAACTCAAGCAATATGATGAAAACCACATCTTTTTACCCTTGATGGCAACAATGCAATACGTGCCTCGCTACCCCTGCTATGTCACTAGGTGAGGACACCGCAAAATTGAACCCAAAACTAAGCACTTCTCCTATTGCAAGAATTACCAATCTAGTTGGCCAAACCAAACCAATAATTCAAAGAGGCTTGCAAAGATATGAAATCATGCATATATAAATTCAGGAAAGACTCAAATAATATTCATGGATAATCTAAACATAAACCCACAATTCATCGGATCTCGACAAACACACCACAAAAGAGTATTACATCGGATAGATCTCCATGAAGATCATGAAGAACATGGTATGGAGAAGCAAAGAGAGAGAATAAGCCATCTAGATACTAGCTATGTACCCATAGGTCTATGGTGAACTACCCACACATCATCGGAGGGGCAATGGAGTTGATGTAGATGCCCTCCATGATCGAATCCCCCTCCGACAGATTACCGAAAAAGGCTCCAAGATTGGATCTCTCGGGAACGAAGGCTTCTGGCGGCGGAAAAGTGTTTTCGTGGATCGTTTGATAATGATGGAATATTTGGGTATTTATAGGCCGAAGATTAGGGTTAGAGGAGGTGCCAGGGGCCCACAAGCCTGCCCGGCGCGGGGTACCCTTGGCCGCGGCAAGCGGGCTTGTGGCCCCGTGCAGCTCCTCTGCCTTGGTTCTCAAGTCTCATGGTTTCCATATTTTCAGAAAAAATCTTTCCAGAGATTTTATTCTGTTTGGACTCCGTTTAATATTCCTTATCTGCGAAACTCAAAAACAAGGAAAAACATAAACTGGCACTAGGCTCTAGATTAATAAGTTAGCCCCAAAAATAATATAAAATAGCATATTAATGCATATAAAACATCCAAAACAGATAATATAATAGCATGGAACAATCAAAAATCATAGATACGTTGGAGACATATCAGCTTTCCCAAGCTTAATTCCTGCTCGTCCTCGAGTAGGTAAATGATAAAAACAGAATTTTTGATGTGGAATCCTACCCAACGTATTTATCCATGTAATATTCTTTATTGTGGCATGAATATTCAGATCCGTTAGATTCAAAACAATAGTCTAATATTGACATAAAAACAGTAATATTTGGAGCACACCAACAAGGTAGTCGTGTCCTTTAAAAATAACATGGCCTTAGAAAGTTATCACTACAAAATCATATGGTCTGGCTATGCTCCATTTTCCCCACACAAAATATCTAAATCATGCACAACCCCGATGAATAAGTCAAGAAATTGTTTCACACTTTTGGTGTTCTCAAACCTTTTCAACTCTCACGTAATACATGAGCGTGAGCCATGGATATAGCATTATATGTGGAATAGAATATGGTGGGGTGCAAGGGAAAAGGGAGAAGATAGTCTCACATCAACTAGGCGTATCAACGGGCTATGGAGATGCCGATCAATAGATATTATTGTGAGTGAGTAGGGATTGCCATGCAACAAATGCACTTAGAGCTATAAGTGTATGAAAGCTCAAAAAGAAAACTAAGTGGTTGTGCATAATCAATATCCACTAGTTATATGAAAGTGACAAAATAGGAGACTCTCTATCATGAAGATCATGGTGCTACTTTAAAGCACAATGTGAAAAAAGAAAGTAGCAATTGTCTCTTCTCTATTTCTCTCATTTTTTGGTGTGCTTCTTTGGCCTCTTTTTTTTTGTTTGGGCTTCGCTGGCCTCTTTTATTTTTTTGTAAAGTCCGGATACTCGTCCCAACTTGTGAGGGAGTCATAGCCTCCATCATCCTTTTCTCTCATGGGAAAATGATCTATTAATGAAAAATCATCACACTTTTATTTACTTATAACTTAAAAAAAAATTACAACTCGATTCGTATGACAATATATAACTCTATATGCAATATGAAGTGATAATGCAAGTCATATAAAAACTGCATGGTGGAAATTGCATGGCAATATATCTCGAAATGGCTATGGAAACGCCATAATAGGTAGGTATGTTGGATGTTTTGAGGAATATATGATGTCTGTTTTGAGGATGGAGGGTTTGATGTACCGGCAAAAGTTGCGTGGTACTAGAGAGGCTAGCAAAGATGAAAGGGTGAGGGTGCGTATAATCCATGGACTCACATTAGTCATAAAGAACTCATATACTTATTGCAAAAGTCTATTAGTCATCAAACAAAGCATTAGACGCATGCTCCTAGGGGAGAGGTTGGTAGGAGTTAACCGTCGCGTGCTTCCGACCCTCACACAAAGGTCGACAATTATTAGACAAGTCATGTTCCGACTTCGTTACATAACGGTTCACCATACGTGCATGCTACGGGAATCACAAGCTTTATCACACGTATTTTTTTTATTTCACAACTACTCACTAGCATGACTCTCATATTACCATTCCTATTATCTCAAAACTATATGCAAGGAATTCAATTTCTCATAGTTGTTAATGCACTTAATATGAAAGTTTTTATTATATCCCTCTTGGATGCCATTATATTAGGACTAAATTCATAACCTAAATAAATTACCGTATTGTTTTAAGAAACTCTCAAAATAATATAAGTGAGGAACGAGAATTTAATAATTTTTATAAAATATAACACCACCATGTTCTAAAAAGATATAAGTGAAGTACTAGAGCAACATTGCCTAGCTCAAAATATATAAGTGAAGCATATAGAGTATTCTATGAAATTCACGATTCAACGTGTCTCTCTCTAAAGATGTGTGCAACAAGGATGATTGTGGCAAACTAACAAGCAAGGACTCATGTCACACAAGACACTCCAAAGAAAACACATATCATGTGGTGAATAAAAATATAACCTCAAATAAATTTACCGATGGATTGAAGACGAAAGAGGGGATGCCTTCCGGGGCATCCCCATGCTTAGGCTTTTTGATATCCTGGAATATGACTTGGGGTGCCATGTGCATCCCCAAGCTTAGGCTCTTGTCACTCTTTATTCCATAGTTCATAAAATCTTAACCCAAAACTTGAAAACTTCAACACAAAACTCAACAAAAAACTCATGAGATCTGTTAGTATAAGAAAAATAAATCACCACTTTAGATAGTGTTGTGAACTCATTATTTATTTATACTAGAAGATTCCCCGCGCGTTGCTGCGGAACATTGTAGTATGCATTGGTTTATAGTTAAATATGAGGAAAAAAGGTTTTGAAAGTAAAGCAAGATCAAACTGGAACCATGGGAGAAAGGCAAGCAAAGAAAATTGGAAATAGTGAACTTCAGTATGCAACAATCAGTTGTAGACTCCGGAATAAGATGACAGGGGTGCACAACTAGTAGATGCAGGTAACTGAGTTCAAAATCTGGTACACATATATACATACCCAGGCTATACCAAAGAAAAATCCACATGTACCTTACGTCTCATGCAACCCATATGTTTAACATAAAATATTTGGCATGGAGAAGAAAGCTCGCTTGATAAAAAATATATATGGAATTGTAATTAAACTGAAAATGTAAGGCAATCAGTGTACATGCTGATTTTGTCAGCGTATAATGTAGTGAAGATATATCATGTTGGTTTCTCTTGGATCAAATGAATAAACATAAAACGATGTACAGATTGAGAAGTAACATATTTTGGAACGATAATTAATAAGGAGGTTACGTCCCCCCTTAGCCTCATGATGAATTGCCATGGTTTTAGTACAGAACTGTGTAGCAGTATCGGATGGGTTAAAGCAACCTGAGAGCAACGTGTGCATAGCTGAATGATAACAGAGAATCACTGACTGAATGTGTTAGAGGAGTACCTGTTGAACTTCTTTTACTCCAAAACTGCAAATTACGATGTACATGTTGAACTACTTTTATTCCAAAGCTGCAAATTATGAACAGGTATAGCAGAATTAAAAAAAATTGAATAGCTCTACCAAAGTAGGGAGTGAAATTTAGTAATTTACATATATAGAATTGTTCAAATGCAAGCCTAATTAGATTTTCAGCAAACGCCTTGTGGACACTCTGTTGTTTGCGTGGAAGTTTCACTGACATATAACCAATCAAGATGATTATTCAATTATCTGTGCAAGTTCAACCCCATGGACGTCGCGTGTCTGGAAAGCCCGGTGCCCGTGATGACGATTTCCTCGACGCCCTCCATCCACCATGGTAGTGTAGGACTTCGCCTGCGTTGGCTGGAAAGAACAGAACAGCGAAGAGTGCCAAGGCAAGAAGAAGGGGGCGGGTGAATGGCAGGGGCGGATGGAACCAGGAGCTTCACCATGGACTCGAAGGTGGCTGGAAGACCGATCGAGGAGGTTATCATCTCATCTTTGCAAGGAAGCTTTGTAGACAAATCTATCAATTTGTGCTATATGTACGGTTCTCCGCACGCGAGGAGTCATGGAGGGTGGACCCATCGGTTCGTTGACTACGATATGATCAATTCTTAGGCTGGATATATATTAGATTTGATGGAGATTGAAGAAGCTGAAGAGGGAGAGGGGATTTAATGAAGATTAGAGAAGACACACATGTGGGACAGTGGGAGGAGGGCAGGAGGTGCGATGACCTGATGGGTAATCAAGAGGTGAATCGGTGTGTGAAGAAACAAAGCGGAGCGCACCAACAGACTTGCGTGGGCCGTGGAGGAGGGAGGTGAAACGCTGGAGGCAAATAGTGGAGGGAAGTGGAGCGACGGATGGAAGCCAAAAGACTGCTTATGGCTCAAATCGTTTCAGCATCAAAAGTATAGATTTATTGCTAACAAATATGTAAAGAAAAATGATGACGTGGTATAGCTGATGCAATGGAAAAAAAGATAGTAACGCTGATGTGGCACGGTGATGAGGTGGATAGGCTGCATGTCAAGAGAAATATAATAGTGGGGATGAACTATTTAGTTATTATAGATTTGTGTAATACATACTGTATTTGTAACTTCTCCATGACTCATACCCCCGATACGACCCATAGATACTCAAAATAATCAAACAACACAAAGAAAACAGAATCTGTCAAAAACAGAATAGTTTATAGCAATCTGTAAACTTCGAATACTTATGAAACAGTTAAATTCTGAAAAATTAGGACAACCAGGAAAATTTGTATATCAATCCTGTTTAAAAAGTTCAAATCAATTTGACGCTTTGAAACATTCAGAAAAATCCTGGACTGAACGCAAAAGTTTCCGTTCTCTACCAAGATCAAATCAACAACTACCATAGATCACCCCAAAGGTTTTACTTAGCTCAAACACTAATTTAAACACAAAAACACAATTAGTACAGAAGTAAGAATGTGACAAACACACCAAAACAGAAGCAAAAAACTGAAAGAAAAATAAAATTGGGTTGCTACCCAACAAGCGCTATTGTTTAACGCCCCTAGCTAGACAAAACGCAATAGATCTAGGTATTTTTCATCTTTGGTATGCAATCCATAAGTATCTCTCATGATAGATTCATAATGTAACTTTATTTTCTTGCTAGGAAAGTGTTCCAATGCCTTTCCTTAATGGAAATTGGAATCTAATATTCCCTTCCTTCATATCAATAATGGCATCAATCATTTTAAGGAAAGGTCTATCAAGAATAATAGGACATGTAGGACTGCAATCTATATCAAGAGCAATGAAATCTATGGGCATATAATTCCTATTTGCAACAATAAGAACATCATTAATTCTTCCCATAGGTTTCTTTATAGTGGAATCCGCAAGGTGCAAATTTAAGGAACAATCATCAAATTCACGGAAACCTAACACATCACATGAAGTTTTTGGAATCGTGGAAATGCTATCGCCCAAATCACACAAAGCATGACACTCATAATCTTTAATCTTTGTCTTAATAGTAGGTTCCCACTCATCATAAAGCTTTCTAGTTATAGAAACTCCAACTCAAGTTTTTCTTCAAAATACTTCATCATAGCATCAACAATATGTTTAGTAAAAGCCTTGTTTTGATTATAAGCATGAGGAGAATTCAACATGGATTGCAACAAGGAAATACAATCAATCAAAGAGCAGCTACCATGATTAAAGTCTTTTAAATCCAAAGGAGTGGGTTCATTGCCATTTAAAGTTTTGACCTCTTCAATCCCACTTTTATCAATCTTAGCATCAAGATTAGAAAACTCGAATCATTGGGACGCCTTTTAACTAAAGCTGACTCGTCTCCAGTCCCATCATTATCAATATTAACATTGGAAAACAAAGATTCAATAGGAGTCACATCTATCACTTTAAGATCTTCATCAATATTATCACTATCATGTTAGCAGAGGGGGCGCTTATGGAATGTAGGCGCTCCCACCTCCACACCCCTCCCTCCGGCGATTCCTAGGCGATCTGAAATTCTAGCCGATGTGCACATTTTTCCCTCCGATCATCAATTCAGGTGATTGCTCACGTTCTTGGAAACATCCTTTTTGATGGGTTCTTTTGGTGGCTCCACTTTGGATCTGGATTTCTCCCATGGTGGCTTTTGCGGATGACGTGTTCAAACATTCTGGCCTTTCCGTGCACCCGATGGATCATCGGCGCTCTTTCATCATGGTGGTTTCCTTTAGTCGGCATTCTTTTCGTTTATCTAATGCTGCTATGGCTGCCGCTCTTGAGTCAGCTATTGGGGGTTGGACCATTGATTTGATGGTGGAATGCATCAAGGACAAGGTTTTCTCATTCAGGGTTTCCTGTAAACAAGTTGGTTTTCTCATTCTTGATCGGCGTTCTTATAAGTGCTCTAGTTTCAAATGTTTCTTCCACCTTTGGGGTAATGGTGGGCCAAATTGGTGGCGTGAATTCAAATTTTGGAAGAAGCAATGTGATGCGGAGTGGATTCTAGTGAGCCCATCCAAGCGACGCTCTACTCTTGGTCTGATGGCAATGCATTCCAGACCGGTCAAATCTGCGTTCAAGTCTGGATCTTCCACTCGTAAGAAACTTTCTTTTGCAACTATGCAGCAGTATGAAGTTTGAAAGGCTATCGGTGCCCTGCCACGTCTGATGAGATTTCTACCCTGCAATATGCTGGTTACAACATGCCACAGCATGAGAAGGTGGTAATTCATCCATCGCCGCCGGCAGAACTCCGGTGGACGATCGCTTCACCGCACATCACCTTTGGAACGGTTCCTCAATTCCCGCCTGTCACCGCGGTTTCCAGGATTCAGGTTTCACCCAACGATTTTTCAGGGAATTTGGTCGCCGGTGATGGCGTGATTGGTTCTGCGACACCCGTCACACCAGCTCTTCGGGGCGGGAACTCTATCCTTCCAAATATTTCGCCAATGGATGTTACACCCGGTTTGAATGAAAGCTCTGCAAATGGGCCGACCCTTGAGAGGCATGCTGATCCGGAGCATGGGCTCTCGCTCCCATCTTCACAAGAGGCCTGGATTTTTTTTGATAATATGACTAATGACATGGTGGCTAAGATACTCTCTTGCACCGTTTGCCGCCGTAAGGGACACATGGCCTCTAACTGCCCAACTAGAGAGATTTGCTCCTCCTGCTGCCGGGTGGGCCACACCAAATCTGAATGTGTTTCTTTTGCAATAGAAAATGGACTAGCTTGGAAACGGAAGAGTCCCCCCCTGTTTCGGATTTTTCGGGAACCTCTACCTGTCCCGAGGATACTGCGCATGCTGCAGAACCGCCCTCTCCCGTCCCATCGCATTCTCCAAGCACGCCATCGCAGCCGCCTCCATTGACGCCTCCGCCTCCATCTTACCCTCCTCCTAAGGCCAACTTC
Source organism: Hordeum marinum (assembly GCA_022496015.1). Taxonomy (NCBI): domain Eukaryota; kingdom Viridiplantae; phylum Streptophyta; class Magnoliopsida; order Poales; family Poaceae; genus Hordeum; species Hordeum marinum. The sequence goes on along the minus strand of CM039675.1, from coordinate 461,708,092 downwards.
GAGCTTGACCCGGAGCGCTACGTCCCCCATGGGAAGCACATCATCAATGGCGGTCCTCACCGTTTTCCCAGAATTATGTCACACCGGTAACTCCTATCGCCCGTCGGCATGAGCAATACCTAGTGGCAGAAGTAATGCCTCCACCACCCACCAATCAGATTGGTCAGGTACGCCAGCAAGTTGTCGAGCTCTTGAACAATCAGGGTTTTCATGTTCGCTCAGCCCAACCTTGGATTGCGGGCGTGGGTCTTTTGGAGTTAAGGGATGCTGGTGAGTGATTTGCCGCCGTTCAGATGGTCCCGCGGGACCTTGGGAACGATTCTTTTGTCCGCTTCATGAAGCATAATGAGGGCGAGGGTTTTCGTTCCGCTTCGGGTTTTCGTCAGGGATGTCTTATGTTTTTAGGAGTTCCACTAGATTTGCAGAACACGGAAGACCTCCGAGCGGCTGTCAACACCTTTGGAGAGTTTCACCACTGGGTCAGTGATGACCCATATCTTATGAGATCAATGGTCTTTGCATCTTTCCCTGATGATGCCCTGGTGCCCCGAAGTGTCACTTTCTCTGAATATGCTACATGGGGTGGGACAAGGGTCTCCTGTTCAGCTGCTGTATACATTCTTGGCGCCAACTTTGCCGAGCAGTTGCCCCAGGATGAAGATCCTATGCCCCTCAATGGTGACCCACATCCTCTGCCGGGGAACCTAGTAAATGACCACCTGATGTTTGCCCTTCCCCCATATCCAGCTATTGGGTGGAATGATGCCCCGCTCCCTCCGATGCCTGAGCACAACCAGGAGCAGAACAATCAGCATGAAGCGGATGGATGGGGTTGGAATGAAGATGCACCCATGGATCATCAGGAGGCTCCGGATCAGGATCAAGAATCCATGGTTATTGATCAACCTGAATCTTCAGAGTCTGTCCAAGTGATGCAGCCAATCAACCCCCAGCAAAACCCTGTTGCAGTTCAGGAGGTGCAGCCACAAGCGCTGGAGTTCAATGCCCTGGCCATTATACCTTACCAGCAACCCATCATTCAGCATATGAATCTGATGGTTGGTATGATAAGAGTGGTTTATTGTCCACCATTACCACCAGTGTTAGCTTGGAAGAGGACTTTTGAAACCTTGATGAATGTCTGTACCACCACGCAAATTCCCAGGGGTCTTTCCATCCTCCCTACCCTGCCTCTGGTTTTATGCAAGCGGTCATGGTCTATTGCTTTTGATGATGTCAACTGGGTCTCCAACATAACCCTCCTGCCAAATGATACGGCTACGTCCTCTACTTCGGCTGGGAACCGGCCTGTTGCCAGGGCCCTCTTTTTTGATAATGCAGGTACTGTCACTCCTACAATCAACTTAGTGGACTACCGACGAGCAGTTCTCCTTCTCAGCTTAGTGTGCTCAGAAAAAGGGCACTCGCAAGAAGCCAACACCAGTTGTCGACTCTGTCGTCCGTAGGTGCACGAGGGGATCTGCAAAGCGGGATGGCTTTAAGCCCATACTGCAGGCACTGCCGGTGCCGCTCCCAAAGAAGAGGAAACCATGCTCCAAGCCACTTCAGCAGGCGGATGCAGAGGCAGTACGATCTGGGGAAGGTGATCAGCATCAAGATCTCCCACCCGCCACGCCCATCAAAGTGATACAAGCTATCGGTGAAGGCCTTGGCATTGCTCCGGAGAAGCTGACTATGGATCTTCTTATGGAAGATCCAGCCAAACTGTCCCCAAGCAAGAATGATGATTAGGACACCTTGTGGATACTTGTTTTCGGGTCTGAACCCCCCTTTAAATTGCTGTCTCAGAATTTGTTATGTTTGCACTTCCGCTGGTTTTTCTGTACTCAGTTACCCTGAACTATGTATGCGCCGGTCGCTATGCGACTGTGCTTTTTCTGCTACAAATCTATGTTGTTATGGATAGTCGTTCAACTAGAAGCTGGCGGGTACTCTATTGGAATGTTCGGGGATTAAATTCTGATGCGCGCCAACGGGCTGTTAGAAACAAGATTGATGAAAGTTCAGCCGATGTAGTTTGCCTACAGGAAACCAAAATGCAACACATTGATCACCGCATTATTAGGAGTTTTTGTCCTAAGCGTTTTGATCGTTTCGTGTATAGTCCATCTTTTGGAGCCTCTGGTGGTTTGATTGTTCTATGGAATTCATCGGTTCTAAATGGTGTGCTCCTAGACACTCGGAGATTTGGTCTCATCATCACTTTTACTTCCAAGCACAATAATGAGAAATGGACTTTGGTTAATGTGTATGGACCATGCCAAGGGAAAGACAGGGACCTCTTTGTCAGTTGGCTATACAACCTGATCATACCTGTTGATGAAAATTGGTTGTTGCTAGGGGATTTCAATTTCATTCGATCCACCTCTAATAGGAACAAGCCTGGTGCAGATATAAATGATATTTTCATCTTTAATGAGATCATAGGTCACCTGGGTTTATTAGAGTTACCCCTTAAGGGCAGATCCTATACATGGTCAAACATGCAGGACCCACCCCTCCTTGAACAATTGGATTGGTTTTTTACTTCTGCCAATTGGATTTCCTGTTACCCTCTAACACAGGTGTTGCCCTGGCCAAAACTGCATCAGATCATGTCCCATGTGTGGCGTCTATCAACACAGCTATTCCCAAAAGCAATCTTTTCAGATTTGAAAATTAATGGGTTGAGCTTTCTGGTTTCCTGGAGTGTGTGGAAAAGCCCTGGAAAGTACCCTCTAAGAAAGGGCACATCACTACCAACATCATGGACAAATTTAAGGCTTTGAGGCAGGCACTTAAGAAATGGCAGACTGGACTCTCAAGAATCAAACATCTGATTGGCAATTGCAATCATGTGATTTTGTCCCTGGACAATCCGGAAGAGATCAGACCACTCTTTAGGCCTGAAGCTAATTTTAGAGTGATTGTTAAGTTACACTTGGAACACCTACTTCATTTGCAGTTTCTCTACTGGAAAAAGAGAGCTACCATTCGGTCTGTCAAAGTAGGGGAGGAGAACACTTGGGTTTTTCATGCTATGGCCATAGAGAGATACAGGAGAAATTCTATTTCCTCCTTGAAGCTTGATGATGGAACTACGACTTCTGATCATGCACAAATTGCCGGATGCTTCTGGTCAGCATATAAAGCCAGGATGGGTCAGTCACATGGAATCAATCTTGTTTTTGATCTTCAATCACTATTACACAAGGTAGATGGGTTGGATGATCTGACACTGCCATCAAGGAGGAAATGGACAGGACCATCAAGGAAATGCCCATTGACAAAGCACCAGGCCCTGACGGTTTCAACGGGTTGTTTTTTAAAAAATGCTGGCATATCATCTGTCAGGACTTCTATACTCTTGCCACAGAATTCCATGCTGGACACGCTAGACTTGAAAATATGAATTCTTCTTACATCGCCTTGGTACCCAAGAAGGGCTCCCCTGAGAAGGTTGGGGATTTCAGGCCCATTTCTTTAACTGGTATGGGGTTGAAGTTTCTCTCCAAGATGACGGCCAACAGGCTCCAGCTGCACATTATGAAGTGCATTCATAAGAACCAATATGGCTTCATTAAATCAAGGACAATTGAAGACTGTATTGGTTGGACTTTGGAATACCTACACCAGTGCCACCAATCCAGAAGACCAATTGTTATTATCAAGCTTGATTTTGAAAAATCCTTTGACTCCATTGAACATGAATTCATCTTTCAGGTACTCAGGAAAAAAGGATTCAATAATAAATGGATTCTTTGGGTCCAATAGTTCCTTTCCTCTAGATCATCCTCAGTGTTGCTCAATGGAGTTCCTGGCAGAAAATTTCAAGGTAAAAAGGGTGTCAGACAGGGAGATCCTATGTCTCCCCTTCTCTTTGCTATTGCAGCAAATTTCCTTCAAACATTGGTTAATGATTTGCTGCTGGCTGGAAAAATCAAGCTGCCAATCCCTTGCCATGAGACAGACTTTCCCATTGTTCAATATGCTGATGACACCCTTATTATTATGCCTGCTGAGGAGTCTCAATTGATGGAATTAAAAGGAATGCTTCTCATGTTCTCTCAGTCCATTGGGCTCCATATCAACTACCATAAATCTGCTATGTTGCCAGTTAATGTATCTCAGGATGACCTGCAGAGGCTAGCTGGGTCTATGGGTTGCAAAGTTGGTACTTTGCCCTTTACATACCTAGTTCTACCTGTTGGCATCACTAGGCCAAAGATTGCAGATTTGAAGCCATTGGTGGACAATATGGAAAGGAGACTCTCTGCCAGCTCCTCCTTCTTGGCTCATGGGGGAAGACTTCAATATCTAAACTCTGCTCTATCCTCAGTACCTATATTTTATATATGCAGTTTGGATATCCCCCCAGGAATAATGAAGCAGTTGGAGAGATTACAAAGGCAGTGTCTTTGGAGAAGAAATGGACAAGACCAAGCTCCTGCACTTGCTTCCTGGAATTTGGTTTGCAGACCTAAAAAGAAAGGAGGCCTTGGTATTTTGAATCTATCAGTTCAGAATGATGCTTTACTCCTTAAACATGCTGATAAGTTTTTTAACAAGACTGATGTGCCTTGGGTCAATCTGATCTGGAATACATGCTACCATGGTAGAATTCCTCAGGAACATCTTTGTGTGGTTCTTATTGGTGGCAGGATATTTGTAAGAGGATGGACAATTACAGAGCTGTCACCTCTATCACACCAAATAAGGGAGACACATTCCTCTTTTGGTTTGATTCCTGGATGGTTGGAGGTTCAAATACACCCCTAGCACACAAATTCCAAAGGTTGTTTTCCTTTGCCATTGATACCTTCTCCACAGCTGAAGAAGTCTTTACTGCCTTTGATGCCAATGAAATGACTAGGTTGTTCCATCTGCCGCTCTTTGAGAGAGCTTTCCAGGAACTGAAGACCCTTCAGGGCCTCCTACAGCAATTGCCAAGGGACCAATCCATGAATGATATTTGGTTGTGGGCAGCTGATGGTAAGGGATACGCAGCCAAGAAATTCTCTTTGCATGTCCACCAGCCCATTGTTTCAAACCCCCATCTCAATTGGATCTGGAAAAGTTGATGCACCATGAAAATCAAGGTGTTTGCATCGATGCTTGTTATGGACAGACTGAATACTCAAGATATGCTTCAACGCAGACACTGGAAAGTCAGAATCCAATTTCTGCGTTCTCTGTCATGCTAGAGTTAAAGAGGACCAGGACCATCTCTTCTTCGACTGCTTGTTTAGCACCAGGGTTTGGAATTACCTACAAATACAATGGCAGGGTGCATCCATGGGGGAAATTATAATAGCAGCCAAAAGAGTTTTTAATCAACCTTTCTTCACTGAAGTTTTCTTCATTGCCTGCTGGAACATCTGGATCATCAGAAATGATAGGGTTTTCAGGAATGAACGACCCACCTTCAGGAGATGGAAGGCAGCTTTTGTTACTGATATATCCTTGTTAGCTCATAGAATTAAGCCTAGCTATAGGGATGACCTACTAAAGTGGGTTTCCTTTTTACCTCCTTGAGATTAGGTTAGTCTTCCTAATGCTCTAACTCTGTAACTTTAGAGATTAGATTTTTCCTTGTAATCTATTATATGCAATAAAACAAAAGGTTGTGGGGTGCTCTCCCCTACAGTAGTTGGTCAAATATCATCACTAGAACATACTTTTTCAAGCCATTCATGCTTAGCACGAACTGTAGCGGTTCTCTCCTTACACTCATCAATAGAAATTCCCATAGCTTTTAAAGACTCATTAATATCATGCTTGGGTGGAATAGATCTAATTTTTATAGAATCAATCTCAAGAGAAATTTTATCAACGTTCCTAGCCAAATCATCAATCTTGAGCAATTTTTCTCAATCATAGCATTGAAACCTTTTTGCATACTAATGAATTCTTTAATATTACTCTCAAAATCAGAGGGTATCTTATTATAATTTCCATAAGAATTGCTGTAGGAATTACCATAAATATTAGAGGAATTACTAGGAAACGGTCTAGTGTTGAAATTACCTCTATAAGCGTTCTTACCAAAATTGTTCCTACCAACAAAATTCACATTCATTGATTCATTATTATTTCCAATAAAAGAAGACAAAGGCATATCATTAGGATCAATAGGAGCACTCTTACTAGCAAACAATTTCATCAATTCATCCATCTTTTCACTCAAAGTATCAATTTCTTCAATAGCGTGCACTTTTTTTACTAGTAGGAGATCTTTCAGTGTGCCATTGAGAGTAATTTTCCATAATATTATCTAGGAGTTTAGTAGCTTCTCGTAATGTGATTTCCATAAAAGTTCCACCCGCGGCGGAATCTAAGAGATTCCTAGAAGCAAAATTCAATCCAGCATAGAAAATTTGTATAATCATCCATAAACTCAAGCCAGGCGCGGGGCAATTCCTAATCATAAGTTTCATCCTCTCCCAAGATTGTGCAACATGTTCATAATAAAGTTGCTTAAAATTCATTATATCATTCCTAAGGGAGATGATCTTAGCGGTTGGAAAGTAGTTGGAAATAAAAGCATCTTTACTATTTTTAGGCAAAGATGAAAACAAAGTTTTAGGACTATCTCGTAGTGAGAACGGAAATAGCTTCAATTTAACAATATCATTATCCACATCTTTTCTCTTTTTCATATCACACAACTCAACAGAAGTATTTAGATGGGATGCGGCATCTTCATTAGCAAGGCCGAAAAATTGTTCTTTCATAACAAGATTGAGCAAAGCAGCATTAATTTCGTAAGATTCCACACTAATGGTGGGAGCAATCGGAGTACTAATAAAATCATTATTATTAGTATTGGAAAAGTCACAAAACTTGGTACTCTCTTGAGTCATCATGACAAAGCAAGCAATCAAGCACTCAAGCAAGAAGCAAACGAGGAGACAAATGAAAAAGTGGGAAAGGCAAATCTTTTTGAAAATCGTTTTAGAAGTTGGGGAGAGGAAAACACGAGGAAAATGGCAAGTAATGTAAATTCAAGAGATGAGTTTGTGGTAGGTACTTGGTATTCTTGACTTGCTATGTATCTCCCCGGCAACGGCGCCAGAAATCCTTCTTGCTACTTCTCGACCGTGCGTTGGTTTCCCGTCAAGAGGTAAGGTTTGATGCAGCAAAGTAGATAAATATTTCCCTCAGTTTTTGAGAACCAAGGTATCAATCCAGTAGGAGATACAAACAAGCCACCAATAGATATACCTACACAAGGAATCAAACTCTTGCACCCAACGCTATAAAGGGGTTGTCAATCCCTTCACGGTTATTTGCAAGGATGAGATCTAGTAGAGATAGATATAATATGGTGCTTGAACGGAAAGTAAAAATAAAAGAAAAAACAAAGAAGCAAGTATTTTTGGTGTGTTTTTGGTTTTAGATCTGAAAATATAATATGGAAAATAGACCCAGGGGCCATAGGTTTCACTAGATAGCTTCTCTCATGATGGCAAGTATTACGGTGGGTGAACAAATTACTGTCGAGCAATTGATAGAAAAGCGAATAATTGTGAAGATATCAAAGGAAATGATTATGCATATAGGCATCACGTCCATGACAATTAGACCGAAACGATTCTGCATCTACTACTATTACTCCACACATGGACCGACTCTTGCCTGCATCTAGAGTATTAAGTTCATGAAGAACAGAGTAACGTGTTAAGCAAGATGACATGATGCAGAGGGATAAACTCAAGCAATATGATGAAAACCACATCTTTTTACCCTTGATGGCAACAATACAATACGTGCCTCGCTACCCCTGCTATGTCACTGGGTGAGGACACCGCAAGATTGAACCCAAAACTAAGCACTTCTCCTATTGCAAGAATTACCAATCTAGTTGGCCAAACCAAACAAATAATTCAAAGAGGCTTGCAAAGATATGAAATCATGCATATATGAATTCAGGAAAGACTCAAATAATATTCATGGATAATCTAAACATAAACCCACAATTCATCGGATCTCGACAAACACACCACAAAAGATTATTACATCGGATAGATCTCCATGAAGATCATGAAGAACATGGTATGGAGAAGCAAAGAGAGAGAAGAAGCCATCTAGATACTAGCTATGTACCCATAGGTCTATGGTGAACTACCCACGCATCATCAGAGGGGCAATGGAGTTGATGTAGATGCCCTCCATGATCGAATCCCCCTCCGACAGATACCAAAAAAGGCTCCAAGATTGGATCTCTCGGGAACAGAGGCTTCTGGCGGCGGAAAAGTGTTTTCGTGGATTGTTTGATAATGATGGAATATTTGGGTATTTATAGGCCGAAGATTAGGGTTAGAGGAGGTGCCAGGGGCCCACAAGCCTGCCCGGCACGGGGTACCCCTCGCCGTGGCAAGCGGGCTTGTGGCCCCGTGCAGCTCCTCTGCCTTGGTTCTCAAGTCTCATGGTTTCCATATTTTCCAGAAAAATCTTTCCGGAGGTTTTATTACGTTTGGACTCCGTTTAATATTCCTTATCTCCGAAACTCAAAAACAAGGGGAAAACAGAAACTGGCACTGGCTCTAGATTAATAGGTTAGTCCCAAAAATAATATAAAATAGCATATTAATACATATAAACATCCAAAACAGATAATATAATAGCACAGAACAATAAAAAATTATAGATATGTTAGAGACGTATCAGGCTCCCACGAAAAAAGAGAAGAAGAAGAAACCAGGCCAGGCTGGCATCCACTTCAGGGGCCAACGTGATGCCGCATCCAAGGATACCCCCGCCTCCTCAAGTCAGGAGGAGGCTGAGGAGGAGGAAGAGGAAGAAGAGGAGGAAGAGGAGGAGGCCGAGTACGAGGGCAAGGGGGAAGGTAATTCCCCCCGTGCCAGGAAGAGAGCGGTGTCTTCGGATGCTCCAGAGTAGGTCCCTCCTCCTCTCGTGAAGAGGGTGCATCAGGCGCAGGTGATTCTGACCGACAATAGTTCATACTAAGACACCGTGTCCGAAGACCTCGAGGAGGTTCCGTGAAGGAGCCTACGGGTCAAGCCTCCTCCAAAATGGTTAGGATCCAAAGACCCTCCCATTCATTACGAATAGATTTAGATCTTGCTAACATGCTGGTTATTGGCTTTGCAGACCCCGCGCGTCACCCCCACCGATGTGATATTGGACGGGGAGACCCCACCTGCCAAACTTGAGGAGAGCCGGGATGCCTCGCATCCCACCACTCCGGGTGCCACGAGGGGCACCGTGGAGGTGTCATCCCAGCATGCTCCTAAGGAGTCGGACACCGGTGGCAGGGAGGACAACACCATGGCCGAGGCTAACGCTTCGACCACCAAACACCAAGGAGCGACACCCCACCGAGACATTAAGGAGGTTGGACGAGCAGGTGGCCAGTCTCGTCCGAGGACCTCTCGGGAGCGCAAGACGCCTCCGGAGGAAACGGTTCAAACCCCGGTTGGTGATCGGGAGATTCGATCATCGCCGGCTCCACCGAGCACTGGGTGGCCGATGATGGAGGAGGCTCTATCAAGCTCCTCCCTTTCCGAAGAGCACCGCACCCTTATGGGTTCGGTGTTGCAGAGCATTCTGTCCGTTGATAACGGACTGAAGGAGGCCTTCAAGGGTCTCCTATCGGGTTTTCAAGTAAGTCACCTGATGTTCTTATTTGCAATTTTCTTATTTATTTCTTTTATATACATGGCAGCCCCCGAGCCCTAGGTGAGGTGAAAAACTCACCAAGGGGTCACTCATCTATCCGATTATGGACTAGATACACTTTATGTATCCAGCATGTTAGGATAACTCCTAATAAGGTCCAATCAACTGTATGTGTAATGCAGGCTTCGTCATCGGCGGCGGCAATAAATGGCGCCGAGCTGGACAAGCTAAATCCAAAGCTTAAGCACTCCAAAGATGGAGTTGAGGCCCTTAACAGAGGTTTCAACGAGGCCCAAGGTATGTCAAAACAAAATCTGAATTCCTTTATTTGAACTCCATCGTCTGAATACTGTCAATGCAGCCTTTTCACATTGTATGATGTACACGCAGCTTCGACAAAAGAGATGTAGAGGCTCAAGGCCGAGCTCCAATGCGTGAAGGACGAAGCGGATGCCGAGAGGGCGGCTACTAAAGAAACGGTTGTCACCCTTTCTGCCATGCGAGCCACTAGGGCAAGCATGAGGCTCGGGTGGCGGAGGTCCAACAGGAGCTCAGGGACGCCAGTGAAAAATGCGAGGCCTTGGAGCAGAAGAATTAGGCGAGCTCAGCCGAACTATCCACTTTAACAGCCGAACTCCAGAAGGAGCGGGTGGACAGACGGTTCTACGAGGAGCAAGTGCGCCAAGCCAAAGATATAACAAATGGTAAGCCATACTCACGAAAGTGCATATTCGGGGATAGCAAATTCGAATTGCTTACCCAGGTGTGGCGATCCTCGGGCACCTCCTCCAATATCCAGAAGAGCGCGGCGGACACCAATCAGCTGTTTGTCTCGCAGGTAGAAGGAGATGAAACTCGGCTGTTCTGGGCATAGTTCGGAGCCCCCGAGCATCCGCCTCTTCTAGTGGAGCAGCTGAAACAGCTGATGGAACTACACCAGATGGCGGAGCTGGCTATGAAGAACCTGTACATCCGCTTATGGCCTTGCGAGCCGCTACCAGGCAACTACTTTGGGTTGGTACAGAGGTTGATTGCTGCTTTTCCCTGCCTCGACACCGTCAAGCGCACCTCCTGCATCGAGGGAGTCGCGATGGCCCTTGCAAGAGCGAAGGGGCACTGGCCGGGGCTAGATCCAATCAAGGTAGCCACCGCCCCGCCACCTCCCGGGAAGGAGCATAGACGCCCCAAGATACACTTTGATGCAGTGATGGAGAGTTCTCGTGTGATAGCGTCCCAGTTTCCGGGCGATCATTTATTTTAATGAACTGTAGTGCGTCCGAAGACCTGTCCAAACTTTTGATGATATTACTTATTGTTCTTGTATGGTTTTGCATTCCTTTATAACTCCTATGTGACCGTTTAATACTAAAATATGCGAGTCATTGGCTTTAGCCCCCATGTAGATACTACATGGGGTGTCTATGCCAATGCACTATGTCCCTTAGCCGAATTATCAGAACCCGAAGGCGGTACAGTGTGACAGACTAGGCAATCAGACTATAGTGCTTTATTTCTTTCACTTAGCCATAGGGGTGCGAAAAGGACTACAGGAAGCGTACGATTAGCCACCAAAGTGTTGTGATGTTCAGACGAACCATGGCCAAAGCTGGTATCACAATGTTTGCATAAAAGGTCAAATTCCTCGTATAACACGGAATAACCGATTATGAGGATTGAAGTATAATACTTCCAGCTTGGGTTCACAGATCGAATCTCGCATACTATGACAGTCAGTTTCCGGCTTTCTCCCTTGAGGTGCTTGACCAGACTATCCGGAACCACAATCGCAGGGGTGCTCCCTTTGCCCTTCTAGCCGAACTAGCGAAACGTAAAGGGGCAAGCATAGGAGCCGGGCAAACCAACTATTGAGCCAAGACATAGCTCAAAACCAATGCATATAAAGCTAACACCAAGACGCCAAACGCATGATAGAATGTACATAAGGCGATTTGTTTTTAAACTCGAGCCCTCGATCTATTAGCCGGTTGCCTCGCATCATACCGAACAGGTCCACGAGAAGAGGGAGAAAGGTGAAAATATGCGCCGAAAAAGGACAGATGAGGCAAACTTGTGCCAGACAATTTATATTTTTCTCAACAACTCTTATAGCTCGGATTGCCGAAGCAACTGTTTATAGGTATGTGAAAGAAAAAATTATACGGGTGTTGTGGTACCAGGGGTGTTCGATTGATAACCTGACATCCTCGATATGCCCCGTTGCTAGTTGACTCCTGCTCTTTGATGTACCTTGATGGGTGTTAGTGTTCGGCGAACGGATCTCGCAAACAAGGTCTTGAGAGGCCGCCGAATTGTAGGTGAGCTTTACGCCATAGGCAGGTTCTTTAGGAGCACCTGCATTTTGTCCGAAGACGTGTTCAGGGTAGGGGTTCGGGCAAGCTAAACACCCATCTTTATTTCCCCACTGCTACCCATGGAATTTTAAGTGCGAATTTGTGCCTCCTTGGCACGTACATTGCTGGTCTTAGGGTTGTGTCGTGGGGGGTGAGTCGCTATTGAATGGAGGAGGAAGGATCTGAGTTTTCGATATGAAGCCGAACTCGTTTCCCAGCCTTCTGTGCCTTTATGGTGGATGTCGGAACTTGCTGATCTTCTTTGTAGCTGAATTCGGCCACTAGGGCCAGTGCATGTTCCTCGGTTCGAAGGGAGCGCTCTGTATTGTCGTTAACACTAATGACCCCCTTGGGGCCCGACATCTTGAGCTTGAGGTATGCGTAATGTGGGACTGCGTTGACACGAGCGAACGTTGTCTGGCCAAGCAGCGCGTGATAGCCGCCGCGGAACGGCACAATGTCGAAGATCAAGTCTTCACTGCAAAAGTTATCGGGCGAGACGAACACAACTTCCAGGGTTACGGAACCCGTACATCGAGCCTCAACACCTTGGATCACACCTTTGAAGGTAGTGCTACTGGGTTTGATCCTTGATGGATCTATGCCCATCTTTTTCACCGTATCTGAGTAAATCAGGTTAAGGCTACTTCCTCCATCCATTAGTACTTTTTTGAGGTGATACCCATCTATAATGGGGTCTAGGATGAGGGACGCCGAACCCCATGACGGATACTGGTCGGGTGATCGTGCCGATCAAAGATGACGGGTATGCCGACCATGGGTTGTACTTCGGGGCTATGGGTTCCACAGCGTAGACCTCCCGAAGGGCGCACTTACTCTCCTTCTTAGGTATATGGGTGGCGTATATCATATTCACCGTTTTGACTTCGGGAGGAAATTTCTTCTGTCCGCCACTAATTCTACCCCGAGGCTCATCCTCGTCCTCGCTGCGAGAGCTTTTGCCTTGGTCCTCGGGTGTTATCTTTCCAGCCTGTTTAAACACCCATCAATTGCATTGTGTGTGGTTGGCGGTCTTCTCTGGAGTCCCATGGATTTGGCAAGGCCTTTCCATGATCTTCTCCAGCTGGGTGGGTTCGTCGCGATTGCCTTTAGGAGGCTTCTTCCGCTGCCCACGTCGGGAGTTGCAAAATCCGGCGTTTACATCCGTGTCATCGGCATCGCTATTATTGTGTCAGTGCTTATTCTTATTGCGCTTTGGTTTTCCGTTGCCATCCTAGGCTTCAGAGGCTACGGGATCTTCGGAATTGTGGATGTGTCTTGCTAGCCAATTGTCTCCGTCCACGCAAAAGTGGGCCATGAGGGAAGTAAGGGCGGACATGGTCCGAGGTTTATCCTGGCGAAGCTCGCGGGCTAGCCATTCGTCTCGAATATTGTTTCGGAAGGAGGCTATGGCCTCAGCATCTAGACAATCGACAATTTGGTTCTTCTTAGTCAAGAACCGATTCCAGAATTGCCGAGCAGACTCGCTTGGCTTCCGGACGACGTTGCTGAGATTGGAAGAGTCCCACGGGCAAACATAGGTTCCCTGGAAGTTAGAGCAGATCGCATCTTCTAGGTCTTCCATGCATCCAATGGAGTTTTCGAGGAGGCTATTTAACAAGTGCCGAGCTGTCCCCTTAAGATTAAGAGGTAGATATTTGATGGCATGGACATTGTCTCCTCGCGCCATGTGGATATGGAGGAGGAAGTCCTCAATCCATACAGTTGGGTCAGTAGTCCCATCATACTATTCTATATTCGCAGGTTTGAACCCCTTGGGGAATTGATGTCACATTACCTCATCTGTGAAGCATAGTTGGTGAGCGGCGCCTTTGACCCGTGCTATGTCATGCGTGTATTCGGCGTCTGTGTGGGCCCGGTTGTGTTCCTGGACTCTGTTGTTTTGTTCGAACCATGGTCTATACCCGCTCCGTCTATCGAGTGAGTATTCTCTGGATCCAAAGATGGATCTTGTACGGCCTGCTCTGTGATCTAGGTCATCTCGCAGGTCAAACCTGTCATTAGGCTCTAATGGATCCTTACCCCGTGTTCGGGGCATTGCCGGTATATAACTAGTGTCGTCAGCCGTCTTGTCCCGCCCGCGAGGGGGCCGGTCTGGCTTGCCATATGGAGTACGGTTCAGAGACGGAGTATCAGTGAGTTGATCATCGAATTGCGGCCACAGCCTCCTTTGTGGGTAGCTTTTGGGCTGGTCCGATAGACCGGTGCCGTATACTTCCTCAGCTGAGAGGACTTTTGTCCATCGATCATTGAGGTCATCCTGTTCGGCTTTGAGTTGCCGTTCTTTAGCTTTCAAGCTGCGATCCGTTGCTATGAGCTGCTGCCTGATTTCTTCCTGATCTTAGAGGTTATCAGGGATGTACTAGTTATCGTCTTTCAGTATATCTTCCTCCTCGACGGGGGAAGATAATTATCATCCTCGGAGTCGTTGACGTTATCGGGGTTGTTCTGGTCCTCAGTCCCTTCCGGACCCTCTAACGGGTGTTTGGGGATATCGGGATTGACATGGTCAGCAAGGGTATTACGGTCCCCATTGCTGATAATAGCTTTCCTTCCCTTTTTGCCTTTGGATCGCTTATGCAGTTTCCGGCGCCTTGACGGCTCATCGCCCGACTTGTCGCCATCATAGTTAGGCGTTCTATCACCATTAGCAGGAGGAGTATCTACCATGTAGACATCATATGTGGAAGTGGTAGCCCACCTCCCGGTGTTAATGGGGGTGGGAGCACGGTCCTCTTGATCCATGTATTCTACCTCCTCGAAGGCATAGTCTAGCATGTCGATTAGATCTTCGACAATGGCTATCAAGTGGGTGGTGGGTGGGTCGAAAAATTCGTCCTAACCCACACCATAACCGAACTTAGCATAGATCGGGGTCGGAGCGTTGGTGATCTTCATCGACGAGATCCGATCTAGGGCCTCATCAATCGCTGAGGGCCCGATTGGATCAAGCTGTTCGTAACATGCGGAGTTAACCTCCAAGGCGTCCAGACATGGGGAGTGTTCGGTGAGAACATGTGTCCGGTCATCTGGCTCAATGAACGGACCAGGATAGGAGATCGGCCCATCGCCATGGGTGACCCAATTGGCATGTCCGAACAAATGGCTCAAGGTTAAGGCCTCAGAATTCTCGGGTGCTACAGGAGAAGCTACGAGCCCGGTTAACGAAAAGTCATCCCAAGAGTCTACAGAGAACTCTAAGTTTCCGAATCTGACCTCTCAATTAGGGGCGAAGCTCTCAGCACGGCCTAGATGGCCAGTGGGATCAGCATGCAACACAATGCTGCCGAAGGCGAAGCTCTATCCAGGACAAAAGTGTCCATGTTGCGGACCTCTTCGTTGATGTCAAGGTGAGACATCGATTCCATCTTGCTCACAGAGGAAATCTATGTCACATCCCTAGCTACATGTCATAGGATAGCATGTGTGTGCATCATGTTTAAATTTTGCATCAACATGAAATGGGGCTAAAAGAAACCCCAAGCTCATATTTGAATCAAGTTAATTCAAAGTTGTGAAAACTCAACAAATTCAATATGCCCTTACAAAATGTTCCCTATGTCTCATAATTATGGACATGATTATAACAAGGGCCATTTTAAATATTTGAACAACTATAGCAATATAAAAAAATGAGAAAGCCTCTTAAAATGCCAAATAAAGCATTATCATTATTTTATATTTCAAAATATCCTGAAACTTTTTATTGGAGTTTGAAATATTCAAACTTGATATTACAAAATATTTGGGATATTTTATAAAAGTATTTGTACCTGAAAAGAAAATAAAACAAATGTCAAAATTAGAAAAAAAAAGTAAAAGAAAAAAAGGGAAAGGAAGATACCTAGGCCCAGGCCAGGCCGGCCCACCTGGCCCAGGGAGGTCGTCGTCCTCCTGGCGGCCAGGAGGACAGGCGTGTGGCCAGAGCATGCGCGCGGGCGTGCCTCCATGCCGTCAGCTGCCTGCCTGCCTCCCCCTTGCCAACGCGACGGGGATCAGCTCAGAGAGCCGTCCCCATCGCCCTCTCCCTCTCGCTCTCGCTCGCCTCTCTTCCTCTCCCCCTGTGTCGCCATGGACCCTGAAGCGCCGCCGCGTAGCGCCATCGCTCTAGCCGCTCCCCTGCCTCGCTAGGTAGCTCGAGAGCTCCGCCTCGTCGCCCTCTTCCTTCTCGCCAAGCCGCACATCGTCGGGAGCTCCCCATTGCCGCATCACCGTCGTCTTCAACCTCTGGCCGCCGGCAAAGAAATGAAGCTCGCAGCTACTCCAGGCCTTCCCCGAGCCCGCTCTCGACGCTGCTGCAACCGCCATGAGCCCATGGTCCTTTTCCCCCTTTCCCCCTTCGATAGGTCGTTCTAGCGCCGGATCCTCTCGGGTCCGAGAGCTCCTCACCGTCGGCGAGGACGTGGCCGTCGCTATAGCGGCCAAAGCTCGCACATGAGCACGTAGTCATGCTTAGGATGATCCCAGGCAGCTCTAGGAACCCTCAGGTGGCTCGTTCGAGCTCCGTCTCGATGAACCCATGCTCGCCCGAGCTCCGGCAGGCGTCATGCTCATCATCGGCGCCGATTCCGGCCAACCCAACCCCTGGGAGGTGTCGGGCTCGACGCGCGTGAGCGAGCAGAGTAGATCGGTGTCGTCCGCCATCCGTTTGGTCACCAGAGGAGGAATCCCGACCCCCTCCGCCGTCCCTGACGTCGCGGGCGGCTCAATGCCGACGAGTCAACCAGTTTGACCACCAGGGGTTTGACCCACTAACCAACAGGGCTCAATGCCGGGCCGTGTTAGTCAAATCTAGGTTAATAATTTAATTAACTAAATTAATTAAGTTAATGGCCCACTGACCAGTGGGCCCTACCCTAATCTAATTAGTAATTAGTTAAATGACTAACCCTGTTTGTGACTTGGTCACTGACCAGTGGGTCCCACTAGTCTGGTTTGACCTGGCTGGTCAGCTGACCTGCTCACGCCATGATGACGTCAGGCTGATGCAATAAAAGAAATTTCTAGTTTTAAAATAATTCCAGAAAACTTTTAAAACATCAAAAATTCATATAAATTAATCTGTAACTCAGATGAAAATAATTTATATATGAAAATTTATCAAAAAAATCTAATGCATCTAATGGTGCTATTATCATGCATGTTAGAGAAACATATGTAGAAGAACATTGACATTTGCTAATAGGTTAATATATGGAATTTGAAATGTAGAACGATTTTGAACCTATATTCAAACTCACTTCAAATTAACTTGGACAATAGCTGCATCAGATCATCCATACAAGCTGCCATGTCATGATCATGCATTATATTGTTGCACTTGCGTGTATTGATTGCTATTTATCTGCATTACGGTAGGCTCTGCTTTTGAGCATACCCCTGAGTATTCCAATGAAGGAGAGAACCTTTCCGCTACCCAGCAAGGCAAGCAACCCCCTTGATCATTCTGATAATATCCCACTCTCTCGCTCCTGCTCTTGTTTATTGCGTTAGGACAAACGTTCACTTGTCTGTCATACACGATAGATGAACCTATTCTTTTGCATGACCTGTCATTGTCACAGTAAATAGCTAAACCTTGCAACCTAGCATACCTGGTAGATGCTTGTGCCATGATCTGCTTAGCTTACTTTGCCTGCTATGCATGCTATGCTTAGAGTTGTGTCAGGTCTGTTTCATCTGGGTGATGAACTGGAGTGAAACCATGTTGTTCTGATGTGGTAAGCTTATGATGAACTCGATTTGGTATAGGTAGCGATGAGAGGCTATGTAGGAGTACATAGCGGGTTGTCTCATTGGGACCGTCCTTAGGAACTGAGTTCTGTGTTTGTGATCCAAGACTAGATACTACGACACGTTGGGATACTTAATTGACCCTCTCGACTTATCAGTCGCTTAGTCCTTAGTCCAGGTGTTGCAAGTAGTTTCTGGTGTTTATAGCATGTTGGAGGCCGTGCGTAGCGCTGACCCTAGGGGTGGGTTATGACGCGGTAGGCCATGACACAGTGTACCAAGGGTCACCCAAATGGTGGGCTTGGGAGCCCTGCGCACATCGTTTGGGGCCGTAGCGGAAACTTCAGCCGGACTTTCGTGCGGGTTCAGTCTCAAATAGGCGATAGCCTAGACTAGAGGTCTTATGTGATTGACGGTCGTGGCCGACTCCCTCGCTAGGCTTCCGCTTGAAGGTTGCTAAGGTGCATGGTTTTAAGAGCACACGGTGATAAGTGGCGAGAGCGTGTGTGAAGAAGTACACCCCTGCAGGGTATGAAACTATTCGAATAGCCGCGTCCTCAGATATGGAATACTTGGATAACTTGTGTTGTTCATAGATAATCAGATGGATACTCATAAAAATATCAAGTCAACTGTGAGTACCGTGGATGGCACTCTCGTGGGAGATAGAAGTGAATCCATGGTGGTGTATTGATGTGGAGTTAGTGGACTCGTGTGCGATATCTAAAATCTAAACAAAGAGTTAAAATTGTGTAGTGTAGGTTAGCCCTGAGTCAAAGCTGGCATTGCTGCATAAACTCCACCACTCCCCCTATTGATACATGAGCATGAATAGACTAGGTCTGTTTTAAAGACTTGCTAAGTACGTTTGTACTCACATTTTCTTAATAAATGTTGCAGATGAGACCCAGGACCCATCAGGTGGGTTCTTTCTAGATGTCGATGATGCCGAATAGCTAGTATCCCAGCTACGACCTATGCCCTGTGGCGGGCTGTAGATAGTCAGGCCATGTGCCTTTTTACCCTTTCATATGTCTGTACTCAGATAGCTTATGCTTCCGCTTGGTTTGTATGAACTTGTTTGTATGACTTGAGTGTTGGGTCATGTGACCCCTACCTGTAAGAACATGTCATGCAAGGCTCGTCTGAGCCCCTTAAATAAAAGTTGTTGTATGGTTATGTTGTGATGCCATGGTTGTATCTATGCATATCAGGCATGTCGTGCGTACGTGTGGCGTGCAACGGTATGTATGGGATCCGACACCTAGTCGTGTGCCTTTAGTAGTACTCTTTATGGGAAACTGCCTCTTTGTGCTTCCATCGAGCCACCGTAGCTTGCTACTGCTCCGGACACATTCATTGACCGGCATGTATCCTTCTTTGTTGTTGTGTCTGTCCCTTCGGGGAAATGTCTCGCAGTGTAATGGAGTCCCTATAGCCTGCTACGACTCGTCTACTTGCAGGGATGGCATTTATGTCTCACGGCGTAATGGAGTCCTTGTAGCTTGCTATGACTCGTCTACACACGCTTGAGGCCGACACCTGCATTGCTGGGTCACGTATGCCTGTTTCCGTACGGATGTGTCACTTGGGTCCTATGACTAGTCATGTCGGCCCGGGTTCTCTGTCGTTTGATTGCCAGCGACATGTTCACATATGTGGGCCGAAAGACGCAAACGGTCCCGACTAAGGTAAGGCTGCAACTATGGAGCTTACCGTGCGTGAGGCTGCAAAGTGATGTGATATGTTACAGTCTGGATTCATATGACTTAGGATCGGGGTCTCGACACTCTAAACGAAAGCACCAATGTCGGTGTCAAAATAGGCGGATCTCGGGTAAGGGGTTCCGAATTGTGAGACTAGAACCAATGGTAACAGGAGATGAAGGGGACACAAATTTACCCAGGTTCGGGCCCTCCCATGGAGGTAATACCCTATGCCCTGCTTAGTTGTATTGATGATATGGGGGTTACAAAGTTGGTCTACCTCGAGATCGAATAGCTAACCCTAGATGGGTTGTTCTCTCTATACCCTAAAATCCTCCGGCTTATATAGACGCCGAGGATGCCTAGGGTTTACACATGGTTGGTTACACGCCGAAGAGATAAACATGCCTATTTGCTATATCAAATGTGGAGCACAAGCCGTGCTTCCCGAAGATTCCACCTTGGAGACTCGGCCTTCAAGTATTCCTGTGTTCTATAAGTAGCCCATATAGTCCGTCCCATAAGAATAGAACGACTTCCCGAGGACCCCTTAATCCAGGAATCCCTCAGTACCCATCGATAATGGGGTCTAGGACGAGTGCGGCTGAACTCCCATGAGGGATACTGGTTGGGTGATCACGTCGAACGAAGGTGATCGGGTACGCCGACCAGGGGTTATACTTCGGAGCTACATGCTCTATAGCGTAGATGGCATGAAGGGCGTGTTTCCTCTCCTTCTTTAGTATAAGGGTGGCATACTGTTTTGACCTCTGGAGGGAATTTCTTTTGTCCGCCACCAATCGGACCCCGAGGATCATCCTCGTCCTCGATGCGAGGGCTCTTTCCTTGATCCTCGGGTGGGAGCTTGCCGACCTGTTTAAACACCCAACAGTTGTGGTGTGTGTGGTTGCCAGGCTTCTCTTGGGTCCCGTGGATTTGGCATGTCCTTTCCACGATCTTCTTTAGTGGGGTTAGTCTGTCATGATTGCCTTTAGGACGCTTCTTCCACTGGCCAGGTCTAGAATTGTGGAAGCCGACGTTAACAACCGTATCATCGGCATCACTGTTGTTGTGCCGGCGCTTGTTCTTGTTGTGCTTGGGTTTCCCGTTGTCGTCCCGAACTTCAGAAGTTTCAGGGTCTTCGGAGTTGTGGCTGCATCGTGCTAGCCAATTATCTTCGCCCATGCAAAAGAAGATCATGAGGGAAGTAAGGGCGGACATAGTCTGAGGTTTATCCTGGCCGAGCTGGCGAGCCAGCCATTCATCCTGATTATTATGCCGGAAAGAGGCTATTGCCTCAGCATCCGGGCATTCGATAATCTGGTTCTTCTTGGTCAAGAACCGGTTCTAGAATTTGCGCACACACTCTTTGGGCTTCTTTACAACGTTGCTTAGGTTGGAGGAATCCGGCGGCCGAACATAGTTGCCTTGGAAGTTAGATCGGAATGCATCCTCTAAGCCTTCCCAGCATCTGATAGACTTTTCGGGGAGGCTGTTTAACTAGTGCCGAGCTGGCCCCTTGAGTTTTAGGGGGAGATATTTTATGGCGTGGAGATCATCTCCTCATGCTATGTGGATGTGGAGGAGGAAGTCCTCAGTCCATACGGTTGGATCAGTTGTCCCATCGTACTATTCAATGTTCATGGGTTTAAACCCCTCTCGGAACTGATGTTGCATCACCTCATCCGTGAAGCACAGAGGGTGAGCAGCACCTCGAACCTGAGCTATGTCATGCCTCTATTCAGCGTCTGTCCTAGCTCGATTACGTTCCCGGCCTCTGTTATTGCGATCGAGCCATGGTCTATACCCTTCCCGTCTATCGGGTGAGTAGCCTCGGGATCTGAAGATGGATCTTGTGCGACCTGCTTTGTAGTCTAGGTCACCTTGTAGGTCGAACCTTTCACTGGGATCTAATGGCTCCTTCCCCGTCTTCGGGGCATAGCTGGTCTATAACTGGTGTCGTCAGCCATCCTATCATGCCTGCGAGGAGGGCGGTACGGCTTGTGGTATGGGGCATGTTTGGAAGATGGGGTATCAGTGAGCTCGTCGTCGAATTGCGGCAGCAGCCTTCTGCATGGATAACTCATAGGTTTGTCCGACAAACCGGTACCATATCCCTCCTTAGCTGAGAGGACTCTTGTCCATCGATAGTTGAGGTCATCTTGTTCGGCTTTAAGTTGTCGTTCCTTCGCTTTCAGGCTGCGGGCCGTTGCTATGAGCTATTGTCTGAACAGTTCCTGATCTTCAGAGTTATCAGGAATGTCTAGGTCATAGACTTCCGAGATGTCCTCCTCCTTGACGGGAGGTAGGTAATTGCCATCCTCAGAATTATTGAAGTCGTCAGGGTTGCTCTGGTCTTCAGGCCTTTCCTGACCCTCTAACGGGTGTTCAGGGATATCGGGATTGTCACGGTCCTCAGGGGTATCTCCGCCCCCGGTGCCGATAATGGCTTTCCTTCCCTTTTTGCCTTTGGACCGCTTATGTGGTTTCCGGTGCCTTGACGGTGCATCGCCCGACTTGCTGACATCGTTATTAGGTGTTTTGTCACCAGTAGCGGCAGGGGTGTCTACCATGTAGACATCATATGTGGAGGTGGCGACCCATCGCCCTGTATTGACGGGGGTTGGGGCACAATCTTCTTCATCCATGTATTTTGCCTCGTCGGAGGCATAGTCCAACATGTCGGTTAAGTCTTCGACTATGGCTATGAAGTGGGTGGTGGGTGGGTTGAAAAATTCGTCCTGGCCCACTTTATGGCCGATCTAAGCATAGATCGTGGTTGGATCGTTGGTGCTTTTCATCGACGATGTCAGGACCCCGATCCTAAGTCATATGAATCCAGACTGTAACATATCACATCACTTTGCGGCCTCACGCACGGTAAGCTCCACGGCTGCAGCCTTACCTTGGCGGGACCATTTGCGCCTTTTGGCTAACGTATGTGAACATGTCACTGGCAATCAAACGACAGAGAACCCGGGCCGACATGACTAGTCATAGATCCCAAGTGGCACATCCGTACAGAAACATGCATACGTAACCCAACAATGCAGGTGTCGGCCTCAAGCGTGTGTAGACGAGTCATAGGAAGCTACAAGGACTCCATTACGCCGTGGGACATAAATGTCATCGCTGCACGTAGACGAGTCGTAGCAGGCTATAGGGACTCCATTACACTGCGAGAGATTTCCCCGAAGGGACAGACACAGCAACAAAGAAGGATACAAGTCGGTCAATCAATGTGTCCAGAGCAGTAGCAAGCTACCAAGGCTCGGTGGAAGCACAAAGAGGCAGTCTCCCGTAAAGAGTACTACTAAAGGCACATGACTCGGTGTCAGATCCCATACATACCGTTGCACGTCACACGTACGCACGACATGCCCGATATGCATAGATACAACTATGGCATCACAACATAACCATACATCAACACAAATTTTATTAAAGAGGCTCAGAAGAGCCTTGCATAATATGTTCTTATAGGTAGGGGTCACATGACCCGACACTCAAGTCATACAAGCAAGTTCATACAAACCAAGAGGAAGCATAAAGCTGTCTGAGTACAGACAGTTTAAAGGGGAAAAGGCACATGGCCTGACTATCTACAGCACGCCATAGGGCATAAGGTCATAGCTGGGACACCAGCTATTCGGCATTTTCGACATCTAGATAGAACCCACCTGATGGGTCCTGAGTCTCATCTACAACATTTATTAAGCAAACGCGAGTACAATCATACTCAGTAAGACTTTAAATAGATCTAGACTATTCATGCTCATGTATAAACCAGCGGAGTGGTGGAGTTTATGCAGCAATGCTAGCTTTGACTCATGGCTAACCTATACTACACAATTTTAACTCTTTGTTTAGATTTTAGATATCGCACACGAGTCCACTAACTCCACATCAATACACCACCATGGATTCACTTCTGTCTCCCACGAGAGTGCCATCCACGGTACTCATACTTGACTTGATATTTTTATGAGTATCCATTAAATAATCTATGAACAACATAAGTTTCCCAAGTAGTCCATATCCGAGGATGCGGCTATTCGAATAGTTTCATACCCTGCAGGGGTGTACTTATTCACACATGCTCTCGCCACCTATCGCTATGTGCTAATAAAACCATGCACATCAGCAACCTTCAAGCTTTAGCCCAGCGAGGGAGTCGGCCACGATCGTCAATCACACAAGATCTCTAGTCTAGGATATCGCCTATTTGAGACTGAACCCGCATGGAAGTCCGGTCGAAGTTTCCGCTATGGCCCCGAATGATGTCCGCAGGGTTCCCAAGCCCATCATTCGGGTGACCCTTCGTATACCGTGCCACTACGTACCGCGTTGTAACCCTCCTCTAGGGTCAGCCCTACGCACAGCCTCCAGCATGCTATAAACACCAGAAACTACTTGCAACTCCTAAACCAAGGACAAAGCGATTGATAAGTCGAGAGGGTCAATTAAGTATCCCAACATGTGGTAGTAACTAGACTTGGATCACAAACACGGAACTCAATTCCTAAGAACGGTCCCAATGAGACAACCCGCTATGTACTCCTACATAGCCTCTCATCGCTACCTTTACCAACTCGGGTTCATCATAAGCTTATCACATCAGAATGACATTGTTTCACTCTAGTTCATCACCCAGATGAATCTGACCTGACACCACCCTAAGCATAGCAAGCATAGCAAGCATAGCAAGTAAGAAAAGCACATCATGGCACAAGCATCTACCAGGTATGCTAGGTTGCAAGGTTTAGCTATTTACCGTGACAATGACAGGTCATGCAGAGGAATAGGTTCATCTACCATGTATGACAGACAAGTGAATGTTTGTCCTAATACAATAAACAAGAGCGAGAGTGGGAGAGTGGGATGTTATCGGAATAATCAAAGGGGTTGTTTGCCTTTCTGGGAAGTGGGAAGGTACTCTCCTTCATTACGATACTCGGGGGTATCCTCGGAAGCAGGGCCTACCGCAATGCAAATAAATAACAATCAATACATGGCAAGTGCAACAATATGATGCATGATCATGACATGGCAACATGAATGGATGAGCTAATGCAACTATTATTCGAGTTGGATGGAGTGGATTTGAATATAGGTTCAAAGTCATTCCCCATTTCATATTCCATATATCAACCTATTACTAAATTTCAATGTTCACCTAGATAGGTTTCTCTAACATGCATGATAAAAGCAACATTGGATTCATTGGATTTTTCTGATAAATTTTCATATGTAAATTATTTCAATCTGAGTTATAGATTAATTTCTATGATTTTTCCAAGTTTTAACTATTTTATAGAATTAATTTCAATCAGAAATTCCTTTATTGCATCAGCACAACGTCAGCAATGCGTCAGTAGTCGGCTGACGGAGACAGGTCAATCCTGACATGTGGGGACCACATGTCAGTGACTCAATCACTTAACCAGTGAATTAAAACTAATCCTAATTACTTAACAGCACTGGGCCCACTGGCCAGTGACTAATTAGGTTAATTAGCTTAATGATTATTTTTATTGGTCAAACCTAGCTTAACCCAGGGGCTGGCCCCACCTGTCACTGACCCAGGGTTCAAACCCCGTGGTCAAACAGGCCAGGGTCGTCGGCGACGAACCTCCGGCGACACCAAAGACGGCGGAGGGCGTCGGAGATCCTACTCCGAGACCAAAACGATGACGGAGGATACTGGGAGAACCTATGCTCGAGCGCGTGTTGATCTAGCCCCATACCAGAGGCTAGGGTTGTCGGAATTGATGCCAGGGTCGAGGTCAGCGGCTACCAGAATCGGGCAACCTTGAGCTCATCGTTCCAGCGTGCAACATGATGGGAACTCGGCTCCTACAGCACCTATACGGTCCTACGAACACAACGGCGGCCTCAGAAGGACCTCTCAAGCACCGGAGCATGGCCGGCATCGAGCTTGAGTGCCGGAGCACTTCGGACCTTGATGAAATTGATGGCTATAACATGGGATCGACTAGGGAAAGAGGGGGCAAAGAATCAGAAGCTCACAACGGTCTCGGAGCCGTTGGAAGCGAGCTCGAGGACGGCCTGAGGACGGAGAACGACGGCAGCAATCAACGGAGCCAAAGGTTGGGGACGAACTCGATGCGGCATATGGGGGGCTTCCAGCAAGGCGAGTCTTGCTGAGGAGGATGAGGGCGACGAGGCGGAGCTCTGAAGCTACTCAGCAAGGCGAGGGAGCGGCCCTATCTAGCTGGCGACGGTGACGAGCTTTAGCGGCCTCGGCGATGGTGGAGCAGAAGCGAGGGGAGGGGAAAAGGAGAGCGAGGGGAAGAGCACGGCGGGTCGGGGCGCGACCTTATCCCTCCACCGCAAGCGGCGCAAGCAGGAGGTGACCAGCGCGCGTGCCGGAGCGTGCCGGCGCGCCGTGGCCATATGCCGGTCCTTCTGGGCGCTAGGAGGACGACGCATGGCTGGGACAGGTGGGCCGGCCTAGCTTGGGCCAGGTGAGGTCCTTTCCTTTGTTTTCTTATTTTTCTTATTCTTTTCTGTTTTGCATTTTCTGACATTTGTTTTATTTTATTTCAGGTAGAAAACCTGGGCACAAAATACCCAAATATTTTATAGTGTTTAGCTTGAATATTTCAAACCACCATAAAGAGTTTCATAATATTTTGAATGCTAAAATAGTTATAATGCTTTAATATTTATTTTTAAAATGCTACATGGATTCAATTATTTAGATTGGCCCTTGATATATTCATGTCCATATTTATCACACATAGGGGACATTTTAGATGGGCATTTTGGAGTTGTTGTTTTTTCACAAACTTTGAATTAGTTTTATTCAAATGAGGGTTTAGGGTTTTCTGATGATCCCCATTTTCAAATTGATGCAAAATGTGAAACATGATGCACACACATGCTGTCCTAAGAAAGCTAGCTAGGGATGTGACAACTCACCCCACTCAAAAGAATCTCTTCACGAGATTTGGAAGTCGTCGGGAAAAGCGCGGGGTACTCTAGTCGAAGACGATCCTCTCTTTCCCATGTGGCCTCCTTCTCAGAATGGTGTGGCCACTGAACCTTGAGAAACTTGATGTTCTGACACCAAGTGGTAGGCTCAGCTTTGTCAAGAATACGAACAGGGTATTCTCGATATGTAAGGTTATCTTGGAGATGAAGCGCTTCGTGGTCTACTTCACGGACAGAGTCCGAGAAGCAACGCCCGAGTTGCAAGACGTGGAAGACATCATGAACCTTGGAAAGATGCGGAGGAAGTTCCAATTGGTAGGCAACCTCTCCTTGTTTAGCAAGAATGCAAAAGGTCCAATGTAACGAGGAGCCAACTAGCCCTTGATACCGAATCGGTGGGTACCCTTTAGAGGTGTAACCCGAAGATAAGCCTTCTTGTCAAATTCATAGGTCACAGCCTTATGATGGCGATCATATTGGCTCTTTTGACGAGATTGGGCTGTTTTCAACTTTTCATGAATAATGCGAACTTGCTCCTATGCATCCTGGATCATATCCGGGCAAAGAGTTGCCTCTCTCGGTTTTTGACCAGTCAAGAGGTGTTCGACACCTTTGTCCATAGAGAACTTCAAAAAGGGGATTTGTCGAAGCTTGATTGATAACTATTGTTATAAGAAAATTTGGCAAATGGAAGACATTTCTCCCGATTCATACCGAAGGATATAACACAAGCTCGAAGCATGTCTTCAAGGATTTGATTGACTCGCTCAACTTGACCACTTGATTGTGGGTGGAAAGCAGTGCTAAAGGATAGATGAGTCCCCATAGCGTTTTGAAAACTTTCCCGAAATCGGGAAGTAAAGATAATTCCGTGGTCTGAGTTAATCCCCAATGGAACACCATGAAGAGAAACTATTCGAGAAACGTATAACTCTGCTAGCTGACTAGCAGTTATACTCTCCCGAACAGGAAGAAAATGAGCCACTTTGGAAAGACGGTCTATGACCACAAAGATAGCATTATTCCCTCTCTTAGTCCTGGGAAATCCGGTAATGAAATCCATACCGAACTTATCCCATTTCCATTCAGGAATAGCTAAAGGTTGAAGGGTGCCAGCAGGCCGTTGATGTTCTGCCTCAACGCGACGACAAACGTCGCAGTTAGCAACGAACTGAGCAATTTCTCTCTTCATCCTAGTCCACCAGAACCTCTGGCGTAGGTCCTGAATTGTGAGAGGGAAATCATGAGCCTCCTTAAGGTTCAGCTATCTTAAGCGTGTGCTCTTGGGAACCACCAACCGGTTCTGAAAGAACACAATACCCTCATCGTCCTTGGAGAAATCTTTAGTGTTTACGCTAGCAATATTCTCCTTGATCCGAGATATACCCTTATCATACCTCTGGACAGCTACTATTTGATCCTTAAGAGCAGTTTTCGCCACCATATTGGAAATGAATCCTTGAGGAACAATGTGGAGGTTCAACTTCCGAAGTTCCTCATAGAGAAGTGGTTGACCTTGTTGTAACATCACGTTGTTACAATAAGACTTACTACTTAGTGCATCAGCCATGTCATTGGCTTTCCCCGGGGTGTAAGTTATCCCTAAGTCATAATCTGTAATCAACTCAACCCACCGTCTTTGCCTGAGATTCAAATCCGGCTGGGTGAAAATATATTTCAGACTTTGGTGACCAGTGTAAATTTCGCAACGATTACCCAGAAGGTAATGTCGCCAAGTTTTCAATGCATGGACCACAACTGCAAGCTCAGGATCATGTGTTGGGTAATTATCCTCATGTGGATGCAACTGTCGAGAAGCGTATGCAATCACATGATGATCTTCCATGAGAATGCAACCTAATCCTTTTCGTGAGGCGTCACAATAGATAACAAAGTCCTTAGAAAAGTCTAGTGGCACCAAAACGGGAGCAGAGGTCAGTCGTCTTTTCAACTCCTGAAAGTTGTGCTCGCATTGTGGAGTCCACTCGAACTTTTTATATTTCTTGAGGAGTTTAGTCATAGGTTTTGCAACCTTGGAGAAGTTCTTGACAAAGCAGCAACAATAGCTCGCTAAGCCAAGGAAACTCCAAACTTGCTTAACCGATTCAGGTTGAGTCCAATCAAGGATGGCCTAAACTGTCTCGGGATTGACAGCAATACCTTTACCAGAGATTACGTGTCCTAGGTAGGTCACTTCTGGCAACCAAAATTCACACTTGGAGAATTTGGCGTACAGACGATGCTCTCGAAGTTTCATCAATACTAGCCTTAGCTGCTCAGTATGTTCCTGTTTGTTCTTCGAGTAGATGAGTATATCATCAAGGTAAACCACGACGAATTTATCTAGATACTCCATGAAGATCGAATTCATCAAGCGAGAGAAGGTGGCTGGGGCATTGGTTAGCTCGAAGGACATGACAGTGTACTCGTATTGGCCATAACGAGTAACAAAAGCTGTTTTTGGAACGTCCTTGTTTCTAATTATGATTTGATGGTAACCCAACCTCAAATCCATTTTGGAAAATACAGAGGATCCAGCGAGTTGATCATACAAATCGTTGATCCTGGGAAGCGGATATTTGTTCTTTATGGTGACCATATTCACTGGCCGATAATCCACAACCATCCGATCCGATCCATCCTTCTTCTTAATGAAGAGGACGAGACAAGCCCAAGGAGAAGAACTAGGACGGATGAAACCTTTCTTCAGAGCCTCATCGAGTTGTTTCTTAAGTTTTGCTAGTTCTAAGGGTGCCATATTATAGGGTCTTCTGGC
This sequence comes from Hordeum marinum, assembly GCA_022496015.1. Taxonomy (NCBI): domain Eukaryota; kingdom Viridiplantae; phylum Streptophyta; class Magnoliopsida; order Poales; family Poaceae; genus Hordeum; species Hordeum marinum. The sequence continues at coordinate 461,678,906 of CM039675.1, read as the reverse complement.
TATTGGGACAGTCCCTGGAATGAGCTCTATCACAAACTCAACATCTCTGACAGGTGGAATTCCTGGCAGTTCTTCTGGAAAGACATCCGGAAAGTCACGGACTACCGGAATATCTTCTAATTCTGGAAGAGGGCTAGCATTGAGGGAATAGAGTAGGCGCTTGGCTGCTCGAGTGGAGACATTAACTATCTCACCCGATGGATGTGTAAGTTAAACATTCCTAGTATGAGTATCAATCTTAGCATAGTGGGCTTTCATCCATTCCATGCCTAAGATGATATTGATGTCCGAAGACTTGAGGGCTATCAAAGATGCTAGGAAGACTAGCCTATCCACAAGAATCTCATTGTCATGGCTCACTCTAGAAGTTTGCCATTTTGAACCAGGAGTCTGAACTACTAAAGGAGTAGGCATATCACAAAATGACATGTTATGCAACTGTGCATAACTTTTTGAGATGAAAGAATGAGATGCCCCAGTATCAAATAGAACAGATGTCGGATGACTATTGACAAGGAGCGGACCTAGGATAACATCAGGGTCCTCAAGGGCTTCCTCAACAGAAACATAGTTCACTCGTCCACGAGCAGGAGCTGGCTTCACATAGAAGGCTTTTCCCGGCTTCCCACGTCTAGCCAGCTTAGCATTGTTCTAAGGACACTCACGGGAGTAGTGTCCTGGTTCCCCAGATTTGTAGCAGACAATGGTGGCACGGGGAGCAACATTGGCAGGAGGACCTCCAAATGTCCTGGCCGGAGGATTGGGCTGAGTTGGGCGAGGCGCCTGGAAGGATGGACTCGCAGTGTACCTTGGCGACAAAGCTGCGTTGGGCACCCACACCCGGCGTTTGTTGGAGCCCGAGCCAGATGTGGGGCTGAAGTCACGGTTGTGCTTCCTAGTTGCCTCATAGTGAGTCTGCCCAGTTTTGGCATTGATAGCCCTGTTGACGAGAGCTTGGAAGGTAGTGCACTCATGTAGTCGCAGGTCTCGACGGAGCTCAGGGTTAAGTCCCTTACGGAACCTAGCCTGTTTCTGGGCATCAGCTGAAACTTCCTCCAGAGCATAACGAGCAAGATTGCCGAACTCACTGCTATAGGCATCCACTGACATTCTGATCTGGGTGAAAGCACAGAACTCCTCTCTCTTGTGATCGCCCTTCCGGGATGTGATGGGTATGGAATGCCTCACTGAATTCTACCCAAGTTGGTGCGGGGCCTACGGGACGCATAGCTTCATAATTTTCCCACCACCGATTGGCAGGTCCCTCCAGAAAGTATGCAGCAAAGGTCACCTTGTTGCCCTCAAATACATTGGCAGCCCGGATTTTGCGGGACATGCTCGTCAGCTAGTCATCTGCGTCAAGCGGGTCGATTGAATGATGAAACTTAGGTGGGCACACCTTGACGAAGTCATTGACAGACACACCATCATTGCGATCATTGCGGGGAGCACGCGTTGTGTTCTGCTCAATTCATTCCAACAGCCTGTTGGTCTCCCTTTTGTTCCATTCAGCTTCAAGAATCACTTCTGCCAAAGAGGGCGCGTGTGGCAGGTTCTCTTGCCTCGGCTGACTTCCCTCGCCCTGCTCAGGGGCAGGCACGGGGTTATTCCTAGTTGCCACCATCCTGGGAAAACAAACCCATAGCTTAGACATCGAGGACATCAACTCTAAGGAATGAGATAAGGAATGTACTGGGCGACATGGCATGCAGGGGTAAACACCCGATCAACATGGTAATAACAACTACCATATGAACACCATGATTCATACACACCATGACATAGTTTAGTACAAGCCCAAGCTGAAATACAAACTATAGAGAGATGACACAACTCATCGGAGGTATTACAAGCTTCCTATACATTATCTATCTACACCTCCGGAACTCAACTCTCAACCTCAGTCATATCCCACAAGACTCGTAGGACTATGGCAATATGACTACTACCATACTAGTACTAACATACACGTACTCAAGCATTGCCGTAGAATGCCTCATATAGGTTACCCCCGTGGCCCGGGAGATGAACCTAAGGATCTAGAAACACTCTAGCCTGTGATCCCTGGAAACCGTAAGGACATGGATGTGGCCTTGGTCCCCTTGTTGGTGGCAACGGCGGTCCTCGAAGAGGAGTGATGCCTCCAACATCGGGCCAGTCTACGCATGCTGGCAGATGAGTCCGTGATGGGTTCAGCATCTCCAAATCTCCATAGCCTGTCTAGACGATAGGTGCTACCTGCATCAGGGCTGTCCAAAGACATGCACGGGTAGCATATAGCTCCATGCGAAGGGCACGTGCATCACGATCCCTGTTCTCCAACATCTGAGTGGTCACCTGCAGCCTAGGGTCATCATGGGAATGATCATAGTAGGCTGCGCTAAGATAACTATCCTCTCCTCCCAAAGAAGCAGGAACATAACAGAACTCTGTGTTCTGAAGTAGACCATGGTGAAACCTCATGATAGTTAGCATGGTGTAGGCGGCCTCCTGAACTGCCATGTCTATGGTGACACCTAATCCATAAGTCTAGTGAAGCGGCTCTGCAGCTCCAGGATATGATGGATATATCTTAACAGTACACAGATACTGGCTCTGGTTGAAATCTCGATGCTCCTCCTCCACTATGTACTCTGGGTACCAACGGTAACAAGCCTCCATCATAACTCTAACCAACATGGCTGTGTGACCCGGTACATCGATGCACCTAGTCAGATGGACCACCTGACGGGAAGGACAAGGGGGCATCTGAAACAAAGAATGATGCAAAGACATTAGAGACGCTAGCAGAAATTGGACAGCATAACGACTGTAATTGCTCAAAAAGGAGTTTGAGACAACTGCAAAAGATTGGAAAGCATAACCACTCGACTATCTGGTCTCAAATCTCTTCTCCGGCTGTTTGTCACACCAACAATACTTGAGTACCGAATTCACTTGCAAACAAGCTAGCTGTCGGGCTTGTTTGCAAGTGAATTCGGTACTCAAGTATTGTTGGTGTCCTACAGTCTTATACAGTCAGTCAGGCTCGTCATCCTAAGCTTGTTAGTAACTTACAGTCAGGCTCGTACACCTACAGGATCGGGGTCCAGACTGTAGGACTGATTCATACTTGAGTCCATGGTTAGTAACTCGTCATCCTAAGCAGTAGGTGACAATCCTAGTTCTTATCCCCGTAGAAAATATGGGAATGACCCAGAATAGAATAACTTGGGAAGAGGAGTAAAAAGAGCCTTACGTTCCCTTCCACAATCAATTCCCCTACTTTTCTATAGTGTTTCTAGACTCAACTTCGACCGGTTTGGCTTGGTAGTCCTACAGTCAGTCAGGCTCTGATACCAACGCTGTCGGGACCCCGATCCTAAGTCATATGAATCCAGACTATAACATATCACATCACTTTGCGGCCTCACGCACGGTAAGCTCCACGGCTACAGCCTTACCTTGGTCGGGACCGTTTGCGCCTTCTGGCTCACGTATGTGAACATGTCGCTGGCAATCAAAAGACACAGAACTCGGGCCGACATGACTAGTCATAGAACCCAAGTGGCACATCCGTATGGAAACAGGCATACGTAACCCAACAATACAGGTGTCGGCCTCAAGCGTGTGTAGACGCTTCATAGCAAGCTACAAGGACTCCATTACGCCGTGGGACATAAATGCCATCACTGCACATAGACGAGTCGTAGCAGGCTACAGGGACTCCATTACACTGCGAGACATTTCCTCGAAGGGACAAACACAACAGCAAAGAAGGATACATGCCGGTCAATCAATGTGTTCGGAGCATTAGCAAGCTACCAAGGCTCGGTGGAGGCACAAAGAGGCAGTTTCCCATAAAGAGTACTACTAAAGTCACATGACCAAGTGTCGGATCCCATACATACCATTCCACGTCACACGTACGCACGACATGCCTGATATGCATAGATACAACTATGGCATCACAACATAACCATACATCAACACAAGTTTTATTTAAGAGGCTCAGAAGAGCCTTGCATAATATGTTCTTACAGGTAGGGGTCACATGACCCGACACTCAAGTCATACAAGCAAGTTCATACAAACCAAGCAAAAGCATAAAGTTGTCTGAGTATAAACAGTTGAAAGGGGAAAAGGCACATGGCCTAACTATCTACAGCCCGCCACAGGGCATAAGGTCATAGCTGGGATACCAGCTATTCGGCATCATCGACATCTAGATAGAACCCACCTGATGGGTCTTGAGTCTCACCTGCAACATTTATTAAGGAAACATGAGTACAATCGTACTCAGCAAGACTTTAAATGGACCTAGACTATTCATGCTCATGTATCAACAAGGGGAGTGGTGGAGTTTATGCAGCAATGCCAGCTTTGCCTCATGGCTAACCTATACTACACAATTTAAGTCTTTGTTTAGATTTTAGATATTGCACATGAGTCCACTAACTCCACATCAATACACCACCATGGATTCACTTCCGTCTCCCACGAGAGTGCCATCCATGGTACTCACACTTGACTTGATATTTTTATGAGTATCCATTAAATTATCTATGAACAACTTAAGTTTCCCAAGTAGTCCTTATCCGAGGATGCGGCTATTCGAATAGTTTCATACCCTGCAGGGGTGTACTTCTCCACACACGCTCTTGCCACATATCGCTATGTGCTAATAAAACCATGCACCTCGGCAACCTTCAAGCGGTAGCCCAGCGAGGGAGTCGGACATGATCGTCAATCACACAAGACCTCTAGTCTAGGCTATCGCCTATTTGAGACCAAACCCGCACGGAAGTCCAGCCGAAGTTTCTGCTATGGCCCCAAACAATGTGCGCAGGGTTCCCAAGCCCACCATTCCGATGACCCTTGGTACACCGTGCCACTGCCTATTGCGTCGTAACCCTCCCCTAGGGTCAGCGCTACGCACGGCCTCCAGCATGCTATAAACACCAGAAACTACTTGCAACTCCTGGACCAAGGACTAAGCGATTGATAAGTCGAGAGGGTCAATTAAGTATCCCAACGTGTGGTAGTAACTAGACTTGGATCACAAACACGGAACTCAGTTCCTAAGAACGGTCCCAATGAGACAACCCGCTATGTACTCCTACATAGCCTCTCATCGCTACCTTTACCAACTCGGGTTCATCATAAGCTTATCGCATCAGAACGACATTGTTTCACTCAAGTTCATCACCCACATGAATCAGACCTGACACCACCCTAAGCATTGCAAGCATAGCAGGCAAAGTAAGCAAAGCACATCATGGCACAAGCATCTACCAGGTATGCTAGGTTGCAAGGTTTAGCTATTTACCGTGACAATGACAGGTCATGCAAAGGAATAGGTTCATCTACCATGTATGACAGACAAGTGAATCTTTGTCCTAATGCAATAAACAAGAGCAGGAGCGGGTGAGTGGGATGTTATCGGAATAATCAAAGGGATTGCTTGCATTGTTGGGAAGCGGGAAGGTACTCTCCTTCGTTAGGATACTTAGGGGTATCCTTGGAGCAAGGTCTACCGCAATGCAGATAAATAACAATCAATACACGGCAAGTGCAATAATATGATGCATGATCATTACATGGCAACATGAATGGATGAGCTAATGCAACTATTATTCGAGTTGGATGGAGTGGATTTAAATATAGGTTCAAAGTCATTCTCCATTTCCTATTCCATATATCGACCCATTACTAGATGACAATGTTCACCTACATATGTTTCTCTAACATGCATGATAACAGCACCATTGGATTCGTTCGATTTTTCTGATAATTTTTCATATATAAATTATTTCAATCTGAGTTATAGATTAATTTCTATGAATTTTCCAAGTTTTAACTATTTTCTGGAATTAATTTAAATCAGAAATTCCTTTATTGCATCAGCACTACATCAGCAATGCGTCATCAGTCGGCTGACCGAGCCAGGTTAATCCTGACATGTGGGGACCATATGTCAGTGACTCAATCACTTAACCAATGAATTAAAACTAATCCTAATTACTTAACAACACTAGGCCCACTAGCCAGTGACTAATTAGGTTAATTAGCTTAATTATTATTTTTATTAGTCAAACCAAGGTTAACCCAAGGGTTGGCCCCACCTGTCAGTGACCCAGGGTCATACCCCATGGTCAAACAGGCCAGGGTCGTTGGTGACGCACCTCCGGTGACACCAGAGACGGCGGAGGGCGTCGGAGATCCTGCTGCGATGACCAAAATGACGACGTGGGACACTGGGAGAACCTATGCTTGAGCGCACATTGATCTAGCCCCATACTAGAGGCTGGGGTTGTCGAAATAGACGCTGATGTCGAGGTCAGCGGCTGCCGGAATCGAGAAACCTCGAGCTCATCGTTCCAGCGTACAACATGACGGCAGGTCGGCTCCTATAGCACCTACGCGGTCCTACGAACACAACGGCGGCCTCAGAAGGAACTCTCGAGCACCGAAGCATGGCCAGCGTCGAGCTAGAGCGGCGGAGCACTTCAGACCTCGATGAAATCGATGGCTACAACATGTGATCGACCGGGGAAATAGGAGGGAAAGAATCAGAAGCTCACAGCGGTCTCGGAGCCGCTGGAAGCGAGCTCGAGGACGACCTGAGGACAGAGAATGGCGGCGGCGATCAGCTTCCGACGAGGAGAGGCTTGCTAAGGAGGATGAGGGTGACGAGGCGAAGCTCTCGAGCTACTCAGCGAGGCGAGGGAGCGGCCCTGGCTACCTGGTGATGGCGACGAGCTTTAGCGGCCTCGGCGATGGCAGAGCAGAAGCGAGGGTAGGGGAAAAGGAGAGCGATGGGATGAGCACGGCGGGTTAGGGCGCAACCTTATCCTTCCAACGCGAGCGGCGCAAGCAGGAGGTGGCCAGCGCGCGTGCCGGAGCGTGCCGGCGCGCCGTGGCCACACGCCAGTCCTCCTGGGCGCTAGAAGGACGACGACTTGCTGGGACAGGTGGGCCGGCCTGGCCTGGGACAGGTGAGGTCCTTTCCTCTGTTTTCTTATTTTTATTATTCTTTTCTGTTTTGCATTTTCTGACATTTTTTTATTTTATATCAGGCACAAAACCTAGGCACAAAATACCCAAATATTTAATAGTGTTTAGCTTGAATATTTCAAACCACCATAAAGAGTTTCAGAATATTTTGAATGCTAAAATAATTATAATGCTTTATTTGGTATTTTCTGGAGCTTTAATATTTATTTTTAAAATGCTATATGTATTCAATTATTTAGATTGCCCGCTGATATATTCATGTCCATATTTATCAGACATAGGGGACATTTTAGATGGGCATTTTGGAGTTGTTAGTTTTTCACAAACTTTGAATTTGTTTGATTCAAATGAGGGCTTGGGGTTTTCTGATGATCCCCATTTCAAATTGATGCAAAAAGTGAAATATGATGCACACATGTTGTCCTAAGAAAGCTAGCTAGGGATGTGACAGACGAGATCCGATCTAAGGCCTCGTTCAATGTCGAGAGCTTGATTGGGTGAAACCGTGCGGAGCTGTCGGAGATGATCCCCTACGTATCCAGATGGGTGGAGTGTCCGGCAAGAACAGGTATCCGGTCCTCTGGCACTATGACCGGATCCAGACTAAGAGTCGGGCCGACGCCGGAGTTACCCACATGGGCATGGCCGAGAAGGGGACTCGAGGGTAAATCCTTAGAGTCTTCGGGTATGGTAGACAAGGCTGCGTGCCCGGTTAGTGACAAGTCGCCCCTAGTATCCACGGTGAACTCTAGGTTCCCGAATCTGACCGCTTGACGAGGGGCGAAGCTTTTGACACGGCCTAGATGGCTGGTCTGGTCGGCGTGCGACACAGCGCTGCCGAAGGCGAAGATCTATTCGGGGATGAAAGTGTCCATGTTGCGGACCTCCTCGTTGATGACAAGGCGAGATATCGATTCCTTGGGTGCTCACAGCAGAACTCTCAATGAAAGCACCAATGTCGGTGTCAAAACCGGCGGATTTCGGGTAGGGGGTCCCGAACTGTGAGACTAGAATTGATGGTAACACGAGACGAAGTGGACAAGGTTTTACCTAGGTTCGGTCCCTCCTATGGAGGTAATACCCTATGCCCCCCTTGATTCTATTGCTGATGTATAGGTTACAGAGTCGATCTACCTCAAGATCAAAGAGCTAAACCCTAGATGAGTTGTTCTATATCTACAACCTAAAACCCTCCGGCTTATATAGACGTCGGGGGTACCTAGAGTTTACACATGTTTGTTTACATGCTGAAGAGATAAACATGCCTATTTGCTACATCAAACGTGGAGTAAAATCAACTATTCCCGAAGCTTACTTCCTGGAGACAGGGCCTTTGATCGATCAATGTTTGCCAAGCGGCCCATACAGTCCGGCCCATAAGAAAAAGGTCGACCTCCCAAGGACCCCTTAATCCAGGACTCCCTCAGCGGGGGTTCGTGACGAGCCCCTAGTGTTTTGTGGTAGCCATTTTGACGAAAGTTTGAGACTAGTACCACAAGATCTGGGAAGGTACAAACCCCTTGCATGACACGGAATAATCCCCACTGATTCTTAGTTTGACACTTAAGCTCGGATCGCAGACCGGTTCTCGCTTATTATGACTGTCAATTTTCAGCTTTCTCCATTGAGGTACCTCGCTAGGCCAGGTGGGGATACAATTGTAGTGGTTCTCCCTTTTCCCTTTTAGCCGAACTAGCGGAACATAAAGAGGTAAGCATAGGAGCGGGGCAACCCAACTAAGACCCAAGACATAATTCAGAACCGATTCATATAATGCAATGTCTGAGACTCCGAACACGTAAAACATAGTGACGGGGTGATGCTTGGGGCAGGAATTATATACAAGCCCTCGGTATATTAGCCGATCACGCTTATCTTGTACCTGACAGTTTTACCTTATAGTGTCGGTGAACGGGAAACAAGTTGTGTAATCATAAGAGTGCTGAAAACATGCCACAAGTAACAATCTTATAATTCATAATGGCTAGTCGGCTGTTACAGGAAATTCTTATTGCGAAAAAGAAAACAATCTTTATAGGATAGTGTTTTACTTAGGGCCTTCGACGGGTGGCTTGACGTCCTCCCTATGCCCTGGTGTGTGCCTACTCCTTTGGTGTCGTGCGGGGAGCGGTGGACCCTTTAAAGGTAGTTACTATTGCTGGACGGACCTTGAGGAAGGGGGTCTTGAGAAGCCGCCGTAGAGTGTGTAAGTTTGATGCTTGGCAGATCCTTGATGGTATCCCGCCTCTGTCCGAAGACGTTTGGTTGAGCCGGACATCCAATCCTCGGAAGTGGATCCCCACAACTGCCCATGGTATTTTAAGAGCAAAATTGTGTCTTCGAGGGACATACCTGACGGGTAGCCGGGCCGTGCTATGGGGAGCATGTCCCTATTTGTGTTGAGAGGGAGATGGCTCTAGCAGATCTGGTTGGGCTCGAGCTCACTTCCCGGCCTGTTGTGTCTCGATGACTGATTGGGACCCTGGTACTTCACCGTCGTACTGACACTCGGTTTCTAAGGCCGCAGTGTGTTCTTCGGTCTAGAGAGGGCGCTTTGTATTGCCGTTGAGGGTTATGACCCCCTTAGGTCCGGGTATGTTGAGCTTCAGACAAGCGTAATGGGGAACGATGTTGAAGCGGGCGAATGTTGTGCGGTCGAGTAGTGCGTGATAGCTGCTACAGACCGGTACGATGTCGAAGATTAAGTCTTTGCTATGGAAATTATCGGGTGAATAGAACACAATCTCCAGCATTACAATGCCAGAGCAGTGGGCTTAAACACCCGGAATCACTCCTTTAAAGGTAGTGTTACTGGGTTTGATCCTTGACGGATCTATGCCCATCTTTTTCACCATGTCTGAGTAGATTGGATTGTGTCTACTTCCTCCATCCATAAGGATTCTAGTGAGGTGATACCCATCGATGATGGGAACCAAGACGAGTGATACGGGGCACGCTCGTGAGTCCCGATTCTTTCACACTTTGTAACATCCCAAATTTTGGAATGTTATAATAAATACTAGAATGATTGTTTGTTTGCTTGAGTGATTGAAATTGAGTGAAAATTTGAAACTTTTGAAAACTTTTGAATGAGAGGGAATAAAATGGCTTTCCCATGAGATTTAAATTCCATTTTGAAAATATCTCAAATTCAGAAACTTTATGCAACTCAATGATTTTCATGAGACAGGATAAAAGGACTTCTTCAAATTATATGAAATATGAGTTGGAAGTTTAAAGGAAAGGATTTGAAAGTGCTTTTGAAAACCTCTGAATTATTCTTTTGGAATCCATGTCATATTTGGTTCCTATTCAAATTTTCAAGGCATTCAAAACCCTTGAAAAATGTTCATTAAATGGCATTTATTTCCCTGATCATTTTTATATATAAAAATTTATTTTTTGGACAGGATTTGAATGTCTTAATGTTGTTTTTATTACTCTGGTAATTAATATAGGAAAAACTTAAATGCTCTTAAAGCCCACCGGCCCACAGCCCCTGATCCCTCCCCGAAACCCCTCCCGACCGGTCGCCCGATGACAGCGCCCCTCCTCCCTCTCTCTCTCTGACAGCGGGCCCCGCCGTAACCGATCGTTGGATCCGCGCGGTCTCCTTCCACCTCACGCGCGCCATCAACACCGGCGATCCAATCCTCGTCGAATCTCCCTCCCCTTCCTTCCCCTCGCCCCACCCACGGCCCTATATAAAGCGGCCACTCTCCGCACTCCACCCCCCCCCAAAGCCCTCTCTCTCCCTTGCCAGAACGCCCCGCTCGAGCTCGCCGGAGTACCTGCCCTGACCGAAGCTTCCACCGCACCGGGCCGTCGCCTCCCGCGTACCCTCGCCCCACCGTCACCACCACGCGATGCCGGATGCCAGCCGCCGTCGACTGGACCCCTCCGACACCGTCCCCGACCACCGGAGATGCCTCCCCGTCGACCTCGACGCCTCAGCCTCGCCAGAGAAGCTCCCTTGCTGGCGACCTCCCCTGTGAGCTCCCCTCCCCGTGTCTTAACCATTGGATCTGGATCTAAGGATCTAGATTAGATCACTTAAAACCCCGAACAGTTTTCTTCTAACGATCGGTCATCCGCCCGCAAACACCCGCACGCACACCCTTCCAACCAATCACAGAGCGCCACGTAGACCCCTGACCGTTAGTTAAGTTTTTCTTTTTTCTGTTTTCTGTTTTAAAAACAGATTTAGTTCTGATTTTGTTTTAATCATATCTTTTATGTTTTAAGTTTTTTTAATTTGATTCTTTTTTCATTGTGTTAGAAATTTCATCTAGTTTCCGCAAACACCAAGTTTGACTATATTTGAATAACTAAAATTTGAATTTAAACAGATTTGATTTAAATTTTGTTTTCTGAATATCTTGAGTATAAAAAGTTATTTTTAGTTGATTCTTTTTGCTAATTGTCACTAGTCATCTTAGTTATCAGTAGGTAAAGTTTGAGAAATTTTAGAATAAATTTGAATTGGGTTTTAACTAAAAACAGGATCTATTTAGTTTCCTATTAGTTTAATTAGTTTGATTTCCTTTGTTTTATTTTTTGAAATCTGAATTTGATTTAACTTATGTTTTAGATTTCATTTAGTTCTGTTGTTCTAAACTTTATTAATTTACTTGTTGTTAACAAAAATAATTTGTTTAGTTTATTAAAGTTTTATTGTAGGAAACCTATACCCTTTTTCAAATAGGTATAGTTTATAAAAAATAAATTAGTTAGTAATATTTCTTTTAACAATTTTTTTAAGTAATTAGATTCTGTTTTCAAATAAAGTTTTTAGTAATTACTTTCTGTTAAGAAATATTTTCTTAATAAAAATATTTTAGTTTTACTCTATTGTTGTAGGAAAACTATGTTATTCTTCATTAGGTAATGTTTAATAAAACAACTTAGTTTTAGTAGAAATCCTTTTCACAACAGTTTTGTATGATTTAATCCTAGTTTATAATAAAGTTTTTATTAATTCTTTTATGTTAACTATTAGTTTGGTTACAAAAAAATAGTTTTGTTTTAGTAGTAGTTTAGCCACTAAAACTTAGAGTCCATTGCTTTGCTTTGTTTGATTTGTTATGTTGCTAGTTGGTTTCTTATTTGAAAAAAATTATTTAAAATAATTGTTTTATAAGTTTTACTTTCTGTTAACTTAGTTGTTTTATAATTTATTTTCTCTTATTTTAATATTTTATTGTTTTACTTAGCAAACACTTTTGTGTTAGGGTGTTGTTTTCATAGTTTTACTTGTTCTTCAAAAGTAATTCTTTTTGCTAGTAAAATATGTACTAAAATATTTTTGTTATATTTTAATTTGTTTTTATTTTGTTGATATTTGAAAATAGTTGTTGTAGGGTAGAACTACCTTAGTTGTGTGCATGAAAACTTTGTTGATTTTTGAGATTTGTCTTAAGTATTTCCTTCATCAACCTTGTTACTTTCGGTTCTTGTGTTACCTTGTGATTGTTAGTATTGATTGCTAGAAGTGTTTGCTTATGAATGCAATGTTTGATTTTAGATTTTTCAACGGAGAGTGACGAATAGTTCTATCAAGTTATTTCTGAGAGCGATATCTTATCTTCATCAACAGTACAGGCAAGTTCACTTTGACCATCTATTCCATACCTATGTTTTTATTGCATATAGTGACATCATTCAGCAAATCCCTCCCGTAGTGTTATAGAAATTCTTGTAGTTGAGTAGTATGCATGAGGTAGGAACCCACCACTTGTTACTAAAGCCCCTGGAAGGCTAGTTAGTGCAATGCTATGCTAAGTAGACGGGGTCTGGTATGAGTGTTCGTGAGTGGTGTGAGAAGGAGGACTCCATGTCAAAACGACGACTTCATGAAGGCTTCTTCAAGACCGGCATATTCAAGACCTCAAGACTTCGAGACTCGAGAAACAAGTTTTTCAATACACACTACTGGGTGAGGGATTGTTGGAACGGCACCCTGAGAAGCGAGTGGATTTGCCTAGGTGTTGCTGGAGATGTGCCAGTATTCACGTGGAAAGCCTCACCCAAACTCAAAGGGAAGGAGGAATACTTCATGCCCAGAAGCTTACCTGTGTAGCCACAAGTCATTATGGGCTCTGGCTTGGTTGATCTTTGTTGTGACTCTGTCTAAGCAGTGCTACGAGATGTACTCGACGTTAGGATTGGATGGGCACTGTCGGATAGTCGGGGAAGCACTCTGAAAGACCACGTTTTGTTCATCATGTCCTCAAACACCATGCAGTGCGAGGACTTACCAGGAGGGAACGAATCTTGTGGGTAAAGTACACAACACTCTGTAGAGTTAAACCTAATTGATTAGCCGTGTCCCCGGTTACGGACAATTTGAGCCTCTAGACTTGGATCTATCTCTAAACTCTCAACACTGGATTGATAACTAATTGTGGGCAACTTATGATACTTTTGGGCATTGAGACATTGGTTGGAGGAACCATGTCATGATAGGTAACTCTATAGTGGAAATTCCTGATATTCCTTTGTTGTAGGAAAATAAAATTAGATTTTACGCAAAAACTCAGACACAGAGCCACAAAGCCTTTGTATATAGAATAGTCTTTATTCTTCTGTTCTTCTATGGTGATCTTGCCAGTACATTCAATGTACTGACCTACACGGCTGCAACGTCTTATGTTGCAGATACTCTTCTACGACGGGTAAGAGTACAATTTAGGGTTACGGTCCGCACTCAACCTGCCGTTGGTGTTATTGGGACTCCACTCCCGTTGACTATATCTGCTGCTATTTTAAGGTATATATCAGTTCTACGTTAATTACATGTGATTGCACTTTGATATATACATTGATGTACTATGTGTGCCAGCATACTGATCCAGGGATGGCATAGAAAACACAGAGGCTTGACTCGTTTTGAGTCGGGTCGCTACACACTTGGAGGGGATAGGGAGGAAAATCAAGAGACAAATAAACACTCAAAGACGATCCTCAAGTCACACATCCACTAGATCCAACGAATCACGAGATACAACGTTCGAAATCAACAAACGGATACAAGTACCGGTAGCCTTCCCACTCCGGAGAGATGGGTCTTGATATCCATGAGGGTATCTTCCCTTGAGAGGGGCCTTGGCATCTGTTTCGGATCTTCTCACGTAGAGGTGTCTCAGCCCACAAGGGAAGGAAGTATATGGAGCTATCCTCAACAATGGTCTTTGATAAACATAAGCTAACCCTAGGTAGAGGAGGGGGTGGAGCTTATATAGTCTTAGGTGAGAAAGGGGATACATGGGCCAGAGCCCGCGGACATGTGCACAGACACGGTCCGAATGTTTAGACAGGGTTGGATGTATGATGGCTCAGGATGGTCCGGATGTTCATAGGAGTCCGAAAGTCCGAGAGTTTAGAGTGGGTGCACCTTGGCTAGATTTCCGGACGTTGTCGGACGCCCGGGACAGGTCGTCCAGAGGCTCCAGTCTTCCGACGTTTTGCAGCGGGTGCCTGGGTGCCGGATTTCTAAGATGGCTCGGATGTCCATGCGTTGGAGTTTGTCAGTTCTCCGGGCGGCATCGGTCGTCCGGGCGCTCGGGAGTTCGGCTGGCGTTCGGGCTAGGTCGGTGTCCAGGCGTCGGACGTCCGAGGCGTGTCGGTCGTCTGAGGTGTGTCGGTCGGCAGAGAGCTGGGACTTGTCACATCTCCTCGCTTTTCCTTCCAAGCTTGGCATCCTTCGTCTGAGCACCTGAGTATACAAATAACTTCCATCTAAAGTAGTGACCATTTCTCGAGTGGGTTAAAAGGAGATTGAGCAAGGAGAGATGTCACCTCGTTTTCAATGGCACGTGCACGACCTCTCATCATGGGTCCTCTCGTGGCTTGCGATGTTGGTCGTGGGTCCATGTAGGTGATCATGGGTTGCTCCACATCATATCCCTCCCTTGGGGTACATCCGTCCTCGCATTAATATCTTCATCACCATGGAAGGGAGATAAGTCTATGACGTTGAACATGTCACTCACATTGTACTTGTCGCGTGAGATGTCGATCTTGTAGGCATTGTTGTTGTAGCGTGCCAACACCTTGAAGGGTCCAACGGCTCGAGGAAGCAGCTTGGCCTTGCGCTCGGCAGGAAAATGGTCCTTGTGAAGGTGTAGCCACACAAGATCCCTGACTTTGAACACCATGGGGTGCTTGTTGACATTGCGCTTGGAGGTGACGCGGTCCCCTTGACGTTCTATTGCGCGCCTTGTATCGGCATGCATCTTCTTGATGTAGCTTGCCCTTGCACTTGCATCCATGTTGACATGCTCTTGGAGTGGTAGAGGAAGGATGTCCAATGGGGACAAGGGGTTGAATCCATAGACCACTTTGAAAGGAGACTTGCCGGTGGTGAAGTGTCAATGGTATAGGGAGAGGCATGTAAAGACCATGGGATTGAGCTTTTGACTTAGCTTTGCCACATGTGGAGCATCGGTTGGAGAAGCGTGCCACATCACGAAACGTATTTGGCCAAAAGTACTTGTTAGAGAAGGTGGCATATGTCTTGTCGCGTCGAAAGTGTCCCATAAGTCCTCCACTATGAGCTTCTTGCAAAAGCAACAAACGAAGAGAAGACTCGGGTATGCAAAGTTTGTTAGCACGCGTAAGATATCCATCTTTCATGTAATAGGATTCCCAACAAGGTTTCTCTTGACACTTGGCATACGGAGTAGCAAAGGAAACATCATGCTTAACAAGTCTTTGATGTGCTCACAACCAATAACATTAAATTCAAGTTGAGTAACGAGCATGCATTTGCGGGAAAGAGCATCCACCAGAACATTTTCTTTACCCTTAATGTATATGATGACATAAGGAAAAGTATCAATGAATTTACTCCATTTACCATGCCATTTGTTCAACTTAGTTTGACCTTTAAGATACTTGAGGGTTTCATGGTCGGTATGAATAACAAATTCATGCTAGCGGAGGTAATGCTCCCAAACATGTAACACTCTCACCAAAGCATATAATTCCTTATCATAGTTGGGGTAATTAAGTTGAGCGCTAGAAATTTTCTCACTAAAGTATGCAATGGGGCGCTTTTCTTGCATTAGCACACCTCTGCCATTACCACTAGTGTCACAATGCACTTCAAAGGTTTTATCAAAGTTGGGTAATGAAAGCAATGGTCCATGAGTAAGCAAATTTTTAATCTCAAGGAATGCGATGTCATGCGTTGTTCCCCAAATTAAAGGTGCATTTTTCTTTCTCAAAACATGAAGAGGATATGCAATATTGCTAAAATCCTTAACAAAGCGATGGTAGAAACCGGTTAGTCCTAGGAAGCTACAGACTTGTTGCAAATTGGTGGGTGTGGGCCAACTTTTAATTGCTTCAATTTTAGTTTCATCCACATAGACACCCTTAGAAGAAACCACAAATTCTAGTAAAACAACCTTTTCAACACCAAAAGTGCATTTTCCATGTTAGCATACAATTGTTCCTTCCTAAGAACTTGCAATACTTCCCTAACGTGTTTAGCATGCTCCTCAAGAGATTCGCTTAAAAACAAGAATGGCCTCAGTATACCACAATGCAAGATCCAATGAATGGGCGTAATACATGATGCATGACACGCATAAATGTACCTGATGCTTTGGATAAGCCCGTGGGCATCACTAGCCATTCATATAGATGAAACTTAGGTTTGAAAGCCCTTTTCCACTCATCGCCCTCTTGTATGCGTAGTTGATAGTAACCACTTTTCAAGTCAATCTTGGAAAATATAGTGTCACCACTAAGTTCATCTATCATATCATCTAGGCGAGGAATAGGTCGGCGATATCTAATAGTTATAGCATTGATAGGGCGGCAATCCTAACACGTGCGCATAATACCATCTTGCTTATGTACGAGAATCACGGGAATCACACAAGGACTTAAACTCTCGTGTACATGCCCTTTATCTAGGAGTTTTTGGAGTTGCCTTTGGATCTCCTTAGTTTCTTCGGGGTTGACGCAGTAGGGTGCCTTGTTGGGGAGCTATGCGTCTGGAATGAGGTCGATACGGTGGTCAATCCCTAGTTTTGGTGGTAGTCCCGGAGGTAGCTCATCGGGAAATACGTCTTGAAATTCCTGCAACAGTTGAGACAACACAAGAGAAAGATGTTGTGAAGGGTTAGGCCGAACGACATCATCCTTGCACACGAGTACGTAGTGAAGAATAGTCAATGGTCTCTCACTCAAATCCCTCAAATCTCTTTTGGTGGCTAATAGAACTAGATCTCTCATGTCCCTCATCATGTAGTCACTCATTTTTGGCTTGTGGCGCTCACTCTCTTTGAGGTGGATCACTCTCTCCTTTTATCTCCACGATGGGATGAAGCTTGCTTGTAGGCAGTCACTTGACTTGGAGACATTGGTCGAAGCAGATATTCCTTGCCCTTCATTTTGAAGCTATAGTGATTTCTTCGACCATTGTGGATGACACCACGGTCTAATTGCCAAGATCTCCCAAGGAGTAGATGGCAAACGGACATGGGAACCACATCACACTCCAACTTGTCTTCATAAGATCCTATCTTGAGGGAAACGTGTACGGTGTGATCAACTTGGATAGTGCCAGAGTCACTAAGCCATTGGAACTTGTAGGGGCGAGGTTGCTTCTTCTTGACCAATTGGATCTTGGAGCAAAGGTATTTACTAGCCAAATTGTGGAAACTTTCTCCATCTATGATGACCTTGACAGATTTTCCTTGGATACCCGCCTTGGTGTGGAAGAAGTGGCAACGTAGGTCATCATCTTCTTGTTGTTGAAGAGTCAAAACCTTGGAAACAATGAGAGCAGGCCTCAGATTGTTGCCACAAAAGATTTGTGATTCTTCGTCTTCATTGACTTGTCGGTGCATGGCGACATGCTCCGATGCTTGTATCTCATTATTGCTCATAGAGGCATAGGTCCCATCATCTTGAAGAATCATGATCCGTCTTGATGGACACTCGTAGGTCTTGTGGCCGCGACCTTGGCACGTGAAACACTTGATGGAGCTTGATTTAGCGGTGTCATCCGGTGTTAGTGTAGAGGATGAAGCCCTTGACTTGTAGTTGCTTGAAGTAGTATGATGTCTTGACGAAGTCATCTGGTCCTTGGAACTTGACTTGTCGCTTGTAGGTGTTGTAGATTTCGTAGTCGAAGGCATTGCTGTTGTAGAAGTTTGCGCACTTGAACCGTAGGTCTTGGAAGAGAACTTGGAATACTTGTAGTCATCTTGCACTTGACATTTCTCCTTGGTTGCTTGATGAACTAGCTCAAGTAAGCTGGAGTATGGTTGAAGTTCACGATTTTCTTGACTTGGTAGTTGAGACCATTGAAGAAGCACGTCATTGTTTGCTCGTCATTTTCCTTGACATTGGGTTGGATCATCGCAATCTCCATTTCTTGATAGTATTGTTCTACGGACTTTTGCGTTGCTTGAGTAGTTGGAGTTTCTTGAAAAGATCCCGATTGTAGTGTGTGGGCACAAAACGTGCTATCATGACATCCTTCATTTGAGCCCAAGTGGTGATAGGAGGTCACCTCTTTCTCTTCTTCGCTCAATCACTTGTTCCCACCAAATGAGGACATAGTCTTGGAACTCAAAAGAGGCCATGGCAATCTTCTTTTATTTCTCAAAGTTGTGCAAATGGAAAATATTGTCAACTTTGAGTGCCCATGAAAGGTAGTATTAGGGATCGTTGCTTCTGGAGAACTTAGGCATTGTCAACTTGAACTTGCCAAAGGGTTGTTCATCATTGTTGTGGTTTTGGTGATGCCCTTGACGAGGAGGAGGTGCGTCAATGTTGTTGTCCAGTTGATGTTGTGGTTGTCTTGGGGCGTCGACGTCATTTTTTCGACTTGATGTGCTTGAGGCCGTTGACGAGGTCCTCGTGCGCGGTTTCTTCGTTCTTGTGGCTCCACTTGGCGAGCGGCTTCTTCTTGTCATTCGCGTTGTTCCTCTTGGCGAGCGGCTTCTTCTTGGTGTTCTTGCCAGATTGCTTCTCGTTCACGATGAGCTTGGCGGTTGCACTCTTCCAAGGCGCGGGTAGATTGAAGGGATTGTTCATGGCGACGATGGTGTTCTTCTTCTTGGGGAAGTTGTTCTTTCTCCCAAGCATTGTGGTCTTGTTGACAACGACGGTCTTGAGCGCGGACGCGATCGTGTAATCCATTGCCATGGAATGGATTTTCGATAGCTTGACGTTGTCAACCTTGAGGTGAGATTGGACCGGAGCGTTTGTCTTGTTGGTGAACACGTGCTCGCAGAGAACTTTCTTCGGAAGAATACTCCGATGAGTGTCGGCTTGAGCACCAGTTTGTCATAGTAGAAGTAGAGGGAGCGCGGTTGACCATCAAGGATCGAGATTCTTCCATTTGTCTTGATAGCTTGGTGTCGAGGTAGTCCCGCATGTGTGCCTCGGATTCGTGCAAGTTGGTGGCGAAGTTGTCGATGCGGTCGTTCAAGGCATTTTGAGGTTGAGTACTTGCTTTGTGTGCGCCAAAGAAGTGTAACTTGGTGACGTGGGTGTTTGCGTCGTCGTCATGCTCCTCGAATGTCAGATTCGTCATGATGTTCCTATCCATAGCACTAAAGAAGATATAAGTGGAAGAGTGAGAAGAAAAAACCAAGTACCATTCCAAAAGTTGAAAACGAATCGAGCACTCAATGTTCAATTGGAAATAGTAGAATTTGTACCTAAGATCGACCATCTCACACCTACACAAGTAGAGCTTATGGAGGAGCTTGGTTAGGATGGTGGCACAAAATTTCAAGAAATTTGAGAATATGATTCAATAAAGTTGAAAGAGATTAGCAAATTCGCAAGTAAGACAATGTAGATCAATAGCATTGAGTGGACACGGAAACACACACACGAATAGATAAGTGGGTGATACGTCTCCAATGTATCTATAATTTATGAAGTATTCATGTTGTTATTTTATCATTCTTGGATGTTTTACAATCATTTTATAGAAACTTTATTTCATTTTTTGGGACTAACCTAGTGACCCAGTGCCCAGTGCTACTTGCTGTATTTTGCTTGTTTTTTACATCCCAGGAAATCAATATCAAATGAAGTCCAAACACCACGAAACTTTTTGGAGATTTTTTTGGACCAGAAGGAACCCAATGGGATAGAGCTGCACCTGGGGGTTGCCCCGAGGGGGGAACAACCCACTAGGGCGCGCCAGGGCCCCCTGGCGCGCCCAGGTGGGTTGTGCCCACCTCGGTAGCCTCCTGCACCCCCTATTTGCACTATAAATTCCCAGATATTCTGAAACCGTTGGGGGTAGCCCTAGATCAGAAGTTTCACTGCCACAAGGATCTGTAGCCACTGAAAACCAATCTAGACCCCATGCCGGCAACCTACGGAGGGGGGAATCATCTCCGGAGGCCATCTTCATCATCCTGGCGGCCACCACGATGAGGAGGGAATAGTCCACCCTCAGGGCTGAGGGTTTGTACCAGTAGGAATGTGTTTAATCTCTCTCTCTCTCTCTCATGATCTATATCATGGGATTTATTAATATAGATAAATCATATGACGTTTCTCACCTCTATACTCTTATTGTGATGAATTGAATCTTTACCCTTTGAAGTTTTGTTATGTCGGATTGAATGTTCTGATTTGGGAACACATGATGTATGTCTTGCTGTATGAATACTTGAGGTGACATTGGGGTATCTTATTGGTTCACTTGATAGACGTTATGGCACTCAACTTGCGGATTCCCGCGGTGATATTGGGTTAATCTTTGCATAGGGGTTGATGGACATTTTTATTATATTTTCTCCGATAGAAACTTTGGGGACCCCTTGTAGTTCTTTGTGTGGATTGAGTATTATTAATATGAATTTACTTTGGTGTTAGTCTAGTACGAACTCTTGAGTAGATCGATCGAAAAGACTAGCTTGCATTATTTTAGTATTAACTCTAGGAAAGAACGAACGGAAAGAATAGCTTTGAGGTGGTTTCATACCCTACAAAAAATTTCTATCTTTTGTTCTCCGCTAATAGGAACTCAGGAGTGATTCTTTATCGCACTTTGAGGGGTGGTCATATGATCCAACTATGTTAGCACTGTTGAGAAATTGCACTAGCGAAAGTACGGACCCTAGGCCTTGCTTTCAAGTATTGCAATATCGTTTTTGTGCCCATTTACTATTTGCTACCTTGCTATTTTTATTTATTCATATTATAAAAATATATTTCTACCATCCATATTACACTTTTATCACCATCTCTTCGTCGAACTAGTGCACCTATAAAATTTGCCATTGTATTGGGTGTGTTGGGGACACAAGAGATTTCTTGTATTTGGTTGCAGGGTCGTTTGAGAGAGACCATATTCATCCTACACGTCTCACGAATTGATAAACCTTAGCTCATCCGCTTGAGGGAAAATTGCTACTGTCCTACAAAACTCTGCGCATGGAGGCCCAACACGTGTCTACAAGAATATAGTTGCATAGTAGACATCAAGCTATTTTCTGGCGCCGTTGCCGGGGAGGTGAGTGCATGACGGTATATCTTTAGATCTTGCAATCGATTCTTTTAGTTTCTTGTTTTATCAGTAGATTGGTTTATTAAAGAAAACAAAAAAATGGAATTGAGGTTGCATCATATTATTGATCATTATTATAATATCTTTCTTGAAAATGATGGATCGGAAAATTGTGCTCAATTGTTAGAAGAAGATGTCAACAAAATATTTGAATGATGAGCATGATTGCAATGTTGTTAGTATGGATTCTTTGATCATCCAAAATGTTAATGATGATTGCACAAGTCATGAAAAAAATGCTTCTTATAAGAATGTCAATTTTTGCGGAGTGAATTGGGAGTGCAAATGCACACCAATAAGGGAAGATAGATTTTGTAAGAAGCATAAATATTTAGAAACAAAAAAATTTCAAGAGAGGCTAGATGATTGTGCTACAAGATGTAATTAGTTTCGCCATCCTTGTGAACTTTGCAATGAACATGGTCATTTAAATCTCCAACGCAAATGATATCATGATCAAGTCGTGTCCAAAAATTGTGACAACTTGATTACCCTTGAGCATCATAAAGAGCTTAGTCTTCTTTTTGGCTATGAATAAATGAAACGTATAACTAAGGGTTTTCCAAATCCCAAGAGATTTCTTCATTTTGATCTAGAGGAAATTTATATGTTTGGTGTGATAAATTGCATTGAGAATCCTTATATTGCCAACTATCTAAAGACAAGAAAACAAATAGAATATGAATAGAGTACTTATGAAAGGGAAAACATTTCCCAATACCCTCCTAGTGTTTATTATGATGAATCAGGTAACAAGGATGAGCTTCCTATCCAATCAATCTCTTCAACAAGAAGCTTGAAAAAATTAATTAAACGCACACATGATGTGGTGAAGAAGAAAAGAAGAAAGAATAGAGGTAAAAAGCTATCTCTCCCAAATAATGTTGCTCCCATCACCATTGTGCATCATGAAAGTGAATCAAATATGTTGATGGAGGATGATGATATTGAGTATGAGTTTGTGATACCTACTACTTGTTGTAATGATTATGATTGGGAAGGCAATGACGTCCTTATGATCTTGAGAATCTTTTTAGCACTTTCTTGGAAGAATATGATAATAACGTTTGCTATACTATTGGTGCCATTCATGTTATTGATAAGAATGATTGTGATGATATGCAAAACCACAAGCTTGGGGATGCTATGTTTAATGAGTATGATATGTTTGAAGATTTATTTTCTGGAATTAATGCTTGTCCTAAGCTTGGGGATGATTTGCTTAATGAATATGATCCTTTGATTCCTTCTACTTTCGATAAGAAAATTTATTATGATGATACCATGCCTCCTATTTATGATGATTACACTAATGAAAGTGGGTTTGAAAGAGTGTCACCTCTAGGTAGTATTGATCCAACTATTTTGGAGGATGTTGAATATTATTACAATATTGATTAAAGTGGATTTGGAGAGTTCATGACTTTATGTAGTGATACATCCACTATTTTGGAAGACGTTTCAATTGACTATGACAATAAAGTTGCTATCATCATCATGATTATTATGATGACACGTATGCCATAAAGAGTAATAAATTTTCTATGATTGTGCATCATGAAAAGAGTGCTGTATGTGATATTTATATTGTTGAATCCATTCATTATGCCTCTGAAAATTATTATAAGAGAGGAACGTATGCTCTTACATATCTCAATAATATCAAGTTTCTTCTCTATGTGTTGATTGTTTGGAAGTTGTACTTGTTTTGCCTTCCTATGCTAGTTGGTTCTTGTTTTCATGGGTTTCTTGCTAACAAAATCCCTGTGCATATGAAGTGGGTTAAACTTAAATGTGCTTGACATGTGTTTCATGATGCTCTATTCATGTTTCAATTCTTTTCTTTTATGTGAGCATCATTGAAATAATCATGCCTAGCTAAAAGGCATTAAAGAAAAGCGCTTGTTGGGAGACAACCCAACACTTTTACCTAATTTTTTTTGAGTTCACATGATTAAGATACTGCATTAATCATGTTTATTGATTTTTTTCAATAAAGTATCAAGTAAAGCCTTTGGTATCATGTGGGGTGATAATTGATTTGATCTTACTGAAAAATAGAAACTTTTGCACTCACGAAACTTATCACGTGTTCCTAATTTTTCAGAATTGTTACAGTATCATAAGTATGGTTGGATTACAGATTACTACAGACTGTTCTGTTTTTGACAGATTCTGTTTTTAATGCATAGTTTGCTTGTTTTCTAGTTTCTATGGCTTATATTGATCAATATAAATTGTGTAAATTATATTATACAGTAGGAATTGTTTGACAATAATTATGAATCTTTTCTTGACACTACCAAAGTGTAATGGTTTGCTCTTTATCATACTAACCCATCTCACGAAGTTCCGTTAAGTTTTGTGTGATTGAAGTTTTCATGTTTTGGGTGACATGTCGATATGAGGAGAATTAGAAGTGACAAGGACCAAAGCTTGGGTATGACCAAGGAAATCCCAAGGTGTCATTCAAGGAATATCCAAGCATCTAAGCATGGGGATGCCCCGGAAGGCATCCCCTCTATCGTCTCCAATATTATCGGTAACCTTATTTGGAGCTATGATTTCATTCGTCACATGATACGTGTTTTACTTGGAGAGTCAATTTATTTTGTCATTATTTGTTTGATGTTATTTATAATAATTTTTTGCATCTTTTATTTCAATAAAACTGTCAAGGATAGCCCTCACCATGCTTATTTTGCAAGTATACATGTTGCTGTTTCAAAACAGAAAGTTTACCGCTGTTGCAAAAATTCCCTAGAAAAGTAAGAATGTGATAAAATGTTGAAACTTCTTGCATAATAAGATCTGATAAAGTTTCTACAGTTTGGTAAGTTTTCATAACATTTGGAGTTTAAGAAGTATTGATACTCTTGCATTCTTTACAGACTATACTGTTTTGGCAGATTGGTGTTATGTTTGCATTGTTTGAATATGTTTGCTTGTTTAATGATTCTATTTGAGGATATGAGTATTAAATATGCAGAGGCGTTTAGTATCTAATGTTGAATAAAATTTTTAGTGATTTTCTACAGTAGAGAATGATAAGGTTTTTGCATTGGTTTATACTAATTTATCTCACGAGTTCTTGTTGAGTTTTGTGTGGATGAAGCTTTTGAGATTTAGGAAAACCGTGATATGAGAAGAATTAAGGAGACACAAAAGCTCAAGCTTGGGGATTACCAAGGAATCCCAAGATCATATTCAACAAATCTCAAGCATCTAAGCTTGGGGATGCCCCGGTAGGCATCCCACCTTTCTTCTTCAACAATTATCGGTTAGTATCGGTTGAGCCTAAGTTTTTTGCTTCTTCACATGAGTTGTGCTATTTTTAAAATGACATTTTATTTTTGTTTTACTTGTTGTTTTAATAAAATACTTTGATCTGAAAGTTTTAAATAAAATAGAGTCCTCAAATAGTCGCCAAGGAGGCTAAGTAAGCGGCATTCACGTCCCGTCAATGAAGTCTTTTCTTTGGAACTGCTCTTGTGCTTCACTTATATCCTATGAGTAAATTTTTCAATAAATTGAATGTCATGAAGTTGAAATCATATCATGCTTAGTGGTAGCTTCAGATTGGGTTTAGAAAGTGAAACCTTTTGAGATTTGACAGTCACAATATTGGTCATACAAGCAATTCACGAATAATTAGTATAAGGAAGAGAACTTTCACATGAAAAAACACTATCCTGGAAATCTTTTGTGATTGTGAGCCCCCATCAAAATAATGTATGCCAAAATTGTTGACGTTGGACAAGGAAGACAACGTAATGATTTATGTTTGTTCATATTCACATAGAAGTTATATTGTCGTAGATCCTTCAACATGTGGTGCTTGCCCCCATCTTTGCTAGCCAAAAATTCGCACCAAGTAGAGATACTAATTGTGCATCCGAAACCCCTTAAATCCAAATCTTATTTTCAAGAGTCCACCATACCTACCTACGGATTGAGCAAGATCCTTCAAGTAAGTTGTCATCGATGCAATAAGGCTATAAAAATTGTTTCTATAAGTATTAGATCATTTATTGTAAGAGAAAATTGAGCATTGTACGAACTTGTGATGGCAAAGTAATAAAAGAGACGGACTGCATAATAAAGGTTGCTATCATAAGGGGCAATATAACGTGACGTTCTTTTGAACTAAGGGGTTGAGCATACAAACAAATAAGCGCATGTCAACCTATGCTTCCCTCTATGAAGGGCGTATCTTTTAATTTATGTATTTACTTTTATCCAAGAGTCAAAGTTTTTCTCTCTATTCCTTTTTATTTTTCTCCTTCGGCAAGCATCATGTGGTGAGGAAAGATCTAGGCACATATGTCCAGTTGAATATGGGTAGCATGAGTTATTATTGTTGACATCACCCTTGAGGTGAATACCTTGGGAGGCAAAGCAATAAGCCCCTATCTTCCTATGTGTCCGGTTGAAATGTTTTGCCCATGTGTATGCGGTGAGTGTTAGCAATCATAGAAGACTATATGATGGTTGAGTATGTGGAACTCTTACTTAAACTATGTTGAATAAGTTGAATTTCAATTGCTTGGTGACTGAGAACATAGGTTGTTGGGTTTCAAGAGAATTCATTGTTTGAACCTTAACATGTGAATTGGTTGCTACTTTAACATGAGAAAACTTTATGAGAAAAGAATTGTTGTAATGATGCTAGGAAAAGTGATTGAAATTATCATTGATCAAACTTAGGCACTTTGCTAGCATTCACACTTCATAAATTATTTCTTTTATCATTTACCTACTTGAGGACGAGTATGAATTAAGCTTGGGGATGCTGATACGTCTCCAACGTATCTATAATTTATGAAGTATTCATGCTGTCATTTTATCATTCTTGGATGTTTTACAAGCATTTTATAGCAACTTTATATCATTTTTTGGGACTAACCTATTGACCTAGTGCCAATTGCTATTTTTTGCTTGTTTTATACATCGCAGGAAATCAATATCAAATTGAGTCCAAACACCACGAATCTTTTTGGAGGATTTTTTGGACAAGAAGGAACCCAATGGGCCAGAGCTGCACCTGGGGGGTGCCCCGAGGGGGGCACAACCTACCAGGGCATGCCAGGGCCCCCTGGCATGCCCAGGTGGACTGTGCCCACCTCGGTGACCTCCCGCATCCCCTCTTTTCACTATAAATTTCCAAATATTCCGAAACCCTTGGGGGTAGCCCTAGATCAGAAGTTCCGCCGCCGCAAGGCTCTGTAGCCACCGAAAACCAATCTAGACCTGTTCCAGCACCCTGCCGAGGAGGGAATCATCTCCGGTGGCCATCTTCATCATCCCGGTGGCCACCATGATGAGGAGGGAGTAGTCCACCCTCGGGGGTGAGTGTTTGTACCAGTAGCGATGTGTTTAATCTCTCTCTCTCTCTCATGATCTATATCATGGGCTTTGTTAATATAGATGGATCATATGATGTTTCTCCCCTCTATACTATTATTGTGATGAATTGAATCTTTACCCTTTGAAGTTTTGTTATGTAGGATTGAATGTCCAGATTTGGGAACCAATGATGTATGTCTTGCGGTATGAATACTTGAGGTGACATTGGGGTATCTTATTGGTTCACTTGATATATATTATGACACTCAACTTGCGGATTTCCCGCGGTGATATTGGGGTAATCTATGCATAGGGTTGATGCACGTTTTTATTATGTTTTCTCCGATAGAAAGTTTGGGGACCCCTTGTAGTTCTTTGTGTGGATTGAGTATTATGAATATGAATTTTCTTTGGTGTTATTGTAGTATGAACTCTTAAGCAGATCGATCGGAAAGAATAGCTTGCGTTATTTTACTATGAACTATATGATAGATCGAACAAAAAGAATAGCTTTGAGGTGGTTTCGTACCCTACAAACAATTTCTATATTTTGTTGTCCGCTAATATGAGCTCGGTAGTGATTCTTTATCGCACTTTGATGGGTGGTCATATGATCCAACTATGTTAGCACTGTTGAGAAATTGCACTAGCGAAAGTACAGACCCTAGGCCTTGTTTTCAAGCATTGCAATATTGTTTTTGAGCCCGTTTACTATTTGCTACTTGCTGTTTTTATTTATTCAGATTATAAAAATATATTTCTACCATCCATATTACACTTTTATCAGCATCTCTTCGCCGAACTAGTGCACCTATACAATTTGCCATTGTATTGGGTGTTTTGGGGACATAAGAGATTTCTTGTATTTGGTTGCAGGGTCGTTTGACAGAGACCATCTTCATCCTACACCTCTCACGGATTGATAAACCTTAGGTCATCCACTTGTGGGAAAATTGCTACTGTCCTACAAAACTCTGTGCTTGGAGGCCCAACACGTGTCTAAGATGTATACGCATGCAATTGTAGCTATGTGGAGTACTTTGCAACACAAGAGATGATACTAAGATGTATATGCATGCGATTGCGGCTATGTGGAGTATGTATCACTAAGGTGCACAAGTAACATAGCCCGACAATACTCGATGGCTAGTCACGATAGGCAAGTAACGCAAATAGGCTCGAGGTAACAATGCAATGGCAAGGGAATAAGACAAGAGTGTCGTCACGGTTATCGTCCTTGCTTACGGTTTGTGTCAAATAAAGAGGTCATTGGCGACAATCTAGGGCGATCATGAGTGGTGATGTCGATGAAGAACCACTCCTAATTAGCCAAAACACCTTAGGAAGT
The DNA here is from genome assembly GCA_022496015.1 of Hordeum marinum. Classification (NCBI taxonomy): domain Eukaryota; kingdom Viridiplantae; phylum Streptophyta; class Magnoliopsida; order Poales; family Poaceae; genus Hordeum; species Hordeum marinum. Next base: position 461,650,659 of record CM039675.1, on the reverse strand, counting down.
GGGGGGGCTCGTGACTCAAAATCTCATGTGCAAATGGTCTGCAGAAGAAATGGTGGAGAAAACAAAAATTTTGGGCAAAATTCAGTTTTGACAAACTTGCTTGGACGTCCGGGAACTGTAGATCATCTAGAGGTTGTCGGAAGTCCGGAGTCTGGTCGTCCGGCGGCTATTGATCGTCCGGAGCCTGCGGGTTTCACCGGATGAACTCAAACCAAAATAAAAAATTTGGCCAAAATGGGGGCGATTTTACGAATGAAAATGATGAGGATGATGGGGGAAAGGTAGATCCACTTGTCCAGAACATAATCCATATATCCAAATCAATAAAATCTCCTCAAATCCAACGAATCCAGGAAAATTTGGTATGGCTATTTTTGTGGGGATTTTCGAAATTATGTCAAATGAAAGCAAAAAATTGGCTAGAAAGTGGAGGGATAGACTCCAAGGTGTGAATCAACGTAGCTCATGATACCAATATGATATGGGGCACGATCATGAGTGTCGATTCTTTCACACTTGGAGGGGAAAGGGAGGAAAATCAAGAGACAAATAAACACTCAAAGACAATCCTCAAGTCACACATCCACTAGATCCAAAAAATCACGACATAGAAGGCTCGAAATCAACGAACGGATACAAGTACCGGTAGCCTTCCCACTCCAAAGAGATGGGTATTGATATCCATGAGGGGATCTTCCCTTGAGAGGTGTCTCACCCCATGAGGGAAGGGAGTAGATGGAGCTATCCTCAACAATGGTCTTTGCTAAGCGTAAGCTAACCCTAGCTAGAGGAGGGGGTGGAGTTTATATAGTCTTAGGCAAGAAAGGGGATACATGCGCAAAAGTCCGCGGGCCTGAGCGTAGACAGGGTCCGGACGTCCGGAGGGGGTCGGACGTCCGGTGGCTCAGGACGTCTGGACCGGAGGCCGAAAGTCTGAGAGTTCGGAGCGGGTGCGCCTTGGTTGGATTTCCAGACATTGTTGCACGCCCGGGACTGGGTCGTCCGGAGGCTCTAGTCTTCCGACGTTTTGGAGCGGGTGCTTGGGCGCCGAATTTCCGGGATGGCTCAGACGTCCGTGCGCTGTAGTGTGTCGGTCGTCTGGGCGGTGTCGACAGTCCGTGCGCTGGGGAGTTTGGCTGGCCTTTGGGCTGGGTCGGTCTCCAGGCGTCGGACGTCCGAGGCGTGTCGGTCGTTTGAGGCCTGCCGGTCATGCGAGAGCTGGGACTTGTCCACAACTCCTTCCTTTTCCTTCCAAGCTTGACGTCCTTCTGCCGAGCACCTGCGTATACAAAGAACTTCTGTATGAGGTAGTGACCATGTCTCAAGTCTGTCAAACGGATATTGGGCAAGGAGAGATGTCACTTCGTTTTGAGGCACGTGCATGGGCTCTCGTCATGGGTCCTCTCGTGGCTTGGGATGTTGGTGGTGGGTCCATGGGGGTGATCATGGGATGCTCCGCATCAACGATGGCAACCAAAGTTCCATGACAGATACTGGTCAGATGATCCCTTCAATCGAAGGTGATCGGCAAACCGACCATGGGTTGAATTTCGGGGCTACAGTCTCTACGACGTAAACCTCTCGAAGGGATCATTTCCTCTCCCTGTTTGGTATGTGTGTAACGTATATCATGTTCACGGTTTTTACCTCTCGAGGGAATTGTTTCTGTCCTCCGTTGTTTGGGCTGCGGGGCTCCTTGTCGTCTTTGCTGCATGGGCCTTTGCCCTGCTCCTCGGTTGCTAGTTTGCCGGACTGTCAAAACACCCAACAGTTATGGTTGGTGTGGATGGCGGGCTTGTCTGGGGTACCATGGATCTCATCGGGCCTTTCCATGATTTTATCCAATGCAGTAGGTCCGTCCATGTTCCCCTTAGATGTCTTCTTCCATTGCTCGGGTTTTGAGCTACGGAAACCGGCATTTACGGCCGTATCATCGGCATCACCGCTGTTGTGGTAGAATTTGTTCTTATTGTGTTGCGGCTTGCCATTTCCGTCCATAGTTTCCAAGGTGCCCTGGTACTCGGGATTATGGCCATGACAAGCTAGCCAGTTGTCTTTGCCCATGCAAAAGCAGGTCATGAGTGAGGTGAGGGCGGACATTGTTCTTGACCTGTCCTTGCCGAGTTGTCGAGGCAGCCATTCATCTCGGATATTATGCCTAAAAGATGCTATTGCCTTGGCGTCTGGACAATCGACAATCTAGTTCTTCTTTGTTAGGAACCTGTTCAAAACTATCTGGCCAATTCGCCTTCCTTTTCGACAATGTTGCTTAGGTCAGAAGAGTCCGGAGGTCGGATATAAGTGCCCTGGAAGTTAGACCGAAAGGCATCCTCGAGCTCTTCCCAACTTCCAATGGAGTTTTCTGGGAGGCTATTTAATCACTGTCGAGCTGGCCCTGTGAGTTTAGTGGTAGGTACTTAAAGGCGTGGAGGTCATCTCCTGTGGCCATATGTATGTGGAGAAGGCAATCTTCGATCCACACGACGGGGTCTATTGCCCCATGGTATTGTTCGATGTTTACGGGTTTAAACCCTTCGGGAAACTGGTGCTACACAACCTCGTCTATGAAACACGGTGGGTCGGCGGTGCCTCTGACTCGGGCCGTGTTTGTGACAGCCTGGCACATTAGGGATGATGGACTACTCATATCAATAAGGAATTCCTTCTTTTTCGGGCGCCCATTTGAACAGAACTCCCAGGTTAAGCGTGCTTGGCTTGGAGTAGTTCTAGGATGGTTGACCGATCGGGATGTTGGTCCCAGGTGCGCTTGAGTGAGGACAAAGTGCGCAGAAAAGGCTAGTATTCATCTGTGGGGCCAGTCTAGATCCCACGAGGAGTAACGACCACCGGCGGGTGTGTCCGGGGCGTTACAAGTTGGTATCAGAGCTGAGCCTCGTGGTTGCACGGATGTTTGCGGATAGGTGCGCGGTCATGTTGTTCATGGCGTTTGTGACCCATTGTGGCACCCGACATGGCACATGTACTGGACTGGATGCACAGATGTTTGTGCCAAGAGGGAACGTTCCTGTGGCCTGACGAGGACGTCGGTTCCTCTGAATGGTGGTGTATGTGACAGCTTGGCACATTAGGGATGATAGACTACTCATATCAATAAGGAATTCCTTCTTTTCTAGGAGCCCATTCGAACAGAACTTCCAGGTTAAGCGTGCTTGGCTTGGAGTAGTTCTAGGATGGGTGACCGACTCGGAAGTTGGTTCCGAGTGCGCATGAGTGAGGATAAAGTGCACAGAAAAGGCTAGTATTGATTTGTGGGGCCAGTCTAGATCCCGCCAGGAGTAACGACCACCGGCGGGTGTGTCCGGGGTGTTACAAGTTGGTATCAGAGCCGACCCTTGTGGTTACACGGATGTTTGTGGCAAGAGGGAACGTTCCTGTGGCCCGACGAGGACATCGGTTCCTCTGAGTGGTGGTGTATGTGACAGCCTGGCAAATTAGGGATGATAGACTACTCATATCAATAAGGAATTCCTTCTTTTTCGGGAGCCCATTCGAATAGAACTCCTAGGTTAAGCGTGCTTGGCTTGGAGTAGTTCTAGGATGGGTGACCGATCCGGAAGTTGGTTCCGGATGCGCATGAGTGAGGACAAAGTGTGCAAAAAAGGCTAGTATTGATCTATGGGGCCAGTCTAGATCCCGCCAGGAGAAACGACCACCGGCGGGTGTGTCCGGGGCATTACAGCGTTGTGCCGAAAATCGGCTACTAGTGCCCGGTATCCTTCCTGGTCTCTATTATTGTGGTTGAACCAAGGTCAGTCTCCCTCCCATCTAGCGGGCGAGTATCCTCTGTTTCCGTAGATGGATCTAGTGTAACCTTCTCTATAATTCAGGACTTGCCGTAGGTCATGCCGATCACTATACCATAGTGGATCCTTCCCTCTCCTTCGGGGTAACGCAGGTCTGTATTCGGGATCATCAACCATTTTGTCCTATCATCAAGGGGGGCGATCCGGTTGGTCATGTTGAATGTATCTAGGAGATGAGTGAGGACAAAGTGCACAGAAAAGGCTAGTATTGATTTGTGGGGCCAGTCTAGATCCCGCTAGGAGTAACGACCACCGGCGGGTGTGTCCGGGGCGTTACATCGTTGTGCCGAATATTGGCTGCTGGTGCCCGGTATCCTTCTCGGTCTCTATTATTGTGGTTGAACCAAGGTCGGTCTCCCTCCCATCTAGCGGGCGAGTATCCTTTGTTTCCGTAGATGGATCTAGTGTAACCTTCTCTATAATTCAGGTCTTGCCGTAGGTCATGCAGATCACTATACCATAGTGGATCCTTCCCTCTCCTTCGGGGTAATGCGGGTCTGTATTCGGGATCATCAACCATTTAGTCCCGTCATCGAGGGGGGCGATCGGGTTGGTCATGTTGAGTGTATCTAGGAGATGTGGGCTCGAGAGCCTCGTCATGGAATTGAGGAAGCAAGTGTTGGTATGGGTAGCTGCCGTTTTGGTCCGACCGCTCAGTGTCGTACCCTTCTTCAGGTGACAGGACCTCCATCCATCTATCGTTGAGGGTGTCCCGCTCAGCTTGGAGCTGACGCTGCTTTGCCTTAAGGCTACAGGCGGTGTCTATAAGGCGCCACCTAAAGCGTTCCTCATCCTGCGGATCCTCGGGGATGTTGAACTCTTCGTGTTTGAGGTTATCGTCCTCATCGACAGGGGGGAGATAGTTTTCGTCCTCGGAATCATCGGGGTCCTTAGGGTCACTGGGCTTCTCGAGGTCCTCTTTTGGTTTCCCTAGGGCTTCAAGGTCATCGGGATCTGCCGGGGTATCATTTTTCCCAGTGCCCATGATAACCCCCCTTCCCTTGTTCGCCTTGGATCGCTTGCGCTACTTCTGGCGCTTTGACGGCTCCTCGGATTTGCCACAATTCTGCTTGGGGGTGTTGTCGTCCTTATCGGCAGGTGTATCCACCATTTAGACATCATAAGAGGAGGTGCGCGTCCACCGTCCCGTATTGATTGGGGTCAGGGTGCCGACCTCGTCGTACATGTCCTCCACCCCATCGAAGACATAATCCAGCATGTCGATTATGTCTTCAACAGTGGCTAACAAGTGGGTGTGGGTGGGTAGTGAAATTCCTCATGACCTGAGCTCAGACGATCTGAACATAGGTCGGGTTTAGGTCGTCCGCAATCTCCATCGACTGGGTCCAGTCAAGCGCCTCGTTTAACATCAAGAGGTTGTCCAGGCCAATCTCCCGAAGGTTTTCGGGGGTAACCTCCGATGCGTACGTCCTCGAGGGACGAGTGTTTGTCAATGCCAGAATTTGGGCACTCAGGCGCTAAGGCCCGACCTGAACATAAGGGAGGCTACCTGGCGGAGGGGAAGCCAAGCAAGGAACCCGAAGTTAAGGCTTCGGGGTTTATGAACTCATCGGATGAGACCAAGATCCCAATGGGGGTCACATCGCCCCGAGAGTCGATGGAGAATTCTAGATTCTTGGACCTGATTCCTTGATCAGGGCAAAGCTTCCAATCTGGCCTAGATGGCCAGTCAGATCAGCACGCAACGTGATGCTGCCGAAGGTGAAGACGTGCCCAGGGGCGAAGGTGTCCCCATTGTAGATTTTATCACTAATGACTAAAGGCACCATCGACCTTTCTAGTGATCTTACAGTGGAGCTCTCAATGAAAACACCAATGTCGGCGTCAAATCCAGAAGATCTCGGGTATGGGGCCCCGAGCTATGGACCTTAGATCGATGGGTAACAAGGGACAAAGGACACAGTGTGTAACCAGGTTTGGGCCTTTGTTTTGAGCTAAAACCCTACGCCGTGCTTGATTATAATGATGTGGATGAGAATTACAAAGTTGATCTACCTCTAGATCGTCTCAGCTAAAACCCCTAGATGAGTTCACCTACCCTCTACGAACGGGAGCCTCTGGTTTATATAGACACCAGGGGTCCCTAAGGTTACACATAACCGACCTTTTACAAGGGATAGAAATATAGATCCCATATTCAAAGCTTGGAGACCATGCCATTCTTCGGATCATTCCTTCCTGAACGTGAGGTCGCCTCATAGTTCGGCCCTCCTCAGAATAGCCCAACAAATCAGCCCATGAGGAATGAGCCAACGGCTCGAGGACCCCTTAGTCCGGACTCCCTCACTAGTGTGACACTCAACTTGGAATATTTCTTTTTGCAACCTGGATACAAATCTTTCTTGGAGGCTGCATAAATGGTTGCCAGCTCCTTGTACTCGGCTAAAGCTGATTCTTGGCCCTGGAAATCTGTAACCATAGCAGCAAAATCTGGCAAGTCATCAAGGTCGGTGTCGTCTGCCTCACAGAGTTGGCATGTCAGTATTCCTTTTCTAGCTTGATGCTTCATCCCCAAGGTTAAATTTGACACCCATAAGACTCTAATCGGGGTTTGGCATCTCACCGACATGCAGGTTACCTTTGTGCATGACCTATTGTTCACCGTGTCTAGTCCATCGTGTAAATCCATCCATGAATCCCCAATTGAGTAAGTGGAAATACTCGATAGAAATGTTGGGAAGCATTGCATGAGAAACAAAAAATTCCTACACACACGCAAAATCTATCCATGGTGATGAGCACCTATGGGAGGGAAAGTGGATCTACATACCCTTGTAGATTGCTAAGAGGGAAGCGTTAAGAAACGCGATTGATGTACTCGAACATCTCTGCGATCCAAATCTCCGAGCATCCCGTGATCCCATCACGATCCATTTCGCGATCCAATCACAATCCGTCCCGTCATCCCATCACGATCCGTCCCGCGATCAAATCAGGAATCGTCTCACGATCTTGATCACGGTCCATCTGAACTAGCGCCGAACGGACGACACTTCCGCGTTCAGCATACGTATAGCTCGATGATGATCTCCGCCTTCTTGATCCAGCAAGAGGGAGCATAGAGGTAGATGAGTTTTCCGGCAGAGCGAGGGCGTGGCGGTGATGGTAGTGGAACTATTCTGGCAGGGCTTCGCCTAAGCACTACTAAACTAGACTAGAGGAGAAAACGGATCTAGATGAACTAGAGGGACCACATGGCAATTAGGCTTAGCCCTTACCTTTGTACCTATAGTATATATAGAAGGAGGGGAGGGTAGGATGCGCCCTAGGGATACCCTTTGTTTCTTCCGAAGTGGGGAGGAGAGGGAGTTGGACTCCAATCCTACTCCTAGTAGGACTCTTCCCCCACTTTGAAGCCTTTCCACCTTTGGGCTATTGCCTCCTCCCTCCACTCCAGCCGCATGGGCCCTTAGGCGAGGCTTCGGCCAGCCCACCAAGGGGTGGTTTACCTCCTCCCACAGCTCATGTAGCCTCTTGGGTCGAGACACCCCTACCGATGGTCCCTCGGTACCCTCCTGGCACTCCCAGTACACTACCAATGAGCCTGAAACTTTTCCGGCGACCAAAACAGGACTTCCTATATATCAATATTTACCTCCGGCCCATTCCGAAGATCCTCGTGACGTATGGGATCTCATCCGGGACTCCAAACGACCTTCAGTCACCACCATACATAACTCTATACTACCAAAACGTCACCGAACCTTAAGTGTGCAGACCCTACGGGTTCGAGAACTATGTAGACATGACCGAGACACCTCTACGGTCAATAAACAATAGCGGGACCTGTATGCCCATATTGGTTCCTACATATTCTACGAAGATCTTTATCTGTTGAACCTCTATGTCAATGATTCAGTTAATCCCGTATTATGTTCCCTTTGTTCTTCGGTATGTTACTTGCTCGAGATACGATCGTCGGTATCTCTATACCTAGTTCAATCTTGTTACCAGTGAGTTTCTTTACTCATTGCATAATACAAGATCCCGTGGCTAACTCTTTAGTCACATTGCTTGTAAGGCTTATAGTGATGTTGTATTACCAAGTGGGCCCTGAGATACCTCTCCGTCACACAGAGTAACAAATCCTAGTCTTGATCCATGCCAACCCAACAGACACCCTCGGAGATACCTGTAGAGCACCTTTATAGTCACCCAGTTACGTTGCGACATTTGATACACACAAGGTACTCCTCCGGTGTCAGTGAGTTGCATGATCTCATGGTCATAGGAACAGATACTTGACATGTAGAAAACTATAGCGATAAACTGACACGATCATATGCTATGTTTATAGTTTGGGTCTTTGTCCATCACATCATTCTCCTATTGATGTGATTCCATTATCAAATGACATCTCATGTCTATGGCCAGGAAACCTTCACCATCTTTGATCAATGAACTAGTTAGCTAGAAGCATACTAGGGACATAGTGTTGTCGATGTACCCACACATGTATTTGAGTTTCCAATCAATAGAATGATAGCATGGATAATAAACGATTATCATGAACAAGGAAATATGATAATAACCAATTTACTATTGCATCTAGGGCATATTTCCCACAGTCTCCCACTTGCACTAGAGTCAATAATCTAGCTCACATCGCTATGTGATTTGTTATGAATCTCACACCCAATGAGTTCTAGGGTTCAATCATGTTTTGTATGTGAAAAGAGGTTTTAGTCAATGGGTCTGTGACTTTCAGATCCGTGTGTACTTTGCAAATCTCTACGTCATACTATAGACTCTCCTACCACGCACCACTTGGAGCTATTCCAAATGGCTACTCCACTATATGTATCTGGATATCTACTAAGAGTTATCCGGATCGATGTTAAAGCTTGTATCGACGTAACTCTTTACAACAAACTCTTTATCACCTCCATAATCGAGAAATATTTCCTTAGTCCTCAAGTTACTAAGGATAATTTTGACCATTGTCCAGTAATCCACGCCTGGATCACTCTTGTACCCCTTGACAGGCTCATGGCAAGGCACACACAGGTGCGGTACACAGCATGGCATACTATATAGAGCCTATGGCTAAGGCATAGGGGACAACCTTCACCTTTTCTCTTTCTTCTGCCTTGGTCGAGGTTTGAGTCTCACTCAACTCCACTCGCTACAAACCAGGCAAGAACTCCTTCTTTGACTGATCCATTTTGAACTCTTTGTAAATCTTGTCTAGGTATGTACTCATTGAAAGTCTCATCAAGCATCTTGATCTATCTCTATAGAAATTGATGCCCAATAATTAAGTAGCTTCTTTCCAGGTTTTCTTTTGAAAAACTCCTTTTCAAACAACCCTTTATGCTTTCCAAAAATTCCACATCATTTCCGATCACCAATATGTCATCCACATATGCTTATCAGAAACTCTATAGTGCTGCCACTCACTTTATTGTAAATACAAGTTTCTAATAAACTTTGTATAGACTCAAAAACTCTGATCACCTAATCAAAGCATATAATCCAACTCCGAGATGCTTGCTCCAGCCCATAGAAGGATCACTGGAGCTTGCACACCTTTTAGCTGTTGGGGAACGTTGCATGGGAAACAAAAAATTTCCTATGAACACGCAAGATCTATCCATGGTGATGAGCATCTACGAGAGGGAGAGTGAAGCTACATACCCTTGTAGATCGCTAAGCAGGAAGCGTTAAGAAACGCGGTTGGTGTAGTCCAACGTCTTCGCAGTCCAAATCGCCGAGCGTCCCGCAATCTCATCACGATCCGTACCGCGATCCAATCACTATTCGTCCTGCGAACTCATCACGATCCGTCCCGTGATCTCATCAAGATCTGTCCCGCAATCTCGTCACGATCCGTCTCGCAATCTTGATCACGGTCCTTCCGATCTAGCACCGAACGGACGACACCTCCGCGTTCAGCACACCTACAGCTTGATGACGATCTCCGCCTTCTTGATCCAGAAAGAGGGAGCGGAGAGGTAGAAGAGTTCTCCGGCAGCGTGACGGCGCTGCGGCGATGGTGGTGGAGCTATTCCGGCAGGGCTTTGCCTAAGCACTGTAGAAAACCGATCTAGAGGAGAAACTATGCACTAGAGGAACGGGTAGCACGTGGCTGAAAATTCTGTGCCAAAACCCTTCAATCCTCTAGTATATATAGGAGGAGAGGAGGAGGTGTCTTGGCTGCCAGAAAGCCAGCCCTTGGGTCGACCAAAGTGGGGAGGAGAGGAGGACTCCTCCTCCAATCCTAGTAGGACTAGGATTCCTCCTTTTTTGGCCTTTTTCCACCTTTTTCCCTTTGGGCTTTTTCTCCCAGCCGCATGGGCCTTGTGTGGGACTTCCACCAGCCCACGAAAGGCTGGTATTTACTCTCCCACAGCCCATGAACCCTATTGGGTCGAAATACCCCTCCCGGTGGTCTCCCGGTACACTACCGGCACTCCCGGTACATTACCGATTAGCCCGAAACTTTTCCGGCAATAAAAATGGGACTTCCTATATATCAATCTTTAACTCCGGACCATTCCGGAGCTCCTCGTGATGTCCGGGATCTCATCTGGGAATCCGAACAACCTTCGGTCACCACTATACATAACTCTATACTACCGAAACGTCACCGAACCTTAAGTGTGCAGACCCTGCGGGTTCGAGAACTATGTAGAGATGACCGAGACACCTATATTGTCAATAACCAATAGCGGGCCTTGGATGAACATATTGGCTCCTACATATTCCACGAAGATCTTTATCGGTCGAACCTCTATGTCAAGGATTCAGTCAATCCCGTATAACGTTCCCTTTATTCTTCGGTATGTTACTTGCCCGAGATTCAATCGTCGGTATCTCCATACCTAGTTCAACCTCGTTACCGGCAAGTCTCTTTACTCGTTCCGAAATACAAGATCCCGTGGCTAAAATTTAGTCACATTGCTTGCAAGGCTTGTTGTGATGTTGTATTACCGAGTGGGCCCTGAGATATCTCTCCGTCAAACGGAGTAACAAATTCCAGTCTTGATCCATGCCAACCCAACAAACACCCTCGGAGATACCTGTAGAGCACCTTTATAGTCACCCAGTTACGTTGCGACGTTTGATACACACCAGGCACTCCTCCGATGTCGGTGAGTTGCATGATCTCATGGTCATGGGAACATATACTTGACATGCAGAAAATAGTAGCAATAAACTGACGCGATCATATGCTACCTTTGTAGTTTGGGTCTTCTTCATCACATCATTCTCCTAATGATGTGATGCCGTTATCAAATGACATCTCATGTCCATGGATAGGAAACCTTAACCATCTTTTGATCAACGAGCTAGTCTACTAGAGGCATACTAGGGACATGGTGTCGTCTATGTATCCACACATGTATTTGAGTCTCCGATCAATACAATTATAGCATGGATAATAAACGATTATCATGAACAAGGAAATATGATAATAACTAATTTATTATTGCCTCTAGGTTATATTTCCAATAGTCTCCCACTTGCACTAGAGACAATAATCTAGTTCACATCACTATGTGATTCGCATTGTTATGAATCTAACACCCAATGAGTTCTGGGGCTCGATCATGCTTTGCATGTGAGAGAGGTCTTATACTCAACGGGTCTACAAAATTAAGATCCGTATGTACTTTCCAAATCTCTATGTCAAACTGTAAACACTGCTACCATGCTCCACTTGGTACTATTCCAAATGGCTGCTGCACTATATGTATCCAGATTGCTACTACGAGTCATCCGGATTGGTGTTAAAGCTTGCATCGACATAACTCTTTACGATGAACTCTTTATCACCTCCATAATCGAGAAACATCTCCTTAGTATTTTATTACTAAAGATAATATTGACCGCTATCTAGTGATCCACTCTTGGATCACTCTTGTACCCCTTGACGAACTCATGACAAGGCACACACGGCTGCGGTACACAGCATGGCATACTATACAGAGCCTGTGGCTAAGGCATAGGTGACGACATTCGTCCTTTCTCTTTCTTCTACTGTGGTCGAGCTTTGAGTCTCACTCAACTTCACACCTTAAAAAGCAGGCGAGAACACTTCTCTCTGACTTAATCCATTTTGAACTCTTTCAAAATCTTGTCAAGGTATGCACTTATTGAAAGTCTCATCAAGCATCTTGATCTATCTCTATAGATCTTGATGCTCAATAATTAGGTAGCTTTATTCAGGTCTTCCTTTGAAAAACTCCTTTCAAACAACCGTTTATGCTTTCCAGAAATTCTACATCATTTCCGATCAACAATATGTCATCCACATATACTTATCAGAAATTCTATAGTGCTCCCACTCACTTTATTGTAAATACAAGTTTCTCGTAAACTTTGTATAGACTCAAAAACTATGATCACCTCATCAAAGTGCATATTCCAACTCCGAGATGCTTGCTTCAGTTCATAGAAGAATCACTGAAACTTGCACACCTTTTAGCATCCTTAGGACTGACAAAACCTTCTGGTTGTATCACATACAACCTTTCCTCAAGTAAACCGTTAAGGAAACGATGTTTTGATATCCATATGCCAGATTTCATAATTGAAAAATGCAGCAACTGCTAACATAATTCCAACAGACTTTAGCATCGCTACGAGTGAGGAAGTCTCACCGCAATCAACTCCTTGAAATTGTTGTAAACTTGTTTGCAACAAGTCGAGCTTTACAAATGGTGACATTTACCATGAGTGTCTGTCTTCATTTTAAACATCCATTTGTACTCAACGACCTGCCATCCAACAAGCAAGTCTACCAAAGTCTATACTTTGTTTTCATACATGGATCCTTTCTCGGATTTCGTGGCCTCTAACCATTTGTCGGAATCCGTGCCCATCATTGCTTCTCCACATCTCGTAGGTTCATCGTTGTCCAACAACATGACCTCCAAGACATGGTTGTCGTACCGCTCAGGAGGAGTACACATCCTTATCGACCTCCGAGGTTCGATAGTAACTTGATCTGAAGCTGCATGATCATCATCATTAACTTCCTCTTCTACTAATGTAGGCTTCACAGAAACAAATTCCTGCACTGCGCTACTTTCTGGTTGAACAATGGTTCAACAACCTCATCAAGTTCTATCTTCCTCCCACTCAATTCTTTCGATACAAACTCTTTCTCGAGAAAGGACCCAGTTTTAGCAACAAACACTTTATTCTTGGATCTGAGATAGAAGGTTTACCCAACTGTCTTTAGGGTATTGTATGAAGATGCATTTGTCCGCTTTGAGTTCGAGCTCATTAGGTGAAAACCTTTTTCACATAAGTGTTGCAGCCCCAAACATTAAGAAATGACAGCTTAGGTTTCTATCAAACCATAATTCACACGGTGTCATCTCAATGGATTTAGATGGTGGCCTATCTAAAGTCAATGTAGTTGTCTCTAATGCATAACCCCAAAATTATAGTAAAAAAATATTAAGAGACATCATAGCATGCACCATATCCAATAGAGCACGACTATGACGTTCGGACACACCATCACACTGTGGTGTTGCAGGTGGCGTGAGTTGTGAAACAATTCTCACATTGTCTAAAGTTGTATGCCAAACTCGTAACTCAGATATTCACCTCCACGATCATATCGCAAACATTTTTATCTTCTTGTCACGATGATCTTAAAACTTCACTTTGAATTTTATTGAACCTTCCAAACGATTCAGACTTGTGTTTCATTAAGTAAATATACACTATATCTACTCAAATCATCAGTGAAGGTAAGAAAATAACGATATCCACCGCACGCTACAAGACTCATTGGATTGCATACATCAGCATGTATCATTTCCAATAAATCACTTACCCGCTTCATCAAAACAGAAAACGGGGTCCTTAGTCATATTGACCAAGAGGCATGGTTCGCATGTCTCAACCGATTCGAAATCGAATGAGTCCAAAGATCCATCAGCATGGAGTTTCTTCATGCGCTTTATACCAATATGACATTTAGCGGCAGTGCCACAAGTATGTGGTACTATCATTATTAACTTTGTATCTTTTTGGCATCAATGTTATGAACATGTGTATTACTACGATCAAGTTTCAACAAACCATTCTTACTGGGTGCATGACCATTGAAGGTATTATTCATGCAATTAGAATAACCATTATTCTCTAACTTAAATGAATAACCGTGTTGCAATGAACATGATCTAATCACGTTCATGCTCAACGCAAAAACACCAAATAACATTTATTTAGGTTCGTCACTAATCTCGAAGGTAGAGAGAGCGTGCGATGTTGATCACATCAACCTTGGAAATATTTCTAACACACATCGTCACCTCACACTTAGCTAGTCTCCGTTTATTTCGTAGCTTTTACTTTGAGTTACTAACATTTAGCAACCGAACCGGTATCCAATACCCAGGTGTTACTAGGAGTACTAGCAAGGTACACATCAATAGCACGTATATCAAATATACTTCTGTCGACTTTGCCAGCCTTCTTATCTACCAAGTATCTAGGATTGTTCCGCTTCAGCGACTGTTCTCCTCATAATCGAAGCACTTAGTCTCGGGTTTGGGTAAGACTTTGGGTTGCTTCACTGGAGCTGCAAGTGACTTGCTATCCATGAAGTTTCCCTCCTTGCCCTTGACCTTCTCGAAACTAGCGGTTTTGACTAACCATCAACACTTTGACGCTCCTTCTCGATTTCTACCTTCACGGTGTCAAACATCGCGAATAGCTCAGGGATCATTTTTTCTATCCCTGGCGTTTTATAGTTCATCACCAAGTTCTAGTAGCTTTAGTGACAGTGACTTGGAGAACTATATCAATCACTCTCTTATCTGGAAGATCAACTCCCACTCGATTCAAGAGATTGTAGCACCTAGACAATCTGAGCACATGCTCAATGATTGAGCTATTCTCTTTCATCTTACAGGCAAAGAATCTTGATGGAGATCTCATATCTCGCAACACGAGAACGAGCCTGAGATCCTAATTTCAGCTCTTAGAACATCTCATATGTTCCATGATGTTCAAAACGTTTTGGAGCCTCAATTGTAAGTTGTAATGCATGACGCACTAAACTATCAAGTAGTTATCAGAATGTGCCTGTCAGATGTTCATAACATCTACAAACAACGCTAGAGGGGTTGGCACACCGAGCGGAGCATTAAGGACATAAGCCTTCTGTGCAGCAATGAGGACAATCCTCAGATCACGGAGCCAGTTCGCAATATTGCTACCATCATCTTTCAACTCTATTTCTCTAGGAACATATAAAATTCAAGGGAGCTACAGCATGAGCTAGTAATCTACAACACAGTTTTGCAAAGACACTACTGACTATGTTCAGGATAATGAGTTCAATTAATCATATTACTTAAGAACTCCCACTCAAATTGACATCCCTCCTGTCATCCAAGTGATACATGATCCAAATTCACCAACTCAAGTCCGATCATCATGTGAGTTGAGATGGTTACAATGGTGAACATCATCATGTTGATCATATCTACTATATGACTCATGTTCGACCTTTCGGTCTCTTGTGTTCCGAGGCCATGTCTGTACATGCTAGGCTCATCAAGTTTAACCCGAGTGTTCTGCATGTGCAACACTCGCTTGCACCCGTTATGTGAACGTAGAGTCTATCACACCCGATCATCACGTGGTGTCTCAACACGACAAACTTTCGCAACGGTGCACACTCGGAAAGAACACAATTCATCTTGAAATTTAAGTGAGGGATCACCTTATAATGCGACCGTCATCCTAAGCAAAACAAGGTGCATAAAAGGATTAACATCACATGCAAATCATAAGTGACATGATATGGCCATGAACTAGTTCTTTTGATCTCCATCTTTAAAGCACCGGCATGATCTCCATCATCACTGGCAAGACACCATGATCTCCATCATCTTGATCTCCATCAACGTGTCGCCATCGGGGTTGTCGCGCCCAACATGCTTCTACTACTATTGCTACCGTTTAGTGATAAAGTAAAGCATTACATAGCGCTTAATGATTGACACACAGGCCATACAATAATTAAAGACAACCCTATGGCTCCTGCCGGTTTCCGTACTCATCGACATGCAAGTCGTGATATTCTATACAACACATGATCATCTCATACATCACATATATCACATCATGTAATTGGCCATATCACATCACAACATACCCTGCAAAAACAAGTTAGACGTCCTCTAATTGTTGTTGCATGTTTTATGTGGCTGCTATGGGTATCTAGCAAGAATAATTCTCATCTACGCAAACAACCACTATGGTGATACACTAGTTGCTTTTAAACCTTCTCAAGGACCGCCTTTGTCGAATCCGATCCAACTAAAGTGAGAGAAACTGGCACCCGCAAGCCATCTATGCAACAAGTTGCGGTCGAGGGAACCGATCTCTCGTAAGCGTACGAGTAATGTTGGTCCGGGCCGGTTCATCTCACAATAGCGCTGAACCAAAATCCGACCAAGGGAGGAAGCAATCTAAGCATCAACGCCCACAAACCTTTTTGTGTTCTACTCGAGATCTCATCTACACATAGACCTAGCTCATGATGCCACTGTTGGGGAATGTTGCATGGGAAACAAAAAATTTCCTATGCACACGCAAGATCTATACATGGCGATGAGCATCTACGAGAGGGAGAGTGGATCTACATACCCTTGTAGATCGCTAAGCGGGAAGCGTTAAGAAACGCGGTTGGTGTAGTCGAACGTCTTCGCGATCCAAATCGCCGAGCATCCCGTGATCTCATCACGATCCGTCCCGCGATACAATCACGATCCGTCCCACGAACTCATCACGATCCGTCCCGTGATCTCATCATGATCCATCCCGCGATCTCGTCACGATCCGTCCAGCAATCTTGATCACGGTCCTTCCGATCTAGCGCCGAACGGCCGACACCTCCGCGTTCAGCACACGTACAGCTTGATGATGATCTCCGCCTTCTTGATCCAGCAAGAGGGAGCGGAGAGGTAGAAGAGTTCTCCGGCAGCGTGACAGCGCTGCGGCTATGGTGGTGGAGCTATTCCGGCAGGGCTTCGCCGGCCTAAGCACCGCGAAAAACCGATCTAGAGGAGAAATTATGCATTAGAGGAACGGGTAGCACGTGGCTGAAAATTCTGTGCCAAAACACTCAAATCCTCTAGTATATATATATGAGAGGAGGAGGAGTCTTGGCTGCCAAAAAGCTAGCCCTTGGGTCGACCAAAGTGGGGAGGAGAGGAGGACTACTAGGACTAGGATTCCTCCTTTTTTTGGCCTTTTTCCACCTTTTTCCCTTTGGGCTTTTTCTCCCAGCTGCATGGGCCTTGTGTGGGACTTCCACCAGCCCACAAAATGCTGGTATTTACTCTCACACAGCCCATGAAGCCTCTTGGGTCGAAATACCCCTCCTGGTGGTCTCCCGGTACACTACCGGCACTCCCGGTACGTTACCGATTAGCCCGAAACTTTTCCGGCGACCAAAATGGGACTTCCTATATATCAATATTTACCTCCGAACCATTCCGGAGCTCCTCGTGACGTCCGAGATCTCATCCGGGACTCCGAACAACCTTCGGTCACCACCATACATAACTCTATACTACCGAAACGTCACTGAACCTTAAGTATGCAGACCCTGCGGGTTCGAGAACTATGTAGACATGACCGAGACACCTCTACGGTCAATAACCAATAGCGGGCCCTGGATGACCATATTAGTTCCTACATATTCTACGAAGATCTTTATCAGTCGAACCTCTATGTCAAGGATTCAGTCAATCCCGTATAACGTTCCCTTTGTTCTTCGGTATGTTACTTGCCCGAGATTCGATCGTCGGTATCTCCATACCTAGTTCGACCTCATTAGCGGCAAGTCTCTTTACTCGTTCCATAATACAAGATCCCATGGCTAAAATTTAGTCACATTGCTTGCAAGGCTTGTTGTGATGTTGTATTACCGAGTGGGCCCTGAGATACCTCTCCGTTAAACGGAGTAACAAATTCTAGTCTTGATCCATGCCAACCCAACAGACACCCTCAGAGATACTTGTAGAGCACCTTTATAGTCGCCTAGTTATGTTGCGACATTTTATACACACAAGGCACTCCTCCGATGTCGGTGAGTTGCATGATCTCATGGTCATAGGAACACATACTTGACATGCAGAAAACAGTAGCAATAAACTGACACGGTCATATGCTACGCTTGTAGTTTGGGTCTTGTCCATCACATCATTCTCCTAATGATGTGATCCCATTATCAAATGACATCTCATGTCCATGGCAAGGAAATCTTAACCATCTTTTGATCAACGAGCTAGTCTACTAGATGCATACTAGGGACATGGTGTTGTCTATGTATCCACACATGTATCTGAGTCTCCGATCAATACAATTATAGCATGGATAATAAACGATTATCATGAACAAGGAAATATGATAATAACTAATTTATTATTGCCTCTAGGGCATGAACAAGGAAATATGCTTGCTCCAGCCCATAGAAGGATCACTGGAGCTTGCACACCTTTTAGCATCCTTAGGACTAAAAAACCTTTTGGTTGTATCACATACAACCTTTCCTCAAGTAATCCGTTAAGGAAACGATGTTTCGACATCCATCTCTGAGATTTCATAATTGAGAAATGCAGCAACTGCTAACATAATTTCAATAGACTTTTAGCATCGGTACGGGTGAGAAGGTCTCATCGTAGTCAACTCCTTGAACTTGGCGGAAACTTCTTTGCGAGAAGTCGAGCTTTACAAATGATGACATTCACCCTCAGCGTCTGTCTTCATCTCAAAGGTCCATTTTTACTCAACGACCTATTGTTCAATGGGCAAGTCTACCAAAGTCCATACCTGGTTTTCATACATGGATCCTTTCTCGAATTTCATGGCTTCTAGCTATTTGTCAGAATCTGGGCCCATCATTGCTTCTCCATAGCTCGTAGGCTCATTGTTGTCCAACAACATGACCTCTAAGACAGGGTTGTCGTACCACTCGAGACAAGTACACGTGTTTGTCGACCTACGAGGTTCGATAGTTACTTGATCTGAAGCTTCATTATCATCATCATTAACTTCCTCTTCAAGGCTCCACAGAAACAACTTTCTGCACTGTGCTACTCTCTAGTTGAAACAAAGGTTCAACAACCTCATCAAGTTATATCTTCCTCCCACTCAATTCTTTTGGGAGAAACTCTTTCTCGAGAAAGGACCCATTTCAGTAACAAACACTTTGTGCTTCGATCGGAGATAGAAGGTTTACCGAATTGTTATGTTAGGGTATTCTATAAAGATGCATTTGTCCGCTTTGGGTTCGAGCTCATTAGGTGAAAACCCCCTTTTCACATAAGCGCCGCAGCCCCAAACATTAAGAAATGACAGCTTAGGTATCCGCCAAACCAAAATTCATACGGTGTCATCTCAACGGACTTAGATGGTGCCCCTTGTGAATGTAGTTGTCTCTAATGCATAACCCCAAAACGATAGTGACAAATCGATAAGAGACATCATAGTTCACACGATATCCAATAGACCACGACTACGACGTTTGGACACACCATGACACCATGTTGTTCCATGTGGTGTGAGTTGTGAAACAACTTCCACATTGTCTTAAGTTGTATACCAAACTCGTAAATCAGATATTCACCCCCATGATCATATCATAGACATTTTATCTTCTTGTCACGATGATCTCAAATGTCACTCTGATTTTGCTTGAACTTTTCAAATGACTCAGACTTGTGTTTCATTAAGTAAATATATACTATATCTATTCAAATCATCAACGAAGGTAAGAAAATAATGGTATCCACCGCACCCTACAACACTCATTGGACCGTATACATGAGCATGTTTTATTTCCAATAAGTCACTTGCCTGTTCCATCTTGCCCATGAGGCATGGTCCGCATGTCTCAACCAATTCAAAATCAAAAGGGTCCAAAGATCCATCAACATGTAGTTTCTTCATGCACTTTAGACCAATATCACATTTAGCGGCAGTGCCACAAGTATGTGATACTATCATTATTAATTTTGTATCTTTTGGCATCAATTTTATGAACATGTGTATTACTATGATCAAGATTCAATAAACCATTCTCATTGGGTGCATGACCATTGAAGGTATTATTCATGTAAACAGAATAACAATTATTCTCTAACTTAAATGGTCTAATAACCATATTACAATAAACACGATCTAATCACGTTCATGCTCAATGCAAACACCAAATAACATTAATTTAGGTTTATCCCTTATCCCGAAGGTAGAGAGAGCATGCGATGGTGATCACATCAACCTTGGAAAACGCTTCCAACACACATCGTCACCTCACCCTTAGCTAGCCTCCATTTATTCCGTAGCTTTAATTTTGAGCTACTAACATTTAGCAACCGAGTCAGTATCCAATACCCAGGTGCTACTAGGAGTGCTAGCAAGGTAAAAATCAATAACACGTATATCAAATATACTTCTTTCTATGTTTCCAGCCTTCTTATCTACCAAGTATATAAGTTTGTTCCGCTTCAGCGACCGTTCCCCTCATAATAGAAGCACTTAGTATCGGGTGTGGGTTCAACTTTGGGTTGCTTCATTGGAGCAGCAACTGACTTCCATCCATGAATATTCCCTCCTAGCCCTTGCCCTTCTTGAAACTAGTGGTTTTACTAACCATCAACAGTCGATGCTCCTTCTTGATTTCTACCTTCGCGGTGTTGAACATCGCGAATAGCTCAGGGATCATTATTACCATCCCTCGCATTTTATAGTTCATCACGAAGCTCTAGTAGCTTAGTTACAATAACTTGGAGAACTATATCGATCACTATCTTATCTGGAAGATCAACTCCCACTCGATTCAAGTGACCGTAGCACCCAGACAATCTGATCTCATGCTCAATGCTATTCTCGTTCATCTTGCAGGCAAAGAATCTTGTTGGAGGTCTCATACCTCACAACACGGGCACGAGCCTGAGATCCCAATTTCAGCTCTTTGAACATCTTATATATTCCGTGACGTTCAAAATGTTTTGGAGCCTCAATTCTAAGACATAATGCATGACGCACTGAACTGTCAAGTAGTCATTGTAATGTGCATGTCAGATGTTCACAACATCTACAGACGACGCTGGAGGGGGTGGCGCACCGAGCGGTGCATTAAGGACATAAGCCTTTTTTGCAGCAATGAGGACAATTCTCAGATCACGGCCCTAGTCCGCATTATTGCTACCATCATCTTTCAACTCTATTTCTCTAGGAAAATATAAAAATTCAAGGGAGCTATAGCACGAGCTAGTAATCTACAACATAATTTGCAAAGACATTTTGATGATGTTCTTGATAATGAGTTTAGTTAATCATATTACTTAAAAACTCCCACTCAAATTGACATCCCTCTGGTCATTCGAGTGTCACATGATCCAAATCCACCAACTCAAGTCCGATCATCAAGCGAGTTGAGGTGGTTTCAATGGTGAACATCTTCATGTTGATCATATCTACTATATGACTCATGTTCTACCTTTCGGTCTCTTGTGTTCCGAGGCCATGTCTGTACATGCTAGGCTCATCAAGTTTAACCCGAGTGTACCACACGTGCAACACTGGCTTGCACCCATTGTATGTTAATGTAGAGTTTATCACACCCGATCATCCCGTGGTGTCTCGACACGACGAACTTTCGCAATGGTGCACACTTGGGGAGAACATAATTCATCTTGAAATTTAAGTGAGGGATTACCTTGTAGTGCTACCGTCATCGTAAGCAAAACAAGATGCATAAAAGGATTAACATCACATCCAAATCCTAAGCGACATGATATGGCCATGAACTCGTGCTTTTGATCTCCATCTCCAAAGCAACGACATGATCTCCATCGTCACCGGCATGACACCATGATCTCCATCATCTTGAGCTCCATCAACGTGTCGCCATGGGGGTTGTCGTGCCCACCATGCTTCTACTACTATTGCTACCGCTTAGCGATAAACTAAAGCATTACATAGCGCTTAATGATTGACACGCAGGTCATACACTAATTAAAGACAACCCTATGGCTCCTGCCGGTTGTCGTACTCATCGACATGTAAGTCGTGATATTCTATACAAAACATGATCATCTCATACATCACATGTATCTCATCATGTAATTGGCCATATCACATCACAACATACCTTGCCAAAACAAGTTAGACGTCCTCTAATTGTTGTTGCAAGTTTTGCATGGCTGCTACGGGTATCTAGCAAGAACAATTCTCACCTACGCATAAACCACAACGGTGATACTCAAATTGCTATTCAACCATCTCAAGGACTGCCTTTGTCGAATCCGATCCAACTAGAGTAGGAGAGGCAGACACCCGCCAGCCATCTTTGTGCAATGAAGTTACACGTCAATCGATGGAACTAGTCTCTCGTAAGCATACGAGTAAGGTTGGTTCGGGCCACTTCACCCCAAAATACCGCTGAACCAAAACACGACCAAGGGAGGAAGCAATCTAAGCATCAATGCCCACAAACTCCTTTGTGTTCTACTCGTGATCTCATCTACACATAGACCTAGATCATGATGCCACTGTTGGGGAACGTTGCATGGGAAACAAAAAAATTCCTAAGCACACTCAAGATCTATCCATGGTGATGAGCATCTACGAGAGGGAGAGTGGATCTACATACCCTTGTGGATTGCTAAGAAGTAAGCTTTAAGAAACGTGATTGATGTATTAGAACGTGTTCGTGATCCAAATCGCCGAGTGTCCCGCAATCCTATCACGATCCATCTTATGATCCAATCATGATCCATCCCGCGATCCCATCGCGATCCGTCCGGCGATCAAATCACGAATCGTCTCGCGATCTTGATCACGGTCCTTTCGATCTAGCACCGAATGAACGGCACCTCCACTTTCACCACACGTATAGCTCGATAACGATCTACACCTTCTTGATCCAGCAAGAGGGAGCGGAGAGGTAGATGAGTTCTCCGACAGCACGACGACGTGGCGGCGATGGTTATGGAACTATTCCGGCAAGGCTTCGCCTAAGCATCACCGAACTAGACTAGAGGAGAAAACCGATCTAGATGAACTAGAGGGAGCACATGGCAACTAGGGTTACCCCTCACCTCTAAACCTCTAGTATATATAGGAGGAGGGGGAGGGCAGGCTGCACCCTAGGGCTGCCCTTTGGTTCGGCCGAAGTGGGGAGGAGAGGGAGTTGGACTCCAATCCTACTCCTAGTAGGACTCCTCCCTCACTTGGAAGCCTTTCCACCTTTGGGCTTTTGCCTCCTCCCTCCCCTCCAGCCGCATGGGCCCTTAGGAGAGGCTTCGGCCAGCCCACCAGGGGCTGGTTTACCTCCTCAAAACAGCTCATGTAGCCTCTTGGGTCCCCCGGTACCCTCCCGGCACTCCTGGTTACCGGCAAGTCTCTTTACTCGTTCCGTAATACAAGATCCCGTGACTAACACTTAGTCACATTGCTTGCAAGGCTTATAGTGATGTTGTATTACCAAGTGGGCCCTGAGATACCTCTCCGTCACACAGAGTAACAAATCCCAGTCTTGATCCATGCCAACCCAACAGACACCCTCGGAGATACCCGTAGAGCACCTTTATAGTCACCCAGTTACGTTGCGACATTTGATACACACTAGGTACTCCTCTAGTGTCAGTGAGTTGCATGATCTCATGGTCATAGGAACAGATACTTGAAGTGCAGAAAACTATAGCAGTAAACTGACACAGTCATATGCTATGTTTATAGTTTGGGTTTTTGTCAATCACATCATTCTCCTAATTGTGTGATACCGTTATCAAATGACATTTCACGTCTATGGCCAGGAAACCTTGACCATCTTTGATTAACGAACTAGTTAACTACATGCATACTAGGGACATTCTGTTGTCTATGTACCCACACATGTATTTGAGTTTCCAATCAATACAATTATAGCATGGATAATAAACGATTATCATGAACAAGGAAATATGATGATAACCAATTTATTATTGCCTCTAGGGCATATTTCCAACAAGAAAATGTATGTGACTCCATTTTGGTACAATCCTTGCATGATAGAGGATGTAATCTTTGCCATCAATTCTCCTCTTTGTTCGTTCAACCAAAGCCATGAACTCCTGCACGCCATCTAGATACTTTGTGCTTCTCTGATCCTTCATCCATTCAGATGTTTCCATCTTCTCACACGAGGGGTAATTCAAAAAACATTAACAAATGGACTATTGGATGCGCGAAGATGTGTGAATAAATCACAAGATTTTACTTCCAAAAATTTATGGAGACCGTTGCATAATGTTATCCAGCCGTGCGATGACACTAATTAATGACCAGTCAGTTTACACTACAACACTACCCTAATAAATGAATTTAGTACCTTAATTAAGCCACTCAATGGAAAGAATACATTATTAAATTAGCAGTGCAGCGACCTCCACTCAGCCAGAAGAGCAACGCGTTGCCATGGCACGACGAGAAAACAACATGGAGGAGCAAATCTTAGTGGGGCAACCACCTGAAGTCCGAGCTCCACTATTCTGCCTTTGACCGCGAGGGATGAGCTCCAATCACATCGGTGCCGACCGCGAGGATTGAGCTACTCCTATCTCCCGCCGCTGATCGAGGATTGACCTCCTACCACACCGCCATCATCGACCAATCGAGGATTGACCTCCTATAACACCAACACCGCCGACCTACCAAAGATTGATCTCCTATCCATCTGCCGCTGCCTCGGCCACTGCCCCCAGCTCTATCGGCATAGCGGGTGTTTTTTTATGGATATCCGGAGAGCGGCTCTTTACAACCCCATATGTATAGGGTAGCACATCACATACGGCTATGTTACGGAACTGTGTATCACAGATGTTCTCATCTCACACGATTTGGTGTGGAAACCATGTGCTATATACAATAGAGTGCAATAAGTAGTTCCTCTACCGT
The DNA here is from genome assembly GCA_022496015.1 of Hordeum marinum. NCBI lineage: Eukaryota > Viridiplantae > Streptophyta > Magnoliopsida > Poales > Poaceae > Hordeum > Hordeum marinum. Next base: position 461,625,889 of record CM039675.1, on the reverse strand, counting down.
TATTAGATCCGCAAAGTTTCCCCACATCCCCCAAATCCCTGATAGCCTCCAAATTCCTAACCCCCAAATTCCCTTGCATGACGCTAAAATTGGGGGAATGCAGACGAGTGGTGCTGATAGTTTTGGTGCAACTACTTTGGTTCGTATAGTCTCTCTTGGCAGCGCCATTGGCGGCACCACCATGATGGTGATCACCACCGAGCACTTGCCAAAGGTTATCCGGAGGCCGGTGTACTACGGATCTGAATCGTCTTGTTAGGTCCCAATCATTCCTCACCTTTTTAGCATGTCCAAAGCAAGCAGCTCACCCAATTTGTCCTGAATTGGACCCCCCCTCTTAGAAAAGCAATCAAATGCCAGATCCAGAGCATGACTCCAGCAGGCTCCCGTAACATGAGTTCGAATCCAAGTTTCCCGCCATTGAGAAGTACCAAGAGATGAGTTGTGTGCATGGACATACTCCCGCTCGACGTGTATGCATGGAGGGATTCAACATTGGCAAACGGTTTCTCGGTTGCCCCTTAGAGGTTAGTGCTAAGTTCATGCTTTTAGTTTAGTTAATGCTCCCACTCATCTCAAATATTTAGCATTCACAGGGATATGAGGATTGTTCCTTTGTTAACCGGTTGGATGATGAATGGCATGGAAGGACTCCGAGTGTTATCACCAAGCTTGCAGAAGATAACATAAAGCTGAAGGAGAAACTGAATGATTTGGAGTGTACAATCACTATGATGAAGCAAGAAAGAATCATTCGCACGCAACAGATGAACGCAAGAGACAAGAAGGAACTATCATGTGTAGTTGTAGTTGTCGCATTAGGCATCTTCTATGCGTTGTTTACAATGATGATTACGGGTTTCGTCTGATTATTGAGTACATCAATAAGCAAAGCTCAGCTATTTCTTACCAACAATCCTATGTTAAATGCTTGTTACACACCCGTTGTGTTTCATATAAGCGTGTGATAGTTAAACAATGCATCTAGCGAACCTTTTGAATTTCTAAAATGTACCGTCTGAAATAGTTGGCATATTACATACATTTGGATGCTCCATCCCGTGTGCATAATTATCACATTGAGAACTGCACAATAGCGGGAATTTAGAGCGACTGGGTACACATAATTGTTGTTTATTATATCGGAATTATAACTGCTTGGCAAGGCACCAATATAATCTGTCAATCCAACACTTAAATTGCCATTCCTCTTTTCTTCATACCACGCTTCAGTCGCCACCAACTTCATCGTTTCGGTCGTCCGCGGTACATTACACACACTCTACAATCATGCTTGCTCCCCGTTTTTTACATAGCGCAACCATGTCGAGCGATAGAGAGGACGACAATTCCACTAGTCTGTCGCCCGATGATGACCCACAAGTATAGGGCATCAATTTTAGCTCTTTTCAATAAGTAAGAGTGTCTAACCCAACTAGGAGCACAAGGAAATGACAAGTAGTTTTCCGTAAGGTAATGTCTGCAAGTGCTGAAATTGTAAGTAGCGAAGTAGTTTGATAGAAAGATAATTTGTAACGAGCGAGTAACAAATATAGTAAAAAAAGTAAAGCAAGGTATACCAATCCTTCTGAGGAAAAGGATAGGCCAAAGCGGTCTCTTATGATAAGCAAAGCGTTCTCGAGGGTACATGGGAATTTCATCTAGTTAGTTTTATAATGTTGGTTTAATTCATGTTCGGTACTTTGATAATTTGACATGTGGGTGGACCGTACTTAGGTTCTGCTCTTACTTGAACAAATCTCCTACTTATGATTAACCCTCCCGCAAGCATCCGCAACTACGAGAAAAGTATTAAGAATAAATTCTAACCATAGCATTAAACTTTTGGATCCAATCGATCCCTTACGGAATAGCGCATAAACTGGGGTTTAAGCTTCTATCACTCTCGGAACCCATGATCTAATTGCTACTCCACAATGCATTCCCTTAGGCCCAAATATGGTGAAGTGTCATGTAGTCGACGTTCACATGACACCACTAAGGGAATCACAACATACATACTATCAAAATATCGAACACATATCAAATTCACATGATTACTTGCAACATGATTTCTCCCGTGACCTCAACAACAAAAGTAACTACTCATAAATAATAATCATGATCAAGATTAGATGGGTATTAAATAGCATAATGGATCTGAACATACAATCTTCCACCAAATAAACCATAAAGTGATCAACTACAAGGCGTAATCAACACTACTAGTCACCCACAAGCACCAAACTATTGTTTCAGTAACAAGATTGAACTCAAGAGATGAATTAAGGTTTGAGAGGAGTTCGTGCTGTTGAAGATGTTGATGAATATTTCCCTCCCCAAGATGGGAGAGTTGTTGGTGATGATGGTGACGATGATTTCCCCATCCGGGAGGGAAGTTCCCCCGGCAAAATCGCTCCCCCGGAGGGAAAAAGTGCTCCTGCCCAAGTTTCGCCTCGAGGCGGCGATGCTTCGTCCTGAAAGCCTTATGCTTATTTTTTCTAGGTCAAAATGACTTATATACCAGAAGATGGGTAACGGAGGTAGGCCGAGGTGGGTACAACCCACCAGGGCATGCCTGGGCACCCTCGCGTGCCGAGGTGGGTTGTGCCCACCTGGTGGGCCCCCTATGGTAGTTATTTGCTCCAATAATTCTTAAATATTCCATAAAAAATCTCCATGAAGTTTCAGCTTGTTTGGAGTTGTGCAGAATAGGTAGGCTGACATAGCTTTTCTAGGTCCAGATTTCCAGCTGCCGTAATTCTCCCTCTTGGTGTGTTCCTTGCAAATTATGAGAGAAAAGGCATTAGAATTACTCCAAAAAGCATTATTATAGACAAAACATTATAAATAACAGCAAGAAAACATGATGTAAAATGGACGTATCAACTCCCCCAAGCTTAGACCTCGCTTGTCCTCAAGCGAAAACCAAAATCGAAAAACATGTCCACGTGCTTTGAGAGAGAGGTGTCGATAAAAACAAAATACGGACACAGAAGCATCATGTTGATTATTATAATAGCAAAAAAAATAAATATAGGACTTTTATAACTCTTTTATCATATACTTCTCATGAATAAGTAACAGTTCATCACACAATCGAAGTATAAAGAAATAACTCTATTAGAAACCAACAAACTATATTCTCAGTCAACTTTGCAACTACAATACATCATCTTTCCAAGAAGGGTCACGTATCAGAGCCTTTAGGAAAGTCCACATACTCAACCATCATATAGTCTTCTATGATTGCTAACACTCACCTCGTACACATGAGCAAAACCTTTCAACTGGACACATAGAAAGATAGGGGCTTATAGTTTCGCCTCCCAACATCCTCACCTCAAGGGTGATGTCAACAATAATAACTCATCCTATCTATATTGAACTGGACATATGTGCCTAGACCTTTCCTCACCACATGATGCTAGCCGAAGGAGAAAAATAAAAGGCATAGAGAAACACTTTGACTCTTGCATAAAAGTAAAAGATAGGCCTTTCACAGAGGGAATCAGAGGTTGTCATGCACTTATTTGTTTGTATGCTCAATCCCTTAGTGCAAGAGAACGTCACGTTGTATTTCCCTTTAAGATGACAACCTTTATTATGCAGTCTCTCGCTTTTATTCTTTGTCATCCAAGTTCATACAACGCTCAATTTTCTCTTACATTAAATGATCTTACACTTTTAGAAGAAATTTTTATTGCCTTATTGCACTGATGACAACTTACTTGAAGGATCTTGCTCAATCCATAGGTAGGTATGGTGGACTCTTAAAAATAGGATTTGGGTTTAAGGATTTTTGACAAGTAGTATCTCTACTTAGTGCGGAATTTTTGGCTAGCAAAGGAAGGGGGCAAGCATCACATGTTAAAGGTTCTATGACAATATGACTTCTATGTGAATATAAACAAACATAAACCATTAAGTTGTCTTCCTTGTCCAACATCAACAATTTTGGCATATAATATTTTCATGAGGGCTCACAATCACAAAAGATTTCTCGGATAGTATATTTATATGTGAATCTTCTCTTCCCTTATTAATTCTTTCATGCGTTACATCATTGACTAATGCTATGTTTGTCAATCTCTAATAAAATTTCCTACTTATACTTTTCCTTATGTGGTGCCATCACCTACCATAGGATTAGTATATGATCTTATTGATTTATTTACTTACTTTCATTTCTTTCTTTTTTCTTTTTATTTATTTGCAACATGAAAGTAAAGAAAGCAAAAACTCAAACTAAACTTTATCATATAACTTTCACACGATTACAATGATAGATCACTAAGCAAACTCTCAAATAAGAAAGGATTGGACTGAACTTTATTTCATCTAGGCAAAAGATTTAACTAAGATAAGTAAAAGCAAAAAGATAGTGGGATGATACGATACTGGGGCACCTCCCCCAAGCTCGGCGGAAGCCAAGGGGAGTGCCCATACCCAATACTCAGTTCTCCTTTGGTGGTGAAGAAGATGATGGTGGTGAAGTAGAAGTCTTGTCCTTGGATTTCCATGGCAGTGGTCCACCATCATGAGAGGAAGAGTGACTCTCACGGGTGCTGCAACTAGCAGCCAAACTCATACCTTTAAACCTTGCCTCATATTCAAAGACTTGGTTCTGGAGGTCACAAATCTGGCTTTGGAGGAAGTTGATTTGCTCGTTGAAGGTGAAGACGATGTCCTTCATGGGCTTGCCATCCACCTTGAGATCACGGGAGAGGTCCGTGATCATGAGGTGATTGGCATGGAGTCCACGCTCCACCATCCCCTTGCACCGGGAGACATCTTGCTCCACTTCTTCAAGCCTAGACTCCATGGTTCCCGTCCCCTTGGGACTGGGCACATCACGAAGGTACAGCACCCCCTCATGCATCTCAATGACCTGAGGGTGCTGCACCACCTCCCGAAGATATTAGTTGATGACGTTCTTGAAGAACTTGTCCTTGGAGGAGCTTGAAGCAGCCACCGTAGATGGGATGTGACAAAAAACAACAAGGGAAAAGAGAACAGAGGATTTCTCCGTGATACGGTGATCAACAGGTTCAGGAAGTATATATAGATTTTCTATCTTGGAGGACAAGTACATGGAAGAAAAACGGAGTACGGGAGGTGTCCCAGGTGGGCATAACCCACCTGGGTGTGCCAAGCTTCCTCGAAGTTTCTTTATTTCCAAAATTCTCAAATATTCCAAAACTGTCAGAAAATATTTTTGCGGATTTTTCGGAGTCTGTTTACTTACCATATCATGTACCTCCTTATTTTCATGATTCTGGAGTGCTTCGGAAGGACTCTTTTATGTGTTCTCCCGGTGTCAAAGTTTGGATAATATAACTTTCAACATTAATAGGCGTACCTGAGATATAATGCTTTATTCGTTGTCCATTGACAACCTACGGGTTAGTACCTTTGGAATTATTTATTTTGATGGCACCAGACCAGTAAACCTCCTCGATGACATATGGGCCTTCCCATTTTGAGAGGAGCTTCCCTACAAAAAATCTAAAATGAGAGTTGTACAAAATAACATATTCTCTCACTTTGAACTCATGCTTTTGATTTCTTTTGTCATGCCATATTTTGACTTTTTCTTTGAATAATTTTATATTTTCATAAGCTTGGGTTCTCCATTCATCTAATGAGCTAATATCAAATAACCTCTTCTCACCAGCAAGTTTGAAATCATAATTGAGCTCGTTAACTGCCCAAAATGCTTTATGTTCTAACTCAAGAGGCAAATGACGAGCTTTTCCATAAACCATTTTATAAGGAGGCATACCCATAGGATTTTTGTATGTTGTTCTATAAGCCCAAAGTGCATCATCTAATTTCATAGACCAATTCTTGCAGGACCTATTGACAGTCTTTTCCAAAATTAATTTTATTTCTCTATTGTTAAGTTCAACTTGACCACTAGATTGAGGATGATAGGGTGATGCAATTCTATGGACAACATCATACTTGGCAAGAATTTTACGCAAAGCACCATGAATAAAGTGTGAACCAACATTAGTCATTAAATATCTAGGGACTCCAAACCATGGGAAAATAACTTCCTTAAGCATTTTAATAGAGGTGTTGTGATTAGCACTACTGGTTGGAATAGCTTCTACCCATTTAGTAACCTAATCAACAACAACCAAAATATGTGTATACCCATTAGAGGAAGGAAAAGGTCCCATGAAATCAAATCCCCAAACATCAAATGGTTCAACAACAAGTGAATAATTCATAGGCATTTCTTGACGCTTACCGATATTACCTATTCTTTGACATCCATCGCAAGATGAGACACACTTACGGGCATCCTTGAAGAGAGTAGGCCAATAAAATCTAGATTGCAATACCTTATGAGCAGTTCTATCTCCAGCATGATGCCCTCCATAAGCCTCGGAGTGACATTTCTGTAGGGTTTGTCCCTGTTCATGCTCAGGTACACAATGTCTAATAATACCATCTACTCCTTCTTTATAAAGATGTGGGTCGTCCCAAAAGTAATGTCTTAAATCATAGAAGAATTTGTTCTTTTGTTGGTAAGTAAAGCTAGGTGGTAAATATTTAGCAACAATGTAATTCGCATAGTCAGCATACCAAGGAGTACTATTAGCAACACTTATTGCAGCTAACTGCTCATCAGGAAAAGTATCATATATAGGTAGTGGGTCATCAAGCACATTTTCAAGCCTAGACAACTTATCAGCTACGGGGTTCTCAGCTCCTTTTCTATCAATGATATGTAAATCAAATTCTTGTAACAAGAGAACCCAACGAATAAGTCTAGGTTTAGCATCTTTCTTTTCCATAACATATTTAATGGCAGCATGGTCTGTGTGAAAAGTTACTTTGGAATCAACAATATAAGGTCTAAATTTATCACAAGCAAACACAACTACTAAGAATTCTTATGCAGTAGTAGCATAATTTCTTTGAGCACTGTCTAGAGTTTTACTAGCATAATGAATAACATTCAATTTCTTATCAACTCTTTGTCCTAGAACAACACCAACAACATAATCACTAGCATCACACATAATTTCAAAAGGCAAGTTCCAATCAGGTGGTTGAACAATAGGTGCAGTAATTAATGCTTTCTTGAGTGTTTCAAAGGCTTCAAGACAATCATTGTCAAAAACAAAAGGGATATCCTTTTGCAAGAGATTAGTAAGAGGCCTTGAAATTTTAGAAAAGTCTTTGATAAATCTCCTATAGAAACCAGCATGACCTAAGAAACTACGAATACCTTTTATATCTTTAGGACATGGCATTTTCTCAATTGCATCAACCTTAGCTTGGTCCACTTCAATACGACTTTCAAAAATTTTATGACCCAAGACAATGCCTTCATTAACCATAAAGTGGCACTTCTCCCAATTCAAGACAAGATTTGTTTGTTCACATCTCTTCAAAACTCGCTAAAGATTGCTTAAACAATCATCAAAAGAGTTCCCATAAACAGAGAAGTAATCCATGAAAACCTCAACAATATTTTCACAAAAATCAGAGAATATAGCCATCATGCATCTTTGAAAGGTAGCAGGTGCATTACATAAACCAAAAGGCATACGTCTATAAGCATAGGTTCCAAAAGGACAAGTAAAAGTGGTCTTTTCTAGCTCAGGTTGTGATACAGGTATTTGTGAAAACCCTGAATATCCATCAAGGAAGCAAAAGTGTGTGTGCTTAGATAATCTTTCAAGCGGTTGATCAATAAAAGGCAAAGGGTAGTGATCTGTTCTAGTTGCTTTGTTTAATTTTCTAAAATCAATTACCATTCTATAGCCTGTAACATTTCTTTGTGGAATAAGTTCATTTTTATCATTAGGAACAATGGTAATACCTCCTTTCTTAGGAACAGAATGAATAGGACTTACCCATCTACTATCAGCTAGAGGATAGATTATACCTTCTTCGAGAAATTTTAATATTTCCGTTCTTACCACCTCTTTCATCTTCGGATTTAACCTACATTGGTGATCAACAACTGGTTTAGCATCAGGTTCCATATTGATTTTGTGCTGACATAGAGTGGGACTAATGCCCTTTAGATCGTCAAGAGTATATCTAATAGCAGCCCGGTGCTTCCTTAGAACTTTCAATAATGTTTCTTCATCATGTTCTGAAAGGTTAGCACTGGTAATAACAGGATATATCTTTTTTCATCAAGATAACCATATTTGAAAGTGTCTGGCAATTGTTTTAATTCAAACATAGGATCAGCTTTGTCACACCCTATGTTTGTAGCACATTGTTACGTTTGGGTTTATAAAATTTGGAGCAACTAAAACTTTTTCTATGTGTTTGTGCTTGCTTGCTATGGTGTTTGCTTGCTTTTTGATTGTGTTTTATGGCACTAATAGGTTCTATTCCACTTCCTAATCATCTTCCTTGCTCCAAACCCCTTGCCCAATGATCATGCCATGTGAATAGTGTCCAAAACTATTTTTATCAAATTTTGTTTTAACCAAAAATGATTTCTTTAATTTAAGTTTCCAAACCCCCCTGAAATGAGGTTTGCACTGCAAGTCCTCAAACCAGGTGGACCCTTCTTTCCCAAAGGCTTTATTTCATACCTAATATATATATGACTTCTCAAAACCACCAAATTTCATTTTTAAAGGTTATTTTCATATTTTATTTAAAGACTTTTTCTTAAGGCTAGAAATGGTTTTCCCTAGGGAAAATAATTTAAATGCTTTGAAAATATGTGAGAAAATTTAGAGAAACTCACTGGACATATATTTTCAATATATATATGAGTTTCAACACAAGGGCATGATCAGATCATAGGCAAAACCCATCAAAGCCCTTTCTGTTCAGATCAAACTTTTGGAATATTTCTGTAAGAAATATTCTCAATAAATTCCAGGAAAATTCCAGCAAGTCAGCACTATCATGGATGATGATCTTGCAAAGTTTCATTCCAATCCAAGTTGATTTGGTTCATCAAACCATCCCAAAACCATTCCTGTCCACAATCAAATTTGAGCAACTTTACATTCTGAAGTGTCTCCCCTTGGCCTCAAACTTTGTGGGCATGCTCTAATGGCCAAATAGTTTTGATACACTAAGTGGTGCATCAAGGGTTAAAGCCTAACATCACTGGATCTACAGAAATCCGATTCTGCCAATTTCTAGGGTTCATCAAGTTTCCATTATCAACTTTTTCCCCTTGAGCTCAAATTTGGTGGAGCATCTCATTTTTACCTAGCCTTTGACCCTGGTAAAAATCTCAGAAAGATGGTAATTCCTTCTCGCCCAAAACTTCATCAAACACCTTCTGGTGATTTGGTAAAACCACTATTTCTACCTCTTAACCTTTTACCCTTGGCCCCAACTTTATACGACAGTCTCACATAGGTGCCTTTTACCTCCAGTCTCCTCCATGGCCTAAAGCCCTTGGGTGAGCCCCTCCTTCGTTGCTGTCGCGAGGACAGGGATGATAGGTGGGGCCCACCTATCATCCCCTCGCCCCCTCTCTCGCTGCCAGGCCAGGCCCGCGGACATGTTTAGAGACAAACCTGTCGCGCGCGGCTCCTCACCTGGGCCGATTTCCCTCTTGGGCCGGTTTCGGCCAGGCACTCTTGCCCGAGAGGCGCACAATAGCCTTTTTCCTTTTCTTTTATTCTGTTGTTTGCAAAAATCACACAGAATGAAATATTTAGCCAATGCCAATTTTTCTTCCACCTAAATTCATAAAATAATTCCTAGAATTTAATAGTGCCATTTGTAAAAATGTTTGAATATATTTTAGTACTAGTTTATTTTAAAACCTATATATAGGCACCTTTTTGCCTCTGTTATTTTATTCCAAAATCTTTTTCGCAGCAAAACCCTAAGAGAATATTTTTAGTATGACTTTTAGTATTTATCAGAGTAGGTTAACATTTTTGGTAGTAGTTTGGGTGCTCTATTTTGTTTACTTGCTTATTTATATCATTTTATTTCGCGACGATAGATTGCATGCTTGACGAAGAAGTTGGACCCGAAGACTTCGAAGACCCCGGAGACTTTGTTGAGCCAGGCAAGGAGCCCTTTGACCATGATAAGAAACCATTTTATTTCATATAGCACTTTACTTTCATCGTATTTGATCATGTGTTGTGGTGTTCCCCTTTCAGTGGGATGCCTCCGGTACTTTTCCGTTGACACTTGCATCGTGCCTGACTCTACCCTTATGAGGGTTGTGCGGGTGGGAGTAGTTAGGTTGCTAATAGATGCTATGCCAATGGGATGGGACTTATGCATAGTGATGACAAGAAAGAGGTGATTTCAAAGACTTTACGAAAACCCCGTCGGGTGCCACTAATGCCTAAGGGAGATGATGATGAAATGGGTGACCACTTGAGAAAGAAGTGGTGTGCCGGAGCAAGTTGAGTATGTGTTTTCGAAAATGGATTAGATTTAAGGTCTACTGATTGTCCCAACCTTACATGCGCAACCACGATACCCCTTATGGGACAGGGCTTTGTTGATTACTATGGTTGGTGCTAGCAAGGAGCCCGCATTACTAGTTGCAAGAGTGAAGTGGTCACTCTTGATACGGGGTCGTCCCTGAGAGGAAGGTGATGCGTTGTCTTCACAGGCACCGGTTACACCATTGTGTCCCCTCATGGATGATACGAGTGATATATATCATGAGGGATGGCACTAACGAGTGGACTCTTTGTTTAGTATCACCTTGGGAAAGGCATTGTTCGGGTGCTTACCTCGGGTATGTTATATACCGCGAGTCATGGATGACACGGAAGTTCCCCGAGTCTTGTGGGTAAAGAGTGCAACCTCTGCAGAGTGTAAAACTATTCGAATAGCCGCATCCGCGGTCATGGACAGTTGGAGGTCCTTCTTAAACTAAGTCTGGATTTTTTTCATAAAACTTGGTCTAAGTATGGGTTTGATGGTGACAAGAGGTCACATGAGCTAAGTCCGATGACTTGGTGTGAGGATTGGACTAAGTCCGATGACATAGCGTGATGAGTGAACATGAGATGTTCAACCGATACATATGAGGATATCGGTATATTGATCATATGGATACTTGTTTATTGATGCTGCATGTTACTAGTTACTTGATCATGTCGTTTGCATTTAAAAACTTAGCTTTCCGCAAACTTAGCCATTAGTGCTATATCATGCATCGTTGTTACCTCGTTCCACACTTGGGTTGCTTGCGAGTACATTCAAAGTACTCATTGACTTGCCACTGGTTATTTAATTGGCCAGGCATGGAAGAATAGGAGTGTGTCGAAGAGTTCGTTGGAGACGAACATGCGAACTAGGATGCTTCCTAGTCAGAATGCCTGTAGGTTAAGGCAGATGGCATGGGTTCACACTTTCGTCCGAGATTTCCGCTGCTTGTTCTATTTTAAGTGTTTGGCCCGTGTGGCCCTATCTATGTAAGACTAAGACCTTCATGGTCATTATTTTTGTAAGACGATAAGTATGGATGTAAGACTCTTGTTATTCAGCTTCTGTGTGTTCAGTGAGCAATGATCTCTGGGATCACTATACACGTTCATTCGATGATCACGACTTATGAGTTGGGGTCCCCACAGAGATGGTATCAGAGCCATCCTGACTCTAGGAAGCCCTTAGTTAGCATGGACGTTAGTTAGGATAAAAGTCATTTCCAAAACTACACCTAGCATTGGAACTTATGAATTCTGCACTATTTACCTCTCCTGTGCTTCACACAACACTTTGCTGACTCTCCTCCTTTCAAACCTTTGGAGATGGCCGTCGTACCTGAAGCCTTCCTGACATCCGGCTTTCCCTTACTCCTTGGGGATAGCCTAGAGAAGTGCCAGTTTCGCCAACCACCCATTTTCCTCTACCATGAGCACTGGGTCGATACTGTCACGAAGGAGTACCATGTGGATGTGGTCATGAAGGCAAACGACTCCTCGACTAGTTGGTTCTTTCAAGGACCACGGATGGGGACCATGATACTCGCAGTCGAGACAGCTGCACGCAAGGCACTCCTACACCTTCGAGACATCATTCCAGAGATGGCTGATGAGCCAGCTACTCGCTACCTTCCCTTCAGGAAGGATGACTTTGGCGAGAGTTGGACGCTGATTCCGACCAAGGAAGATGGGACACCACTCAGGTTCTAGACCTACTTCAGCCTCTTTGCCAATAGTCTGGTTCACAACTTGATGAAGGAGTCCGTGAAGCTCCGTGAGGAACTTCGCCACACTAGAGAGCTACTTCAACAAGCCAAGACTAAGCCACACAAGATCAAGAAGGATGGAGCCCCCAAGGGACGACCAATTGTCGCTTATCGAGGAGGAGTACCCCAGCTAGTGATGCACCTACACGTAGTCTTCGCGTGAGTGCAAAGGAGTACCGTGAGCTCTTCACCGACCCGCCTGCAAAGCGTCGTCGGGATGGACCTCCTCATTCCCCGACCCCTTCGACTGGGAACGATGCCCATTCAGATGATGAACAGGAGGAAGACCCAGAGGAGCGTAACTACGAGAACGAGCGCTCCACCACCTGAGTCCGAGAACCCCTAGGGTAGGATCAGTCATGTATCCCTCATGCGAAGTCGAGTCTGTGTATTGGTTCATATGAAACCATGTGTGCTTGTTGTTTGTTTTGTTGTTTGTGTTCCGATGCAAGTCGCGCATTTGCCTTAGGCAACTTGTAAGTGAATCCATTGTCTACCTTAATATATGTTGTTGGTCTTTCGACCTTTGTTTCAACACCCTTGCACTTGACCGACCCCCTTAGGCGCACTTTGCCGTTATTGCTTATCCTCTTATCAATCCCAGTTGTTTGACTTGACTGCTCCAAACAGGATGGTGACTGCTACCCGCAATAGCTCCTTCACCAACCCTGAAGCCGGCAACTCGAGCCAGCAGCAGGGAGCTGCTGGGGCTGCTCATGCTGGAGGACACCAGGAGCAGCCACAAGGCGACATTCCCCCGCCACCACCTCCGCTGGAGAACATGACCATAGCCCAATTTCTCCAAGTTCTCCGGGAGGAGTGCCAAGCCAACACTGTTGCTATCCAGCAGATGGCTCATGCTCTCGTGAACAACCAGCAGCAAGGCAGGAACGACACTGGCCGCTCCATGCTGTTTGAGTTCATGAGAAACTCGCCCCCAACCTTCACTGAGACTGCTGAACTATTGGATGTTGATGACTGGATACGCACCATCGAGGACCTCCTTGCATTGGTCAATTGCAATGAGGATCGTGAGAAGGTGCTTTGTGCCTCTCACTGCCTCAGAGGTACTGGCCGAGCTTGGTGGGATGGATTCAAGGTCATGCAAGGAGAGCGTGTGATCTCGTGGAACGACTTCAAGGAAGCTTTCCGCACTGTCCATATTCCTTCTGGGATCATGGCTGTCAAGAAGAGAGAATTCCAAGCAATGAGGCAAGGAAGTGGCTATCTCAAGGAGTACCTGCAAAAGTTCAACCTGCTGTCGAGATATGCACCTAAAGACGTCAGCACAGAGGCTGCCAAGAAGGAATGCTTCATGGAAGGACTCCAACAGGTCCTGTAGTATCCTCCTCATCTGGGACTGTCGTACCTTCTTCGACCTGGTGAACAAGGCCCTCATGCTAGAAGACAAGCGTCGTGCCATAGACGACACTCGCAAGCATGATCAGCAAGGGAAGCTCAAGAAACCAGAAGCCTTGCCCATTGCAGCTAGCCCCACCCAGGCTAACCCATCAGCCGCAGCAGGCTAGACCTCCTACACCTCGTCCGAGCTACCAGCCTCAACAGTATGCCAATCCCAGGCTAGCCTACAACAACAACCCCAATAACAACAACGGTGGCAGAAACTTCAACAACAACCCTGGGTAGGCCACTTGCTTTGGATGTGGTTAGTCTGGACACATCTCTAAGCTTTGCCCCAACAGGAAGCGAGATGCACCGCGCCCCAATGCGCCAGCTCAAGGTCAAGCCCGTGGAGCACCGCCAAGGAACCCGGCTCCCCACAACAAGCCCAACAATAGCAAGGATCGTGTGAATCACGTCACTGCAGAGGAAGCCCACGAAGACCCGAACGTCATACTGGGTACGTTCCTCGTCAACTCAACCCCAACAACAGTATTGTTTGATTGTGGAGCTTTGCATTCTTTTGTCACCCAAAACTTTGCGCTGGAGAGTGGCATGAAACCTACACCCCTGGGTAGTCGTATGCTGATACAAACCCCCAGTTCAGTTATGAAGTCTGGGATAGGGTGTAAGGGAGTGAAGATTGACATCAACGGGGTAGACTTCCTAGCACACCTTATAGTTCTGGATTCACCCGGCTTGGATGTCATCCTTGGCATGAATTGGTTGACTAAGCACCAAGGCTTGTTAGACTGTGCCAAGAGGATTGTCACCCTGACCAATATCCAAGGAGTGGAAGTTAAGTATGTCCCCAACCCTGCCTCCACTCAAGCCCCTCAGGCTAACTGCCTATCGGGAGTTGAGTTGTGTCAAGTGCGAGTGGTATGTGAATACCCAGATGTGTTTCCTGATGAGCTGTCCGGAATGCCTCCTAACCGCGACATCGAGTTCATCATTGAGCTTATGCCCGGATCAAGGCCCATCTATAAGAAGGCCTACAAAATGGGATCCAAACAGTTGGCTGAGTTGAAGAAGCAACTGGCAGAGCAGCTCAGAAAAGGATTTATTCGCCCTAGTGCCTCTCCTTGGGGATCACCTATTCTATTTCTGTCAAAGTGGGACGGAACTATCAGACTTTGTGTTGATTACCATTCTCTCAATGAGGTCACGATAAAGAACAAGTACCCACTCCCCAAGATAGAAGACATGTTTGATCAGTTGAACGGAGCCAAGGTGTTCTCCAAGATCGACCATAGGTCTGGGTACTATCAGCTGAAGAACAGACCCCAAGACATTCCGAAGATGGCATTTGTAACCCGGTATGGCTTGTACGACTACATGTTCATGTCATTTGGGTTAACTAATGCCCCTACCTACTTCATGTACCTCATGAATAAGGTCTTCATGGAGTACTTGGACAAGTTCGTTGTTATCTTCATTGACGACATACTCGTCTTTTCCAAGTCGGAAGAAGACCATGAGCAGCACTTGAGATTGGTCCTAGAAAAGCTTCGAGAGCACCAGCTTTATGATAAATTCATCAAGTATGAATTCTGGCTGCATGAAGTTGGATTCTTGGGTCATGTGTTAACTGCAGAAGGATTATCAGTGGATCCTGCCAAGATTGAAGCCATGACTGAATGGCAAACCCCAACCACCATGAAGGAAGTTTGGAGCTTCCTCGGACTCGCAGGATATTACCGCAAGTTCATGGAAGGGTTCTCTAGCATTGCCCGACCCATGACCCAGCTTTTGAAGAAGGACAAGAAGTTCGAATGGACAGGTAAGTGTGAGGAAAGATTCCAGGAGCTCCAGAAGAGATTGATCATAGCCCTTGTTTTGGCCACCCCTGATATTCACAAGGAGTTTGTGATTTATTGTGATGCATCAAGAACCGGACTTGTAGCTGTTCTGATGCAAGAAGGTAGAGTCGTAGCACATCTATCTAGACAGCTACGTCCTGATGAAGAGAACTACGCAACTCATGATCTCGAGTTGGAAACCGTGGTTCATGCCTTGAAGACATGGCGACATTACATTCTGGGGAAGCGATGTGAGATATTCACAAACCACAAGAGATTGAAGTATATCTTCACTCAAAGGGAGTTGAACATGAGGCAGCGGAGATGGTTGGAATTGATCAAGGATTACGACCTCAGTGTTCAATACCACCCAGAAAGGCCAACGTGGTAGCAGACGCCATAAGATGAAAGGCTTATTCCTTGAATGTTATGATTAAGGAAAGGCTACCCGCCTTGTATGAAGAACTTGAAAGATTCGGCTTGGAACTGGTCGCACCAGGATTACTCGCCAACCTTGAAGCAAAGCTTGCCTTGATGGCTGACATCAAAGAAGCCCAAAAGGGACACGACAGCATTGAAGGCATCAAGAGGAAGATCAAGGCAGGCAAGGCCCTAGGATTCTCAGTGGATGACAAGGAGTTGTATGGTTCGGGAATCGCATCTGCGTACCCAATAAAGAGGAACTCATGAACCTGATCTTCCAAGAAGCTCATGACACTCCCTACTTCATCCATCCTGGAGTAACCAAGATGTATCAAGACCTCAAGGCAAGATTCTGGTGGCATGGCATGAAACGGGAGATATGCACATTCATGGCTAAGTGTGACATATGCCAGAGGGTCAAGGGTGAGCATCAGTGACCCGCTGGGCTATGCAACCTCTCAAAGTACTCGAATGGAAGTGGGATAAAGTTGGGATGGATTTTATCACCGGTTTACCAAGGTCAAGCAAGGGACATGATTCCATTTGGGTCATTGTTAACCACCTGACCAAGGTAGCCCATTTCATTCCCGTCAAGACCACCAATGACGGTAACAAGTTAGCCAGCCTCTACATCGAGCGTATCGTGAGCCTTCACGGAGATCCAAAGGAGATTTTGTCAGATCGAGGCACCCAGTTCAGCTCAAGATTCTAGAAAATGTTTCAAGAGGCTATGGGAACCAAGCTCTCCTTCAACACTGCTTTTCATCCCCAGACCGGTGGGCAAACGGAACGAGTAAATCAGATACTCGAAGATATGCTCCATGCTTGTGTTTTGGCATATGGAGCCAAGTGGGAAGATTGCCTACCGTTCGCTGAGTTCTCCTACAACAAAAATTATCAGTCAAGTCTTCAAATGGCACCATTTGAGGTGTTGTATGGACGCAAGTGCCGTACTCCCCTCAACTGGTCAGAGACCGAAGAAGGGTTAACTTTTGGACCGGACATCCTCCGCGAAGCCAAGGAGCAAGTTCAACTTGTACGAGAGCGCCTTGAGACCGCCAAGTCAAGACAGAAGAGCCACGCCGACTCTCACCGCCGAGAACTGAACCTCAACGTCGGAGATTACGTCTACCTCCGTGTCACGCCCCTCAAAGGAACCAAGCGTTTCCACGTCAAAGGGAAGCTCGCACCGAGGTACATCGGCCCCTTCAAGATCACCACAAGACAAGGAGATGTTGCATATCAGCTAGAGTTACCTTCTGAGCTGTCAGATGTGCACAACGTCTTTCATGTGTCACAACTCCGGAAGTGTCTACAAGTTCCCAACGACCCCGACCTCTACAAGGACATCGACCATCAAGCCATCGATATTCAGCCAGATCTCACCTATCGTGAGAGGCCAGTTCACATTTTGGGTGAAGCTGAGCACTGCACCCGAAGTCGCACCATCAAGTACTTCAAGATCCAGTGGAGTAACCACACTGAAGCAGAAGCAACCTGGGAGCATGAAGATTATCTTAGATCAGCGTTCCCTTATCTTTTTAGCGCTTAGCCTAGGAATCCCGGGGATGAGATTCTTGTAAGGGGGGAAGGTCTATCACACCCTATGTTTGTAGCACATTGCTATGTTTGGGTTTATAAAATTTGGACCCAACTAACACTTTATCTATGTGTTTGTGCTTGCTTCCTATGTTGCTTGCTTGCTTGTTGATTGTGTTCTGTGGCACTACTAGGTTCTATTCCACTTCCTAATCATCTTCCTTGATCCAAACCCCTTGCCCAATGATCATGCCATGTCAATAATGCCCAAAACTATTTTTATCAAATTTTGTTTTAACCAAAAATGATTTATTTAATTTAAGTTTCCAAACCACCCTGAAATGAGGTTTGCACTGCAAGTCCTCAAACCAGGTGGACCCTTCTTTCCCAAAGGCTTTATTTCAAACGTACTATATATACAACTTCTTAAAACCACCAAATTTCATTTTTAAAGATTATTTCCATATTTTATTTAAAGACTTTTTCTTAAGGCCAGAAATGGTTTTCCCTAGGGAAAATTATTTAAATGCTTTGAAAATATTTGAGAAAATTCAGAGAAACTCAGTGGACATATATTTTCCATATATATATATGAGTTTCAACACAAGGGCATGATCAGATCATAGGAAAAACCCCTCAAAACCCTTTTTGTTCAGATCAAACTTTTGGAATATTTCTATAAGACATATTCTCAATAAATTCCAGGAAAATTCCAGCAAGTCAACACTATCATGGATGATGATCTTGCAAAGTTTCATCCCAATCTAAGTTGGTTTGTTTCATCAAACCATCCCAAAACCATTCCCTCTAGAATCAAATTTGAGCAACTTTACATTGTGAAGTATCTCCCCTTGGCCTCATACTTTGTGGGCATGCTCCAATGGACAAATAGTGATGATACACTAAGTGGTGCATCTAAGGTTAACGCCTAGCATTATTGGATATACAGAAATCTGGTTCTGCAAATTTCTAGGGTTCATCAAGTTTCCATTATCAACTTTTTCCCCTTGAGCTAAAATTTGGTGGAGCATCTCATTTTTACCTAGCCTTTGACCCAGGTAAAAATCTCAGTAAGATGGTAATTCTTTCTCGCCCAAAACTTCACGAAACACCTTCTGGTGATTTGGTAAAACCACTATTTCTACCTCTTAACCTTTTACCCTTGGCCCCAACTTTATACGATAGTCTCACATAGGTGCCTTTTACCTCCAGTAAGAATCCCAAGACCCCAGGTCACCAGGAGGTGGGGTGAGACCTCCATTTTCACCCCTGATAGCATCTTTTTCTATCTTCCCCTGCCCATTACTTTTCTCCCCTAGCTTCCCTTAGCCTCCAAGCATCCAAAGAGCATCTCCAGGCCCTCCAGGTGCTAGTAGACAAGGTGGGGCATCCCAGAGCGAGCGGGCAGCAGCAATGCCAGCCATATGCACGCTCTGGAGCGTGCTACAATGCGCTCCCGCACTATAGCTGTGGCCCAATGGTTGCCCCCGACCACCTCGGACCGCCCCAGCTTGTCCCCTCTGCCCCGCTTGGCGTCCGCAACATGCTGTCTGGTCGGCCCCCTCCTCCCTCTCTCTTCGGCAGCTCCTGCGTGCGTGCCCGGTGCCGTGCAGCTCGGCCAACCAGCGGGCTCGCACGCGCGCACCACCGCCTCTCTCTCCTCTCTCTCCCCCGGCCTAGACCTCACCCACAAAGCCCCCAGACACACCTGTTCCCTCCCCCATGGCCTTTGGCGAGCACCCCGTACTCGCTGGTGCACAGCGCCCTCGGTGGACCGACGGTCGCCTACAAATAGGCCGCCCCGCTCCCCCTGACCCTCTCTCCTTGCTCTCCCTCTCTCTCCACGTTCTCCCCGTGCCCAGAGCTCTCTCCCTTGGTCGAGAGCCTCCTCCGGACCCAAACCCTCGTCGCCGCTGTCGGGTTTCCTCCCCGCGGCATTTCCCTCTCTCCCTGGCGACCCCGCGACACCCCTCCGACGCGCGATGCTCCTTGGAACCCACCTGTGCCCTCCGTTCCCTCCGCCGTGGCTTGAAGCCCTCTAGTGAGCCCCTCCCCCGCTGCTGTCGTGAGGAGAGGGATGACAGGTAGGGCCCACCTGTCATCCGATCGCCCCCTCTCTCTCCCTGGTAGGCCGGGCCCGCGGACAGGTTTATAAACAAACCTGCTGCATGCGGCTCCTCGCCTGGCCCGGTTTCCTTGTTAGGCTGGTTTCGGCCAGGCACTCTGGCCCGAAAGGGGCACAGTAGCCTTTTTCCTTTTCTTTTATTCTGTTGTTTGCAATAATACCAAAGAATGAAATATTTATCCAATGCCAAATATTCTTCCACCTAAATTCATAAAATAATCCCTAGAATTTAATAGTGCCATTTGTAAAAATGTTTGAATATATTTTAGTACTAGTTTATTTTAAAACCTATATATAGGCACCATTTTGCCTCTGTTATTTTATTTCCAAAATCTTTTTCATAGGAAAACCCTGAGAGAATATTTTTAGTATGACTTTTAGTATTTATCAGAGTAGGTTAACATTTTTGGTAGTAGTTTGAGTGCTCTGTTTTATGTGATTGCTTATATTTATCGTTTTATTTCGCGACGATATATTGCACGCTTGACAAAGAAGTTGGACCTGAAGACTTCGAAGAGCCCGGAGAATTTGTTGAGCCAGGCAAGCTGCCCTTTGACCATGATAAGAAACCATTTTATTGCATATAGCACTTTACTTTCATCGTATTTGATCATGTGTTGTGGTGTTCCCCTTTTAGTGGGATGCCTCCGGTACTTCTCCATTGACACTTGCATCATGCATGACCCTACCCTTATGAGGATTGTGCAGGTGGGAGTAGTTAGGTTGCTAATAGATGCTATGCAAATGGGATGGGACTTATGTATAGTGATGACAAGAAAGAGGTGATTTCAAAGACTTTACAAAAACCCCGTCGGGTGCCACTAATGCCCGAGGGAGATGATGATGAAATGGGTGACCACTTGAGAATGAAGTGGTGTGCCGGAGCAAGTTGATTATGTGTTTCCAAAAACGGATTAGATTTAAGGTCTACTGACCGTCCCAACCTTACATGCGCAACCATGATACCCCTTATGGGATGGGCCTTTGTTGATTACTATGGTTGGTGCTACCAAGGAGCCGGCATTACTAGTGGCAAGAGTGAAGTGGTCACTCTTGAGATGGGATCATCCCTGAGAGGAAGGTCATGCACTATCTTTACAGGCACCAGGCACACCGTTGCGTGCCTTCATGGATGATACGAGTGATGTATGTCATGAGGGATGGCACCAACGAGTGGACTCTTTGTTTAGTATCACCGTGGGAAAGGCATTGTCCGAGTGCTTACCTCGGGTATGTTATATACCGTGAGTCGTGGATGACATGGAAGTTCCCCGAGTTTTGTGGGTAAAGTGTGCAACCTCTGTAGAGTGTAAAACTATTCGAATAGCCGCGTCCACGGTCATGGATAGTTGGTGCTCCTTCCTAAACTACGTATGGATGTTTTTCATAAAACTTGGTGTGAGTATGGGTGTGATGGTGACAAGAGGTCACATGAGCTAAGTCCGATGACTTGGTGTGAGGATTGGACTAAGTCCGATGACATAGCTTGATGAGTGAACATGAGATGTTCAACCGATACATATGAGGATATCGGTATTTGATCATATGGATACTTGCTTATTGATGGTACATGTTACTAGTTACTTGATCATGTCATTTGCATTTAAAAATTAGCTTTCCGCAAACTTACCCATTAGTGCTATATCATGCATCATTGTGACCTCGTTCCACAGTTGGGCTGCTTGCGAGTACATTCAAAGTACTCATTGGCTTGGCACTGGTTATTTAATTGGCTAGGCATGGAAGAAAAGGAGTGTGTCGAAGAGTTCATTGGAGACGAACATGCGAACTAGGATGCTTCCCAGTCAGAATGCCTGTAGGTTAAGGCAGATGGAATGGGTTCATGCTTTCGACCAAGATTTCCGCTACTTATTTTATTTTAAGTGTTTGGCCTGTGTGGCCCTATCTATGTAAGACTAAGACCTTTGTGGTCATTATTTGTGTAATACGATAAGTATGGATGTAAGACTCTTGTTATTCAGCTTCTATGTGTTCAGTGAGCATTGATCTCTGGGATCACTGTACATGTTCGTTCGGTGATCACGACTTATGAGTCGGGGTCCCCACAACCTTTCGGTGGAGGAGGACCTCCAAGAGTTTCAATAGGTAAATTGTGTTTAAGCAGAGGACATTGTTCGAAGAAAACTTTATCTATTTAATTTCTTTCATGCATATGAAATCATTTTCATGGTCTAGCAGATATTGTTCTAAAGGACCAGTAGGTGGTACAGCAATAGAAGCAAGACCAATTAATTCATCCTTACTAGGCAATTCTTTTTCATGATGATTTATACTAAACTTGGAAAAATTAAACTCATGAGACTCATCACCAAAGCTAACTCTCACAGTTTGTTTCTAACAATCTATCTTAGCATTGACTGTGTTCAAGAATGGTCTACCAAAGATAATGGGACAGAAGTCATCTTGGGGAACCAAGAACAAGAAACTCAGTAGGGTATTTTATTTTCCCACACTAGACTTCAACATCTCAAATAATCCCAATTGGTAATGTCGTGTCCCTATTAGCAAGTTTAAAAGTAACATCTATTTCTTCTATCTCAGCAGGTGTTGTGTCTTTCATAATCTCTTCATATAAAGTGTAAGGAATAGCACCCACACTAGCACCCATGTCACATAAACAATGATAACAGTGATCTCCTATTTTAATTGAAATAACAGGCATGCCCACAAGAGGTCTATGTTTATCTTTTCTATCAGGTTTAGCAATTCTAGCAGCTTCTTCACAGAAGTAAATAACATGCCCATCAATATCTTCTTCCAAGAGATCTTTAACCATAGCAATGCTAGGTTCTACTTTAATTTGTTCTTCAGGTTTAGGTCTTCTAATATAGCTTTTGTTAACCATAGTTGAAACTTTAGCATGTTCCTTTATCCTAACAGGGGAAGGTGGTTTCTCCATATAAGCCGAAGGAACAACTGGATCAACATTATAGAGTATAGTTTCTTCTTTAACTGGTGCTGGTTTTTTAGTTTCTTCTTTCACAGGTGGGTGATATTTAAACCACTTCTCCTTAGGGAGTTCAAGATGAGTAGGAAATGATTCAGAAAAGGAGGCTACTATCTCAGAATCAAGTCCATATTTAGTGCTAAACTTTTGAAAAGCATCGATATACATAAAAGATTTAACACAATCATACTTAAGTTTAATACCCGACTCTTTACCTTCGTCGAGTTCCCAATCTTCAGAGTTGCGTTTAATTCTTTCCAAAAGATCCCACCGAAATTCAATAGTCTTCTTCATAAAAGAACCAGAACAATAAATTAATATCAAGCATGGTTTGATCATTACGAGAAAGCCGAGCATAAAAATTCTGGATAATAATTTCTCTTGAGAGCTCATGATTTGGGCATGAATATAACATTGACTTAAGACTCCCCCAAGCTAGACTGATACTTTCTCCTTCACGAGGCCAAAAATTATATATATAATTCCGATCACGATGAACTAGATGCATAGGATAAAATTTCTGGTGGAACTCCAATTTCAAACGATTCCAATTCCATGATCCAATATAATCGCATAGACTATAACATGCCAATGATTTTCCCTTCAAAGATAAAGGGAAAACCTTTTTCATAACTTGATCACTGGGTAAACCTACAAGCTTAAACAATCCACACATTTTTTCCACATATATCAAGTGCATATCAGGATATTCAGTTCCATCTCCTATATAAGGATTAGATAGCAGTTGTTCTATCATAGCCGAAGGAATTTTATATTCAATATTTTCAATAGGTGCAGTAGGTTGAGGGGTATCTAATTTTGGTTCCGGACGAGGTGAAGATACCCCGAACAAACTCCTCAAAGGATTGTTTTAAATAGTAACAAGTGACAATAAATTTCAGCACACTATATAAATGTTTCCTTACCAAATTCCACTTACCAAAGGTGCTTCACTCCCCAGCAACGGCGCCAGAAAATAGCCTTGATGACCCACAAGTATAGGGGATCAATTGTATCTCTTTTTGATAAGTAAGAGTGTCGAACCCAACGAGGAGCAGGAGGAAATGACAAGTAGTTTTCAGTAAGGTAATGTCTGCAAGTGCTGAAATTGTAAGTAGCGAAGTAGTTTGATAGCAAGATAATTTGTAACAAGTTAGTAACGAATATAGTAACAAAAGAGAAGCAAGATAGGCCAATCCTTTTGAGTCAAAGGACAGGCCAAAGCGGTCTCTTATGATAAGCAAAGCGTTGTCGAGGGTACACGGGAATTTCATCTAGTCACTTTCATCATGTTGGTTAAATTCGTGTTCGATACTTTGATAATTTGATATGTGGGTGGACCGGTGCTTAGGTGCTGATCTTACTTGAACAAACCTCCTACTTATGATTAACCCTCCCGCAAGCATCCGCAACTACGAGAAAAGTATTAATAATAAATTCTAGCCATAGCATTAAACTTTTGGATCCAATCGGTCCCTTATGGAATAGCGCATAAACTGGGGTTTAAGCTTCTATCACTCTCTCAACCCATCATCTAATTGCTACTCCACAATGCATTCCCTTAGGCCCAAATATGGTGAAGTGTCATGTAGTCAACGTTCACATGACACCACTAAGGGAATCACAACATACATACTATCAAAATATCAAACACATATCAAATTCACATGATTGCTTGCAACATGATTTCTCCCATGACCTCAAG
The DNA here is from genome assembly GCA_022496015.1 of Hordeum marinum. Lineage (NCBI taxonomy): Eukaryota > Viridiplantae > Streptophyta > Magnoliopsida > Poales > Poaceae > Hordeum > Hordeum marinum. The sequence continues at coordinate 461,601,751 of CM039675.1, read as the reverse complement.
AACAAAAGTAACTACTCACAAATAATAATCATACTCAAGATCAGAGGGGTATTAAATAGCATAATGGATCTAAACATATAATCTTCCACCAAATAAACCATATAGTGATCAACTACAAGACGTAATCAACACTACTAGTCACCCACAAGCACCAATCTATAGTTCTGGTAACAAGATTGAACTCAAGAGATGAACTAGGGTTTGAGAGGAGTTGGTCCTTTTGAAGATGTTGATGAACAAGATGGGAGAGTTGTTGGTGATGATGATGACGATGATTTCCTCCTCCGGGAGGGAAGTTCCCCCGACGGAATCGCTCCGCCGGAGGGAAAAAGTGCTCCTGCCCAAGTTCTGCCTCGAGGAGGCAGCGCTTCGTCCCAAATATTGGCAGACGGTTTCTCGGTTGCCCCTTAGAGCTTAGTGCTATGTTCACGCTTTTCATTTAGTTAATGCTCCCACTCATCTCAAATATTTAACATTCACAGGGATATGACGATTGTTCCTTTGTTAACCGGTTGGATGATGAATGGCATGGAAGGACTCCGAGTGTTATCAGCAAGCTTGCAGAAGATAACATAAAGCTGAAGGAGAAACTGAATGATCTGGAGTGTACAATCACTATGATGAAGCAACAAGGAATCATTCGCAGGCAACAGATGAACGCAAGAGACAAGAAGGAACTATCATGTGTAGTTGTAGTTTAGGCATCTTCTATGCGCTGTTTACAATGATGATTAGGGGATTCGTCTGATTATTGAGTACATCAATAAGCAAAGCTCATCTATTTCTTACCAACAGTCCTATGTCAAATGCTTGTTACACACCCGTTGTGTTTCATATAAGCGTGTGATAGTTAAACAATGCATCTAGCGAACCTTTTGAATTTCTAAAATGTACCATCTGAAATAGTTGGCATATTACATACATTTGCATGCTCCATCCCGTGTGCATACTTATCACATTGAGAACTGCACAATAGCGGGAATTTAGAGCGACTGGGTACACATAATTGTTGTTTATTATATCGGAATTATAACCGCTTGGCAAGGCACCAATATAATCTGTCAATCCAACACTTAAATTGCCATTCCTCTTTTCTTCATACCACGCTTCAGTCGCCACCAACATCATCGTTTCGGTCGTCCGCGATACATTACGCACACTCTACAATCATGCTTGCTCCCCGTTTTTTACATAGCGCAACCATGTCGAGCGATAGAGAGGACGACAATTCCACCAGTCTATCGCCCGATGATGACCCACAAGTATAGGGCATCAATTGTAGCTCTTTTCAATAAGTAGGAGTGTCTAACCCAACTAGGAGCAGAAGGAAATGACAAGTAGTTTTCCGTAAGGTAATGTCTGCAAGTGCTGAAATTGTAAGTAGTGAAGAAGTTTGATACAAAGATAATTTGTAACGAGCGAGTAACAAATATAGTAACAAAAGTAAAGCAAGGTATCCCAATCCTTTTGAGGCAAAGGACAGGCCAAAGTGGTCTCTTATGATAAGCAAAGCGTTCTCGAGGGTACACGCGAATTTCATCTAGTCACTTTTATCATGTTGGTTTAATTCATGTTCGGTACTTTGATAATTTGATATGTGGGTGGACCGTACTTAGGTGCTGCTCTTAGTTGAACAAACCTCCCACTTATGATTAACCCTCCCGCAAGCATCCGCAACTACGAGAAAAGTACTAAGAATAAATTCTAACCATAGCATTAAACTTTTGGATCCAATCGATCCCTTACGGAATAGCGCATAAACTGGGGTTTAAGCTTCTGTCACTCCCGGAACCCATCATCTAATTGCTACTCCACAATGCATTCCCTCAGGCCCAAATATGGTGAAGTTTCATGTAGTCGACGTTCACATGACACCACTAAGGGAATCACAACATACATACTATCAAAATATCGAACACATATCAAATTCACATGATTACTTGCAACATGATTTCTCCCGTGACCTCAACAACAAAAGTAACTACTCACAAATAATAATCATGCTCAAGATCAGATGAGTATTAAATAGCATAATGGATCTGAACATATAATTTTCCACCAAATAAACCATAAAGTGATCAACTACAAGACGTAATCAACACTACTAGTCACCCACAAGCACGAAACTATTGTTTTGGTACCAAGATTGAACTCAAGAGATGAAGTAGGGTATGAGAGGAGTTCGTGCGGTTGAAGATGTTGATGAAGATTTCCCTCCCCAAGATGGGAGAGTTGTTGGTGATGATGGTGACGATGATTTCCCCCTCCGGGAGGGAAGTTCCCCCGGCAGAATCGCTCCGCTAGAGAGCAAAAGTGCTCCTACCCAAGTTCCGCGTCGAGGCGGTGGCGCTTCATCCTGAAAGCCTTCTGCTTATTTTTTTTCTAGGTCAAAATGACTTATATACCAGAAGATGGGCATCGGAGGTAGGCCGAGGAGGGCACAACCCACCAGGGCGCGCCTAGGCTCCCTGGCGCGCCTAGGTGGGTTGTGCCCACCTGGTGGGCCTCCTATGGTATTTATTTGCTCCAATAGTTCATAAATATTCCATAAAAAATCTCCGTGAAGTTTCAGCTTGTTTGGAGTTGTCCAGAATAGGTAGGCTGACATAGCTTTTCCAGGTCCAGATTTCCAGCTGTCGGAATTCTCCCTCTTGGTGTGTTCCTTGCAAATTATGAGAGAAAAGGCATTATAATTACTCCAAAAAGCATTATTATGGATAAAAACATTATAAATAACAGCAAGAAAACATGATGCAAAATGGACGTATCACCCGATCAGGGGTCAACCTCAAAATCATCACTCTCGTCTTCCATGAGTCCGGCGTCGAGCCCTGACCTCCATTTTATACGGCTCACAGAAGGGACACTGCCGCAAAAACTATTTGTAGCATATCACACACATCTTGTTACACCAAACCGTTTGTGTTCTTCCGAATCATCTCAAACAGTTCATTTGAGTGACATGTATGCCTTCTGTAGCACACATCCGGATCTACGTAACCCTTTGTGTTATATTAGATCTTCACAAAAAGTTCTACTCTCTGAATTGTATGTCATACATCGCACACATCTCTATTTGCTTAACTATTTGTGTCCTTTTGCCTCATCACAAATAGTTCATAAATGTCAACTATATGCCACGTATCGCACACGCACCTCTTATCGGAATAGTGCTTGATGGATCTGCCATCGCACACAGTTTGCGTTATTAGCGCGTGATGGATCTAAAACTATATTGCTTGTGATTCGTGCATCGCACATAGTTTTGTCGAAGGATCTCTCATACAAGTGTCTGATAACCCACAAGTATAGGGGATTGCACCAATTTTCGAGGTAGAGTATTCAACCAAAATGTATAGATTCAACACAAGGGGAGCCAAAGAATATTTTAGAGTATTAGCAGTTGAATTGTCAATTCAACCACACCTATAGATAAATATCTACAACAAAGTGATCTGTAGCATAGTAGTATGATAGTTTGATAGCAGCAGTAATAGTAACAGTAGCGGTGACAATAGTAGTAGTGATTTTGTAGCAAGTGCAACAGTAACATCAGCAGTAATATCTTAGCAAGAACAATACAAGGAAGACGCGTAGGGACTGGATTGGTGTATTCGTTGGATGATATTCATCATATAAGAATCATAACCTAGGGCGACCCAAAATTAGCTCCAGTTTGTCAATGTAATGTAGGCATGTTTTCCGTAAATAGTCATACGTGCTTACGGAAAAGAACTTGCATGCCATCTTTTTTCCTACACTCCCGTCACAGCGGGTTCCATAAGGAAACTAAGGGATATTAAGGACTCCTTTTAATAGACAACCGGGACAAAGAATTAACACATAGTGAATACATGAACTCCTCAAACTACGATCATCACCGTGAAGTATCCCAAATATTGTCACTATGGATCCTAACACGTAATTGGTGCAAATGACTAGGCAAGATCGGATCAAGAACATAGATATAATGATGATAACATAAATGGTTCAGATCTTAAATCATGGAACTCGGGCCCTAGTGACAAGCATTAAGCATGTCAAAGCCATAGCAACATCAATCTTAGAACATAGTCAATACTAGGGATCAAGCCCTAACAAAATTAACTTGATTACATGATGAATCTCATCCAACTCCTCAGCAACCAGCAAGCCTACGAAGGAATTACTCACTCCCGGTGGGGAGCATCATGGAATTGGTGATGAAGGAGGGTTGATGATGACGAAGACCAAATATTCCCCTCTTAGGAGCCCCAAACGGACTCCACATCTGGCCTCCTCATGAAGAACAAGAGGTGGCGGCGCCTCCGTATTGTGAAACGCGATAAAACTTTCTCCTTTATTTTTCCGGGAAAAATAAGATTTTATAGCGCAGGAATTAGGGCCGGGCCCCCATGAGGTGAGCAACACCCACCGGGCCGCGCTAGGGGGGCTGGCCCGCCCTGGTGGGTGGTGGCCACCCTGGCCCCCTCTATGGTGGCTTTTGGCTCCAATATTCCTCAAATGTTCTGAAATAATTCTCCAACAAGTTTAATTTCTACACAAAAATAACACCATGGAAGTTCTACTGAAAACAGCGTCAATCCAGGTTAGTTTCATTCAAAGCATGCAAATTAGAGTCCACAACAAGAACCAAAGCGTAAGGAAAAGTAGATACGATGGAGACGTATCAACTCCCCCAAGCTTAAACCCTTGCTTGTCCTCAAGCAATTCAGTTGACAAACTGAATGTGAGGAAGAAAAACTTTTACGAACTCCGTTGTTCTTGTTTACATACATTTGCTTAAGTAGCACCCAGGTTTTCAGCAAATATTATGACTAACCATGTCAACAATAACTCTTAAGGATTATATTAACTCATATCAATGTCACAAGCAACTAGCAAGCGGTAATAAAATATCTCAAGTGGAAACATTTGTGAAAAAAAATCATGATGTAATATGACAATAGTGGTATCTCGCTAGCCCTTTCTGAGACCGCAAAACATAAATGCAGAGCACCTCCAAAGTTTAAGTAGCAACTAAACATTGTAATTCATGGTAGAAAAGATCCAGTCATGATGCATCCAGCATTCACTATACACAATGCATGAGGATGACATTAGTGCTCTCAGATCTGGCGCCTATTTGAGAAGCTGATGACTACACATTAAAGTAAATAGATAGCCCTTCGCAAAGGGAAGCAGTGATTTGTAGAGGTGTCAGAGCTCAAGGCTTAAATAAATGATAAGTATAATTTTGAGAGGTTCACCCTTCCTGTCAATGTTAGGACCAAGAGCTATCAATTTCTTCAATGTTAAACAAATTAGCGGCGTGACGGGGTTTATACCCCTAGGTAGGCCAAAGCAACAGGGCCTTCCCCCTTTCGCTTCGAAGAAAAACTACGCGGCCGGCTGGAGGACGTCCAGCGCAAGCCAGTGCCGGCTGGCGCCCTGGCCGGCTGGTCAAGGAGCCGGTTGGGGCCTCGGTCGGGTGGGCGCGGTCGGCTGCCCACGGGCCGGCTCTTCCGTTGATATCGGGATGGACATGCCCCGTCCCGTCCCTTTGCGCGCAGGTATGACGACGCGACGTGACCGGCATGACGGGCGGACCTGTGGCTACAGTGGCTGCTTACGCACTACAGTGCATGGCTACAGTCCGCCCGTCCCAGCCGCTGACCTTTGTGAGCGTGACCGGGTGGGCGAACAGTGCCAGAACGCCCTCGCCACTCGATTACCTGCCCCGTCGTGGCTACAGTACTGCCGACCGTACCGGAGACTTCGACCGGCTGGCGCTAGACGACGCCCCTCGCCATTCCCTGCCATCGCCGCTCGCCCCGGCAAAACCGTGGGGAGATCGTGGGGCTTGCCTCAGCACGCCCTGTGGGCAACTCCGTCGGCCTCACGAGCGACATCGTTGCGCTCACCGAGCGCTTCGGCAGGCTTAGCCTCGTCGAGGCTCCGGCCGCTGACGAGTACCCCACGGGGGTGCTCGTTTGCGCTGGCTCGCCCACAGCAGTGGCGCACTCGCTGCGGCTCAGCCCAGCAGGCCCCACGATCGCATGGGGGTGATGGCATCCAGACGGGCGCGGGTTGCGGCTACCGCTGTCGCCGCCCGCATCGGAACGTCCGACCCGCTCGGTGCGTCCCTCCGGGGCTTGAGAACTCCGATCGCCCCGACGGCGAACCCCGACACCGCCGCGGTCGATCTCGAGGCGGCTCGTCGCATCTTGTTCAAGGTTGCCACCGCCCTTGCTGCCACGCAGCGCCGCATGGAGGCGGCACAGCGGGAGTACGCTTCCGCCTACGGACTCACCCCGGCTGGCACCGAGCCCAGCTGGCATGGAGCTGTGCGCGACCGCGGCCTCGTGGTCGCCAAAATCCTCGGCGGCAAAATGCCCGTCTACGACACCCCCGCGGCTAACCTACGGGCTCTCAAGGTGGTCTACAAGGAATTAACCACCTTGGAGGGAGAAGAGCGTGCCGCCCACGAGCGCCACATCAAGGAGCTCATTGATGCTGCTGAAGCGCAGCAGCATCTGCTCGTGACAGGCGGCGCCGCCACTCAAGGCCCCCGCCCCGAGTGAGAGGGCATGGGAACTGCCGACAGCCAGGCGGCCCAATACTCCTGCTCCCATCGCGTCTCCGGCCGCCAGGCCCAAGCAAACAACCCCCGCCCCTCTCAGACGCCGGGGAGTGAGCAGCCGACTATTTGCAGCCGGCGCACCAACGAGCCGCCTCGGAGCGGCCGCCACCACGAAGCACCGGCATCCGGCAGCTGGCACAGCCAGGGGCACACGCCGCCTCCATGGTGCGAGTCGTGGCAGTCGGCGCCACCCACTGTTCGTCCCGAACTCTCGGCTCAGCTCGGACCACGCGTCCCCCGTAGCGAGAACGACGCCCGCAACTGGCCCCCGGATTCACACCGAGCCCGTTCCCAACTGGCTTCATGCTCCCTAGGGACACCCCGAAATACAATGGGGCCGCCAAACCCGAAGACTGGTTGATCGACAACACCATCGCGGTGGGCATCGCCAGGGGGAATAAGCGTGTAGTTGTTCGCTACGCCCCCCTTATGTTGATCGGCTCGGCCCGCACCTGGCTCAATAGCCTGGCAGCCGGCAGCATTAACACTTGGACGGACATCGAGGAGGCCTTCTTCCGCAACTTCACCACCACAAACTAGGGGCCGGACGAATCCCTCCGCAAATACCTCACCCGATGGACCGAGCTCCGCAACTCCTGTGAGGGGGTGCACGAGGTCCAAGCCATGCAGTACTTCATCGAGGGCTGCCGGGCCGGCACCCCTCTCAAGCACAAGCTCCTGTGCACCGAGCTGTCCATGCTCGCCGAGCTCATGACCAAGGCGGACAAATACGCCACGGCCGATTCAGCCATCCAGGTCAAGACGACCCCGCCTCCCAAGGCAACGACAACGCCGGCCACTACTCGGCCGGCTGCCAACAACCGGTAGCCGCAGAACAACAAGCGCAAGAATGGCCAGCCGGATCCCCGGTACGGGAGCCGGCAGGTCAATACCGTCGAAGATCAGGAGCCGGCTGCCCAGCCTTCTCGCCAGTGCCAGCGCACTGGCAAGGCTGCCTAGCAGCCGAAGCTCACCTTCGAGCAAATGCTCGATCTCCCCTATAAGAACCACTCAGGAGCCAAACCCTCTACGCACACGCTCCGACAGTGCAGCTTCTCACAGCGATTGGCCCGAGGGGACGACCTTCCGGCTCCCCTCGTGCCCCAGCCCGCACACCGGCCTTGGCCCAAGCTGCCGCCCCGACGCTAGCAACGGCTCGGAATGATGGTCGTCTAATCGACTAGTTCCCCAACCAGGACGGTTTCTACGTCGTCTTCACAAGTGAGGGCTCTGCCATGAGGTGAACGCCACCATGCCGGCAACTCCCCGGTTCATGCACTGGTCGGAGAAGCCGGTCACATGGAGCTAGGCGATCACCCTGCCGTGATGCAAAATCCTAGCAACTATGCCTTGGTCCTCGACCCCACCATCGCCACCAAGGAGCAAGCTTGCCGCTTCTCGCGGGTGCTGATAGATGGCGGCAGCAGCATTAATATTCTCTACCTCGACATGATGCATAAGTTGGGGCTGAAGATAGAAGACCTGGAGGCAAGTCAGACGGTTTTCGACGACATCGTGCCTGGGAAGTCTTGCTCCCCATCAGCAAGATCATGCTCGATGTCCTCTTCGGCGGACCCAGCTATTTCTGCCGCGAGCCAGTGTTGTTCGAGGTCGTGGACCTCGCGAGCCCCTACCACGCATTCTTGGGATGGCCGGCTCTTGTCAGCTTCATGGTGGTCCCCCGTTATGCTTACCTCAAGCTCAAGATGCCGGGCCAAAAGGGGATCATCACCATCAAGGGCGAGTACAAGATGTCGCTCGAATGCGCTCGAGATGGCTCCCGGCTGGCCGAGGCCCTAGAGATCGCCAAGGAGAAATGCTAGCTCTACCAGCTCGTGGCCCTTGCTGCCACTAGCCGGCCATGCCAGCTCCACCCTCGCAATCCACCGGCGAGGCCTCCTTCCAGCCATCCAAAGACAGCAAGCAAATCTATCTCAACACGGCCAACCTGGCTCACTGCGTCACCATCGGCTCCCGCCTCAACAGCAAATAGGAAGGCGAGCTCGTCGACTTCCTCCTTGAGAATAGGGACATCTTTGCATGGTCCCCCAAGGACATGTCGGGTGTTCCGAGGAAGTTCGCCGAGCAAAAACTCAACGTCCGGCCGGACGTCAAGCCGGTCACGCAACCTCTGCGCCGCTTCTCCAAGGAGAAGCGGCGTACTATAGGCGAAGAGATCGCCCGACTGCTCGTAGCTGGGTTCATACTAGAAGTATTCCACCCGGACTAGCTGGCCAACCTAGTCCTGGTACTAAAGAAGAACAAGACCTGGCGCATGTGCATCGACTACACTAGACTGAACAAGGCATGTCCCAATGACCCGTTCGCCCTGCCACGGATCGATCAAGTCATTGACTCCACGGCCAGCTGTGACTTGTTGTCCTTCCTAGACGCCTACTCAGGCTACCACTAGATCAAGCTGGATTCGGAAGACCGGCTCAAGACCTCCTTCATCATGCCCTTCGGGGCCTACTGCTACATCACCATGTCCTTCGGCCTGAAGAATGTTGGCGCCACCTTCCAACGATGGATGCAGAAGTGCCTCCTGCCTCAGGTAGGCTGGGAGAGAAGGCCCTGCCCCTCTACGGGCTCCTTCGCAAGATGGATCTGATCGAGGCGGGTCAAACCAGGAGGGTGGGTGCCTTCGACTGGCCTGACGGGGGGGGGGGACGAGGCCTTCCGCGGCCTCAAGAAAGCTCTCACCCATGCGCCCATCATGGCTGTGCCGACTGAGAAGGAACTGTTGCTCGCCTACATCACGACAACCACCCGCATCATCAGGATCGTTCTGGTGGTCGAGCGGCCAGAGGAGGGCAAGTCCCTGCCGGTCCAACGTCCCGTCAACTACCTCAGTGTCGGGACCCCGATCCTAAGCCATAAGAATCCAGCCTGTAACACATCACATCACTTTGCGGTCTCACGCACGGTTATCTCCACGGTGCCACCTTACCTGGGACGGGACTATTTACGTCTTTTGACTCACGTATGTGAATGTGTCGCTAGCTTTCAAATGTCAAAGAACCCGGGCCAACATGAGTAGTCGTAGAACCCTAGTGGCACATCGTACAGGGACAGGCATACGTAACCCAGCAATGCAGGTGTCGATCTCTAGCGTGTGTAGACGAGTCATAGCAAGCTACAGGGACTCCATTACACTACGAGACATTTGCCCGAAGAAACAGACACAACAGCAAAGAAGGATATATGCCGGTCAATCAATGTGTCCGGAGCAGTTGCAAGATACCAAGGCTCGGTGGAAGCACAAAGAGGCAGTTCCCCGTAAAGAGTACTACTAAAGGCACACAACTAGGTGTCGAATCCCATAGATATCGTTGCACGTCACACGTAGGCACGACATGCCCGATATGCATAGATACAACTATGGCATCACAACATAACGATACAACATTACAACATTTATTTAGAAGGCTCGGAAGAGCCAATACAATAAGATATTACAAACAGGGGTCACAAGACCCAACATTCAGAGCATTCAAACAAGCAGGCGGAAGTTAAACATGTGTGGGTACAGACATCTAGAAAAGTGGCTGGAGGAGCCTGAGAAGCTACAACGACCCTACCAAAGGAACCAGACCTCTGTGTGGGATTCCCAAGCTAATTCGGTCAACATCGAACTTCACGTCGTAAATATCACTAATGAGACTGACGTATCCTCTGCAAAAACATAAATTAGTTAAACGTGAGTACAAGGGTACTCAGCAAGACTTACATCAGAACTATCTACATATGCATCATTATCAATGAAGGGGGTTCTCGAGTTTATTGCAGCAAGCCAGCTTTGACTCTTGGCTAACCTATACTACGACTACAAGTAGTATCGTTTAGGTGGAAGAATGCACACGAGTCCACATATTCTCCAATCAATACACAACTATGGATCCACTCCTGTCTCCCTACGAGAAGGCCATCCATAGCACTCATGCTTAATCTTGCGTATTTTAGAAGTATCCATTTCACTTATCTATGAACCACATAAGTTCTCCATGTAGTCCATATCCGAGGACACGGCTATTCGAATAGTTTATTTAACCCTGCAGGGGTATACTTCTTCACACACGCTCCCGCCACTTATCGCCATGTGCACATAAAGAGGCACCTCGACAACCTTCAAGTGGAAGCCCAGCGAGGGAGTCGGACACGACCGTCAACCACACAAGACCCTAGTCCAGGTTTATCGCCTATTTGAGACTGAACCCGCACGGAAGTTTGGCCAAAGTTTCCTCTATGGCCTCAAACGATGTGCGCAGGGTTCCCAAGCCGATCGTTCGGGTGCCACTTGGTACACCGTGCCACTGTGCCTATACCGCATCACAGTCCACCCGTCGGGCAGAGCTATGCACGACCGCCAACACTTTTCCTACAAACACCAGAAACTAGTTGCAACTCCTGGACAGAGGTCTAGGCGATTAATGGGCCGAGAGGGTCAATTAAGTATCCCAATGTGCGGTAGTATCTTGTCTAGGATAACATACACAGAACTCGGTTCTTAAGGACGGTCCCAATGAGACAACCCGCCATGTACTCCTACATGACCTCTCATCGCAACCTTTACCAAATTGTGTTCACATACTTAGCTCCCACATAGTAGGACATGATCATTGCCATTCTGATTCATCACCCAGATGGATCAAACCCAACATGACATGACTCTAAGCACAGCAAGCATAGTAAGCAAACATGGATGAGTAAGCACAACAAGGCTCAAACAGTTCCTACTCATGCTAAGTGGTTTTAACTATTTACTGTGGCAAAGACAGGTCATGCAAATGTATGGGTTCAACTACCAATGACACGTAACAGTTGAATCATTGTTGTCCTAATGCAGTAAAAGAGAGCAGGAGCAAGAGAGTGGGTTCATATAAGTATGCTCAAGGGGTTTGCTTGCCTGACAGTCCTGAAGATATACTTCTCTTCATTAGTGTCAACGTTCACTATTGGAAATATGCCCTAGAGGCAATAATAAATTAGTTATTATCATATTTCCTTATTCATGATAATCGTTTATTATCCATGCTATAATTGTATTGATCGGAGACTTAGATGCATGTGTGGATACATAGACAAAACCTTGTCCCTAGTATGCCTCTAATAGACTAGCTCGTTGATCAAAGATGGTTAAGGTTTCCTAGCCATGGACATGAAATGTCATTTGATAAACGGGATCACACCATTGGGAGAATGATGTGATGGACAAGACCCAAACTACAAACGTAGCATATGATCGGGTCAGTTTATTGCTACTCTTTTCCGCATGTCAAGTATATGTTCCTATGACCATGAGATCATGCAACTCACGGATATCGGAGGAGTGCCTTGTGTGTATCAAATGTCGCAACATAACTGGGTGACTATAAAGGTGCTCTACAGGTATCTCCAACGGTGTCTGTTGAGTTGGCATGGATCGAGACTGGGATTTGTTACTCCGTGTGACAGAGAGGTATCTCGGGGCCCACTCGGTAATGCAACATCACAATGAGCCCTGCAAGCAATGTGACTAATTGTTAGTTGCGGGATCTTGTATTACGGAACGAGTAAAGATACTTTCCGGTAACGAGGTTGAACTAGGTATGGAGATACCGACGATCGAATCTCTTGCAAGTAACATACCGAAGAACAAAGGGAACGTTATACGGGATTAACTGAATCCTTGACATAGAGGTTCGACCGATAAAGATCTTCGTAGAATATGTAGGAACCAATGTGGACGTCCAGGTCCCGCCATTGGTTATTGACCGTAGAGGTGTCTCGGTCATGTCTACATAGTTCTCGAACCCGCAGGGTCTGCACACTTAAGGTTCGGTGACGTTTCGGTAGTGTAGAGTTATGTATGGTGGTGACCGAAGTTTTTTCAGAGTCCCGGATGAGATCCTGGACGTCACGAGGATCTCCCTAATGGTCCGGAGGTAAAGATTCATATATAGGAAGTCCCAGTTTGGTCGCCGGAAAAGTTTCGGGCTCATCGGTAGTGTACCGGGAGTGCCGATAGTGTACCGGGAGACCTCCGGGAGGGGTATTTCGACCCTAGAGGGTCCATGGGCTGTGGAAGAATAATAACCAGGCCTTAGTGGGATGGTAAATCAGCCACAAGAAGGCCCATGGCGCAGGAGAAAAAGGCGAAAGGAAAAAGGCCAAAAATCAGCCAATAGGGAGCAATCCTACTCCAAGTAGGATTGGAGGTGGAGTAGGACTCCACCCCTCCTATTCGGCCGAACCGAAGAGGCCCTTGGCTGCCTCTCCTCTCCTCTCCTCCTATATATACTGGTGGAATAGCTAGGGTTTTGGCAGAAATTACGGCCACGTGCTACCCGTTCCACTGGTGCTCCTCTAGATTGGTTTTCCGCAGTGCTTAGGAGAAGCCCTGCCGGAATTGCTCCACCACCACCATCACCGGAGCGCCGTCACTCTGCCGGTGAACTCTCTATCCTCTCCACCTCCTCTTGCTGGATCAAGACGGTGGAGATCGTCATCAAGCTGCACGCGTGCTGAATGCGGAGGTGCCGTCCGTTCGGTACTAGATCGGAAGGATCGTGATCAAGGCCACGGGACGTTCGTGATCGGATCGCGGGACGGATCGTGACGAGATCGTGGGACGGTTCGTGATTGGTTCACGGGATGGTTCTTGATGAGATCGCGGGACGCTCGGCGATTTGGATCACGAAGAAGTATGACTACACCAACCGCGTTTCTTAACGCTTCCCGCATAGCGATCTACAAGGGTACGTAGATCCACTCTCCCTCTCGTAGATGCTCATTACCATGGATAGGTTTGCATGTGCGTAGGAAATTTTTTGTTTCCCATGCGACGTTCCCCAACAAGTTATTGTATGACCTGCGTGTCAATCATTAAGCACTATGGAATGCTTTACTTTATCGCCAAACGGTAGCAATAGTAGTAGAAGCATGTTGGGCGCGACAACCCCAATGGCGACACGTTGATGGAGATCAAGATGATGAAGATCATGGTGTCATGCGGGTGACGATGGAGATCATGCCGGTGCTTTCTAGATGGAGATCAAAAGAACAAGTTCATGGCCATATCATGTCACTTATGATTGTCTGGGTGCTAATATCGCTTGAATCGAGTGGGAGTTGATCTTCCAGATAAGATAGTGAATTATATTGTTCTCCAAGTCACTGTCACTAAGCTACTAGAACTTGGTGATGAACTATAAACGCCTGGGATGGAAATAATGATCCCTGAGCTATTCGTGACGTTTGACACCACGAAGGTAGAAATCAAGAAGGAGCATCAAGTGTTGATGGTTAGTAAAACCACTAGTTTCGAGAAGGGCAAGGGCAAGGAGGGAAACTTCATGGATAGCAAGTCAGTTGCTGCTCCGGTGAAACAACCCAAAGTTGAGCCCAAACCCGAGACTAAGTGCTTTGATTATGAGGAGAGCGGTCGCTAAAGCGGAACAACCCTAGATACTTGGTAGATAAGAAGGCTGGCAACATCGACAGAAGTATATTTGATATAAGTGTTATTGATGTGTACCTTGCTAGTACTCCTAGTAGCACCTGGGTATTGGATACCGGTTCAGTTGCTAAATGTTAGTAACTCGAAATAAAATCTACGGAATAAACGGAGAACTAGCTAAGGGTGAGGTGACGATGTGTGTTGGAAATGTTTCCAAGGTTGATGTGATCAACATCGCACGCTCTCTCTACCTTCGGGATTAGTGACGAACCTAAATAAATGTTATTTGGTGTTTTTGCGTTGAGCATGAAAGTGATTAGATCATGTTCATTGCAACACGGTTATTCATTTAAGTTAGAGAATAATGGTTATTCTATTTACATGAATAATACCTTCAATGGTCATGCACCCAGTAAGAATGTTTTCTTGAAACTTGATCGTAGTAATACACATGTTCATAACATTGATGCCAAAAATATACAAAGTTAATAATAATAGTACAACATACTTGTGGCACCGCTGCTAAATGTCATATTGGTATAAAACGCATGAAGAAACTCCATGTTGATGGATCTTTGGACTCATTCGATTTCGAAACGGTTGAGACATGCGAACCCTGCCTCTTGGTCAAGATGACTAAGGACCCCGTTTTCTGTTTATATGAAGCGGGCAAGTGATTTATTGGAAATGATACATGTTGATGTATGCAATCCAATGAGTCTTGTAGCGTGCGGTGGATATCGTTAGTTTCTTACCTTCACTAATGATTTGAGTAGATATAGTGTATATTTACTTAATGAAACACAAGTCTGAATCGTTTGAAAGGTTCAAGCAAATTCAGAGTGAAGTTTAAGATCATCGTGACAAGAAGATAAAAATGTTTGAGATATGATCATGGAGGTGAATATCTGAGCTACGAGTTTGGCATACAATTTTAGGCAATGTGAAAGTTGTTTCACAACTCACGCCACCTGGAACACCATAGTGTGATGGTGTGTCCGAATGTCATAGTCGTGCTCTATTGGATATGGTGCTTGCCATGATGTCTATTATCGTTTTATTACTATAATTTTGGGGTTATGCATTAGAGACAATTACATTCACTTTAAATAGGGCACCATCTAAATCCGTTGAGATGACACCATGTGAATTATGGTTTGATAGAAACCTAAGTTGTCATTTCTTAATGTTTGGGGCTGCAACGCTTGTGTGGAAAATGTTTTCACCTAATGAGCTCGAACCCAAAGAGGACAAATGCATCTTCATAGAATACCCTAAGAACAGTTAGGTGAACCATCTATCTCAGATCCAAACATAAAAAATTATTGCTAAAACTGGGTCCTTTCTCGAGGAAAAGTTTCTCTTGAAAGAATTGAGTGGGAGCAAGATAGAACTTGATGAGGTTATTGAACCTTTGTTTCAACCAGAGAGTAGCACAGCGCAGGAAGTTGTTTCTGTGAAGCCTACATTAGTTGAAGAGGAAGTTAATGATGATGATCATGAAGCTTCGGATCAAGTTACTATCGAACTTCATAGGTCGACAAGGACGTGTACTGCTCCTGAGCGGTACGACAACCCTGTCTTGGAGGTCATGTTGTTGGACAACGATGAACCTACGAACTATGGAGAAGCGATGATGGGCCCGAAAAACAACAAATGGTTAGAGGCCATGAAATCCGAGATAGGATTCATGAAAACCAAGTACTGACTTTGGTGGACTTTCTCGTTGGATGGCAGGTTGTTAAGTACAAATGGATCTTTAAAATGAAGACAGACGCTGATGATAAATGTCACCATTTGTAAAGCTCGACTTGTTGCAAAGAAGTTTACGACAAGTTCAAGGACTTGACTGCGATGAGACTTTCTCACTCGTAGTGATGCTAAAGTCTGTTGAAACTATGTTAGCAGTTGCTGCACTTTCAATTATGAAATCTGGCAGATGGATGTCAAAACATCGTTTCCTTAACGGTTTACTTGAGGAAAGGTTGTATGTGATACAACCAGAAGGTTTTGTCAATCCTAAGGATGCTAAAAGGTGTGCAAGCTTCAGTGATTCTTCTAAGAACTGAAGCAAGCATCGCGCAGTTGGAATATACACTTTGATAAGGTGATCAAAGTTTTTAAATCTATACAAAGTTTATGAGAAACTTGTATTTGCAATAAAGTGACTGGGAGCACTATAGAGTTTCTGATAAGTATACGTGGATGACATATTGCTATTTGGAAATGATGTAGAATTTCTGGAAAAGCATAAACGGTTGTTTGAAAAGAGTTTTTCAAAGGAAGACCTGCATAAAGCTACCTAATTGTTGAGCATCAAGATCTATAAAGATAGATCAAGATGTTTGATAAGACATTCAATGAGTACATACCTTGACAAGATTTTGAAAGAGTTCAAAATGGATTAGTCAGAGAGAAGTGTTCTCGCCTGCTTTGTAAGGTGTGAAGTTGAGTGAGACTCAAAGCTCGACCACGGAAGAAGAAAGAGAAAGGACGAATGTCGTACCCTATTCCTTAGCCATAGGCTCTTTATAGTATGCCATGCTATGTACCGCACCTGTGTGTGCCTTGCCATGAGTCCGTCAAGGGGTACAAGAGTGATCCAGGAGTGGATCATTGGACAGCGGTCAAGATTATCCTTAGTAACTAAAAAACTAAGGAGATGTTTCTCGATTATGGAGGTGATAAAGAGTTCGTCGTAAAGAGTTACGTCGATGCAGGCTTTAGCACCATTCCGGATGACTAGTAGTAGCAATCTGGATACATTTAGTGGAGCAGCCATTTGGAAGTAGTACCAAGTGGAGTGTGGTAGCAGTGTTTATGGTTTGACATAGAGATTTACAAAGAACACACGGATTTGAGTGTCACAGACCCGTTGACTATAAGACCTCTTTCACATGCAAAGCATGATCGAGCCCCATAACTCATTGGGTGTTAGATTCATAACAATGCAAATCACATGGTGATGTGAACTACATTATTGACTCTAGTGCAAGTGGGAGACTGTTGGAAATATGCCCTAGAGGCAATAATAAATTAGTTATTATCATATTTCCTTGTTCATGATAATCGTTTATTATCCATGCTATAATTGTATTGATCGGAGACTTAGATGCATGTGTGGATACATAGACAAAACCATGTCCCTAGTATGCCTCTAATGGACTAGCTCGTTGATCAAAGATGGTTAAGGTTTCCTAGCCATGGACATGAGATGTCATTTGATAACGGGGTCACATCATTAGGAGAATGATGTGATGGACAAGACCCAAACTGCAAACGTAGCATATGACCGTGTCAGTTTATTGCTACTGTTTTCCGCATGTCAAGTATGTGTTCCTATGACCATGAGATCATGCAACTCACAGATATCGGAGGAGTGCCTTGTGTGTATCAAATGTCGCAACGTAACTGGGTGACTATAAGGGTGCTCTACAGGTATCTCCGATGGTGTCTGTTGAGTTGGCATGGATCGAGACTGGGATTTGTTACTCCGTGTGACGGAGAGGTATCTCGGGGCCCACTCGGTAATGCAACAGCACAATAAGCCTTGCAAGCAATGTGACTAATTGTTAGTCACGGGATCTTGTATTACGGAACGAGTAAAGAGACTTGCCAGTAACGAGGTTGAACTAGGTATGGAGATACCGATGATCGAATCTCGGGCAAGTAACATACCGAAGAACAAAGGGAACATCATACGGGATTAACTGAATCCTTGACATAGAGGTTCGACCGATAAAGATCTTCGTAGAATATGTAGGAACCAATAAGGGCATCCAGGTCCCGCTATTGGTTATTGACCGTAGAGGTGTCTCGGTCATGTCTACATAGTTCTCGAACCCGTAGGGTCTCCACACTTAAGGTTTGGTGACGTTTCGGTAGTATAGAGTTATGTATGGTGGTGACCGAAGGTTGTTCGGAGTCCTGGATGAGATCCTGAACGTCACGAGGATCTCCGGAATGGTCCGGAGGTAAAGATTCATACATAGGAAGTCCTATTTTGGTCGCCGGAAAAGTTTTGGGCTCATCGGTAGTGTACCGGGAGTGCCGGTAGTGTACCGGGGGACCATCGGAAGAGGTGTTTCGACACAAGAGGCTACATGGGCTGTGGGAGGGTGGAAACCAGCCCTTAGTGGGCTGGTGGAAGTCCTCTAAGAGGCCCATGCGGATGGAATTGAAAGAGAAAGAAAAAGCGCAAGGTGGAAAGAGATTCCAAGTAGGAAAGGAGGAATCCTAGTCCTACTAGGATTGGAGGAGGATTCCTCCTCTCCTCCTTGTGCAAGGGCAGCCTTGGTGCGCCAGCCCTCCTCCTCCCTCCCTCTTATATATACTGGTGGTATTGGGTGTTTTGCACTAGATTTTACGGGCACGTGCTACCCGTTCCACCGGTGCTCCTCTAGATTGGATTTCCGCAGTGCTTAGGCGAAGCCCTGCCGAAACTGCTCCACCACCATCGCCGGAGCGCCGTCACGCTGCCGGTGAACTCTTCCTCCTCTCCTCTTCCTCTTGCTGGATCAATACGGTGGAGATCGTCATCAAGCTGCACGTGTGTTGAACGCGGAGGTGTTGTCCGTTCGGCGCTAGATAGGAAGGATCGTGATAAGTTCGCGAGACGGATCGTGATGAGTTCGCGGGACAGATCGTGATCAAGATCGCGAGACGGATCATGATGAGTTCGCGGGACGGATCGTGATGAGTTCATGGGACGGATCGTGATTGTATCGCGGGATGGATCGTGATGAGATTGCGGGACGCTCGGCGATTTGGATTGCGAAGACGTTTGACTACACCAACCGCGTTTCTTAACGCTTCCCGCTTAGCGATCTACAAGGGTACGTAGATCCACTCTCCCTCTCGTAGATGCTCATCACCATGGATAGATCTGCGTGTGCGAAGGAAATTTTTTGTTTCCCATTAGACGTTCCCCAACATTCACATCGTCAGAACCATCATCTACCGAGAGGGAACAATCACCGGCAAACACAAAGGAACAACATTCAATGCAATCCAACAAACCTGATGCATGATATGACAAGTTAAGGTACTGGATTGACCTAGAGGGGTAATTAGACAAGTTTGGTTGAAGTGGAATTCAAACAAGTTTGAATTCCAACTCCAAATGATGTTTCCTATATTGCCCTAATCATAAAATGTCCTACTTGCTGATGCTATCTTGTTCAAACATGCATGATAATAGCATAACCAGATTCATTGGATTTTTCTAATCATTTTTCATATACAGATTATTTTCTATGATTTTTAAAAGTTTTAAATATTTTCTGAAAATATTAAATCATTGATTGATATATTTTAAATTCAAAAACGTTTATTGAGTCAGCATGACATCATAGTGATGTCATCAGATCAACTGACTACCCAGGGTCAAATCTGACCGGTGGGGCCCACTGGTCAGTGACCCATTGATTAAACAGGGGTTATTTTTTTCTAACTAATCATTTTTGTCTAATTAAACTTGTGGGGCCCATTGTTAGCGACTATAGGTGCTTAATTAGAAGGGGGTTTGACCCCTAATGACGGACCACGTCAGCCAGGCGAGAGGGAGGCCGCCGGCAACGAGCCGAGACGGCGGGGGTCGCTGGAAATCCTCCTCCAGCGACCATTTGGGCGGCGGAAGACACCTACGGACAACTTGTTGGAAATATGCCCTAGAGGCAATAATAAATTAGTTATTATCATATTTCCTTGTTCATGATAATCGTTTATTATCCATGCTATAATTGTATTGATCGGAGACTTAAATGCATGTGTGGATACATAGACAAAACCATGTCCCTAGTATGCCTCTAATGGACTAGCTCGTTGATCAAAGGATGGTTAAGGTTTCCTAGCCATGGACATGAGATGTCATTTGATAACGGGATCACATCATTAGGAGAATGATGTGATGGATAAGACCCAAACTACAAACATAGCATATGATCGTGTCAGTTTATTGCTACTGTTTTCTGCATGTCAAGTATATGTTCCTATGACCATGAGATCATGCAACTCACGGATATCGGAGGAGTGCCTTGTGTGTATCAAACGTCGCAACGTAACTGGGTGACTATAAAGGTGCTCTACAGGTACCTCCGATGGTGTCTGTTGGGTTGGCATGGATCGAGACTGGGATTTGTTACTCCGTGTAACGGAGAGGTATCTCGGGGCCCACTCGGTAATGCAACATCACAATAAGCCTTGCAAGCGATGTGACTAATTGTTAGTTGCGGGATCTTGAATTACGGAACGAGTAAAGAGACTTT
The DNA here is from genome assembly GCA_022496015.1 of Hordeum marinum. Lineage (NCBI taxonomy): Eukaryota > Viridiplantae > Streptophyta > Magnoliopsida > Poales > Poaceae > Hordeum > Hordeum marinum. The sequence continues at coordinate 461,581,425 of CM039675.1, read as the reverse complement.
CCGGTAACGAGGATGAACTAGGTATGGAGATACCGACGATCGAATCTCGGGAAAGTAACATACCGAAGAACAAAGGGAACGTTATACGGGATTAACTGAATCCTTGACATAGAGGTTCGACCGATAAAGATCTTCGTAGAATATGTAGGAACCAATGTGGACGTCTAGGTCCCGCCATTGGTTATTGACTGTAGATGTGTCTTGGTCATGTCTACATAGTTCTCGAACCCGCAGGGTCTGCACACTTAAGGTTCGGTGACGTTTCAGTAGTGTAGAGTTATGTATGGTGGTAACTGAAGTTTTTTTGGAGTCCCGGATGAGATCCCGGACGTCACGTGGAGCTCCAAAATGGTCCGGAGGTAAAGATTCATATATAGGAAGTCCCAGTTGGGTTTCCGGAAAAGTTTCGGGCCCATCGGTAGTGTACCGGAAGTATCGGTAGTGTACCGGGAGTGTCGGTAGTGTACCGGGGAACCTCCGGGAGGGGTATTTCGACCCCAAGAGGTCCATGGGCTGTGGGAGAATAATAACCAGCCCTTAGTGGGCTGGGAAAACAGACACAAAGGCCCATGGCGCAGGAGAGAAAGTCCTAAAGCAAAAAGTGGAAAATCAGCCAATAGGAGGCAATCCTACTCCAACTAGGATTGGAGGTGAAGTAGGATTGCTCCCACCTCCTATTTCGGCCGACCCAAAGGCCTTGGCTGCCTCTCCTATCCTCTCCTCCTATATATACTAGTGGCTTGGGTGGTTTTTGGACAGAATTTCCGGCCACGTGCTACCGGTTCCACCGGTGCATAGTTTCTCCTCTAGATCGGTTTTCTGCAGCGCTTAGGCGAAGCCCTGCCGGAATTGCTCCACCACCATCACCGGAGCGCCGTCACGCTTCCAGTGAACTCTCTCTCCTCTCCACCTCCTCTCGCTGGATCGAGACGGTGGAGATCGTCATCAAGCTGCACGTGTGCTGAACGCGGAGGTGCCGTCCGTTCGGTGCTGGATCGGAGGGACCGTGATCGAGATCGCGAGACGGTTCGTCATGTGATCACGAAACGGATCGTGATGAGTTCGCGGGACAGATCGTGATCAAGATCGTGAGACGAATCATGATGAGTTCGCGGGACGGATCATGATGTGTTCGCGGGACGGTTCGTGATTGGATCGGGGGACGCTCGGCGATTTGGATCGCGAAGAAGTTCGACTACACCAACCGCGTTTCTTAACGCTTCCCGCTTAGCGATCTACAAGGGTACGTAGATCCACTCTCCCTCTCGTATATGCTCATCACCATGGATAGGTTTGCGTGTGCGTAGGAAATTTTTTGTTTCCCATGCGACGTTCCCCAACAGTGGCATCATGAGCTAGGTTGGTGGTTCGATGAGATCTCGAGTAGAACACAAAAGGTTTGTGGGCGTTGATGCTTAGATTGCTTCCTCCCTTGGTCGTATTTTGGTTCAACGGGATTGTGAGATGAAGCGGCCCGGACCAACATTACTCGTACGCTTACGAGAGACCGGTTCCCTCGACGCAACTTGTTGCCTAGATGGCTTGCGGGTGACAGTTTCTCTCACTTTAGTTGGATCGGATTCGACAAAGGAGGTCCTTGAGAAGGTTGAAAAGCAATCTATGTATCACCATTGTGGTTTATGCGTAGGTGAGAATCGTTCTTTCTAGATACCCGTAGCAGCCACGTAAAACATGCAACAACAATTAGAGGATGTCTAACTTGTTTTTGCAGGGTATGTTGTGATGTGATATGGCCAATTACATGATGAGATATATGTGATGTATGAGATGATCATGTGATGTATAGAATTTCATGACTTGCATGTCGTTGAATACGGCAACCGGCAGGAGCCATAGGGTCGTGTTTAATTATTGTATGACCTGCGTGTCAATCATTAAGCGCTCTGTAATGCTTTACTTTATCGCTACGGTAGCAATACTAGTAGAAGCATGTAGGGCGTGACAACCCCGATGGAGACACGTTGATGGAGATCAAGATGATGGAGATCATGGTGTCATGCCGGTGACGATGGAGATCATGCCGGTGCTTTCTAGATGGAGATCAAAAGCACAAGTTCATGGCCATATCATGTCACTTATGATTTGCATGTGATGTTAATCCTTTTTATGCACCTTGTTTTGCTTAGGACGGCGGTAGCATTATAAGGTGATCCCTCACTTAATTTCAAGATAAATTGTGTTCTCCTCGAGTGTGCACCGTTGCGAAAGTTCGTCGTGTTGAGACACCACGTGATGATCGGGTGTGATAGACTCTACGTTCACATACAACGGGTGCAAGCCAGTGTTGCACATGGAGAACACTCGGGTTAAACTTGACGAGCCTAGCATGTACAGACATGGCCTCGGAACACAAGAGACCGAAAGGTCGAACATGAGTCATATAGTAGATATGATCAACATGATGATGTTCACCATTGCAGCCACCTCAACTCACGTGATGATCGGACTTGAGTTGGTGAATTTGGATCATGTATCACTCGAATGATCGGAGGGATGTCAACTTGAGTGGGAGTTCTTAAGTAATATGATTAATTGAACTCATTATCATGAACATAGTCAAAGTGTCTTTGCAAATTATGTTGTAGATTACTAGCTCGCGATGTAGCTCCCTTAAATTTATATATGTTCCTAGAGAAATAGAGTTGAAAGATGTTGGTAGCAATATTGCGGACTGGGTCCGTGATCTGAGGATTGTCCTCATTGCTGCACAGAAGGCTTATGTCCTTAATGCACCGCTCGGTGCGCCACCCCCTCTAGCGTCGTCTATAGATGTTGTGAACATCTGACAGGCACGTTTCGATGACTACTTGATAGTTTAGTGCGTCATGCATTACGGCTTAGAATTGAGGCTCGGAAACGTTTTGAACGTCACGGAACATATGAGATGTTCTAGGAGTAGAGATTGTGATCTCAGGCTCATGCCTGTGTTGCGAGATATAAGATCTCCAACAAGATTCTTTGCCTGTAAGATGAAGGAGAATAGCTCAATCGTTGAGCATGTACTCAGATTGTCTGGGTACTACAATCGCTTGAATCAAGTGGGAGTTAATCTTCCAGATAAGATAGTGATTGATATAGTTCTCCAAGTCACTGTCACTAAAGCTACTAGAACTTAGTGATGAACTATAATACACCAGGGATAGAAGTATTGATCCCTGAGCTGTTCGCGATGTTTGACACCGCGAAGGTAGAAATCAAGAAGGAGCGTCAAGTGTTGATGGTTAATCAAACCAGTAGTTTCGAAAAGGGCAAGAGCAAGGAGGGAAACTTCATGGATAGCAAGTCAGTTGCTGCTCCAATGAAGCAACCCAAAGTTGAACTCAAACCCGAGATGAAGTGCTTCTATTATGAGGTGAGAGGTCGCTGAAGCGGAACAACCATAGATACTTGGTAGATAAGAAGGCTGGCAACATCGACAGAAGTATATTTGATATACGAGTTATTGATGTGTACCTTGATAGTACTCCTAGTAGCACCTGGATATTGGATACCGGTTTGGTTGCTAAATGTTAGTAACTCGAAATAAATGCTACGGAATAAACGGAGAACTAGCTAAGGGTGAGGTGACGATGTGTGTTGGAAATGTTTCCAAGGTTGATGTGATCAACATCGCACGCTCTCTCTACCTTCAGGATTAGTGATGAACCTAAATAAATGTTATTTGGTGTTTTGCGTTGAGCATGAACATGATTAGATCATGTTTGTTGCAATACGGTTATTCATTTAAGTCAGAGAATAATAGTTATTCTGTTTCAATGAATAATACCTTCAATGGTCATGCACCCAGTGAGAATGGTTTGTTGAAATCTTGATCGTAGTAATACACATGTTCATAACATTGATGTCAAAAGATACAAAGTTAAATAATGATAGTACCACATACTTGTGGCACTGCCGCAAAACGTCATATTGGTATAAAGCGCATGAAGAAACTCCATGGTGATGGATATTTGGACTCATTCGATTTCGAATCGGTTGAGACATGCGAACCATGCCTCTTGGGCAAGATGACTAAAGGACCCCGTTGGATGGAGCGGGCAAGTGATTCATTGGAAATGATACATGTTGATGTATGCAATCTAGTGAGTCTTGTAGCGTGCAGTGGATATTGTTATTTTCTTACCTTCACTGATGATTTGAGTAGATATAGTGTATATTTACTTAATGAAACACAAGTCTGAATCGTTTGAAAGGTTCAAGCAAATTCAGAGTGAAGTTTAAAGATCATCGTGACAAGAAGATAAAAATGACTGTGATATGATCGTGGAGGTGAATATCTGGGTCACGAGTTTGGCATACAACTTAAAGACAAATGTGAAAGTGGTTTCACAACTAAACTCCACCTGGAACACCATAGTGTGATGGTGTGTCCGAACATCATAGTTATGCTCTATTGCACATGGTGCGTGCTATGATGTCTCTTGTCGTTTTACTACTATAATTTTGGGGTTATGCATTAGAGACAACTACATTCACTTTAAAAAGGGCACCATCTAAATCCGTTGAGATGACACCGCGTGAATTATGGTTTGATAGAAACCTAAGCTGTCATTTCTTAATGTTTGGGGCTGCGATGGTTGTGCGGAAAATGTTTTCACATAATACGCTAGAACCCAAAGCCGACAAATGTATCTTCATAGAATACCGTAAGAACAGATGGGTATGCCTTCTATCTCAGATCCGAGTGCAAAGTGTTTGTTGCTAGAACTGGGTCCTTTCTCGAGAAAAAGTTTCTCTCGAAAGAATTGAGTGGGAGGAAGATAGAACTTGATGAGGTTGTTAAACCTTTGTTCAACCAGAGAGTAGCGCAGCGCAGAAAGATGTTCTGTGAAGCCTACGTTAGTTGAAGAGGAAGTTAATGATGATGATCATGAAGCTTCAGGATCAAGTTACTATTGAACTTCGTAGGTCGACAAGGATGTGTACTGCTCCTAAGTGGTACGACAACTCTGTCTTGGAGATCATGTTGTTGGACAACGATGAACCTACGAGCTATGGAGAAGCGATGATGGGCCCGGATTCTGACAAATGGTTGGAGGCCATGAAATCCGAGATAGGATCCATGTATGAAAACCAAGTATAGACTTTGGTAGACTTTCTCGTTAGACGGCAGGTCATTGAGTACAAATGGATATTTAAAATGAAGACAGACACTGATGGTGAATGTCACTATTTGTAAAGCTCGACTTGTTGCAAAGATGTTTGTGACAAGTTCAAGGAGTTGACTACGATGAGACTTTCTCACTCGTAGTGGTGCTAAAGTCTGTTGGAATTATGTTAGCAGTTGCTGTGTTTTCAATTATGAAATCTGGCAGATGGATGTCAAAACATCGTTTCCTTAACTGTTTACTTGAGGAAAGGTTGTATGTGATACAACCGGATGGTTTTGTTAGTCCTAAGGATGCTAAAAGCTGTGCAAGCTTGAGTGATCCTTCTATGGACTGAAGCAAGCATCTCGGAGTTGCAATATACACTTTGATGAGGTGATCAAAGTTTTAATGTTTATACAAGGTTTACGAGAAACTTGTATTTACAATAAAGTGAGTGGGAGCACTATAGAATTTCTGATAAGTATATGTGGATGACATATTGTTGATCGGAAATAATGTAGGATTTCTAGGAAGCATAAATGGTTGTTTGAAAAGTGATTTTTCAAAGGAAGACCTGGATAAAGCTACCTAATTGTTGAGCATCAAGATCTATAGAGATAGATCAAGATACCTGATGAGACTTTCAATGAGCACGTACCTTGACAAGATTTTGAAAGAGTTCAAAATGGATCAGTCAGAGAAAGAGTTCTCGCCTGATTTGTAAGGTATAAAATTGAGTATGACTCAATGCCCAGTGACTGCACAAGATAGAAAAAGGATGAGTGTCATCACCTATGCTTCAGCCATAGGCTCTATCATGTATGCAATGCTGTGCACAAGACCCGATGTCAGCCTTGCCATAAGTATGGCTGGAAGGTTTCAAAGTGATCCTGGAATGGAGCACTGGACAGTGGTCAAGATTGTCCTTAGTAACTAAAAGACTAAGGAGATGTTTCTCGATTATGGAGGTGATAAAGAGTTCGCCGTAAAGAGTTACGTCGATGCAAGCTTCAACACCAATCAGGATGACTCGTAGTAGCAATCTGGATACGTATAGTGGAGCAGCCATTTGGAATAGCACCAAGTGGAGTGTGGTAGCAGTGTTTACGGTTTGACAAAGAGATTTGCAAAGTACACACGAATCTGAATATCGCAGACCCGTTGACTATAAGACCTCTCTCACATGCAAATCATGATCGAGCCCCAGAAGTCATTGGGTGTAAGATTCATAACAATGCGAATCACATGGTGATGTGAACTAGATTATTGACTCTAGTGCAAGTGGGAGACTGTTGGAAATATACCCTAGAGGCAATAATAAATTAGTTATTATCATATTTCCTTGTTCATGATAATCGATTATTATCCATGCTATAATTGTATTGATCGGAGACTTAAATGCATGTGTGGATACATAGACAAAACCATGTCCCTAGTATGCCTCTAATGGACTAGCTCGTTGATCAAAGGATGGTTAAGGTTTCCTAGCCATGGACATGAGATGTCATTTGATAACGGGATCACATCATTAGGAGAATGATGTGATGGATAAGACCCAAACTACAAACATAGCATATGATCGTGTCAGTTTATTGCTACTGTTTTTTGCATGTCAAGTATATGTTCCTATGACCATGAGATCATGCAACTCACGGATATCGGAGGAGTGCCTTGTGTGTATCAAACGTCGCAACATAACTGGGTGACTATAAAGGTGCTCTACAGGTATCTCCGATGGTGTCTGTTGAGTTGGCATGGATCGAGACTGGGATTTGTTACTCCGTGTAACGGAGAGGTATCTCGGGGCCCACTCGGTAATGCAACATCACAATAAGCCTTGCAAGCGATGTGACTAATTGTTAGTTGCGGGATCTTGTATTACGTAACGAGTAAAGAGACTTGCCGGTAACGAGGTTGAACTAGGTATGGAGATACCGACGATCGATTCTCGGGCAAGTAACATACCGAAGAACAAAGGGAACGTTATACGGGATTAACTGAATCCTTGATATAGAGGTTCGACCGATAAAGATCTTCGTAGAATATGTAGGAACCAATGTGGACGTCCAGGTTCCGCCATTGGTTATTGACTGTAGAGGTGTCTCGGTCATGTCTACATAGTTCTCGAACCCGCAGGGTCTGCACACTTAAGGTTCGGTGACGTTTCGGTAGTGTAGAGTTATGTATGGTGGTGACCGAAGTTTGTTTGGAGTCCCGGATGAGATCCCGGACGTCACAAGGAGCTCCGAAATGGTCCGGAGGTAAAGATTCATATATAGGAAGTCCCAGTTTGGTTTCCGGAAAAGTTTCGGGCCCATCGGTAGTGTACCGGAAGTATCGGTAGTGTACCGGGAGTGCCGGTAGTGTACCGAGGGACCTCCAGGAGGGGTATTTCGACCCCAAGAGGTCCATGGGCTGTGGGAGAATAATAACCAGCCCTTAGTGGGCTGGGAAAACAGCCGCAAAGGCCCATGGCGCAGGAGAGAAAGTCCTAAAGCAAAAAGTGGAAAATCAGCCAATAGGAGGCAATCCTACTCCAACTAGGATTGGAGGTGAAGTAGGATTGCTCCCACCTCCTATTTCGGCCGACCCAAAGGCCTTGGCTGCCTCTCCTCTCCTCTCCTCCTATATATACTAGTGGATTGGGTGGTTTTTGGACAGAATTTCCGGCCACGTGCTACCGGTTCCACCGGTGCATAGTTTCTCCTCTAGATCGGTTTTCTGCAGCGCTTAGGCGAAGCCCTGCCGGAATTGCTCCACCACCATCACCGGAGCGCCGTCATGCTGCCGATGAACTCTCTCTCCTCTCCACCTCCTCTCGCTGGATCGAGACGGTGGAGATCGTCATCAAGCTGCACGTGTGCTGAACGCAGAGGTGCCATCCGTTCGGCGCTAGATCGGAAGGACCGTGATCGAGATCGCGAGACGGTTCGTGATGTGATCACGAAACGGATCGTGATGAGTTTGCGGGACAGATCGTGATCAAGATCGTGAGACGGATCGTGATGAGTTCGCGGGACGGATCATGATGTGTTCGCGGGACAGTTCATGATTGGATCGGGGGACGCTCGGCGATTTGGATCGCGAAGAAGTTCGACTACACCAACCGCGTTTCTTAACGCTTCCCGCTTAGCGATCTACAAGGGTACGTAGATCCACTCTCCCTCTCGTAGATGCTCATCACCATGGATAGGTTTGCGTGTGTGTAGGAAAAATTTTCTTTCCCATGCGACGTTCCCCAACACAACTGGGGTTTGCGCGCATCCATCTGAGGCAACGAGAGGATGCAGGGACGCCGAAGTCGACGCCGGCGACGAGGGGAGCGGCAGCGGGGGCTCGGGCTCATGGCGGGGCGGCAGCTGGAGGATGGGTGGGACCATGGGGAGAGGGGGAGGCGCATCAGTGGGGGATGCTCACTGATGCATCTAATAAAATTAATTGCAACAAATACTAGGGCTGTGACACTTAGCGAGGTCCTCTCTGCGTCCAAGCAGAACTACCCCCACTATCAAAAGATGTGTTACGTCATATAGTTCGCCGCCAAGAAGGTCAAGCAATACTTCCAAGAGCATACCATTACCGTGGTGAGCACGGCCCCACTTGTCGAGATCATGAGCAACCGAGACTCCACCAGCCGGATCGCCAAGTGGGTCATCGCCCTCGCCGATCATGAGATCCGGTACGAGCCAAGAACCACCATCAAGTCGCACGCGTTGGCGGACTTCCTCGTCGACTAGGCAGAGACAGAGTTTGTCCCGCCTCCCACAGACTCCACGCATTGGCTCATGCACTTCGACGGATCGAAAATGAGAACCGTCCTGGGTGCCAACATAGTCCTCTCCTCCAAGAAAGGTGATCATCTCAAATACGCCTTATAGATCCACTTCGCCGCCTCCAACAACGTGGCTGAGTATGAGGCCATCGTCCATGGCCTCCGGCTCGCCAGGGAGATCGGCATCAGGCACATCCTCTGCTTCGGCTACTCCGACCTCGTGGTGTAGCAAGTCTTTGGTGAATGGGACACCAGGGATGCCAATAGGGCCAGCTACCGCTTCCTCGTACAACAGCTCACCTGCTCCTTCGAGGGCTATGAGTTTCATCATGTCCCACGGGCGTACAATGAGGCGGCGGATGCGCTGGCAAAGATCGGCTCCACCCGGAAGGCCATCCCAGCCGGCTTCTCCCTTGAATGGCTGCTCAAGCCGCCGATCAAGCCTTCCCCAGAATCGGAGCCAATCTTCGTGCCGACGGGTGTCGCCGGCCCATCGATGGCCCCGGCTGCCTCTCCGGCAATTTCACCAAAGGTTGTCAAATCGTTGACCGCCCAACCGGCTTTGATGGAGCCGGCGGCGCCCGAGGCGGCCAGCCCCGGTGGCATGGCCGTCATGATGGTCACCAACCAGCCGCCCTTGGGGGGCGGCGAGCCAAACCCGCGGGCTGGCCAACCAGCCTTGGGGGCTCCCGAGCCGGTCCCGGGGGCTGGCGAACCGGCCCTAGGGACTGATCAACCAGTCTCGGGGACTCCCGAGACGGCTGCCATCGCGGCCCCCTCGTGGGCCCAACCCATCTTAGTGCTCCTTCTGTGGGGAGAGATGCCTCCGGACGAGGCTCTGTCTAGGCAAATCCAGCACCGGGCCACGGCCTACGGCATCATCAACAACGAGCTCATCCATCGTAGCAGCACCGACATTTTCCAACGATGCGTCGAGCCGGAAAGGGGTCTGAAGATCCTCCTTGACATTCACTAGGGCGAGTGCGGGCATTATGCTGCCTCCCGGATCCTAGTGGCCAAGCCGGCTCTTCGGGTGCGCCCCATTTCGTTTCTTTCAAAAGTGTTCCTCACTCACCGGCTCCCCAGCCCGGATCCCGGGCCCGGGGGCTAGCCGGCTGGGCCTAGAAGCGCCTCTCTGAAAAAGCAGCTAAGTAAAGTGAGCCGGCCAAACTTCCCCACCCTTACCAGCTACAGAACCGGCCCCCGACTATCCGGCTGATGGGGCCCCGGGGCGGCAAGGTTTGGCTCACACGAAAGTTCGAAACAAAGGGAGACCCCTTCGGGGCCTGGCTGGACCATCGCCGTGTCTCTACCGCACTACTTATCCCTAAAAAAACCTCACCATTCCTATGTTTTGAACCAGCTCCCCTGAGGCAAACGCCCCGACCCAGCTACAGACCGGCTCCCGGCTGTCGAGCTGGCAGGGCCAAAACCAAAGGGAAAAGGAATAGAAAAGAAAAGAGTTGAGGCAGGCGAAAAGGGATAAGGACGAGGCGGTATGAGTCACAAGGCAAACACAACAGAATATTCATGGCATAAACATTAAGGCAAAAGTGGCCCACGACCAGCATTCGATTCATTACACAAACACCCTAGTGGGTAGATTCAAGTTTTTACATGCAGGAAAAAAAGATAAAAAAGATGCCTAGGGGCTTAGGCCACCGGCGCGTCGCCAGCCGGCGCATCGCGAGGTGGCTCGGTCCTCGCCTCAGAGGTGGTCGCAGTCTTCAGGTCGGCCTCCTTGGCCTTTGAGGTGAGCTCCTCGGTCTCGGCCGTCTCGCCGCTCGAGTCGCTGCTCTCATTGATGACTTCGTCATCCACCTGGCCTTGAGGGATGCCAAAGGAGTCCTCGGGTAATGGCTCGCCATCCTTGCGAAGGGTCGGCAGGAATTCGTCCGCGTCAACGTATGACACGAGCTCGTTAGCCCGCTGGAGAAGGGCCAGCTCACGGGCCTCCCGCTCTACGGCCGGCACGTCCCGCATGTTCGCCAGCCGGCCCAGGTCCACGCCACGGTACCAAGACGTCACGAACCAGCATGCCATCTGTGCCCCGGCCCGGGCAGCCGATGCCTTCCAGGCCTCGAGGCGAGGGACTTCATGCTCCAACCACCGAGCCACGTGTTGCATCGGAGCTCCCTCGCAGCCCCGCCACAGCGTGGCAATGACCTCCTTGCTAGCGGTTTTCAGCCGCTCCACGCTCCGCACGAGATGGGTCATCCGTATCTCGACGGCGATCCCAATCTCGTCCAGGTCCCACGCGGCATGCTCCTCGATGGAGCGACCGCACTCCCGAACGTATTCTCGGTGCTCCTCAACGGCGTGCGAAGCACGGCGATGAGTTTCCGGGAAACGCCCTAGATGGAAGAAGAAGAGAAGGAAAGAAAAAGCAAGATGAAACATGAGAAACGGCAAAGGGAAGAGAAACCGGGTGGGGAAGGAGAGAGACGGGCACCTACCTACGATCGCGTCGTCCACCCCAATGGCAAAGTCGAGCGCCGCCTTGCGCTCTGCCTTGTGGGCCACCTCCGAGGTGGCGAGGGAACCCTTGACCTCCTCGAGTGTCCTCTCGCAGCGGGTCACCTTGCCTTGAAGGAAGGCGGTCCTTAGGGTGGCGTCAGTCGCCACCTTGATGGCCGCCTCCCGAGCCGCCACCTCCTTTGCCGCCTCGGCCTTGAGCCAGTCTCGGGCCGCCTCCACGTCGACCAGCAGCGTGGCCAGCCGGTCTGTCTCCTGTGCGGCCGCCTAGACGTCCCGCGTCAGTCGATCCAGTTTGGCGACAAGCCCGGTCTACTCTCCTCGAAGGGTGGCTATCTTGCCAACAAGACACAACCAACGTCAGCCGACCCCCGGGGGCTTTATGCCTCTCCTACGAAGTGCAACCTACCTTGAACGTGCACCAGCTCCTCCTCCAGGCAGTAGAAGCCGAATTTGCCACGGTCGTGGATGGTGACCGCTTCCGGGAAGAGCTTATGCCACAGAGAGGTTCCCTCCTGTCGCAAAAAAGGGGGGCAAAGGTCAAGTCATGCTCAAAGGAGATCTGGCCCAGCTGCCCGTTAGCCGGTCAGTCGGCCCGCATCTCGGGGGCTACACACAGTGGGTGCGCTCGCGCGCCCTCACTGAAAACTATAAGGCAAAAGTGTCGGCTTACCTCTGCACGCTGAAGGGCGGCGTCCGCCACCTCCGCAAACAAGGCCAGCTCCTGCCAGCACCGGTCCAGGACACTTCCCAAGCCCGCGAAGGACGGGACCGGGCCGCCTGCCTGGGGAGGCGGTAGGGCCAGTCTACTCGCCAGCGCTTCCCAGTCCCGGATAACCTCCTGAATCGACCGCAGGGTCCTCCAGGCCCGGCGGCCGCTGCCGCTCCGGCTCGCTGCGGCTCTAGCCACCGGGCGTGGGTTGATGATGGCAAGGGGCCACGAGTCGCCTCCCGCCGGCCCCCCGCCCGGTGCTGCAGTCGCCTCCTCTCCCGGCCGCTCCGGCGCGTCGGTCGTGCCCCATGGCACCCCCACCTCCATGGCCGCCGCCTCCGCAGTCGACATCGACGCCACCTCCGGGGCCACCGGGTCCTTCGGCACCTCGACCCGGGCCAGCTCGGCCATAGGCGGGGCCACCTCTGGCACCTCAGGCCTAGTCGCCTCGGGATCCGGCTCCGCCATCGCCTCCCTCGCCTGGGTTGTTTCTTGCGTGGGCGGAGGCATTGGCGGGTCCATGGCAGCCCCCCGCGGCTCGCTTGACGGAGGCCTCGACATGCGGGTGGACTCTGCTGCCGAGTCCGACGCCCATGGGGGGTCCACCGCCCCCCTCCGCGTTCGGCTGCTCGAGGTCCCGGAGTGCGCGGCCCCTCCTCGCGTGCCGGACCAGGAGGCTCGCAGCTCCGCGAGCGTCCTCTTTTCCCCCCGCTGGGTGGCCACGAGCTCGCGGGCCAACCGGCTGGCGGCATCCGTTGTCTCCCCCGCCGGCTCCTCATCTTTGAGCTTGATGGGGTCACTGCAGCATCCAAGAACCGGTCATTAACTGGGTCGTAAGGCGGAAGCAAAAACTTACACAAAGACAAAGAACTTACACAATAACAAGGGGCAGGGCCCGCTTGGCGTGTGGCAGCGGCTTCCGCGTGGCCACCCTCACCCGCTTCGGGCTGGGCGGCGGCGCCGCCGGCCCCTTCTAAGCCGGCCTCTTCCCCCGGCCGACCACTTTGGCTACCGGGCCTCGAGTCGGCCGCTCCTCGCCCCTCCGGTCATGGCGCGCTGCAGGAGGAGGCCCTTCTAAGATCATCAAATCGTCATCATCATCATCATCGTATGTCCAGTCCCTGATGGAGGGGGCAAGAGGGAACTCATCCACTCCGGACCCTCCGGCTCCACCGGGAGCGCCGCCTCGTGGATTCGCCGCCTCGTCGGCACCTCCCGAGGAGTCCACTCCTTCCTCCGGGGGACCTCCCTTCTGGAAGTCTTTAGAGTCTGAGTCCTTGCGCTCTGCCTCGAAGATCTACGGGTGCGGGCCGTCCGGCGTGTTCTGTCGCACCAGCAGCTGCGGTCAACACTTCAATGTAAGTTCCCCAGCCGGCTGCCGGCTGGGGAATGCCAAACAAGAAAGAACAGCCTCGACAAAAAAACTCACCAGGGAGGACGGTTGATGCGGTCGTATGGCTCCATGCCGAACGACCACGAGGCGGGTTTCAGCTTGAACATTTTGAGGGTGTTCACCCGCTTCGCCACCTGAGCCGGCGTCAGCTTGACGGTGGACTGCCGACAGGGGTCATGCAGGCCGGACATGTCGCGGATCCGATGTGGTCGCATCTACAGGGGAGACACCCGGCGCGAGACGAAGGCCGCCACCAGGTCGGCGGCAACCAGCCCCTCGCCGCTCTTTAGTTGCGTGAGCCGAGCAAGCTCGTCCAAGGACACGTCGCATGGGGTAGGTCCCAGCCAGTTCTGCTGAAAGGACTGCCTGTCCTCAAACGGCGGCGAGAGAGGGGGAAAGCGAGTGATGCCGTGACAGCACACCACCATGCCCCCGCATGTGTCGCTCTTCAAAGTCTTGAGGTAGAAAAGGGAATTGAAGAACTCGATGAAGGGGAGGACACCAAGATACCCCTCGCACAATGCCACGAAGGCGGAGAGGTACAAAATCAAGTTTGGACTGAGGTTGTGCAGCTGGAGGTCAAAAGTATAGAGGAGAAGTCAGAAGAAGAGACTCACCGGGAGCCCGAAGCCCCGGGAGAAGTGCCAGAGGAACACGACGTGTACCCCTGGCTGTGGCACCGGCGCTATCTCGTCGCCCGGCGCATGTGCAGCCACCCGCTCCGTCGACGGCAACATGCGCGTGCGGTGTAGCTCGGCAATGTCCGCCTTAACCATGAAGGAACCAGCCCAACTGCCTCTGCGTCCATTGGCCATCGCGGCGGCGGTGCGGTGTGCGAGCACGGGCACGAGCGCGGGCTCGGGTGTGACGACGTGCGAGGGAAGGAAAGAGGCGACGACGAAGGGCAGCAAGGAGGCAAGTAGGGCACGGGTACCTCCGCCTCCTTCCCTTCCACCATTTTTATACGGGAGGCCACGACTGGGGGATGTGGGATCGATTGTGCCCACTCCCCCCGGAAACTCTGCGCGCGTGGGTGGCCTCGGGCCGTAACGGCCGCCACGGGGCGCAGAGGATCCGGCACTGCGCCTCGAGGCCTATTGGGCTACGTGTGGGTCCTAGCGGGCTAGGCCCAGGCAACGTCCCGTCTCCCCGCGTGCATGGGACCCACCGCATCATTACATGCCGCGTGGCACACCACGTGCCGGCGCGTGTCCCAGGGAGGCGCACCAGAACCCGAGGTGTCGGGTCCAATGGCCGACCCAGCTGCCCCTTCGCCTTCGAGCCGGAGGTGGCTGGTGCTGAGGGGAAGTTGTCGGCTCCTCACCGTCCGCCAGACGCGGGCCCCTCCGACTTCGGGGACTACTGACGGGGTTTATACCCCTCGGTAGGAAAAAGCAATGGGGCCTTCCCCCTTTCACTTCGAAGAAAAACTACACGGCCGGCTGGCCATGGCCGGCTGGAGGACGTCCAGCGCAAGCCAGTGCCGGCTAGCGCCCCGGTCGGCTGGTCAAAGAGCCGGTTGGGGCCTCGGCCAGCTGGGCGTGGCCGGCTGCCCATAGGCCGGCTCTTCCATTGACATCAGGACGGACATGCCCTGTCCCGTCCCTCTGCACGCAGGTACGACGACGCGATGTGATCGGCATGACGGGCGGCCCTATGGCTATAGTGGCCACTTACGCACTACCGTGCGTGGCTACAGTCCGCCCGTCCCAGATGCTGACCTTGGTGAGCGTGATCGAGTGGGGGAATAGTGCCGGCACGCCCTCGCCACTCGATTACCTGCCCTGGCATGGCTACAGTACCGCCGTCCATACCGGATACTTCGGCCGACTGGCGCTAGACGACACCCCCCGGGCGGCCCGTGCCGCGGCAGGTGGGCGAGGGCCAATCGCAGAGCCGGCTGGCGCTAGACGACGCCCCCCGGGCGGCCCATGCCACGCAGGTGGGCGCGTGCCAATCGCAGAGCCAGCTGGCAGGCCCCAACGAGAGATGGAACCGCTCGGCCAGCGGGCCCCGCCAACGATGAGACGCCACGAGCGGCAGGACCCCCTAGCCAGCCGGAGAGACTACCAGCCGGGTCCCCCCACCTTTGTACTTATGAAATATTGTAAGAGCCGGGGGGTTGGCCTATAAAAATCCCCAAGCCCCCCATGCAACGGGGACGGACAAATGGTCGGTCACACACACCCACGGAACTCTCATTCCCTTCTCTAGTGGCAGAGGAAGACGAGCCGACTGCTCCTTCTTCCTCCTCTAGACACAGCTCCAGGAGCATCCTTGTACACATACCCATCCATCCAACTAGACCAAGCAGGACTCAGGGTGTTACCTCCCACGGATGGCCCTAAACCTGGGTACATCGTGTGTCATCACCGTTTGTGCCCAATCTCTCAACCGGAGCCCGTCGGCGTCCTCCGGCCCCAAGCACTTACGATAAGCCACCCATGGCATCTGCCGTGAGAAAACAACGACACGACGGTTGCCAAGCGATAAAAGTGATGGGGTTATTATAACGGGGTTCTCCTCCCCGCTTTGAAGAAAAACCATGCAACCGGCTGGCCCCGGCTGGCTCGCTTGCAGCCGGCAGGTGCGATTGCTGGCTGGCTTGGGGACGGCTGGTCCAGGCACCGGCTCGGCCCCCGGATGGCTAGGCAGCTACCCTCGAGTCGCCTCCTCTGTTGACCCCAGGGCAGACAAGCAACGTCCCATCCCTCTACGCGCGGGTACGGCGACACGTTGTGACTGCCACGACGGGCGCCATTGTATCCATAGTGGCCACTGACGCGTGGGTGCGCATGGCTACAGTTCAACCGTCCAGGCCACTGACCTTGGCGATCGCGACCGGGCGGGGAAACAGTGTCGGCAAGCCCCCACCAACTCGATAACCTGCCCCGGCATGGCTACAGTGCAGCCGGCCGTACCGAAGACTTTGGATGGCTGGCGCTAGACGACGCCACCCGGGTGACCCATGCCGTAGCAGGTGGGTGGGGGCCAATCGTTGAGCCAGCTGGTGGGCCCCAACAGGCAATGGGACCACACAGCTGGTGGACCATACGGGCGACGAGACAGCTCGAGGGGCGGGACGCCCGGGTGAGCCGGAGAGGCTGCCAACCTGGTCCCCCCACCTATGTACCCAGGAATATTGTAAGACGGGGGGTTGGCCTATAAACCCCCTCGAGCCACCCAAGCAACGGGGGACTAGTCTCACGCACACACCTACGGGATACTTCCCTCATAGTCTCACACTACATAGCGGAGGAAGGCGAGCCGATTGCTCCCCCTTTCGCCTCTAGACATAGCTCCAGGAGCAACCTTGTAAACATACCCATCCATCAAACTAGACCAAGCATGACTAGGTATGTTACCTCCCACGGAGGGCCCTGAACCTGGGTACATCGTATGTCAACACCACTCGCACCTAATCCCGCTCTCGGAGCGTTTCGGCGCCATCTGGCCCCAACCATCTACGATAAGCCTACCCATGGCATCTGTTGCGAGAAATCGACGATAGTTGGTGCCCATAGTGGGACCATACGCGGCGCCGGCCGGATTCATGTTCCGGGAGGGACCCCTCGACATTCCCCGCCATCGCCGCACGTCCAGGCAAAACCTCTGGCTCGTGGGGCTTCCTTCAGTAGGGCCTGCGGGCAGCTCCATCGATCTCATGCTCGACATTGACGCGCTCACTGCGCGCTTCATCACGCTCAGCCTTGCCGAAGCTCCGGCCATCGCGAGTACCCTAGGCAGGTGCTCATCTCCGTCAGTCCACCCAATACTGTGGGCACACTCGCTGCGACCTAGTCCAGCGACTCCCACGATCGCGTGGGGGCAATGGCCATCATATCCTCCACCTCCTACGGACGTGCGCGGGCCGAGGCTGACGTCGCCACGGCCCGTGTCGACACCTTTGACCTGCTCGGTGCGGCCATCCAGGGCTTGAGCATTGCTATTGCCCCGACGGCAAATCCCGCCGCCGCCGCGACCAAGATCGAGGTGGCTTGCCGCCTCCTGTTCGAGGACGCCACCGCCCTCGTGACCACGCGGTGCCGCATCGAGGCTGCTCACAAGGAATACGCTTCCGCCTACGGTCTCACCCTAGCTGGCATTGAGCCCAGCAGGCGTGGGGCTGTGAGCGACCGTGGTCGCGTGGTCGCCGAAATCTGGGGTGGCAACATGCCCGTCTACGACACCCCCGCAGCCAACCTACGGGCCGCAAAGGTAGCCTACGAGGATGTGATAGCCCAAGTGTTGTCCCTACCTTTTATGGCATGTATCTTATGTGAACCTTGTTGTCATGAGAGTAATCATATGAGTTGAACCTTGTTATGCCATGTCTTGTTCATGCATTCATGCATCATGCATCATATAATCCATCATGCCATGCCTTGTTTCTGATGTGACCTTGTTGTGGTTGGGTGTGTTCTTGAGCTGTGTGATGTGGTTTGAGTGTATGTGGTGCAACACTCCTTCTCCTTTCCCCTCTCTTTTTTTCAACAAACCCTTTATTCCCTTGCCATTTTATCAACAGAATTGACTTGCTATAAAAATTGTTTAAGAATGTTCAAGATGTAGGATATATTATTTGAGTTGGTATGTGTTGCTCTCTATGATGTTTGAACTTCGGCTTATGGGTTTTTACTAAATAACAGGGGTTGTTCATATTTAAAAGCATATAAAAAATTTGTCCCAAAAGTCAACTTGATATTTTTATTAATTGGTGCATATTATTTCAATGTTAGAGTATTTTTTGTTCTTGCAAAAAAAGTAAAACC
The DNA here is from genome assembly GCA_022496015.1 of Hordeum marinum. Classification (NCBI taxonomy): domain Eukaryota; kingdom Viridiplantae; phylum Streptophyta; class Magnoliopsida; order Poales; family Poaceae; genus Hordeum; species Hordeum marinum. The sequence goes on along the minus strand of CM039675.1, from coordinate 461,563,190 downwards.
TTTTATTTTCATATGGAAGGTTGTCTTGTGTTGCTGTTTTACTTAAAGTTAAACCTTGTGGTTCTTTTTCCTGTGTAGAGCCAGCGAAGTTGGGCTGGTTTCCTCCCCGCCGCCCAACCTCCCGCAGCCCATCCCCGTGCAGCGTCCCCTCTGTCATCGTCTCCCTTTTCCTTCAGACTGCAAGCACGTGTGAGAGAGCGTGTTGTCGCTCGCTCACGGACGTCGAGGTTGCCGTCATCCCTGGTTCTATTTAGTTCCCCCTCGGTGTGCATGTTCTCCTAGGGTTCCGTGCCTTCCCCACTACCGCCGCCACCTCCCTCTCTTCCTCCTTCCCCTTCCTTCTTCTTCCCCTTCAGTGAGTTCAAAGGGAGCTGCAGGTAAGGATTCAGAGAGGGTCGGCCGACTCCGTCGTTGCCAACCCCGATGGTGGCTTCCCTCCATTTGGCCGTGGTGTCCGGGGCATCTTCGTCAACGTCCTCGCCCCGTTCCTGCTGCTAGGAGGAGGAGAGCTCCTCGACGGCATCGGCTCCGTCGGCGTCTTCATCGCGCTCTGGGAACCTCTTCGGTGGCATTTCTTCCCCTGCTTCGAACTCCCACGCATCCCCGACTCCTTCTTCGTGAGCCCCTTCTTGCCCCGCAGGCCTAGGTGAGCACCGCGTCCTTGCAGCCCTCTCCGATTGTCACCATAGCGTAGCTCGTCATTGCATAGTTTCTCGCCCTCGCGTCGTGCAAATCAAGACGTGGCCTTGAGGGCCCCGTCTCCATTCCCCTCTTTGCAAGATGAGACGAGGAACGGCTCCTCCAAGCGTCTCGCACTCCCCGTCGGGGTTCTCCCTCGCCGGAGTCCTCCTCTACGCTCGCCATGCCTCTGTCGTTGCCGCTGCGGTAAAGTTTAGTTTCGTCCCTAGTCCCGCACGCATATAGTTATTCTTCGAGCCCCCCTTCTATGCATATGTGCGTGAGTAGCCGAGTGGCTTTTGGCTCGGGTCGACGACCAGCCGATCGTGGGTTCGAACCCAGCCTTCCCCCTGTTTTTTTGTTTCGTTTTCTTTTTTGTTGATTTATTTTTTTTCTACTGTACTGATGTGGTATGTGTGTATGTATGTGTAGATACATGTATATATGTTGTTTTTCTTTCCTTTCTCCTTAACTCGTATAGATAATTGTATATGTGTGTGTGAGGTATGTGCGTGAGTGGTGTCACATGCATGTATATGTGCATATATGCACTTGTGCATATGTGTGTGTGATGAACACCCACACACATGGGTGTGCGTGTTTTCATGTGTGGATGTGTATGTGTGTGTGTGTGTGTGGTTTAGATATGTAGGTTTGGGTGTGTGTGTGTGACAAGTGGACCATGCCCCACTTGTCATACACTATGTATTTTGGTATGCCATGTTTGGTAGGATATATTAGTTCATTTCCATTTAAAGCTAAGATTCCAAATCTGGTTAGGCCCATTTGTGATCTTGTCCATTTAGAGTAAGTTTGGACTTATGAGAGTGGATGGTTGCTTTGCTAGTGTAGTTTTTGACATGTTGCTTCACATGACTATAGGAGTATGATACATGATTTTGGGGTAGAAAGAGCCAAGGAATCCATTGGTGCAATTAGATTTCACTTTTGAGAAAGTTTATAAAACTGTCATTTTTTGCTGTGATGCTACTTTGTCATTTTTGCATGAAATAATCCATGCTTGCTTTGGGGCATGTGCCAACATGGAAGTGTTAGTGTTTCATGCCTATTATGCCATGGTATTTTTGTTAGACATGAGAATCACCTATATAAGTGGGAAACTTGTTGCAAAGTAGCTAACTTAATGTTACTGTTTTCACCATGCTGAATATTTTGAAGTCTGAGAATCTGTTGTTATTTTTATGCCATGAAGAGTGGTTGCCATCTTGTCATATGTTGAGAATTAACTTAAGCTCAGTGCTAGTGTTTCGAAGTAGATGTTGTCTAAAACCATCTTGTTTATTTTCATGCCATGAGGTGGTCTGTAACACCATTAGTTGCTGCTGTCAACATGCGATCAGATTAATTAAGTTTCCAGAAAACTATTATTTTCACTAAGTCCCAGAATTCTATTTCATCATGCCAACTTGTGAGCTTCATGCTTATTGATGTGTGCCTCCTTTCCATATTGTGTAGTTGGATAAGTTGATAAGCATGTTATGTAGTTTCTGTCAATGCCTTGTTTGTGGTTGTAGGATTCCTGTAGCTCAAGTTATTGGCTGTGGAAGTTGCTATGTTGTTGTTTTGTGTCAGATAGTTTGTTTTATTGTTCTGTGATTTGTGGGAGCTATACTCCATGGAATTGCTTTATCTTTGGCTCTATTGTGGTTTGTTTTTCATTTCCTAACCAGTGGCTACCTTGGAATGCCAAGGAATAGCACATGGCCTTGTTGCCTTGTGTTTTGCCTTCGTAACTTGCCGAGAGCGTAGAATGAGAACCGTAACTCCGTTTCTTAAGTTCTTTAGATGCATTTTTATCGTTCTTGCATGATGAATCCATATTTTCCATGTTCATGCATGTTTAAATAACATAACATGAGGTTCTGTCCAGAATGGAAACTAACCAACTAATGCATGTGGAACATGACTAGTTTTGGATTGCCATGTTAAATTATTCATAAATGAATGTTGCATCATCTTGTTTGTGCATTGCACTTTGGTTGGATGTTTATTGTTGTTGTTTCCCTTGGGTAGACACGAGTGTTGAAACTGAGTACGAGGATCCAGGAGAGTACCACTACGAGGATCCTGCTCTTTGTCCCTCTGAAGAACCAACACGTAAGATGATCGTACCTGGATCCGGATACTATTTTTGCTTTGCTAGTTGTCTCGCTCTTATAGTTACAATTGTGCTATCTACCACTTGAATGTCAGCCTCCTAAATAGCCATGATAGCCCTTAACCCTCCATATCGTAGCAAACCTTTGACTGGCTAAGTTACCGCTGCTCAGCCCTTCTTATAGTGTTCTAGTTGTAGGTACAGGTTGTTCCATGTGATAACATGGTTTTGGCATATCACAATATTATATGTTATTTAATTTAATGCATATATATATATATATATCTTGGTATTGGTGGAAGGCTTGGCCTTTTGCTAGGTGTTTTGTTCCGCTGTTACCGCCATAGTTTCTTGTTACTAGTGTTATGTTTCCATATCTTGCGCTCCTAACATGCTCGGGGTTGTTATGGGGACCCCCTTGTTTGTTCGATTAAGATTAAAACTTGTCTGGCAAGACCCAACATTCGTACTACATTTGGTTAACAACTTAATAAAATTTGCATAGGGCTTTGCAACCCCGTGGATTAATCAACAACCCGGGCCAGTGCTCCTCATGAGTGTTGGTCCAACCCAAAGCAGCTTATTAACGCCGCTTGGGGCAACTCGGTGATTGGCATGGTAACCATTGCTCATCCGTCGTGTCCTGAGAACAAGATACGCGGCTCTTATCGGGTTCGTCGACACATCGGGTCGTCTTGCTGGATTTGTTTTACCTTTATCAAGTGTCTTGCGTGAGGACCCTGACTTTCTTCAGGTTATCTCGAGGTGTTGGAATTCCTTTAGAGTTTCCTAGGATGATCACGAGATCCGTGGTCGAGGCTATTCCCACGGAGTGTGGTTAATTTGTGATGGACTAGTTGGAGCACCCCTGCAGGGTTAAATCTTTTTGAGAAGTCGTGCTCGCGGTTATGTGGCAACGTGGATATTTGTTTAACACCCGGTTATAGTTAACTTGAAGTGAACTCTAATAAAATACACCAACTATGTGAGTAACCGTGATCGTCTCTGCTCGTGAACATGATCCGAGAGAGAACACGGTGGGGTTATAATTGACGTAAGTAAGTGTTTAGGATCTCATAGAGGTCATTCTAGATTCGACCATTCATCGTAGGCGACTCATATTTATCTTCATGTTATGTAAGTTTAGCCACCATATATGCTTAGTGCTGCTGCAAACTAAACACATACTCCATCCCAACCTTAAGCTTGAATACTCTCGGTACCCGGGCATATGATTGTTGAGTCCTTGTGGCTCACAGATTACTACAAAACTCCTGGTACAGGTACAGATGAGTTCGTGCAGGATGATCTGACGTAGCTCCAATGGGAATATGACGAGGAAAGGGGCAGGATGTACGCGACTTATCCAGATGAGTAGAGGACCATGGTCGTGATCTTTGGGATAGCGAGATAGTATCATTTGCATCTATTTTTATCGTTTGATTTCGTCCATAGGCGGACCCGGTATACATCTTGATGTTTGAACTCTGGTGTGGAATTGTAATGTAGTATGTGGCGAGTGTAATCCAACTTGTATACTCATCTCTTTTGTAATGTATGATGTAATGATGCTATACTTGCGAACGACAAGATGCACCTCTATCCCTTGCGAGGCCCTCATGCCTTAATACGGATAGGCGCGCATCTTGGGCGTGACAAGTTGGTATTCAGAGCCATATGATCATAGGAGCCTTTGCTTGATCGAACTTGGCCGAGTCAAGTCTAGTAAAACTATTTTGGGTCTAGTTATATCGGAGAGTAGGATTCTTTTTACTCCTCTTCTATGCTCTGGTGAGGTATTCGACTTAGGAATTTTGATTCTACTCCTCTTCTCGCTCAAACATTTTTTAGGATCACGCGGGTATTCTGGAGTCTATATGATATTGATGTGATAGGGTTCTGTCTTGGTGCCTCCTGTCTGACCTGATTTCTTCCGGGGAGTCGAGCTCCAGGGAATGTTGGCACATCGTTATAATTCAGATTCCTTGATATCTCAAGGCGGAGAGTGTTCGGAATTACTTCAATACTTGTCGTGGTGAGATAAAGTCGGAGTCACCTAGTATTGGGGAGGCGTCCGGGGTACCACCATGGTTTAGTATCGTTGTGAGCTTGAGGATTCGAGTTAGATGAATTTGCAAAAGCCTCTGGTTATTTGTTGAAGGATGGATACAGTTGGGGTGTAGGATTGCTAGTTGTGTGAGATATTTCCTCCTTGTATCCCCCACACCGGATTGCATAACCAGAAAGTTTTCGGAAGTTCTTAGGTGGCAAATATTGTAGTCATCTAGGATCATCTTGTTCAGATGTATGTGGGCATGTACGTTTGTTCCAAGCAGTCAGCTCAATACTTTTGTGTTATTGCAAGTGGCTTCAAATATCTGATGATGTTATCATAAACTGAAGAAGCATTCTTACTAATTTTTTGGTAGGAAGGTTGTGATGTTATTTGTTCAATTTCTTTCAAGCATTTGATTCAGCTATTTAATTCATCTTATCAATGAGGTGCTGATGTGTTTGTCCATCTTCCGGATGGCTCCACCAACTCGCAACAATCCGGGTCATGGTGAGGAGCAGGCTGATGTTCCACCACCACCTCCACCACCTCCTCCTCCAGAAGCTTGGCAAGCTGTGATGGCCGCAACCAATGCGAACACTCAGATGTTTCTCAGGCTGTTGCAAGAAAGAGATCAGGGTCAGCAAGGATTTCAAGGGAATTTTCAGAATCAACCTCAGTTTGCGACGCTCAATCAGTTCCTTGCCAACCAGCCCAAGTCTTTCACCTGTTGTGAGCAGCATTTGATGCTGATGATTGGCTCCGTGATATGATTAAGCATTTTGAGTGCAGCAATGTCAGGCCAAAGGACTTTGTCAGATTTGCATCGTTCCAGCTCAAGGGTCAAGCAGCTGATTGGTGGCAGCAGTACAAGGATTCCAGGGGTGATCGTGTTGTTACTTGGGACGATTTCCGTCGTGACTTCGGGGCTCATTACATTCCGACAAGCTTTGTTGAGGAGATGCGTGAGAAGTTCAGGCACCTGAAGCAAGGAAGCAAGTCTGTCTATGAGTACAACATCGAGTTCCAGAATCTAGCCTTCTATACTAAGCAAGATGTTCCAGATGACAAGGCGATGATCTATCAGTTCAAAGGTAGTCTCAAGGATGAGCTTCTGCCAGGCCTAGTTCTTCAAGAGCCTCATGAGTTTGATTAGTTCTACAACATGGCTTTGAAGGTCGAGGCAACTCAGCTCAAGTTGGAGAACTCAAGAAAGTGTTCAAGGGATTCATATTCGTCTTCTTCCAGCTCGCAGATGGTTCCTAAGCATCAAATGTATTGGGTGCCAAATCCTCCTCCTTTTTGTCCTCCTTAGCAGCAGAAGCAGTTCGGTGGCCATGGTTCTTCCCACCCACCTAACCCAGGATTTCAGCAGAGACCCCAGGCGTCCAAGCCAGTTCTTGTTCCTCCTCCAGGCAATGTTCATCCGCTTTTTGAGGTGACTTGTCACAAGTGTGGCCAGAAGGGTCACTATGCAAACAAATGCAACCAGCGGTGTCTTCTGCCTCCTCCTCCAGTCTGGCCTCCAGGCAAGGCAATGGTGAAGCATAATCCCAAGACCGCAAGAGTGAATATGGTGAATGCGGCAGAGGCAGAGGATTCTTCTCAAGTGATCATGGGTAATCTCGAAGTCAATTCTATTCCTGCCAAAGTTTTGTTTGATACTGGTGCTTCGCGTTCATTCATATCTAGGCCTTTTGTCGCTATGCATGAGTTTTTAGTGGAGCATTTAGCTAGTCCTTTTCATGTGGTCTCTCCGGGCATGCGCATGAGTTCGCATATGATTGTTCCGGATGCTTCTATCAAGATGGGTAATTATTCTTTTCTGGCTTCTCCTATTGTTCTCGGGAATTCAGATATTGATATCATCCTTGGCATGGACTTCCTAGGTATGAATAAGGCATATGTTGATTGTAAAGCAAAAGAAGTCAAGCTGAATCATCCTTCAGAAGATGTGATTATCTTCACGGCTCACGATGACACAGTTCGTCTCTTTTTCTCTTAATGAGAAGGGTGAAATCACTAGTGCAGAACAGGCCTATAGTCTCGGGCCGGATGGACCTTTAGTACCGGTTCCCCAACCGGTACTAACGGGTCGGGACTAAAGGTCGAGACCTTTAGTACCGGTTGGACCATGGACCGGTACTAAAGGCCCTCCACGTGGCTGCCTGCGTGGACTGGTGGTGGAAGACCTTTAGTACCGGTTGGTGATACCAACCGGTACTAAGTCTTCTTTTTTTGGTTTTAGATTTTAATTAGGTTTTAGTTTTCCTCGCTATTTTTTGTGTTTTCCATTCATTTCAAATTTATTTTACGGTCCTACATACTGTAAACAGTACACAAGTTCATGCATATATATATGTAATATAATATACAATATCTCATACACAGTATATATATATACAAATGGAATTACACATCCATATAAATTCGGGACTTATAATTAACTTAACGCCCAAAACCCGACCGGGACTAGCTAGCTAGTGCTCCAGATGAAATCTCAGTTCTCTACTACTGATTTGCTGGCATTATTGAGGCGACAGTAAGGAATAGTGCTCTCCGTTTACATGAATGATATGTTGAAGAAGAAATTCCGCAAATTCCTCTTGAAGTGCTACAAAGCGTTTCTCGGGTGAGAGCTTCGACATCATCTGCCAAACCTGGAGTTGTCTTTCACGTGCTCCTCTGCGACGTATATGACTTTCGGTCTGGATACGAATGTTCTCGCAGAGGAAATATCCACATAAATTTGTCCCCTGTGGTTGCTTCGCGCACTTTCCAAAAGAATAGAATTAAATAATATAATTAATGAGATGCGCGGACCTAGTAGTACTACTTAATTACCTGCATCTTTTTCCACTTCAGTTTCGGTTTCCATTGACGACCATGATGGTTTTTTTCTATCATCTTTTTCCAAACACTACCCGGCAAAGAAATTGAACGAAAGAGTTATTATAATTACTTTTCATATCAGGAAATAATGAAAGAAAGTGAGGTCGATAAAGATTGAAATTACTGTTCTATCATAAAATACAAGTCCATGTATGATTGTTCTGGTGTATCTAGTGAGTCATACACTTCAACAAGTCCATCCGCGAGGATAATATATAGGAGGATATAGTGGTCTTTGTGCAGAAGTTTATATAATTAAGCAGGCATGCACATATAACTCATCAACTACACTTGACAGTGAGCTAGTAAGCAAAAATAGAATTTGTAGTATACAAGAGAGTAAACACTCACCCCATGTTGTAGGGAAATATTATAGTAGATTTGTTGGTATTCATTAGTGCCTCTAGAAAATTTTCCAAGAGATCTTTTGTGTCCTTGGCATAATGTTTTACCACATGACCATTAATGGTACTTGGGTCGATGAACCTAATGTCATCGATTCCCTCTTGTTTCAATTCCCACATCTTCAATCTGCATAATAGCGTAGAAAAGAACATATATAGTGAGGATAAGCCAATGAATGATATCTTAGCTAGAGACTTAAATTACTAAAGTATAAATCACTTACAGACAATAGCAACTGATGAGAGTTTTGTCGATAGAGTCCATGCATTGACGTAATGCTCTTTCCTTACTTTGACCATGACCGCCGTCTCCCCTCGCTTTGCTTCACGCATGTAGCAATCATGCAACCGTCGCATCGCAGTTGGTAGTTCCTTGTACTGCTCGGGTGTGACAAGTGGTTTTCCGACGGCATATTGCATTGCGTACTCAGTTGCATCGTACCCGCGGATTTCCTCGGTGCCAAGGATTTGGTCAAGACTGAGACCTGCAGCCTTTAGTACTTTGAGGTCGATTGGGTTGCCTTGCACGTCAACTGGTTGGATCGGTTGCTTGCTTGGATTGGTACTCACCTTGAGCGGAGAGATCGATTGCTTGGATTGTTCTCCGAGCTGGGGAACTGTTTTCCCGCTAGTTGATGTCGTACTTCCCGACTTCTTCCTTGGGCTGGGCCGACTTCTCTGCTCACTTGCCTTCTGAATCTGTCGCTCATAGTCTGTCGGCATACGCTCGACATATGCGGGGGGTCGATCAATAAAGTGTTCCATAAAGTGCTCTTGGACTTCCTTGGGTATTACCTCCTTCGGCGGCACGGTCTTCTTCGCAAAAAAGGCTTTGATGTGGAGATCGCATTCAATTTTACTTTCCTCCGGTGTCATGTCATAAGGCAGCTTACTTTTGTCCAGAGGCTCGGGTTTCTTCTTTTCTTTCTTCCGAAGAGAACTGCTGGTGGCCTTCCTCTTTTGGGAGCCCTGCTGGCGGGACTGTTGGGAGACGTAGTAGTAAATCAAAATTTTCCTACGTGTCACTAGGATCTATCTATGGAGAAACCAGCAAACGAGTGGGGAGAGATTGGATCTTCATACCTTTGAAGATCGCTAAGCGGAAGCGTTACAAGAACGCGGTTGATGGAGTCGTACTCGCAGCGATTCAGATCGCGGTAGATCCGATCAAGTGCCGAACGGACGGCACCTCCGCGTTCAACACACATGCAGCCCGGTGACGTATCCTACGCCTTGATCCAGCAAGGAGGAAGGAGAGGTTGGGGAAGAGCTCCAGCAGCAGCACGACGGCGTGGTGGTGGTGGAGTAGCAAGGTATCCCGGCAGGGCTTCGCCTAAGCACTGCGGAGGAGGAAGAAGCAGAATAGGGCTGCAGCGAGAGAGAAAGAGTTCGTCGTCTCTAACCTGCCCAAACCCTTGCATATATATAGGAGGAAGGAGTGGGAGGGCTGGCTTGGCCCCTCCTCCAAGGAGGAGGGATTCGGCCGAAGTGGGGGGGAGAGTCCTCCTCCCACACGGGAGGTGGACCCCCCCCCCTTTTAAATCCCTTTTGCCTCTATCTCCAGATCCCTGGCGCATGTGCCCTTTATAGAAGGTATTGGCTGGCCCAATATGGGCTGGCACACCTCCTCTAAGGGCCCATGAGGTCCTTTGGTCGTCACCCCCTCCCGGGGGTCCTCCGGCACCCTCCCGGCACTCCCGGTACAATACCGATGAGCCCGAAAACTTTCCGGTGACCAAAACTGGACTTCCTATATATCAATCTTTACCTCCGGACCATTCCGGAGCTCCTCGTGACGTCCGGGATCTCATACGGGACTCCGAACAACCTTCGGTAATCACGTATACCTTTTCCCTATAACCCTAGCGTCATCGAACCTTAAGTGTGTAGACCCTACGGGTTCGGGAGACACGTAGACATGACCGAGACACCTCTCCGGCCAATAACCAACAGCGGGATCTGGATACCCATGTTGGCTCCCACGTACTCCACGATGATCTCATCGGATGAACCACGATGTCAGGGATTCAATCAATCCCGTATACAATTCCCTTTGTCTATCGGTATGGTACTTGCCCGAGATTCGATCGTCGGTATCCGCATACCTTGTTCAATCTCGTTACTGGCAAGTCTCTTTACTCGTTCTGTAATACATCATCCCGTGACTAACTCCTTAGTCACATTGAGCTCATAATGATGATGTCTTACCGAGTGGGCCCAGAGATACCTCTCCGTCACACGGAGTGACAAATCCCAGTCTCGATTCGTGTCAACCCAACAGACACTTTCGGAGATACCCGTAGCGTACCTTTATAGCCACCCAGTTACGTTGTGACGTTTGGCACACCCAAAGCATTCCTACGGTATCCGGGAGTTACACAATCTCATGGTCTAGGGAAATGATACTTGACATTGAAAAGCTATAGCAAACGAACTACACGATCTTGTGCTATGCTTAGGATTGAGTCTTGTCCATCACATCATTCTCCTAATGATGTGATCCCGTTATCAACGACATCCAATGTCCATGGTCATGAAACCAAGACCATCTATTGATCAACGAGCTAGCCAACTAGAGGCTCACTAGGGACACGTTGTGGTCTATGTATTCACACATGTATTACGGTTTTCGGTTAACACAATTATAGCATGAATAATAGACAATTATCATGAACTAGGAAATACAATAATAACCATTTTATTATTGCCTCTAGGGCATATTTCCAACAGTCTCCCACTTGCACTAGAGTCAACAATCTAGTTACATTGTGATGAATCGAAACCCCATAGCATTCTGGTGTTGATCATGTTTTGCTCGTGAGAGAGGTTTAGTCAACGGATCTGCGACATTCAGATCCGTATGCACTTTACAAATATCTATGTCTCCCTCCTGAATGTAATCACGGATGGAGTTGAAGCGGCGCTTGATGTGTCTTGCCTTCTTGTGAAACCTGGGCTCCTTCGCAAGGGCAATAGCTCCAGTGTTGTCACAGAGTAGAGTCATCGGGCCCGACGCATTCGGAATCACTCCTAGGTCGGTGATGAACTCCTTCATCCAGACTCCCTCCTTTGCTGCTTCCGAAGCAGCTATGTACTCCGCTTCACATGTAGATGCTGCCACGACGCTTTGCTTGCTGCTGCTCCAGCTTACTGCCCCTCCATTCAAAATATACACGTATCCGGTTTGCGACTTGGAGTCGTCCGGATCTGTGTCGAAGCTAGCATCGACGTAACCCTTTACGACGAGCTCTTCGGCACCTCCATAAACGAGAAACATGTCCTTTGTCCTTTTCAGGTACTTCAGGATATTCTTGACCGCTGTCTAGTGTTCTGCTCCGGGATCACTTTGGTACCTCCCTACCAAACTTATGGCAAGGTTCACATCAGGTCTGGTACACAGCATGGCATACATGATAGAGCCTATGGCTGAAGCATAGGGGATGGCACTCATCTCTTCTCTATCCTTTGCCGTGGTCGGGCATTGAGTCGTACTCAATCTCACACCTTGCAACACAGGCAAGAACCCCTTCTTGGACTGATCCATATTGAACTTCTTCAATATCTTCTCAAGGTATGTGCTTTGTGAAAGACCAATGAGGCGTTTTGATCTATCTCTATAGATCTTAATACCTAATATGTAAGCAGCTTCTCCAAGGTCCTTCATTGAAAAACACTTATTCAAGTAGGCCTTGATACTTTCCAAGAGTTCTATATTATTTCCCATTATCAGCATGTCATCCACATAAAGTATAAGAAATGCTATAGAGCTCCCACTCACTTTCTTGTAAATACAGGGTTCTCCATAAACCTGTACAAACCCAAACGCTTTAATCACCTCATTAAAGCGAATGTTCCAACTCCGAGATGCTTGCACCAGCCCATAGATGGAGCGCTGGAGCTTGCATACCTTGTTAGCATCTTTAGGATCAACAAAACCTTCCGGCTGCATCATATACAGTTCTTCCTTGAGGAAGCCATTAAGGAATGCCGTTTTGACGTCCATTTTCCAGATCTCATAATCATAAAATGCGGCAACTGCTAACATGATTCGGACAGACTTTAGCATCGCTACGGGTGAGAATGTCTCATCGTAGTCAACTCCTTGAACTTGTCGATAACCCTTAGCGACAAGCCGAGCTTTATAGGCGGTCACATTACCGTCTGCGTCAGTCTTCTTCTTAAAGATCCATTTATTTTCAATGGCTCGCTTATCATCAGGCAAGTCCACCAAAGTCCATACTTTGTTCTCATACATGGATCCTATCTCGGATTTCATGGCCTCAAGCCATTTGTCGGAATTCAGGCCCGCCATCGCTTCTTCATAGTTCGAAGGTTCACCGTTGTCCAACAACATGATCTCTAGGACAGGATTACCGTACCACTCTGGTGCGGAACGTGTCCTAGTGGACCTTCGAGTAGCAACTTGATCTGATGTTTCATGATCATCATCATTAACTTCCTCTCTAGCCGGTGTAGGCTCCACAGAAACAACTTCCTGTGCTGCGCTACTCTCCGGTTCGAGTGAAGGTACAATTACCTCATCAAGTTCCATTTTCCTCCCACTTACTTCTTTCGAGAGAAACTCTTTCTCGAGAAAGGATCCATTCTTGGCAACAAAGACTTTGCCTTCGAATCGTAGGTAGAAGGTATACCCAATAGTCTCTTTGGGATATCCTATGAAGACGCACTTTTCCGCTTTGGGTTCAAGCTTCTCAGGTTGAAGTTTCTTCACATAAGCATCGCAACCCCAAACTTTTAGAAACGACAGCTTAGGTTTCTTTCCAAACCATAATTCATACGGTGTCGTCTCAATGGATTTAGACGGTGCCCTATTTAAAGTGAACGCGGCAGTCTCTAATGCATATCCCCAAAATGATAGCGGTAAGTCGGTAAGAGACATCATAGATCGCACCATATCCAATAGAGTGCGATTACGACGTTCAGACACACCATTTCACTGAGGTGTGCCTGGCGGCGTGAGGTGTGAAACAATTCCACATTTCCTAAGGTGCGTGTCAAACTCGTGACTTAAATATTCTCCGCCACGATCAGATCGTAGGCATTTTATTTTCCTGTCACGTTGATTCTCGACCTCACTCTGAAATTCCTTGAACCTTTCAAAGGTTTCAGACTTGTGTTTCATTAAGTAGACATACCCATATCTGCTCAAGTCATCAGTGAGGGTGAGAACATAACGGAAGCCACCGCGAGCCTCGACACTCATTGGACCGCATACATCGGTATGTATTATCTCCAACAAGTCAGTTGCTCGCTCCATTGTTCCGGAGAACGGAGTTTTGGTCATCTTGCCCATGAGGCATGGTTCGCATGTGTCAAATGATTCGAAATCAAGTGACTCCAAAAGTCCATCAGCATGGAGCTTCTTCATGCGTTTGACACCAATATGGCCAAGACGGCAGTGCCACATGTAAGTGGGACTGTCGTTATCAACTTTACACTTTTTGGTACTCACACTATGGACATGTGTAACATCATGTTCGAGATTCATCAAAAATAAACCATTGACCAGCGGGGCATGAGCATAGAACATTTCTCTCATATAAATAGAACAACCATTATTCTCGGATTTAAAAGAGTAGCCATCTCGTATCAAGCGAGATCCAGATACAATGTTCATGCTCAAAGCTGGTACTAAATAACAATTATTAAGGTTTAAAACTAATCCCGGAGGTAGATGTAGAGGTAGCGTGCCGACGGCGATCACATCGACCTTGGAACCATTCCCGACGCGCATCGTCACCTCGTCCTTTGCCAACCTTCGCTTATTCCGCAGCTCCTGCTTGGAGTTACAAATGTGAGCAACTGCACCGGTATCAAATACCCAGGAGCTACTACGAGCGCTGGTTAGGTACACATCAATAACAAGTATATCACATATACCTTTAACGTTGCCGACCTTCTTATCCGCTAAGTACTTGGGGCAGTTCCGCTTCCAGTGACCGGTACCCTTACAATAGAAACACTCAGTCTCAGGCTTGGGTCCATTCTTGTTCTTCTTCTTCCCGGCAACTTGCTTACCGGGCGCGGCAACAGCTTTGCCGTCCGTCTTTAAGTTCTTCTTACCCTTGCCTTTCTTGAAACTAGTGGTCTTGTTTACCATCAACACTTGATGCTCCTTTCTGATCTCGACCTCTGCTGATTTCAGCATCGAGTACAACTCAGGAATGGACTTCTCCATCCCCTGCATGTTGTAGTTCATCACAAAGCTTTTGTAGCTAGGTGGAACCGACTGGAGGATTCTGTCAATGACTGAGTCATCCGGGAGATTAACTCCCAGCTGAGTCAAGCGGTTGTGAAGCCCAGACATCTTGAGGATGTGCTCACTAACAGAACTGTTCTCCTCCATCTTACAGCTGAAGAACTTGTCAGAGATGTCATATCTCTCGACTCGGGCATGAGCTTGGAAAACCAGTTTCAGCTCTTGGAACATCTCATATGCTCCGTGTTGCTCAAAACGCTTTTGGAGCCCCGATTCTAAACTGTAAAGCATGCCACACTGAACAAGGGCGTAATCATCGCAGCGTGACTGCCAAGCGTTCGTAACGTCTTGGTCCGCTGGGAGAATGGGTGGGTCACCTAGCGGTGCATCAAGGACATACAATCTCTTGGAAGCTATGAGGATGATCCTCAAGCCACGGACCCAGTCCGTATAGTTGCTTCCATCATCTTTCAACTTGGTTTTCTCTAGGAACGCGTTGAAATTGAGGTTGACATTTGCGTTGGCCATTGGATCTACAATATAGATATTAAAGGCAATTTTAGACTAAGTTCATGATAATCGAGTTCACATAATCAAATTATTCAATGAACTCCCACTCAGATAGACATCTCTCTAGTCATCTAAGTGACACATGATCCATGTCAACTAGCCCGTGTCCGATCATCACGTGAGACGGACTAGTCATCCATGGTGAACATCTCCATGTTGATCATATCTTCTATACGACTCATGTTCGACCTTTCGGTCTTCCGTGTTCCGAGGCCATGTCTGTACATGCTAGGCTCGTCAAGTCAACCTAAGTGTTTCGCGTGTGTAAATCTGGCTTACACCCGTTGTATGCGAACGTTAGAACCTATCACACCCGATCATCACGTGGTGCTTCGGAACAACGATCCTTAGCAACGGTGCACAGTTAGGGTGAACACTTCTCTTGAAATTTTATTGAGAGATCATCTTATTTACTACTGTCGTTTTAAGCAAATACGATGTAAACATGATAAACATCACATGCAATCAATATAGTGACATGATATGGCCAATATCATCTTGCTCCTATGATCTCCATCTTCGGGGCACCATGATCATCATTGTCACCGGCACGACACCATGATCTCCATCATCATGATCTCCATCATTGTGTCTTCATGAGGTTGTCTCGCCAACTATTACTTCTACTGCTATGGCTAACGCTTAGCAATAAAGTAAAGTAATTACATGGCGTTTGTGATTGACTCGCAGGTCATACAATAAATAAGACAACTCCTATGGCTCCTGTCGGTTGTCATAGTCATCGACATGCAAGTCGTGAACCCTATTACAAGAACATGATCAATCTCATACATCACAATGCATCACATCACATCCTTCTGGCCATATCACATCACAAGGCATATGCTGCAAAAACAAGTTAGACGTCCTCTAATTTGTAGTTGCAAGTTTTTACGTGGTTGCTATAGGTTTCTAGCAAGAACGTTTCTTACCTACGCTAAAACCACAACGTGATATGCCAATTGCTATTTACCCTTCATAAGGACCCTTTTCATCGAATCCAATCCGACTAAGGTGGGAGAGACAGACACCCGCTAGCCACCTTATGCAACTGGTGCATGTCAGGCGGTGGAACCGGTCTCACGTAAGCGTACGTGTAAGGTTGGTCCGGGCCGCTTCATCCCACAATACCGTCGAATCAAGATAAGACTAGTAATGGCAAGCATATTAACAAAATCGACGCCCACAACTGCTTTGTGTTCTACTCGTGCATAGATTCTACGCATAGACCTAGCTCATGATGCCACTGTTGGGAGATGTAGTAGTAAATCAAAATTTTCCTACGTGTCACCAAGATCTATCTATGGAGAAACCAGCAAACGAGTGGGGAGAGATTGGATCTTCATACCTTTGAAGATCGCTAAGCGGAAGCGTTACAAGAACGCGGTTGATGGAGTCGTACTCGCAGCGATTCAGATCGCGGTAGATCCGATCAAGTGCCGAACGGACGGCACCTCCGCGTTCAACACACGTGCAGCCCGGTGACGTCTCCTACGCCTTGATCCAGCAAGGAGGAAGGAGAGGTTGGGGAAGAGCTCCAGCAGCAGCACGACGGCGTGGTGGTGGTGGAGTAGCAAGGTATCCCGGCAGGGCTTCGCCTAAGCACTGCGGAGGAGGAAGAAGCAGAATAGGGCTGCAGCGAGAGAGAAAGAGTTCGTCGTCTCTAACCTGCCCAAACCCTTGCATATATATAGGAGGAAGGAGAGGGAGGGCTGGCTTGGCCCCTCCTCCAAGGAGGAGGGATTCGGCCGAAGTGGGGGGGAGAGTCCTCCTCCCACACGGGAGGTGGACCCCCCCCTTTTAAATCCCTTTTGCCTCTATCTCCAGATCCCTGGCGCATGTGCCCTTTATAGAAGGTATTGGCTGGCCCAATATGGGCTGGCACACCTCCTCTAAGGGCCCATGAGGTCCTTTGGTCGTCACCCCCTCCCGGGGGTCCTCCGGCACCCTCCCGGCACTCCCGGTACAATA
This sequence comes from Hordeum marinum, assembly GCA_022496015.1. Lineage (NCBI taxonomy): Eukaryota > Viridiplantae > Streptophyta > Magnoliopsida > Poales > Poaceae > Hordeum > Hordeum marinum. The sequence goes on along the minus strand of CM039675.1, from coordinate 461,546,283 downwards.
CCGATGAGCCCGAAAACTTTCCGGTGACCAAAACTGGACTTCCTATATATCAATCTTTACCTCCGGACCATTCCGGAGCTCCTCGTGACGTCCGGGATCTCATACGGGACTCCGAACAACCTTCGGTAATCACGTATACCTTTTCCCTATAACCCTAGCGTCATCGAACCTTAAGTGTGTAGACCCTACGGGTTCGGGAGACACGTAGACATGACCGAGACACCTCTCCGGCCAATAACCAACAGCGGGATCTAGATACCCATGTTGGCTCCCACGTACTCCACGATGATCTCATCGGATGAACCACGATGTCATGGATTCAATCAATCCCGTATACAATTCCCTTTGTCTATCGGTATGGTACTTGCCCGAGATTCGATCGTCGGTATCCGCATACCTTGTTCAATCTCGTTACTGGCAAGTCTCTTTACTCGTTCTGTAATACATCATCCCGTGACTAACTCCTTAGTCACATTGAGCTCATAATGATGATGTCTTACCGAGTGGGCCCAGAGATACCTCTCCGTCACACGGAGTGACAAATCCCAGTCTCGATTCGTGTCAACCCAACAGACACTTTCGGAGATACCCGTAGCGTACCTTTATAGCCACCCAGTAACGTTGTGACGTTTGGCACACCCAAAGCATTCCTACGGTATCCGGGAGTTACACAATCTCATGGTCTAAGGAAATGATACTTGACATTGAAAAGCTATAGCAAACGAACTACACGATCTTGTGTTATGCTTAGGATTGAGTCTTGTCCATCACATCATTCTCCTAATGATGTGATCCCGTTATCAACGACATCCAATGTCCATGGTCATGAAACCAAGACCATCTATTGATCAACGAGCTAGCCAACTAGAGGCTCACTAGGGACACGTTGTGGTCTATGTATTCACACATGTATTACGGTTTCCGGTTAACACAATTATAGCATGAATAATAGACAATTATCATGAACTAGGAAATACAATAATAACCATTTTATTATTGCCTCTAGGGCATATTTCCAACAGGGACCACTGCCGGGGTGGAGTCGGCTCACGCGGCGGAGATCGATATCGATGATGATATGGACTCGCGTCGTCCTCCGTGCCGAGGTTGGGAGGACTGCTCATGGCGAGGTGGGGAGGACTGCTGGCGAGGTGGGACGCCTCTCGAGGTGGGGACGACTATGGGGGAGCTCAAGGTGGGGAGGACTGCTGCCAAGGTGAAGGATGCCTAGGTGACTGCTCGTGAGGTGGGGAGGACTGCTGGCGCTACGATGCCTCTGGCTGGGATCCCTCGCGCTGGACATCGATACTCGGAGGAGCCGGTGGCCTTAGCGCCGAGTGTGGAAAGACGATGCAGTCCTTACTCCATAGAATGAGACCACGGCCGGCTTTTGCCAATGTGGACTCCCCCTCACCTCCAGGGATGTCAAGCAATAGTTCAGCATATCCCGGCTCTATTGCGTCCACCGCGACACGAGCATACCAAGCTGGAACCGGATTGCAATGCTAGAGAACATCAGGTGTATTTGGTAAAGCATATCCCGTCGCGACCCGCACGGGTATGTTCTTCATTTTCTGGATTATCTCACAAGATGTCTTCTCGGTGATATCATCCACGGGGGTGTGACCCAGCGGTGTCCCCGTGGAACCCACACTGCTTTTTGGCATTGTAGATGGGACGGGTTCTTCCCCTGCCTCCTGCTGCGGAGTTTCCCTTTGCTGGGTCAGTACCTGTATCTGCAGCTGCTGCTGCTCGTACTTCTGTTCCAACTTCGAAAGTCGGTCTGCTTCCACCTTCTTTTTTCTCGAATGGCTTTTATAACTGTCCTGCCATCCCGCAAACCCCTCGTACCACGGAACAATGCCCATGCCTCGTGTTCGTCCTCCGTGTTCGGCATTCCCGAGGGCGCGTGTAATCTCGTCGTTCTCTCTATCGGGGTGAAACCGTCCTTCTTGGGCATCTTTTATTGCTTGAATCAACTCATATGATGCATGCTTCAGACTGGCCAGTGCAATAATCTTTCCTGTGGCTGGGTCCAACTTTCCCCCATGCGCAAAAAACAAATTCCTGCACCTCTTGGGCCAATTAAAGGTTACTGGAGTGATCCCTTCAGCAAGAATCTTCTTCTCTAATGCATCCCACTTAGGAACGGCTGACTTGTATCCACCTGTCCCTAGTTTATGGTGATACTTTTTTTTCTCAGCATTTATCTTATTCTTTGCCGACTTCTCCATAGCAACTATCGATGTCCTGTACTCGATAAATGCGTCCCGGTGATCCCTTACCTTCTCGTATATTCCTTTGAATTCGGGCACCTTCTTGCCTTTAGCGTTGTAGTCGGTCCATAATCTTTTCTTCCAAGTCTGGAATGCGTCGGCCATCTTATGCAGAGCAAACTCCTTGACTTTGTTCCTTTGATGCTCCGAGAGAGAATCTGGTAGGGTAAAATGCTCCATGAGCTCTCGCCAAAGGGCATCTTTAATTCTTGTATCGACATAATTCACTCCTGGTTTTAGTTCCTTTGGCTGAATCCATTCATGCATTGTGATCGGGACTCCGTCCCTAACAACCACTCCGCATTGACGCACAAATGTCTTGGCATTGGTTGCAGGGTGAGTCAGTTCGCCATTATGTTTGAAAGCATCAAGATTGAGCTTTACGTTGTCGTCCAATATTTTGGTAGCACCTCGTACATTTCTACTAGATTGGCTCGATCTGGAGGGCTGATAATTAAAATAAGAAAGATTTGTTAATATATATATATATATACAAATCAATTAATACACATGTAATGATCACCAGAGGCTAATGGATGTGTATATACCTCGCCGAACATTATTGGTTGTTCTGGATTTTGGAACATAAGTTGTTCTTCCTCGGTCTCACATCCATCACTGTGATCGTTCAGATATTGTGAGCCATCATCATGATCATGTGATTCACCTCGAAGGTCCGCTGGGTTTTCGGAAGAGCGTATCATGTCGAAGATGTCCTCTTCATGAGCTCTACCGGTATTGTCCATAGCTTAATAACTAGTCCATAATAATATGGATAAAACAAATTAGTATTTAAATTAGCATGCATTCAAGAAGCAAAATAACTGATAGTTAATTAATAATGCAGCATCGAATACATATATAGTATAGTTCTTAGAAAAGATCTCATCTGCATAATCTTGGATAATTTTCAATACATCGGCTAATCTCCATCGATCTAGCTAATACATCATAATAATACATCATAATAGTAGCTAGCTAATATATCGATCTAGCTAGAACCCTAGCGTCCGGCGGATATCGGGGCAGGCGGTGGACACCCAAAGAGAAGGAACCATCACAGGAACATAGCTCTAGTGAGATCCCTGAAGAATCTGCCAGGTATTGTTGGACCTGGCCTCCAAAGCTGCCATGTAGCATCAGACGTGCTCGTTCTCCTTGCTAACATGGTACTGTACCACCTCCGCGGGGGACTCAAGCCTCTCGATCGTCTGTGGCCCATGCGGCCGCCACCACAGAACCTCCGGGTCGATGACGGGCTGGCTCCTCACCAAGCTGCGCCGCTCGGAAGGCAGCACCTCCCAGTACCAGCCCGGCGGAGCCCAATCCTTGACAGGGCCCCTGGGCTCAAGCAAGTGACCTCCTCCAATGACTCGACGACGAGGATGCGGGATCGGCATCGTCGACGTCGAGAAGAAACACTTAATTATGAAACAAATTAAATAAAACTTAGCAAAATTAACACTTCACAAAATTAACACTTAGCAAAATTAACACTTAGCATCTAGCAAAATCAAGAATTACGGCACGCTTTGGATCCTAATGCGTGTGTGACTATCGGTCTGTCGAGACTTTCCTTAAATAACTCTCACATATCTCATGGTGTGTTGGTGTGCACTCTCTCACATTGATATGGTGGTGTATATATGTTCGTGTACACTCTCTCGCAGTAATAGGTTCGACCGGCGGTGATGGACGCTTCCCCTCTCCTCTTCTTGCACAATATATCGATGAGTATATCGCAAAGAAGAGGAGAAAGAGGAAGCGCCCCCCACGACAACAATCGGGATTCCTCCATCAAGAACACACATGAAACCCTAAACTAAATTAGGATCGACGACAGACCGAAAGTCACACACGCATTAGGATCCAAACTAAATTAAACCTAAAACTAAGCTAAACATAAACTAAAATAAACCTAAACTAAACATAAACTAACACATATCCTAATAACCTGACAACCTAACTAACTAACTAACTAAATAGGGGTGTTGTGTCGTGGTCGGGGTCAGGTGTCGGGGGTGTCGTGTCGGGGTTTCGGGGTTCAACGTCGAGGGACCCTAGATACCCTAGCATCTACAAACTAGTTCGGCGATCATCGGGGCGATCGTCGGGGAGAGGGGTCGGCCGGGAGATCTCACCTAGCCTCCTGACCTGGAGGTGGCGTCGGCGACAGGCTCGGGGCGGCGGCCATGGGATCACGGAGCGGCGGCTGGAGTGAGCGGGCCGGCATCGACGGGACCGGCGACGAGGGGCGGCGTCCAGGTAGGCGAGGGCGACGGCGGCGAGGGCGACGGCGGCAGTGCTGAGGGCGATGGCGGCGAGGGGCAGCGTCCAGGTAGGCGAGGGCGACGGTGGCGAGGGCGACGGCGGCGAGGGCGACGGCGGCGGTGGTGAGGGCGACGGCGGCGTGATCGATGGCGGCGAGGGCGACGGCGGTGGTGGTGCGACAGCGGCGGTGGTGAGGGCGATGACAATGGTGCGGTGGTGGTGCGACGGGGGCGAGGGCGACGACGGCGAGAGCGACGGCGGCGAGAGCGACGGCGGCGAGAGCGACGGCGGCGAGAGCGACGGCGGCGAGGGCGACAACGACAAGGGCGACGGCGGCGAGGGCGACGGCAATGGCGATTTCGGAAGCCTGGCGGCGCAAGTTGAGCTCTCCCGGTGCGTTGCTCAGCCCTGGACGACGAAGTCCTCCTTTTATACCAGATAGACCTTTAGTACCGGTGCGTGGCATGCACCGGTACTAAAGGGTCTTTAGTACCGGTGCTAGCCAGGCACCGGTACTAAAGGTCCTCCTAACAGAGCGCGGGGGCGGTGGACCTTTAGTACCGGCACGTGGCTCGCACCAGTACTAAAGATCCTTTAGTACCGGTGCTAGCCACGCACCGGTACTAAAGGTCCTGCCAAAAGAGCGAGGGGGCGGTGGACCTTTAGTACCGGTGCGTGGCTAGCACCGGTACTAAAAGTGTTTTTTAATTAAATATTAGTTATTATTTTCAGAAAATCCCCGTAAACTTTAGAAAATCATAGAAAAAACGTAGGACTCCAATGGAAATAAATATTATATGAAAAATATCAGAAAAATATAAAGAATCTGTTTATGGCATTTCCATGCATGTTTGAACAACTTCAACTGTTGTATAAGATAATTTGATTAAATGGCATTTGGAATATTCATATCTTGAGTTTGAAAAGCAGTACAAATAAACTCTGAAAAGGTTGTAACTTGGCATGACATCATAATTTCACCCACATAGCAACTTCTAGAGAGTTGAGAGGGTTACGACAAAAACTGGATGCACTTCGTGTACAAATTGGACAATCTCATAACAAGTATGAGGGTTTCGAACGAAAACTCATCTATTACAAAGGGATTTCAATTTCAATAACTTGCTTTAACTCCATGCTTTTTGTGTGTTCAATATGCACCATTCTAAGGCACATCATCAATTTTCATTCCTTTCTGACTTCATTTGATATTTTTCAGGCATTTAATGATTTATTTTGAGGTAAATGACCCTGAATTTGAAAAGCAGTACAAATGAACTCTAAAAAGGTTGTAACTTGGCATGACATCATAATTTCACCCACATAGCAACTTCTACGGAGTTGAGAGGGTTATGGCAAAAACTGGATGCACTTCGTGTACAAATTGGACAATCTCATAAGAAGTATGAGGGTTTCGGACGAAACTCATCTATTACCAAGGGATTTCATTTTAAATAACTTGTTTTAACTCCATACTCTTTGTCTGTTAAATATGCACCATTCAAAGGCACATCATCAATTTTCATTCCTTTCTGACTTCATTTGATATTTTTCAGGCATTTAATGATTTATTTTGAGCTAAATGACCCTGAATTTGAAAAGCAGTACAAATGAACTCTGAACAGGTTGTAACTTGGCACGACATCATAATTTCACCCACATAGCAACTTCTATTGAGTTGAGAGGGTGATGGCAAAAACTTGATGCACTTCGTGTACAAATTGGACAATCTCATAAGAAGTGTGAGGGTTTCGGACGAAAACTCATCTATTACCAAAGGATTTCATTTTCAATAACTTGTTTTAACTCCATACTTTTTGTGTGTTCAATATGCACCATTCAAAGGCACATCATCAATTTTCAACCCTTTCTGACTTCATTTGATATTTTTCAGGCATTTAATGATTTATTTTGAGCTAAATGACCCTGAATTTGAAAAGCAGTACAAATGAACTCTGAAAAGGTTGTAGCTTGGCATGACATCATAATTTCACCCACATAGAAACTTCTAGAGAGTTGAGAGGGTTAAGGAAAAAACTGGATGCACTTCATGTACAAATTGGACAATCTCATAAGAAGTATGAGGGTTTCACACGAAAACTCATCAATTACAAAGGGATTTCATTTTCAATAACTTGTTTTAACTCCATACTTTTTGTGTGTTCAATATGCACCATTGAAAGGCACATCATCAATTTTCATCCCTTTCTGACTTCATATGATATTGTTCAGGCATTTAATGATTTATTTTGAGCTAAATGATCCTGCATTTGAAAAGCAATACCAATGAACTCTGAAAAGGTTGTAACTTGGCATGACATCATAATTTCACCCACATAGCAACTTCTAGAGAGTTGAGACGGTTACGGCAAAACTAGATGCACTTCGTGTACAAATTGGACAATCTCATAAGAAGTTTGAGGGTTTCGGACGAAAACTCATCTATTACAAAGGGATTTCATTTTTAATAAGTTATTTTAACTCCATACTTTTTGTGTGTTCATTATGCACCATTCAAAGGCACATCATCAATTTTCAACCCTTTCTGACTTCATTTGATATTTTTCAGGCATTTAATGATTTATTTTGAGCTAAATGACCGTGAATTTGAAAAGCAGTATAAATGAACTCTAAAAAGGTTGTAGCTTGGCATGACATCATAATTTCACCCACATAGCAACTTCTAGAGAGTTGAGAGGGTTACGGCAAAAACTGGATGCACTTCGTGTACAAATTGGACAATCTCATAAGAAGTATGAGGGTTTCGAACGAAAACTCATATATTACAAAGGGATTTCATTTTCAATAACTTGTTTTAACTCCATACTTTTTGTGTGTTTAATATGCACCATTCAAAGGCACATCATCAATTTTCAACCCTTTCTGACTTCATTTGATATTTTTCAGGCATTTAATGATTTATTTTGAGCTAAATGACCCTGAATTTGAAAAGCAGTACAAATGAACTCTGAAAAGGTTGTAACTTGGCATGACATCATAATTTCACCCACATAGCAACTTCTATTGAGTTGAGAGGGTTACGGCAAAAACTGGATGCACTTCGTGTACAAATTGGAAAATCTCATAAGAAGTATGAGGGTTTCTTACGAAAACTCATCTATTACCAAGGGATTTCATTTTCAATAACTTGTTTTAAATCCATACTTTTTGTGTGTTCAATATGCACCATTCACAGGCACATCATCAATTTTCAACCCTTTCTGACTTCATTTGATATTTTTCAGGCATTTAATGATTTATTTTGAGCTAAATACCCCTGAATTTGAAAACCTGTACAAATGAACTCTGGAAAGGTTGTAACATGGCATGACATCATAATTTCACCCACATAGAAACTTCTAGAGAGTTGAGATTGTTACGGCAAAAACTCGATGCACTTCGTGTACAAATTGGACAATTTCATAAGAAGTATGAGGGTTTCGGACGGAAACTCATCTATTACAAAGGGATTTGATTTTTAATAACTTATTTTAACTCCATACTTTTTGTGTTTTCAATATGCACCATTCAAAGGAACATCATCAATTTTCAACCCTTTCTGACTTCATTTGATATTTTTCACGCATTTAATGATTTATTTTGCGCTAAATGACCCTAAATTTGAAAAGCAGTACAAATGAACTCTGAAAAGGTTGTAACTTGGCATGACATCATAATTTCACACAGATAGCAACTTATAGAGAGTTGAGAGGGTTACGGAAAAAACTGGATGCACTTCATGTACAAATTGGACAATCTCATAAGAAGTATCAGGGTTTCGCACGAAAACTCATCTATTACAAAGGGATTTCATTTTCAATAACTTGTTTTAACTCCATACTTTTTGTGTGTTCAATATGCACCATTGAAAGGCACATCATCAATTTTCATCCCTTTCTAACTTCATATGATATTGTTCAGGCATTTAATGATTTATTTTGAGATAAATGACCCTGAATTTGAAAAGCAGTACAAATGAACTCTGAAAAGGTTGTAACTTGGCATGACATCATAATTTCACCCACATAGAAACTTCTAGAGAGTTGAGAGGGTTACGGCAAAAACTGGATGCACTTCGTGTACAAATTGGATAATCTCATAAGAAGTTTGAGGGTTTGGGACGAAAACTCATCTATTACAAAGGGATTTCATTTCTAATAACTTATTTTAAATCCATACTTTTTGTGTGTCCATTATGCATCATTCAAAGGCACATCATGAATTTTCAACCCTTTCTGACTTCATTTGATATTTTTCAGGCATTTAATGATTTATTTTGAGCTAAATGACACTGAATTTGAAAAGAAGTACAAATGAACTCTGAAAAGGTTGTAACTTGGCATGACATCATAATTTCACCCACATAGCAACTTCTAGAGAGTTGAGAGGGTTACGGCAAAAACTGGATGCACTTCGTGCACAAATAGGGCAATTTCATAAGAAGTATGAGGGTTTCGAACGAAAACTCATCTATTACAAAGGGATTTCATTTTCAATAACTTGTTTTAACTCCATACTTTTTTGTGTTCAATATGCACCATTCAAAGGCACATCATCAATTTTCATTCCTTTCTGACTTCATTTGACATTTTTCAGGCATCTAATGATTTATTTTGAGCTAAATGACCCTGAATTTTAAAAGTAGTACAAATGAACTCTGAAAATGTTGTAGCTTGGCATGACATCATAATTTCACCCACATAGAAACTTCTAGAGAGTTGAGAGGGTTACGGCAAAAACTGGATGCACTTCGTGTACAAATTAGACAATCTCAAAAGAAGTATGAGGGTTTCGAACGAAAACTCATCTATTACAAAGGGATTTCATTTTCAATAACTTGTTTTAACTCCATACTTTTTGTGTGTTCAATATGCACCATTCAAAGGCACATCATCAATTTTCAACCCTTTCTGACTTCATTTGATATTTTTCAGGCTTTTAATGATTTAATTTGAGCTAAATGACCCTGAATTTGAAAAGCAGTACAAATGAACTCTGAAAAGGTTGTAACTTGGCATGACATCATAATTTCACCGACATAGCAACTTCTATTGAGTTGAGAGGGTTACGGCAAAAACTGGATGCACTTCGTGTACAAATTGGACAATCTCATAACAAGTATGAGGGTTTCGGACGAAAACTCCTCTATTACCAAGGGATTTCATTTTCAATATCTTGTTTTAAATCCATACTTTTTGTGTGTTCAATATGCACCATTCAAAGGCACATCATCAATTTTCAACCCTTTCTGACCTCATTTGATATTTTTCAGGCATTTAATGATTTATTTTGAGCTAAATACCCCTGAATTTGAAAACCTGTACAAATGAACTCTGAAAAGGTTGTAACATGGCATGACATCATAATTTCACCCACATAGCAACATCTAGAGAGTTGAGATTGTTACGGCAAAAACTCGATGCACTTCGTGTAGAAATTGGACAATTTCATGAGAAGTATGTGGCTTTCGGACGGAAACTCATCTATTACAAAGGGATTTCATTTTTAATAACTTATTTTAACTCCATACTTTTTGTGTTTTCAATATGCACCATTCAAAGGCACATCATCAATTTTCAACCCTTTCTGACTTCATTTGATATTTTTCAGGCATTTAATGATTTATTTTGAGCTAAATGACCCTAAATTTGAAAAGCAGAACAAATGAACTCTGAAAAGGTTGTAACTTGGCATGACATCATAATTTCACCCAGATAGCAACTTCTAGAGAGTTGAGAGGGTTACGGAAAAAACTGGATGCACTTCATGTACAAATTGGATAATCTCATAAGAAGTATGAGGGTTTCGCACGAAAACTCATCTATTACAAAGGGATTTCATTTTCATAAACTTGTTTTAACTCCATACTTTTTGTGTGTTCAATATGCACCATTGAAAGGCACGTCATCAATTTTCATCCCTTTCTCACTTCATATGATATTGTTCAGGCATTTAATGATTTATTTTGAGCTAAATGACCCTGAATTTGAAAAGCAGTACAAATGAACTCTGAAAAGGTTGTAACTTGGCATGACATCATAATTTCACCCACATAGAAACTTCTAGAGAGTTGAGAGGGTTACGGCAAAAACTGGATGCACTTCGTGTACAAATTGGATAATATCATAAGAAGTTTGAGGGTTTGGGACGAAAATTCATCTATTACAAAGAGATTTCATTTTTAATAACTTATATTAAATCCATACTTTTTGTGTGTCCATTATGCATCATTCAAAGGCATATCATGAATTTTCAACGCTTTCTGACTTCATTTGATATTTTTCAGGCATTTAATGATTTATTTTGAGCTAAATGACACTGAATTTGAAAAGCAGTACAAATGAACTCTGAAAAGGTTGTAACTTGGAATGACATCATAATTTCACCCACATAGCAACTTCTAGAGAGTTGAGAGGGTTACGGCAAAAACTGGATGCACTTCGTGCACAAATAGGACAATTTCATAAGAAGTATGAGGGTTTCGAACGAAAACTCATCTATTACAAAGGGATTTCATTTTCAATAACTTGTTTTAACTCCATAGTTTTTTTGTGTTCAATATGCACCATTCAAAGGCACATCATCAATTTTCATTCCTTTCTGACTTCATTTGATATTTTTCAGGCATTTAATGATTTATTTTGAGCTAAATGGCCCTGAATTTTAAACGCAGTACAAATGAACTCTGAAAAGGTTGTAACTTGGCATGACATCATAATTTCACCCACATAGCAACTTCTACAGAGTTGAGGGGGTTACGGCAATAACTGGATGCACTTCGTGTACAAATTGGACAATCTCATAAGAAGTATGAGGGTTTCGGACGAAAACTCATCTATTACCAAGGGATTTCATTTTCAATAACTTGTTTTAACTCCATACTTTTTGTGTGTTCAATATGCACCATTCAAAGGCACATCATCAATTTTCAACCCTTTCTGACTTCATTTGATATTTTTCAGGCATTTAATGATTTATTTTGAGCTAAATGGCCCTGAATTTTAAACGCAGTACAAATGAACTCTGAAAAGGTTGTAACTTGGCATGACATCATAATTTCACCCACATAGCAACTTCTACAGAGTTGAGGGGGTTACGGCAATAACTGGATGCACTTCGTGTACAAATTGGACAATCTCATAAGAAGTATGAGGGTTTCGGACGAAAACTCATCTATTACCAAGGGATTTCATTTTCAATAACTTGTTTTAACTCCATACTTTTTGTGTGTTCAATATGCACCATTCAAAGGCACATCATCAATTTTCAACCCTTTCTGACTTCATTTGATATTTTTCAGGCATTTAATGATTTATTTTGAGCTAAATGACCCTGAATTTGAAAACCAGTACAAATGAACTCTGAAAAGGTTGTAACTCTGCATGACATCATAATTTCACCCACATAGCAACTTATAGAGAGTTGAGAGGGTTACGGCAAAAACTGGATGCACTTCGTGTACAAATTGGACAATCTCATAAGAAGTATGAGGGTTTCAAACGAAAACTCATCTATTACAAAGGGATTTCATTTTCAATAACTTGTTTTAACTCCATACTTTTTGTGTGTTCAATATGCACCATTGAAAGGCATATCATCAATTTTCATTCCTTTCTGACTTGATTTGATATTTTTCAGGCATTTAATGATTTATTTTCAGCTAAATGACCCTGAATTTGAAAAGCAGTACAAATGAACTCTAAAAAGGTTGTAACTTGGCATGACATCATAATTTCACCCACATAGCAACTTCTATAGAGTTGACAGGGTTACGGCAAAAATTGGATGCACTTCGTGTACAAATTGGACAATCTCATAAGAAGTATGAGGGTTTCGGACGAAAACTCATCTATTACCAAGGGATTTCATTTTCAATAACTTGTTTTAACTCCATACTTTTTGTGTGTTCAATATGCACCATTCAAAGGCACATCATCAATTTTCATCCCTTTCTGACTTCATTTGATATTTTTCAGGCATTTAATGATTTATTTTGAGCTAAATGACCCTGAATTTGAAAAGCAGTACAAATGAACTCTGAAAAGGTTGTAACTTGGCATGCCATCATAATTTCACCCACATAGCAACTTCTAGAGAGTTGAGAGGGTTACGGCAAAAACTAGATGCACTTCATGTACAAATTGGACAATCTCATAAGAAGTATGAGGGTTTCGGACGAAAAGCCATCTATTACAAAGGGATTTCATTTTCAATAACTTGTTTTAACTCCATACTTTTTGTGTGGTCAATATGCACCATTGAAAGGCACATCATCAATTTTCATCCCTTTCTAACTTCATTTGATATTTTTCAGGCATTTAATGATTTATTTTGAGCTAAATGACCCTGAATTTGAAACGCAGTACAAATGAACTATGAAGAGGTTGTAACTTGGCATGACATCATATTTTCACCCACATAGCAACTTCTAGAGAGTTGAGAGGGTTACGGCAAAAACTAGATGCACTTCATGTACAAATTGGACAATCTCATAAGAAATATGAGGGTTTCGGACGAAAAGCCATCTATTACAAAGGGATTTCATTTTCAATAACTTGTTTTAACTCCATACTTTTTGTGTGGTCAATATGCACCATTGAAAGGCACATCATCAATTTTCATCCCTTTCTGACTTCATTTGATATTTTTCAGGCATTTAATGATTTATTTTGAGCTAAATGACCCTGAATTTGAAACGCAGTACAAATGAACTATGAAGAGGTTGTAACTTGGCATGACATCATAATTTCACCCACATAGCAACTTCTACAGAGTTGAGAGGGTTACGGCAAAAACTAGATGCACTTCGTGTACAAATTGGACAATCTCATAACAGGGTATGAGGTTTTCGGACGAAAACTCGTCTATTACAAAGGGATTTCATTTTTAATAACTTATTTTAACTCCATACTTTTTGTGTGCTCAATATGCACCATTCAAAGGCACATCGTCAATTTTCAACCCTTTCTGACTTCATTTGATATTTTTCAGGCATTTAATGATTTATTTTGAGCTAAATGACCCTGAATATGAAAAGCAGTACAAATGAACTCTGAAAAGGTTGTAACTTGGCATGACATCATAATTTCACCCACATCGCAACTTCTAGAGAGTTGAGAGGGTTACGGCAAAAACTGGATGCACTTCGTGTACAAATTGGACAATCTCATAAGAAGTGTGAGGGTTTCAAACGAAAACTCATCTATTACAAAGGGATTTCATTTTCAATAACTTGTTTTAACTCCATACTTTTTGTGTGTTCAATATGCACCATTGAAAGGCATATCATCAATTTTCATTCCTTTCTGACTTCATTTGATATTTTTCAGGCAGTTAATGATTTATTTTCAGCTAAATGACCCTGAATTTGAAAAGCAGTACAAATGAACTCTAAAAAGGTTGTAACTTGGCATGACATCATAATTTCACCCACATAGCAACTTCTATAGAGTTGACAGGGTGACGGCAAAAATTGGATGCACTTCGTGTACAAATTGGACAATCTGATAAGAAGTATGAGGGTTTCGGACGAAAACTCATCTATTACCAAGGGATTTCATTTTCAATAACTTGTTTTAACTCCATACTTTTTGTGTGTTCAATATGCACCATTCAAAGTCACATCATCAATTTTCATCCCTTTCTGACTTCATTTGATATTTTTCAGGCATTTAATGATTTATTTTGAGCTAAATGACCCTGAATTTGAAAAGCAGTACAAATGAACTCTGAAAAGGTTGTAACTTGGCATGCCATCATAATTTCACCCACATAGCAACTTCTAGAGAGTTGAGAGGGTTACGGCAAAAACTAGATGCACTTCATGTACAAATTGGACAATCTCATAAGAAGTATGAGGGTTTCGGACGAAAAGCCATCTATTACAAAGGGATTTCATTTTCAATAACTTGTTTTAACTCCATACTTTTTGTGTGGTCAATATGCACCATTGAAAGGCACATCATCAATTTTCATCCCTTTCTAACTTCATTTGATATTTTTCAGGCATTTAATGATTTATTTTGAGCTAAATGACCCTGAATTTGAAACGCAGTACAAATGAACTATGAAGAGGTTGTAACTTGGCATGACATCATAATTTCACCCACATAGCAACTTCTAGAGAGTTGAGAGGGTTACGGCAAAAACTGGATGCACTTCGTGTACAAATTGGACAATCTCATAAGAAGTATGAGGGTTTCGGACGAAAACTAATCTATTACAAAGGGATTTCATTTTTAATAAATTATTTGAACTCCATACTTTTTGTGTGTTCAATATGAACCATTCAAGGGCACATCATCAATTTTCATCCCTTTCTGACTTCATTTGATATTTTTCAGAAATTTAATGATTTATTTTGAGCTAAATGACCCTGAATTTGAAAAGCTATACAAATGAACTCTGAAAAGGTTGTAACTTGGCATGACATCATAATTTCACCCACATAGCAACTTCTACAGAGTTGAGAGGGTTACGGCAAAAACTAGATGCACTTCGTGTACAAATTGGACAATCTCATAACAGGGTATGAGGTTTTCGGACGAAAACTCGTCTATTACAAAGGGATTTCATTTTTAATAACTTATTTTAACTCCATACTTTTTGTGTGCTCAATATGCACCATTCAAAGGCACATCATCAATTTTCAACCCTTTCTGACTTCATTTGATATTTTTCAGGCATTTAATGATTTATTTTGAGCTAAATGACCCTGAATATGAAAAGCAGTACAAATGAACTCTGAAAAGGTTGTAACTTGGCATGACATCATAATTTCACCCACATAGCAACTTCTAGAGAGTTGAGAGGGTTACGGC
Organism: Hordeum marinum; assembly: GCA_022496015.1. Classification (NCBI taxonomy): domain Eukaryota; kingdom Viridiplantae; phylum Streptophyta; class Magnoliopsida; order Poales; family Poaceae; genus Hordeum; species Hordeum marinum. The sequence goes on along the minus strand of CM039675.1, from coordinate 461,530,916 downwards.
AAAAACTGGATGCACTTCGTGTACAAATTGGACAATTTCATAAGAAGTATGAGGGTTTCAAACGAAAACTCATCTATTACAAAGGGATTTCATTTTCAATAACTTGTTTTAACTCCATACTTTTTGTGTGTTCAATATGCACCATTGAAAGGCATATAATCAATTTTCATTCCTTTCTGACTTCATTTGATATTTTTCAGGCATTTAATGATTTATTTTCAGCTAAATGACCCTGAATTTGAAAAGCAGTACAAATGAACTCTAAAAAGGTTGTAACTTGGCATGACATCATAATTTCACCCACATAGCAACTTCTATAGAGTTGACAGGGTTACGGCAAAAATTGGATGCACTTCGTGTACAAATTGGACAATCTCATAAGAAGTATGAGGGTTTCGGACGAAAACTCATCTATTACCAAGGGATTTCATTTTCAATAACTTGTTTTAACTCCATACTTTTTGTGTGTTCAATATGCACCATTCAAAGGCACATCATCAATTTTCTTCCCTTTCTGACTTCATTTGATATTTTTCAGGCATTTAATGATTTATTTTGAGCTAAATGACCCTGAATTTGAAAAGCAGTACAAATGAACTCTGAAAAGGTTGTAACTTGGCATGCCATCATAATTTCACCCACATAGCAACTTCTAGAGAGTTGAGAGGGTTACGGCAAAAACTAGATGCACTTCATGTACAAATTGGACAATCTCATAAGAAGTATGAGGGTTTCGGACGAAAAGCCATCTATTACAAAGGGATTTCATTTTCAATAACTTGTTTTAACTCCATACTTTTTGTGTGGTCAATATGCACCATTGAAAGGCACATCATCAATTTTCATCCCTTTCTAACTTCATTTGATATTTTTCAGGCATTTAATGATTTATTTTGAGCTAAATGACCCTGAATTTGAAAAGCAGTACAAATGAACTATGAAGAGGTTGTAACTTGGCATGACATCATAATTTCACCCACATAGCAACTTCTACGGAGTTGAGAGGGTTATGGCAAAAACTGGATGCACTTCGTGTACAAATTGGACAATCTCATAAGAAGTATGAGGGTTTCGGACGAAACTCATCTATTACCAAGGGATTTCATTTTAAATAACTTGTTTTAACTCCATACTCTTTGTCTGTTAAATATGCACCATTCAAAGGCACATCATCAATTTTCATTCCTTTCTGACTTCATTTGATATTTTTCAGGCATTTAATGATTTATTTTGAGCTAAATGACCCTGAATTTGAAAAGCAGTACAAATGAACTCTGAACAGGTTGTAACTTGGCACGACATCATAATTTCACCCACATAGCAACTTCTATTGAGTTGAGAGGGTGATGGCAAAAACTTGATGCACTTCGTGTACAAATTGGACAATCTCATAAGAAGTGTGAGGGTTTCGGACGAAAACTCATCTATTACCAAAGGATTTCATTTTCAATAACTTGTTTTAACTCCATACTTTTTGTGTGTTCAATATGCACCATTCAAAGGCACATCATCAATTTTCAACCCTTTCTGACTTCATTTGATATTTTTCAGGCATTTAATGATTTATTTTGAGCTAAATGACCCTGAATTTGAAAAGCAGTACAAATGAACTCTGAAAAGGTTGTAGCTTGGCATGACATCATAATTTCACCCACATAGAAACTTCTAGAGAGTTGAGAGGGTTAAGGAAAAAACTGGATGCACTTCATGTACAAATTGGACAATCTCATAAGAAGTATGAGGGTTTCACACGAAAACTCATCAATTACAAAGGGATTTCATTTTCAATAACTTGTTTTAACTCCATACTTTTTGTGTGTTCAATATGCACCATTGAAAGGCACATCATCAATTTTCATCCCTTTCTGACTTCATATGATATTGTTCAGGCATTTAATGATTTATTTTGAGCTAAATGATCCTGCATTTGAAAAGCAATACCAATGAACTCTGAAAAGGTTGTAACTTGGCATGACATCATAATTTCACCCACATAGCAACTTCTAGAGAGTTGAGACGGTTACGGCAAAACTAGATGCACTTCGTGTACAAATTGGACAATCTCATAAGAAGTTTGAGGGTTTCGGACGAAAACTCATCTATTACAAAGGGATTTCATTTTTAATAAGTTATTTTAACTCCATACTTTTTGTGTGTTCATTATGCACCATTCAAAGGCACATCATCAATTTTCAACCCTTTCTGACTTCATTTGATATTTTTCAGGCATTTAATGATTTATTTTGAGCTAAATGACCGTGAATTTGAAAAGCAGTATAAATGAACTCTAAAAAGGTTGTAGCTTGGCATGACATCATAATTTCACCCACATAGCAACTTCTAGAGAGTTGAGAGGGTTACGGCAAAAACTGGATGCACTTCGTGTACAAATTGGACAATCTCATAAGAAGTATGAGGGTTTCGAACGAAAACTCATATATTACAAAGGGATTTCATTTTCAATAACTTGTTTTAACTCCATACTTTTTGTGTGTTTAATATGCACCATTCAAAGGCACATCATCAATTTTCAACCCTTTCTGACTTCATTTGATATTTTTCAGGCATTTAATGATTTATTTTGAGCTAAATGACCCTGAATTTGAAAAGCAGTACAAATGAACTCTGAAAAGGTTGTAACTTGGCATGCCATCATAATTTCACCCACATAGCAACTTCTAGAGAGTTGAGAGGGTTACGGCAAAAACTAGATGCACTTCATGTACAAATTGGACAATCTCATAAGAAGTATGAGGGTTTCGGACGAAAAGCCATCTATTACAAAGGGATTTCATTTTCAATAACTTGTTTTAACTCCATACTTTTTGTGTGGTCAATATGCACCATTGAAAGGCACATCATCAATTTTCATCCCTTTCTAACTTCATTTGATATTTTTCAGGCATTTAATGATTTATTTTGAGCTAAATGACCCTGAATTTGAAACGCAGTACAAATGAACTATGAAGAGGTTGTAACTTGGCATGACATCATATTTTCACCCACATAGCAACTTCTAGAGAGTTGAGAGGGTTACGGCAAAAACTAGATGCACTTCATGTACAAATTGGACAATCTCATAAGAAATATGAGGGTTTCGGACGAAAAGCCATCTATTACAAAGGGATTTCATTTTCAATAACTTGTTTTAACTCCATACTTTTTGTGTGGTCAATATGCACCATTGAAAGGCACATCATCAATTTTCATCCCTTTCTGACTTCATTTGATATTTTTCAGGCATTTAATGATTTATTTTGAGCTAAATGACCCTGAATTTGAAACGCAGTACAAATGAACTATGAAGAGGTTGTAACTTGGCATGACATCATAATTTCACCCACATAGCAACTTCTACAGAGTTGAGAGGGTTACGGCAAAAACTAGATGCACTTCGTGTACAAATTGGACAATCTCATAACAGGGTATGAGGTTTTCGGACGAAAACTCGTCTATTACAAAGGGATTTCATTTTTAATAACTTATTTTAACTCCATACTTTTTGTGTGCTCAATATGCACCATTCAAAGGCACATCGTCAATTTTCAACCCTTTCTGACTTCATTTGATATTTTTCAGGCATTTAATGATTTATTTTGAGCTAAATGACCCTGAATATGAAAAGCAGTACAAATGAACTCTGAAAAGGTTGTAACTTGGCATGACATCATAATTTCACCCACATCGCAACTTCTAGAGAGTTGAGAGGGTTACGGCAAAAACTGGATGCACTTCGTGTACAAATTGGACAATCTCATAAGAAGTATGAGGGTTTCAAACGAAAACTCATCTATTACAAAGGGATTTCATTTTCAATAACTTGTTTTAACTCCATACTTTTTGTGTGTTCAATATGCACCATTGAAAGGCATATCATCAATTTTCATTCCTTTCTGACTTCATTTGATATTTTTCAGGCAGTTAATGATTTATTTTCAGCTAAATGACCCTGAATTTGAAAAGCAGTACAAATGAACTCTAAAAAGGTTGTAACTTGGCATGACATCATAATTTCACCCACATAGCAACTTCTATAGAGTTGACAGGGTGACGGCAAAAATTGGATGCACTTCGTGTACAAATTGGACAATCTGATAAGAAGTATGAGGGTTTCGGACGAAAACTCATCTATTACCAAGGGATTTCATTTTCAATAACTTGTTTTAACTCCATACTTTTTGTGTGTTCAATATGCACCATTCAAAGTCACATCATCAATTTTCATCCCTTTCTGACTTCATTTGATATTTTTCAGGCATTTAATGATTTATTTTGAGCTAAATGACCCTGAATTTGAAAAGCAGTACAAATGAACTCTGAAAATGTTGTAACTTGGCATGCCATCATAATTTCACCCACATAGCAACTTCTAGAGAGTTGAGAGGGTTACGGCAAAAACTAGATGCACTTCATGTACAAATTGGACAATCTCATAAGAAGTATGAGGGTTTCGGACGAAAAGCCATCTATTACAAAGGGATTTCATTTTCAATAACTTGTTTTAACTCCATACTTTTTGTGTGGTCAATATGCACCATTGAAAGGCACATCATCAATTTTCATCCCTTTCTAACTTCATTTGATATTTTTCAGGCATTTAATGATTTATTTTGAGCTAAATGACCCTGAATTTGAAACGCAGTACAAATGAACTATGAAGAGGTTGTAACTTGGCATGACATCATAATTTCACCCACATAGCAACTTCTAGAGAGTTGAGAGGGTTACGGCAAAAACTGGATGCACTTCGTGTACAAATTGGACAATCTCATAAGAAGTATGAGGGTTTCGGACGAAAACTAATCTATTACAAAGGGATTTCATTTTTAATAAATTATTTGAACTCCATACTTTTTGTGTGTTCAATATGAACCATTCAAGGGCACATCATCAATTTTCATCCCTTTCTGACTTCATTTGATATTTTTCAGAAATTTAATGATTTATTTTGAGCTAAATGACCCTGAATTTGAAAAGCTATACAAATGAACTCTGAAAAGGTTGTAACTTGGCATGACATCATAATTTCACCCACATAGCAACTTCTACAGAGTTGAGAGGGTTACGGCAAAAACTAGATGCACTTCGTGTACAAATTGGACAATCTCATAACAGGGTATGAGGTTTTCGGACGAAAACTCGTCTATTACAAAGGGATTTCATTTTTAATAACTTATTTTAACTCCATACTTTTTGTGTGCTCAATATGCACCATTCAAAGGCACATCATCAATTTTCAACCCTTTCTGACTTCATTTGATATTTTTCAGGCATTTAATGATTTATTTTGAGCTAAATGACCCTGAATATGAAAAGCAGTACAAATGAACTCTGAAAAGGTTGTAACTTGGCATGACATCATAATTTCACCCACATAGCAACTTCTAGAGAGTTGAGAGGGTTACGGCAAAAACTGGATGCACTTCGTGTACAAATTGGACAATTTCATAAGAAGTATGAGGGTTTCAAACGAAAACTCATCTATTACAAAGGGATTTCATTTTCAATAACTTGTTTTAACTCCATACTTTTTGTGTGTTCAATATGCACCATTGAAAGGCATATAATCAATTTTCATTCCTTTCTGACTTCATTTGATATTTTTCAGGCATTTAATGATTTATTTTCAGCTAAATGACCCTGAATTTGAAAAGCAGTACAAATGAACTCTAAAAAGGTTGTAACTTGGCATGACATCATAATTTCACCCACATAGCAACTTCTATAGAGTTGACAGGGTTACGGCAAAAATTGGATGCACTTCGTGTACAAATTGGACAATCTCATAAGAAGTATGAGGGTTTCGGACGAAAACTCATCTATTACCAAGGGATTTCATTTTCAATAACTTGTTTTAACTCCATACTTTTTGTGTGTTCAATATGCACCATTCAAAGGCACATCATCAATTTTCTTCCCTTTCTGACTTCATTTGATATTTTTCAGGCATTTAATGATTTATTTTGAGCTAAATGACCCTGAATTTGAAAAGCAGTACAAATGAACTCTGAAAAGGTTGTAACTTGGCATGCCATCATAATTTCACCCACATAGCAACTTCTAGAGAGTTGAGAGGGTTACGGCAAAAACTAGATGCACTTCATGTACAAATTGGACAATCTCATAAGAAGTATGAGGGTTTCGGACGAAAAGCCATCTATTACAAAGGGATTTCATTTTCAATAACTTGTTTTAACTCCATACTTTTTGTGTGGTCAATATGCACCATTGAAAGGCACATCATCAATTTTCATCCCTTTCTAACTTCATTTGATATTTTTCAGGCATTTAATGATTTATTTTGAGCTAAATGACCCTGAATTTGAAAAGCAGTACAAATGAACTATGAAGAGGTTGTAACTTGGCATGACATCATAATTTCACCCACATAGCAACTTCTAGAGAGTTGAGAGGGTTACGGCAAAAACTAGATGCACTTCGTGTACAAATTGGACAATCTCATAAGAAGTATGAGGGTTTCGGACGAAAACTAATCTATTACAAAGGGATTTCATTTTTAATAAATTATTTGAACTCCATACTTTTTGTGTGTTCAATATGAACCATTCAAGGGCACTTCATCAATTTTCATCCCTTTCTGACTTCATTTGATATTTTTCAGAAATTTAATGATTTATTTTGAGCTAAATGACACTGAATTTGAAAAGCTGTACAAATGAACTCTGAAAAGGTTGTAACTTGGCATGACATCATAATTTCACCCACATAGCAACTTCTACAGAGTTGAGAGGGTTACGGCAAAAACTAGATGCACTTCGTGTACAAATTGGACAATCTCATAACAGGGTATGAGGTTTTCGGACGAAAACTCGTCTATTACAAAGGGATTTCATTTTTAATAACTTATTTTAACTCCATACTTTTTGTGTGCTCAATATGCACCATTCAAAGGCACATCATCAATTTTCAACCCTTTCTGACTACATTTGATATTTTTCAGGCATTTAATGATTTATTTTGAGCTAAATGACCCTGAATATGAAAAGCAGTACAAATGAACTCTGAAAAGGTTGTAACTTGGCATGACATCATAATTTCACCCACATAGCAACTTCTAGAGAGTTGAGAGGGTTACGGCAAAAACTGGATGCACTTCGTGTACAAATTGGACAATCTCATAAGAAGTATGAGGGTTTCATACGAAAACTCATCTATTACAAAGGGATTTCGTTTTCAATAACTTGTTTTAACTCCATACTTTTTGTGTGTTCAATATGCACCATTGAAAGGCATATCATCAATTTTCATTCCTTTCTGACTTCATTTGATATTTTTCAGGCATTTAATGATTTATTTCGAGCTAAATGACCCTGAATTTGAAAAGCAGTACAAATGAACTCTAAAAAGGTTGTAACTTGGCATGACATCATAATTTCACCCACATAGCAACTTCTATAGAGTTGACAGGGTTACGGCAAAAACTGGATGCACTTCGTGTACAAATTGGACAATCTCATAAGAAGTATGAGGGTTTCGGACGAAAAGCCATCTATTACAAAGGGATTTCATTTTCAATAACTTGTTTTAACTCCATACTTTTTGTGTGGTCAATATGCACCATTGAAAGGCACATCATCAATTTTCATCCCTTTCTAACTTCATTTGATATTTTTCAGGCATTTAATGATTTATTTTGAGCTAAATGACCCTGAATTTGAAAAGCAGTACAAATGAACTATGAAGAGGTTGTAACTTGGCATGACATCATAATTTCACCCACATAGCAACTTCTAGAGAGTTGAGAGGGTTACGGCAAAAACTGGATGCACTTCGTGTACAAATTGGACAATCTCATAAGAAGTATGAGGGTTTCGGACGAAAACTAATCTATTACAAAGGGATTTCATTTTTAATAAATTATTTGAACTCCATACTTTTTGTGTGTTCAATATGAACCATTCAAGGGCACTTCATCAATTTTCATCCCTTTCTGACTTCATTTGATATTTTTCAGAAATTTAATGATTTATTTTGAGCTAAATGACCCTGAATTTGAAAAGCTATACAAATGAACTCTGAAAAGGTTGTAACTTGGCATGACATCATAATTTCACCCACATAGCAACTTCTACAGAGTTGAGAGGGTTCCGGCAAAAACTAGATGCACTTCGTGTACAAATTGGACAATCTCATAATAGGGTATGAGGTTTTCGGACGAAAACTCGTCTATTACAAAGGGATTTCATTTTTAATAACTTATTTTAACTCCATACTTTTTGTGTGCTCAATATGCACCATTCAAAGGCACATCATCAATTTTCAACCCTTTCTGACTTCATTTGATATTTTTCAGGCATTTAATGATTTATTTTGAGCTAAATGACCCTGAATATGAAAAGCAGTACAAATGAACTCTGAAAAGGTTGTAACTTGGCATGACATCATAATTTCACCCACATAGCAACTTCTAGAGAGTTGAGAGGGTTACGGCAAAAACTGGATGCACTTCGTGTACAAATTGGACAATCTCATAAGAAGTATGAGGGTTTCAAACGAAAACTCATCTATTACAAAGGGATTTCATTTTCAATAACTTGTTTTAACTCCATACTTTTTGTGTGTTCAATATGCACCATTGAAAGGCATATCATCAATTTTCATTCCTTTCTGACTTCATTTGATATTTTTCACGCATTTAATGATTTATTTTGAGCTAAATGACCCTGAATTTGAAAAGCAGTACAAATGAACTCTAAAAAGGTTGTAACTTGGCATGACATCATAATTTCACCCACATAGCAACTTCTATAGAGTTGACAGGGTTACGGCAAAAACTGGATGCACTTCGTGTACAAATTGGACAATCTCATAGGAAGTATGAGGGTTTCGGACGAAAACTCATCTATTACCAAGGGATTTCATTTTCAATAACTTGTTTTAACTCCATACTTTTTGTGTGTTCAATATGCACCATTCAAAGGCACATCATCAATTTTCATCCCTTTCTGACTTCATTTGATATTTTTCAGGCATTTAATGATTTATTTTGAGCTAAATGACCCTGAATTTGAAAAGCAGTACAAATGAACTCTGAAAAGGTTGTAACTTGGCATGCCATCATAATTTCACCCACATAGCAACTTCTAGAGAGTTGAGAGGGTTACGGCAAAAACTAGATGCACTTCATGTACAAATTGGACAATCTCATAAGAAGTATGAGGGTTTCGGACGAAAAGCCATCTATTACAAAGTGATTTCATTTTCAATAACTTGTTTTAACTCCATACTTTTTGTGTGGTCAATATGCACCATTGAAAGGCACATCATCAATTTTCATCCCTTTCTAACTTCATTTGATATTTTTCAGGCATTTAATGATTTATTTTGAGCTAAATGACCCTGAATTTGAAAAGCAGTACAAATGAACTATGAAGAGGTTGTAACTTGGCATGACATCATAATTTCACCCACATAGCAACTTCTAGAGAGTTGAGAGGGTTACGGCAAAAACTGGATGCACTTCGTGTACAAATTGGACAATCTCATAAGAAGTATGAGGGTTTCGGACGAAAACTAATCTATTACAAAGGGATTTCATTTTTAATAAATTATTTGAACTCCATACTTTTTGTGTGTTCAATATGAACCATTCAAGGGCACATCATCAATTTTCATCCATTTCTGACTTCATTTGATATTTTTCAGAAATTTAATGATTTATTTTGAGCTAAATGACCCTGAATTTGAAAAGCTGTACAAATGAACTCTGAAAAGGTTGTAACATGGCATGACATCATAATTTCACCCACATAGCAACTTCTAGAGAGTTGAGAGGGTTACGGCAAAAACTGGATGCACTTCGTGTACAAATTGGACAATCTCATAAGAAGTATGAGGGTTTCAAACGAAAACTCATCTATTACAAAGGGATTTCATTTTCAATAACTTGTTTTAACTCCATACTTTTTGTGTGTTCAATATGCACCATTGAAAGGCATATCATCAATTTTCATTCCTTTCTGACTTCATTTGATATTTTTCAGGCATTTAATGATTTATTTTGAGCTAAATGACCCTGAATTTGAAAAGCAGTACAAATGAACTCTAAAAAGGTTGTAAATTGGCATGACATCATAATTTCACCCACATAGCAACTTCTATAGAGTTGACAGGGTTACGGCAAAAACTGGATGCACTTCGTGTACAAATTGGACAATCTCATAGGAAGTATGAGGGTTTCGAACGAAAACTCATCTATTACCAAGGGATTTCATTTTCAATAACTTGTTTTAACTCCATACTTTTTGTGTGTTCAATATGCACCATTCAAAGGCACATCATCAATTTTCATCCCTTTCTGACTTCATTTGATATTTTTCAGGCATTTAATGATTTATTTTGAGCTAAATGACCCTGAATTTGAAAAGCAGTACAAATGAACTCTGAAAAGGTTGTAACTTGGCATGCCATCATAATTTCACCCACATAGCAACTTCTAGAGAGTTGAGAGGGTTACGGCAAAAACTAGATGCACTTCATGTACAAATTGGACAATCTCATAAGAAGTATGAGGGTTTCGGACGAAAAGCCATCTATTACAAAGGGATTTCATTTTCAATAACTTGTTTTAACTCCATACTTTTTGTGTGGTCAATATGCACCATTGAAAGGCACATCATCAATTTTCATCCCTTTCTAACTTCATTTGATATTTTTCAGGCATTTAATGATTTATTTTGAGCTAAATGACCCTGAATTTGAAAAGCAGTACAAATGAACTATGAAGAGGTTGTAACTTGGCATGACATCATAATTTCACCCACATAGCAACTTCTAGAGAGTTGAGAGGGTTACGGCAAAAACTGGATGCACTTCGTGTACAAATTGGACAATCTCATAAGAAGTATGAGGGTTTCGGACGAAAACTAATCTATTACAAAGGGATTTCATTTTTAATAAATTATTTGAACTCCATACTTTTTGTGTGTTCAATATGAACCATTCAAGGGCACATCATCAATTTTCATCCCTTTCTGACTTCATTTGATATTTTTCAGAAATTTAATGATTTATTTTGAGCTAAATGACCCTGAATTTGAAAAGCTGTACAAATGAACTCTGAAAAGGTTGTAACTTGGCATGACATCATAATTTCACCCACATAGAAACTTCTACAGAGTTGAGAGGGTTACGGCAAAAACTAGATGCACTTCGTGTACAAATTGGACAATCTCATAACAGGGTATGAGGTTTTCGGACGAAAACTCGTCTATTACAAAGGGATTTCATTTTTAATAACTTATTTTAACTCCATACTTTTTGTGTGCTCAATATGCACCATTCAAAGGCACATCATCAATTTTCAACCCTTTCTGACTTCATTTGATATTTTTCAGGCATTTAATGATTTATTTTGAGCTAAATGACCCTGAATATGAAAAGCAGTACAAATGAACTCTGAAAAGGTTGTAACTTGGCATGCCATCATAATTTCACCCACATAGCAACTTCTAGAGAGTTGAGAGGGTTACGGCAAAAACTGGATGCACTTCGTGTACAAATTGGACAATCTCATAAGAAGTATGAGGGTTTCATACGAAAACTCATCTATTACAAAGGGATTTCATTTTCAATAACTTGTTTTAACTCCATACTTTTTGTGTGTTCAATATGCACCATTGAAAGGCATATCATCAATTTTCATTCCTTTCTGACTTCATTTGATATTTTTCACGCATTTAATGATTTATTTTGAGCTAAATGACCCTGAATTTGAAAAGCAGTACAAATGAACTCTAAAAAGGTTGTAACTTGGCATGACATCATAATTTCACCCACATAGCAACTTCTATAGAGTTGACAGGGTTACGGCAAAAACTGGATGCACTTCGTGTACAAATTGGACAATCTCATAAGAAGTATGAGGGTTTCGGACGAAAACTCATCTATTACCAAGGGATTTCATTTTCAATAACTTGTTTTAACTCCATACTTTTTGTGTGTTCAATATGCACCATTCAAAGGCACATCATCAATTTTCATCCCTTTCTGACTTCATTTGATATTTTTCAGGCATTTAATGATTTATTTTGAGCTAAATGACCCTGAATTTGAAAAGCAGTACAAATGAACTCTGAAAAGGTTGTAACTTGGCATGCCATCATAATTTCACCCACATAGAAACTTCTAGAGAGTTGAGAGGGTTACGGCAAAAACTAGATGCACTTCATGTACAAATTGGACAATCTCATAAGAAGTATGAGGGTTTCGGACGAAAAGCCATCTATTACAAAGGGATTTCATTTTCAATAACTTGTTTTAACTCCATACTTTTTGTGTGGTCAATATGCACCATTGAAAGGCACATCATCAATTTTCATCCCTTTCTAACTTCATTTGATATTTTTCAGGCATTTAATGATTTATTTTGAGCTAAATGACCCTGAATTTGAAAAGCAGTACAAATGAACTATGAAGAGGTTGTAACTTGGCATGACATCATAATTTCACCCACATAGCAACTTCTAGAGAGTTGAGAGGGTTACGGCAAAAACTGGATGCACTTCGTGTACAAATTGGACAATCTCATAAGAAGTATGAGGGTTTCAGACGAAAACTAATCTATTACAAAGGGATTTCATTTTTAATAAATTATTTGAACTCCATACTTTTTGTGTGTTCAATATGAACCATTCAAGGGCACATCATCAATTTTCATCCCTTTCTGACTTCATTTGATATTTTTCAGAAATTTAATGATTTATTTTGAGCTAAATGACCCTGAATTTGAAAAGCTGTACAAATGAACTCTGAAAAGGTTGTAACTTGGCATGACATCATAATTTCACCCACATAGCAACTTCTACAGAGTTGAGAGGGTTACGGCAAAAACTAGATGCACTTCGTGTACAAATTGGACAATCTCATAACAGGGTATGAGGTTTTCGGACGAAAACTCGTCTATTACAAAGGGATTTCATTTTTAATAACTTATTTTAACTCCATACTTTTTGTGTGCTCAATATGCACCATTCAAAGGCACATCATCAATTTTCAACCCTTTCTGACTTCATTTGATATTTTTCAGGCATTTAATGATTTATTTTGAGCTAAATGACCCTGAATATGAAAAGCAGTACAAATGAACTCTGAAAAGGTTGTAACTTGGCATGACATCATAATTTCACCCACATAGCAACTTCTAGAGAGTTGAGAGGGTTACGGCAAAAACTGGATGCACTTCGTGTACAAATTGGACAATCTCATAAGAAGTATGAGGGTTTCATACGAAAACTCATCTATTACAAAGGGATTTCATTTTTAATAACTTATTTTAACTCCATACGACAAAAACTTGATGCGCTTCATGTACAAACTGTTACAAAGATTTACCATGCTAGCTAGGAAATGCATGCATGTCCTTCACATAAATATATAGAAAGTGATGATGGTGAAGCCGGTCACGTCCCAGACTGGGATCTCGCGGTGTAAGACTTTTTTTGCGTGTTTGTCCCTTTCTTATGATTGCGCGGTACCATGGATAATCTTCATCATTTAAGAGGATGCTTGGGTCAGTCTTCACTCTGAAGGGAGGGATTTCATGAAACTTTTCATAAACTTCGGACATGTCTGTCTTGTCCTCCACTCCCACAATGTTTCTTTTCCCTGAAAGAACTATGTGGCGCTTTGGCTCATCGTATGATGTATTCGCTTCCTTATCTTTTTTTCTCCTCGGTTTGCTGGACATGTCCTTCACATAGAAAACCGGAGCCACATCATTGGCTAGGACGAATGAGTCGTTTGTGTATCCAAGATTGTTAAGATCCACTGTTATCATTCCGTACTTCGGGTCTACCTGTACCCCGCCTCCAGTATATTTGACCCATTTGCACCGAAACAAAGGGACCTTAAGATCAGGTCCATAGTCAAGTTCCCATATCTCCTCTATGTAACCATAATATGTGTCTTCAAAGTTGGTTGCATCATAGGGGACACCACTGTTTTGGTTGGTGCTCTTCTTATCTTGGGCGATCATGTAAAATGTATTCCCATTTATCTCGTACCCTTCGAAAGTCATTACAGTTGAACTTGGTGTCTTGGCCAACTAGTACAGTTCATCTGGAACATCGTTGTCATCGATGAGCTTTGTTTGCAACCAACTGGCAAAAGTCTCCATGTGTTTACATTCAATCCAGGGGTCAGACTGCTTCGTGTTCTTGGACCGTATAATACCCTTGTGTTCCTCCATATATGGAGTCACCAAGGTGGAATTTTGTAGAACCGTGTAGTGTGCTTGAGTGATAGAATGCCCGTCCGTATTTATTGCTTCTTTCTTTCCTAATGTGCCTTTTCCACGCAGTCTCCCCACATGCCGCGATTCAGGAAGACCAATTCGGCTTAATGTTAGGAAAAAAAGTCAACACAAAACTCAATAACCTCCTCTATTCCATATCCCTTGGCGATGCTTCCTTCTAGCCTAGCACGGTTATGAACATATTTCTTTAAGACTCCCATGAACCTCTCGAAGGGTTCATATTGTGTAGAAATACGGGACCCGGAATGTTAATCTCTTCGACTAGGTGCACTAGAACGTGTGTCATAATATTGAAGAAGGATGGAGGGAACACGAACTCAAAACTGACAAGACATTGGACCAGGTCATTCTGTAACCTTGGTAGGATTTCGGGATCGATTACCTTCTGAGAAATTCCATTGAGGAATGCGCATAGCTTCACAATGGCTAATCGAACATTTTCCGGTAGAAGCCCCCTAAGTGCAACCGGAAGTAATTGCACCATAATCACGTGGAAGTCATGAGACTTTAGATTTTGAAATTTTTTCTCTGCCATATTTATTATTCCTTTTATATTCGACGAGAAGCCAGACGGGACCTTCATACTGAGCAGGCATTCAAAAAAGATTTCCTTCTCCTCTTCCGTAAGAGCGTAGCTGGCAGGACCTTGATACTGCTTTGGAGGCATGCCGTCTTTTTCATTAATGTTTAGCTTGTCCTCCCGTGCCTCCGGTGTATCTTTTGTCTTTCCATACACGCCCAAGAAGCCTAGCAGGTTCACACAAAGATTCTGCGTCACATGCATCATGTCGATTGCATTGCGGACCTCTAGGGCTTTCCAATATTCAAGTTCCCAAAATATAGATTTCTTCTTCCACATGGGTGCGTGTCCGTTGGCGTCATTCGGAACAGATTGTCCGCCAGGACCCTTTCCAAAGATTACCTGTAAATCCTTGACCATATCAAATGTATATTCACCAGCACGGAGGCCAGGCTTCTTCCGGTTATCTGGCTCACCTTTGAAATGGTTTCCTGCCTTTCTTAAGACATGCTTGATCGGTAGAAATCGACGATGTCCCAGGTACACATTCTTCTTACATTTATCCAAATATATACTTTCAGTATCATCTAAACAGTGCGTGCATGCATTGTATCCCTTGTTTGTATGTCATAAAAGGTTACTAAGAGCAGGCCAATCATTGATGGTTACAAACAGCAATGCTCGTAGGTCAATTTCCTTCTGTGTGTACGCATCCCCAACACGCACACCTGGTTTTTTCCACAACTGTAGAAGTTCATCAACTAGTGGCCTTAGGTAGACATCAATGTCGTTGCCGGGTTGCTTAGGGCCTTGAATGAGCACTGGCATCATAATGAACTTCCGCTTCATGCACAACCAAGGAGGAAGGTTGTAGATACATAGAGTCACGGGCCAGGTGCTATGACTAGAGCTCTGATCACCAAAAGGATTCATGCCATCTGTACTAAGACCAAACCATAAGTTTGTTGCGTCAGCTGCAAAGTCCTCGAACTCCCTCTCGATTTTTCTCCACTATGACCCATCAGCGGGTGCTCTCAACATCCCGTCTTTCTTACGTTCTTCTTTGTACCATCGCAACAACTTGGCATGCTCTTTGTTTTGGAACAAACATTTCAACCGTGGTATTATAGGAGCATACCACATCACCTTGGCAGGAACCCTCTTCCTATGGCGTTTGCCCTCCACATCACCAGGGTCATCGCGGGGGATCTTATAGCGCAGTGCACCACATACTGGGCATGCATCCAAATTCTCGTACTCCTCACCGCGGTAGAGGATGTAGTCATTAGGGCATGGATGTATCTTCTGCACCTCTAATCCTAGAGGGCAGACAACCTTCTTTGCTTCGTACGTACTTTCAGGCAATTCGTTATCCTTTGGAAGCATCTTCTTTATCATTTTCAGCAGTTCTTGAAATCCCTTGTCAGTTACACCATTCTTCGCCTTCCATTGCAGTAATTCCAGCGTGGTACCCAGCTTTTTCTGGTCATCTTCACAATTTGGATACAATAATTTCTTGTGATCCTCTAACATGCATTTCAACTTCAACCTCTCCTTATCATTTTCGCAGTTTCTCTTTGCATGAGCAATGACATGACCCAAATCATCAGCGGGCTCATCTGATGCCTCTTCTTCAGCTTCCCCCATTGATGCCTCTTCTTCAGCTTCCCCCATTGTTGTATCAGCGAAAGGATAGTTGTCATCATCCTCTTCTTCTTCATTGTCTTCCATTATAACCCCTCTTTCTCCGTGCTTGGTCCAACAGCTATAGCCGGACATGAAACCGGACTTCAGCAGGTGGTAGTGAAGGGTTTTTGAGGTAGAGTAATTCCTATCATTCTTACAGTCACGACATGGACAACACATGAAACCATTCTGCTTATTTGTCTCAGCCACATGAATAAAATCATGCAGGCCATTAAGAAACCCTGGACTTAGTCGGTCATCGTACATCCATTGCCGGCTCATGTTCACTACACAACATCAAAGTGCCCAAATTAATAAAACTTGATCATCAGATTACAACCAAAAGTTGAGCTAGCAGTGACCAAATATTATTACTGCAAATAATGGATACTTATAGTTCATACATATACATCTCATAAAACAACACCAACTATCTAAAACATGTGAATACAACAACAAATGCGATCATAATCACAACTAAAGTAACAATTAAGCCAACAGCATAATGATACCAAGCCTCTTTATCAATGGCATATTTTCTAATCTTTCTAAACTTCAAGCGCATTCCAACCATCTTGTTCTTGTGATCATCGACGATATCGGCAACATGCAACTCCAATCCCATCTTCTCATCTTCAATTCTTTTCAATTTTTCTTTCAAATGATCAATTTCTTTTTCAGCTTGTGTTAATTTCTCAAGCAAAATTGCATAGTCGGTTGGAATTTCTGTTCAACTACTTCCTACAGATAAAAATATCTACGTCAATTTGGTGGCATAATTAATTGTCATAGACATTAGATGATGTGTGAAATATTTATAAAAGATAATTAACGACATACCACATCTGAATCATAGACTGGACGAGGGCCGACGTGGGCGGATACCATAACCATTACACTATAGAATAACTAACAATAATACAAGTAAGTAAATCGTACACGTAGCTATCTAAATCATACAAGTAAAAAAATTAAAATATTTTAAGAAGAACAAGAGGATCACCAAGGTGGCCGGTGCCGCGACGAGACGTTGCGGACGATGGACGGTGGTTAGGACGGCCGGGGATGGTGGGAAGGCACACCAAATAAACTACACCTACACATATGCAACCTAACAAGTTAATATGAGCTCAAATTGGATATAAATCAAATAAACTCCCACAAATCACATATCACATATCTTTGAGCATACCACAAGCTAATCTAGCAAGAGATGAAGGAGCAAAGTTGCTAACCTTTATGAACACTTGGATAGATGGGGTGCCTTTAAATCTTGACAAATCCTTGGCAAAATGGAGGATGAGCTTCGAGCAAGAAGAAGAACATGGGAAGGCACACCAAATAAACCACACCTACACATATGCAACCTAACAAGTTAATTTGAGCTCAAATTGGATATAAATCAAATAAACTCCCACAAATCACATATCACATATCTTTGAGCATACCACAAGCTAATCCGGCAAGAGATGAAGGAGCAAAGTTGCTAACCTTTATGAACGCTTGGATAGATGGGGTGCCTTTAAATCTTGATAAATCCTTGGCAAAATGGAGGATGAGCTTCGAGCAAGAAGAAGAACATGGGAAGGCACACCAAATAAACCACACCTACACATATGCAACCTAACAAGTTAATTTGAGCTCAAATTGGATATAAATCAAATAATCTCCCACAAATCACATATCACACATCTTTAAGCATACCACAAGCTGATCTAGCAAGAGATGAAGGAGCAAAGTTGCTAACCTTTATGAACACTTGGATAGATGGGGTACATTTAAATCTTGACAAATCCTTGGCAAAATGGAGGATGAGCTTCGAGCAAGAAGAAGAACAGGGGAGAAAACAGAGCTCTTTCGATCGGCTGCGGACGGATGAATATGTAGGAAGTCTTTAGTACCGGCTGGTGTCACCAGCCGGTACTAAAGGTTGCCCTTTAGTACCGGCTAGTGACACCAGCCGGTACTAAAGGTGCAAGCGGGGTCCATGTCTGACCAAAACCCTGCCACGCCCCCTTTAGTACTGGCTCGTGAGACGAACCGTTACTAAAGGTCCCTCACGAGACGGTACTAAAGGTCGCCCTGCTCCTAGCCGTTGTAGCCGGCACGAACCGATACTAATACCATCTTTACTACCGGTTCGTGACCAGACCGGGACTAAAGCTCGGGACGAAAGGTCTGTTTTCTACTAGTGAATCTCGGCGATTTCTAAAATTCCGGTGGTTAATGAGTATGAAGATGTGTTTGCAGAAGAATTGCAGGAATGCCTCCGCACCGGCCAGTCGAGTTGTTATTGATCTCGAGCCCAGAACTGAACCATATTGCAAGCACCCTTATAAACTTGGCCCCGAAGAGCTGAAAGAGTTGCAGAAGCAGCTAGATGAACAAGAGCGTCTGGGTCTGATCAGACCAAGTTCTTCTCCATGGGATTGTGGTGTTTTGTTTGTCAAGAAGAAGGATGGCACGGACCGGCTTTGTGTCGATTACCGTCCATTGAAAAAGAAGACAATCAGAAACAAGTACCCACTTCCCAATATCAATGAGTTCTTTGAACAACTGAAAGGTGCCAAGGTTTTCTCGAAGCTTAATCTTCGCATGGGCTATCATCAAATTCGCATTCGCAAAAAAGACATTCCTAAGACTGCTTTCAGGACGAGTTTTGCGTCTTATAAGTACACTGTCATGTCATTTGGTCTTGCAAATGCTCCTCCAACCTTCTCAAGAATGATGAACTTCATTTTCTCTCCTTTCAAGAATGAGTTCGTCTTGGTCTATTTGGATGATATCCTTGTGTTCTCAGAGACAGAAGAACAGCATGCAGAGTATCTCCGCCTTGTGCTGGACAAGTCAAGAGAGCATAGATTCTATGCCATGTTTTCCAAGTGTGATTTTTGGCTCAATGAAGTGGTGTACCTTGGGCATGTGATCTCTGCCGAGGGAATTAAAGTGCACCCTGAGAAAGTTGAGGCAATCTTGAAGTGGGAACCTCCTCAGGATGTGAAGCAGCTTCAGAGTTTCCTCGGGCTTGCTAGTTATTGCAGAAGATTCATGGAGAACTTCTCTCAAATTTCTAAGCCTCTGTCCAATCTCCTCCAGAAGAGTGTCAAGTATGTTTGGTCTCCTGAGTGTGATGTGGCGTTCAATACGCTCAAGCAGAGAGTGACTTCAGCTCCAGTTCTTGTTCCTCCTCAGCAGTCAAAGCCTTTCCAAGTGTTTTGTGATGCTTCTCTCCAAGGTCTTGGTGGTGTTCTCATTCAAGATAAGAAGATTGTTGCTTATACCTCGCGTCAGTTGAAGCCTGCCGAGAAGAACTACCCCACTCATGATCTCGAGTTGGCGGCAGTTGTGCATGCACTAATGAGTTGGAGGTATTTGTTGTTGGGTAGACCAGTTGAGGTGTACACCGATCACAAGAGCTTGAAGTACATTTTCACTCAACCCAATCTTAATCTTCGGCAGTCTCGTTGGGTGGAAATGCTTGAGGACTTCAATCCAAGTAGTGAGTATACTCTTGGGAAAGCAAATATCACTATAGACGCGCTCAGCCGTAAGGCGTACTGCAACAGTCTCATCCTGAAGCCTCTTCAACCCGAGCTTTGTGAAACCTTCCGCAAGCTCAACCTTCAAATGATTCCGCAAGGATTTCTCGCCAATCTTCAAGTCTCTCCGACTCTGGAAGATCAGGTTCACCAAGCGCAGCTTCTTGATGCTATGGTGAAGAAAGTGAAGAAAGGTGTGGCCAAGGGCATTCTGAAGTACAAGTGATTTCGCGTTGATGACAAAGACACCTTGTTCTTGGAGGATCGTCTGGTGGTTCCAAAAGGTGATCTCAGAAAGGTTATCATGGACAAAGCACACAATTCCCTTCTATCCATTCATCCAGGTAGTTCCAAGATGTATCAGTATCTCAAGCAAACCTTCTGGTGGACTCACATGAAACATGAAATTGCTCAGTTCGTGAACGAGTGTGATGTTTGTCGTAGAGTGAAGGCGGAGCATCAACGTCCAGCAGGTCTTCTTCAGCCTTTGCCTATCCTAGAGTGGAAATTCGATCATGTGGAGATGGATTTTGTCACTGTGTTTCCCAAGTCCAAGAGTGGCAACGATGCCATCCTTGTGGTTATCGACAAGCTGACAAAAGTTGCTCATTTCCTGCCAGTCAAAGAATCTATCTTGGTAGCTCAGCTTGCAGAGTTGTATATGTCAAGGATAGTATCTTTGCATGGTATTCCTCAGCTCATCTCATCTGACCGTGGAAGCCTCTTTACTTCCAAGTTTGGGAGTCCTTCCAGACTGCTACGGGTACCAAGATCCGTTTCAGCACTGTGTTCCATCCACAAACGAGTGACCAAGTTGAGAGAGTCAATCAGATCCTTGAAGATATGCTTAGAGCCTGTGTGATTTCGTTCGGCATGAAGTGGGAAGACTGCCTTCCATATGATGAATTATCATACAATAATAGCTTTCAGGCTAGCTCAGGCAAGGCCCCTTTCGAGATTCTCTATGGCAGGAAGTGTCGTACCCCGCTTAACTGGTCTGAAACCGGTGAGTGTTAGATATTGGGCACTGACATGATCACTAAAGCAGAAGAAATGTGTCGTGTCATTCGTGAGAACCTCAAAGCAGCTCAGTCCCGACAGAAGAGTTATTACGATAACAAACATCGGGATGTTTCTTTTCAAGTGGGTGATCTAGTCTATCTTAGAGTCTCTCCCATGAAGGGCACTCAGCAGTTTGGAATTAAAGGAAAGCTAGCGCCTCGCTTTGTTGGTCCTTTCAAACTTGTTGGCAAGAGAGGTGGACTTGCTTATCAACTAGAGCTTCCTCCAAATTTTGCAAATGTGCATGATGTCTTCCATGTTTCTCAGCTCCGGAGGTGCTTCAAGACTCCCAAGCGTACCATTGACCTCCAAGAAGACCTCTCTTATCGTGAGCATCCAAAGGCAATTCTCGAAGAAACTAAGCATAGGACTCGCAACAAATCTATCAAGTTCCTCAAGGTTAAGTGGTCTCATCATTCTGACAAAGAAGCTACTTGGGAACGCGAGGACCTTCTCCGTTCGGAATTTCCAGAGTTCTTTCGTTCCTAGATCTCGGGTCGAGATCATCTTGTAGTGTGGGAGAGTTGTGATAGCCCAAGTGTTGTCCCTACCTTTTATGGCATGTATCTTATGTGAACCTTGTTGTCATGAGAGTAATGATATGAGTTGATCCTTGTTATGCCATGTCTTTTTCATGCATTCATGCATCATGCATCATATCATTCATCATGCCATGCCTTGTTTCTAATGTGACCTTGTTGTGGTTGGGTGTGTTCTTGAGTTGTGTGATGTGGTTTGAGTGCATGTGGTGCAACACTCCTTATCCTTTCCCCTCTATTTTTCTTTCAACAAAACCCAACCAAATCCCCCTTTATTCCCTTGCCATTTTATCAACAGAATTAACTTGCTATAAAAATTGTTTAAAAATGTTCAAGATGTAGGATATATTATTTGAGTTGGTACGTGTTGCTCTCTGTGATGTTTGAACTTGGGCTTATGGGGTTTTGCTAAATAACAGGGGTTGTTCATATTTAAAAGCATTTAAAAACTTTGTCCTAAAAGTCAACTTGATATTTTTATCAATGTCAGAGCATTTTTTGTTCTTGCAAAAAAAGTAAAACCTTTTATTTTCCTATGGAAGGTTGTCTTGTGTTGTTGTTTTACTTAAAGTTAAACCATGTGGTTTTCTTTCCTGTGTAGAGCCAACAAAGTTGGACCGGTTTCCTCCCCGTGGCCCAACCTCCCATAGCCCATCCCCATGCAGCATCCCCTCTATCGCTGTCTCCCTTTTCCGTCAAACTGCAAGCGCATGTGAGAGAGCATGTTGTCGCCGGCTCACGGACGTCGAGGTTGCCGTCAGTCCTAGTCCTATTTAGTTCCTCCTCGGCATGCGTGCGCTCCTTGGGTTCCACGCCTTCCCCTCTGCCGGTACCACCTCCCTCCCTTCCTCCTTCCCCTTCCTTCTTCTTCCCCTTTAGTGAGTTCAGAGGGAGATGCAGGTAAGGATTCAGAGAGGGTCGGCCGACTCCGTCATCGCCAACCCTGATGGTGGCTTCCCTCCCTCTGGCCGTGGTGTCCGAGGCATCTTCGTCGACGTCCTGGCCCCGTTCCTGCTGCTAGGAGGAGGAGAGCTCCTCGACGGCGTCGGCTCCGTCGGTGTCTTCATCACGCTCCGGGAACCTCTTCGGTGGCGTTTCTTCCCCCGCTTCGAACTCTCGCATGTCCCCGACTCCTTCTTCGTCAGCCCCTTCTTCCCCCACAGGCCTAGGTGAGCACCGCGTCCTCGCAGCCCTCTCCGATTGTCGCCGTAGCGTAGCTCATCATCGCGTAGTTCCTCGCCCTCGCGTCATGCAGATCAAGACGTGGCCTTGAGGGGCCCCTCTCCATTCCCCTCATCGCAAGATGAGCAGAGGAACGGCTCCTCCAAGCGTCCCGTGCTCCCCGCCGGGGTTCTCCCTCGCTGGAGTCCTCCTCTATGCTCGCCTTGCCTCTGTCGTCGCCATCGCGGTAAAGTTCAGTTTCGTCAGTAGTCCCGCGTGCATATAGTTATTCTTCGAGCCCCCCCCCTTCTGTGCGTATGTGCATGAGTAGCTGAGTGGCTTTCGGCTCGGTCGACGACCAGCCGGTCGTGGGTTCGAACCCAGCCTTCCCCCTATTTTTTTGTTTAGTTTTCTTTTCTGTTAATTTTTTTTCTACTGTACTGATGTGGTATGTGTGTATGTATGTGTAGATACATGTATATATGTTGTTTTTCTTTCCTTTCTCCTTAACTGGGTTAGATAATTGTATATGTGTGTGTGAGGTATGTGCGTGAGTGGTGTCACATGCATGTATATGTGCAGATATGCACTTGTGCATATGTGTGTGTGATGAACACCCACACACATGGGTGTGCGTATTTTCATGTGTGGATGTGTATGTGTGTGTGTGTGTGGTTTAGATATATAGGTTTGGGTGTGTGTGTGTGTGTGTGTGACAAGTGGACCATGCCCCACTTGTCATACACTATGTATTTTGGTATGCCATGGTTGGTAGGATATATTAGTTCATTTCCATTTAAAGCTAAGATTCCAAATCTGGTTAGGCCCATTTGTTATCTTGTCCATTTAGAGTAAGTTTGGACTTATGAGAGTGGATGGTTGCTTTACTAGTGTAGTTTTTGACATGTTGCTTCACATGACTATAGGAGTATGATACATGATTTTGGGGTAGAAAGAGCCAAGGAATCCATTGGTGCAATTAGATTTCACTTTTGAGCAAGTTTATAAAACTGTCATTTTCTGCTGTGATGCTACTTTGTCATTTTTGCATGAAATAATCCATACTTGCTTTGGGGCATGTGCCAACATGGAAGTGTTAGTGTTTCATGCCTATTATGCCATGGTATTTTTATTTGACATGAGAATCACCCATATAAGTGGAAAACTTGCTGCAAAGTAGCTAACTTAATGTTACTGTTTTCACCATGCTGAATATTTTTAAGTCCGAGAATCTGCTGTTATTTTTATGCCATAATGAGTGGTTTCCATCTTGTGATATGTTGAGAATTAACTTAAGCTCAGTGCTAGTGTTTTGAAGTAGATATTGTCTACTACCATCCTGTTAATTTTCATGCCATCAGGCCGTCTCTAACACCATTAGTTGCTACTGTCAACATGCTATCAGATTAACTCGGATTCCAGAAAACTGTTATTTTCACCAAGTCCCAGAATTCTGTTTCATCATGCCAACTTGTGAGCTTCATGCTTATTGATGTGTGCCTCCTTTCCAGATTGTGTAGTTGTATAAGTTGATAAGCATGTTATGTAGTTTCTGTCTATGCCTTGTTTGTGGTTGTAGGATTCCTGTAGCTCAAGTTATTGGCTGTGGAAGTTGTTATGTTGTTGTTTTGTGGCAGATTGTTTGTTTTATTGTTTTGTGATTTGTGGGAGCTATACTCCATGGAATTGCTTGATCTTTGGCTCTATTGTGGTTGGTTTTTCATTGCCTAACCAGTGGCTACCTTGGAATGCCAAGAAATAGCCCATGGCCTTGTTGTCTTGTGTTTTGCCTTCGTAAGTTGCCGAGAGCGTAGCGTGAGAACCGTAACTCCGTTTCTTAAGTTCTTTATATGCATTTTTATCGTTCTTGCATGAATCCATATTTTCCATGTTCATGCATGTTTAAATAACTTAACATGAGGTTCTATCCAGAATGGAAACTAACCAACTAATGCATGAGGAACATGACTAGTTTTGGATTGCCATGTTAAATTCTTCATAAATGAATCATGCATCATCTTTGTTTGTGCATTGCACTTTGGTTGGATGTTTATTGTTGCTGTTTATCTTGGCTAGACGCGAGTGTTGAAACTGAGTATGAGGATCTAGGAGAGTACCACTTCGAGGACCCCGCTCTTTGTCCCTCTAAAGAACCAACAGGCAAGATGATCGTACCCGGATCCCGACACTATTTTTGCTTTGCTAGTTGTCTCGCTCATATAATTACAATTGAGCTACCTACCACTTGAATGTGAGCCTCCTAAATTGCCATGATAGCTTCTAACCCTCCATATCCTAGCAAACCTTTGATTGGCTAAGTTACCGCTGCTCAGCCCTTCTTATAGCGTTCTAGTTGTAGGTACAAGTTGTTGCATGTGATAACATGGTTTTGGCATATAACAATATTATATGTTATTTAATTTAATACACACACACACACATATATATATATATTGGTATTGGTGGAAGGCTTGGCCTTTTCCTAGGTGCTTTGTTTCGCTGTTACCACCATAGTTTCTTGTTACCGGTCTTATGTTTCCATACTTGGCGCTCCTAACATGCTTGGGGTTGTTATGGGGACCACCTTGTTTATTAGGTTAAGTTTAAAACTTGTTTGGCAAGATTCAACATTGGTACTACATTTTCTTAACAACTTAATAAAATTTGCATAGGGCTTTGCAACCCCGTGGATTAATCAACAACCCAGGCCAGTGCTCCTCATGAGTGTTGGTGCAACGCAGAGCAGCTTATTAACGCCGCCCGGGGCAACTCGGTGATTGGCATGGTAACCATCGCTCATCCGTCGTGTCCTGAGAACGAGATACGCGGCTCTTTACAGGTTCGTCGACACGTCGGTGGTCTTGCTAGATTTGTTTTACCTTTATCGAGTGTCTTGCGTGAGGACTCTAACTTTATTCGGGTTATCTCGTGGTGTTGGAATTCCTTTGGAGTTGCCTAGGATGATCACAAGATCCGTGGTCGAGGCTATTCCCGCGGAGTGTCGTTAATTTGTGATGGACTAGTTGGAGCACCCCTGTAGGGTTAAATCTTTTTGAGAAGCCGTGCCCATGGTTATGTGGCAACTTGGATATTTGTTTAACACCCGGTTATAGTTAACTTGAAGTAAACTCTAATAAAATACACCAACTGTGTGAGTAACCGTGATCCGAGAGAGAACATGGTGGGGTTATGATTGACGTAAGTAAGTGTTCAGGATCTCATAGAGGTCATTCTAGATTCGACCATTCATCGTAGGCCACTCATATTTATCTTCATGTTACGTAAGTTTAGCCATCATATATGCTTAGTGCTGCTGCAAACTAAACACATACCCCATCCCAAACTTAAGCTTGAAAAGTCTCGGTACCCGGGCGCATGATTGTTGAGTCCTTGTGGCTCACAGATTACTAAAACAATCCAGGTATAGGTACAGATGAGTTCGTGCAGGATGATCTGATGCAGCTCCAGTGGGAATATGACGAGGAAAGGGGCAGGATGTATGTGACTTATCCGGATGAGTAGAGGACCATGGTCGTGATCTTTGGGATAGTGAGATAGTATCATTTGCATCTATTTTTATCGTTTGATTTCGTCCGTAGGCGAACCCGGTCTTCATCTTGATGTTTGAACTCTTGTGTGGAATTATAATTTTGTATGTGGCGAGTGTAAACCAACTTATATACTCATCTCTTCCGTAATGTATGATATAATGATGCTATACTTGCGAACGGCAAGATGCGCCTCTATCCCTTGTGAGGCCCTCGTGCCTAAACATGGATAGGCGCGCATCTTGGGCGTGACAGAGAATTTGGCTACCTTGGAGGGCAAAGAAAGTGCCACCCACGAACGTCACATCAAGGACCTCATAGACGCTGCAGACGCGCAGCAACATCTGCTGGCGGCAGGCGGTGCCGCCTCCGAAGGCCCCCGGCTCGAGTGTGAGGGCACAGGGATTGTCGGCCATCAGCTGGCTCAGCACCCCTACTCCCCTCGCGTTTCCGGCCGTCGGGTTGGGGCAAGCAACCTCCGGCCATCTCAACTGCCGGGGAACGAGTAGCCGGCAGTAAACAGTCGGCACACCAACGACCCGCCTCGCAGCGGCCGCCACCATGAGGCGCCGGTAGCCGGCAGCCGGCGCGGCCACGGGCATACTCCACCCCGCTGGCGCAAGCCGGAACGGTCGGTTCCGCCCGTCGTCTGCTCCGTGCTATCGGCCTGGCTCGGGCCACGTGTCCCCCACAGCGAGAATGATGCTCGCCTCCGCATCGATCGGCTCTCGCAA
This sequence comes from Hordeum marinum, assembly GCA_022496015.1. Taxonomy (NCBI): domain Eukaryota; kingdom Viridiplantae; phylum Streptophyta; class Magnoliopsida; order Poales; family Poaceae; genus Hordeum; species Hordeum marinum. The sequence goes on along the minus strand of CM039675.1, from coordinate 461,503,852 downwards.
TCGGCCCTCCTCGAGGAGGAGGGCTCGATTGGCCCGGCATGTTTTGTCCCTCGGATCCGCAATGAGCCATTCCCAACTGGCTTCACGCTCCCTCGAGACACCCCAAAGTACAACGGGGCCGCGAAGCCTGAAGACTAGCTGATCGACTAAACCACCGCGGTCGACATCGCCAGGGGCAACAAACGCGTAGCCATTCGCTATGCTCCCCTCATGTTGATCGGCTCGGCCCGCACCTAGCTCAATAGCCTCCCAGCTGGCAGCAACAACACTTGGACGGACTTAGAGGAAGCCTTCGTCCGCAACTTCACCAGCACCTACAAGTGGCTTGGCCGCCCCCGTTATCTGGCCATGTGCATTCAGGGGCCGGACGAGTCCTTCCGCGACTACCTTACTCGATGGAGAGAGCTTCGCAACTCCTACGAGGGGGTGCACGAGGTACAAGCCGTGCTGTACTTCATTGAAAGTTGTCGAGACGGCACCACCCTCAAGCACAAGCTTCGGTGCTCCAAGCCGGCCACGCTAGCCGAGCTCATGACCAAGGCGGACAAGTACGGCATGGCCGATTCGGCCATCCGGATCAAGACGACCCCGCCTACCAAGGCGACGACGACACCAGCAACGTCTCGGGCGGCTGCCGACAACCGATAGTCGTAGAACAACAAACGCAAGAACGACTAGACGGATCCCCGCTACGGGAGCCGACAGGTCAATACCACCGAGGAGCAGGAGCTGGTTGCCTAGCCTTCCGGCCAGCGCCAGCGCACTGGCAAGGCTGCCTGGCAGCCGAAGCTCACCTTCTTCTAGCCGTCCAAAGACACCAAGCAAATCCTGCTCGACCCGGCCAACCCGGCTCAGTGCGTCATCATCGGCTCCCGCCTCAACAGCAAATAGGAAGGTGAGCTCGTCGACTTCCTCCATGAGAATCGGGACATCTTCGCATGGTCCCCCAAGGACATGCCGGGTGTTGTGAGGAAGTTCGCCGAGCACAAACTCCATGTCCGGCTGGACGTCAAGACGTTCAAGCAACCCCTGCGCCATTTCTCCGAGGAGAAGTGGCATACTATAGGCGAAGAGATCGCCCGGCTGCTCGCAGCCGGGTTCATCATGGAAGTGTTCCACCCGGACTGGCTGGCCAACCCAGTCCTGGTTCCGAAGAACAACAAGACCTGGCGCATGTGCATCGACTACACTAGCCTGAACAAGACATGTCCCAAGGACCCATTCGCTCTGCCGCGGATCGATCAAGTCATCGACTCCACGGCCGGTTGCGATTTGCTGTCCTTCCTGGATGCCTACTCCGGCTACCACCAGATCAAGCTGGACCTGGAAGACCGGCTCAAGACCTCCTTCACCATGCCCGTTGGGGCCTACTACATCACCATGTCCTTCGGCCTGAAAAACGCAGGCGCCACCTTCCAACGGTGCATGCAGAAGTGCCTCCTGCCTTAGATAGGCAGGAATGTCCACGTCTACATCGCCGACATCGTCGTCAAAACCAAGAAGCACTTAAGCCTCCTCGATGACCTCCGAGAGACCTTCGCGAACTTGCACGAGTACAAGATCAAGATCAACCTGGAGAAGTGTGTCTTCGGCGTCCCGGCCAGTCAACTCTTTGGTTTCTTCGTGTCCGCCCGCGGTATGGAAGCTAACCCCAAGAAGATCGGCACAATCGACCACATGCCCAAGCCGACCCGGCTCTGCGACGTCCAGAAGTTCACTGGCTGCCTTGCCTCGCTCAGCCGGTTCATTAGCCGGCTGGGGGAGAGGGCCTAGCCCCACTGCGTGCTCCTTCGCAAGATGACTCTAATCGAGTCGGGTCAAACCAAGAAGCTGGGCATATTCGACTGGCCCAACGAGGCGGACGAGGCTTTCCGCGGCCTCAAGAAGTCTCTCACCCACGCGCCCATCCTGGCCGCGCCGACTGAGAAGGAACCCCTGCTCGCCTACATCGCAGCCACCACATGCGTCATCAGCGTCGTCCTAGTGGTCGAGCGGCCAGAGGAGGGCAAGTCCATGCTGGTCCAGCGACCCGTCTACTACCTCCGCGAGGTCCTCTCCATGTCCAAGCAGAACTATCCGCACTACCAAAAGATGTGCTATGGCATATAGTTCGCCGCCAACAAGGTCAAGTAGTACTTCCAGGAGCATATTGTTACCGTGCTGAGCACGTTTCCGCTCGGCGAGATCATAAGGGGCCGGGACTCCACCGGACGGATCGCCAAATGGGTCATCGCCCTCGCCAATCATGAGATCCGGTACGAGCCAAGAACAGCCATCAAGTTGCAGGCGTTCGCTGACTTCCTCGTTGACTGGGCAGAGACGGAGTTCGTCCCGCCTCCCCGAGACTCCATGCATTGGCGCATGCATTTCGACGGCTCAAAAATGAGGACCGGCCTGGGTGCCGGCATAGTCCTCTCCTCCCCGAAGGGTGACCAGCTCATATACGCCCTCCAGATCCACTTTGCCGCCTCCAACAACGTGGCCGATTATGAGGCCATCGTCCATGGCCTCCGGCTTGCCAAGGAGATCAGCACTAGGCGCATCCTCTGCTTCGGTGACTCCGACCTCGTGGTGCAGCAAGTCTCTGGCGAATGGGATGCCAGGGATGCCAACATGGCCAGCTACCGCTTCCTCATACAACAGATCACCAGCTCCTTCGAGGGCTATGAGTCTCATCACATCCCATGAGTGGACAACGAGGCAACCGACACGCTGGCGAAGATCGGCTCCACCCGGCAGGCCATCCGAGCCGGCATCTCCCTCGAGCGGCTGCTCAACCCGTCGATCAAATCTTCACCAGAATCAGAGTCAAACTTGTGCCGGCGGGCGTCGCCGGCCCATCGACGGCCCCGGCCGCCTCTCCGGTACCTGTGCCACCGGCTCCCGAACCATCAGCCGCCCTGCCAGCACCAATCGAGCCGGTAGCGTCCGAGGCGGCCGGCTCCAACGACGCAGCCGTCATGATGATCATCGACCAGCCGGCCCCGGGGGCTAGCACACTGCTCCCAGGGACTGATCATCCAGTTTCGAGAGCTGGCGAGCTGGTCCCGGGGGCTGGCGAGCCGGTCCGAGCGGCTAGTCATCCGGCCTCGGGGGCTCCCGAGCCGGCCCCCATCATGGCCCCCTCATGGGCCCAGCCCATCCTGGCGTTTCTCCTAAGGGGTGAGCTGCCACTGAACGAGGCTTTGGCAAGGCAAATGCAACGATGGGCCATGTCATACGTCATCATCAACAATGAGCTCGTCCACCGTAGCACCACCGGTGTCTTCCAGCGATGGGTCGAGCCGGAAAAGGGTCTAGAGATCCTCCTCGACATCCACAAGGGTGAGTGCGGGCACCACGCCGCCTCTAGGACCCTAGTGGTCAAGGCTTTCTGTCACGGCTTATTCTGGCCGACTACCCTCAAGGCGGCCAAGAAGTTGGTCGACGAGTGCGAGGGCTGTCAATGCTTCAGCACGCAGAGCCACCTACCGGCTACATCCCTCCAAACCATCCCCCTCTCGTGGCCCTTTGCCGCTTGGGGGCTGGACATGGTGGGCCCATTCAAGACCGCTCGAGGCGGCATGACACACCTGCTGCTGACTGTCGACAAATTCACCAAGTGGATCGAGGCGCGACGAATCAAGAAGCTGGACGGCTCCATAGTTGTCCAGTTCATCGATGACATCACGGTGCGCTACGGCGTCCCCCACAGCATCATCACCGACAAAGGCATGCACTTTGCCAAGGGCGCACTCGCGTGTTTCTGCTCCAAGCAGGGAATCCGGCTCGACCTGGCCTCCTCGCTCATCCACAGTCAAATAGCCAGGTCGAGAGGGACAACGGCCTCATTCTGTCTGGCATCAAGCCCCAGCTCGTGACGCCGCTGGTAATGTCGGCCGGCTGCTGGATCGATGAGCTGCCGGCCATCCTTTGGAGTCTCAGGACCACCCCGAACCGTTCAACCGGCTACACTCCCTTCTTCCTTGTGTACAGGTCTGAGATGATCATCCCCACAGACATCAAGTTCAATTCGCCTTGCGTTGTCCTATACACGGAGAAGGACGGAAAGAAGGCAAGAGAAAACGGTGTCGACCTACTCGAGGAAGTACGCGAACTGGCCTTGAGCCGGACAACAATCTACCAGCAGAAGCTCGGGCATTACCATAGCAAGCAGATCCGACCACTCTCCTTTCGCGAAGGGGACTTGGTCCTTAGGCGGATCTAACGAACAGACGGACAACACAAGTTGTACTCCCCATGGGAGGGCCCATTCATCATCAGCAAGTTATTACACAACAACGCGTACTACCTGATAGATGCCCAGAAGCCGCAGAAACGCAAAAGAGACGCCTCCAGAGAGAAGACGGAGCGCCCATGGAACGCAGTGCTCATCCACCCGTTCTACTGCTAAAAAACCGATGTATGTATGTATCCTTACCCTTTTGGGCTTATGAATGCAAAGGGTGCCCCAGGCCGGCTCTTGGGGCAAGCGCTATTTCATTTCCTCCAAAAGATTCCTCGCTCACTGGCTCCCCGACCCGGCTCCCGGGCACGAGGGCTCGCCGGCTGGTCTTAGGACGTTTCCCCCGGAAATTGGCTAAGTAGTGTGAACCGGCCAAACCTCCCCACCCCTACCAGCTACAGAACTGGCTCCTGGCTGTCCGGCTAACGGGGCCTCGGGGCGGCAAGGTTTTGCTCACACGAAGAGTCAAATGAAAGGGGATCCTGGCTAGGCCCAGCCGGACCACCGCCTCGCCTCTACCACTCTACTTATCCCAAAGAACCCTCGCGGCTCCTACAGTCCTGAACTGGCTCCCTTGAGGCGGACTACCCGACCCAGCTACAGAACGGCCCTCGGCTATCGGGTTGGCGGGGCCGAAACCTAAGGGGAAAAGGAGAAGGACCCAAAAAACCAAGAGGGCGAAAAGGGATAAGGAAGAGTCGGCAGGAGCAATAAGGCAAACACACTAGATTTCATGACACAAACGTTAAGACAAAAGTGTTCCACGCCCAGCATGGTTCATTACATAAACACCCCTAGTGGGTGGACTTGAGCATAACTTGTAGGAAAGAAAAAAGATAGACAAAAACGCCCGGGGGCTCAGGCCACCGACGCGTCACCGGCCGGTTTGCCCCCAACCAGCGCATCGCTGGGCGGCTCGACTCTCGCCCCGGAGGTGGTCGCAGTCGTCGAAGAGGCCTCCGCGGTCCCGGCCGTCTCGTTTCTCGAGTCGGTGCTCTCGTCGACGACCTCCTCGTCTGCTGGGACTTGAGGGATGTCGAAGGAATCTTCGGGCAGCGGCTCGCCGTCGTCGGCGAGTGCCGGCAGGAACTCGTCCGCGTCGACGTATGACACAAGCTCGTTGGCCCGGAGGATGAGGGCCGGCTCACGGGCCTCCCACTATGCGGCCGGCTCGTAACGCATGGTCGCCAGCTCGACCAGATTGAAACCTCGATACCACGAGGTGATGAACCAGAGCGCCATCTACGCATCGGCCTGGGCCGCCGACGCCTTCCAGGCCTCGAGCCGGGCCACGGCCTGCTCTAGCCACAAGGCCACGCGGTTTGCCGAAGCTCCCCGCGGCCCGGCCACAGAGTGGCAATGACCTCCTTTCCGTCCGTCTTCAGCCGGTCCACGCTTCGTTCAAGATGGGTCAGCCGGTACTCAATGGCGACCCCAATCTCGTCCACGTCCCACAGGGCCTCCTGCTCAATGAAGCGACCCTGCTCCCGAAGGTACTCCCGATGCTCCTCGACGGTGCGCGCAGCGCGACTTCGAGTCTCTAGGAAGCGCCCTAAGGGAAAGAAGGAGAAGAAGAAAGAAAGGCAAATCCAAACACAAGAACCAGCAAAGAAAAAAGCGACCGGCTAGAGAAGAGAAAGAAAGGCACTTACCCTCAATGGCGTCGTCCACCCCAAGGGCGAAGTTGAGCGCCGCCGTCCGCTCCGTCTCCATAGCCACCTCCGACGTGGCAAGGGAGCCCCGGACCTCCTCGAGCGTCCTCTCGAGGCGGGTCACTTCGTCTTGGAGGGCGGCGGTCCTTCGGGTAGCATTAGCCGCCTCCTTGACGGCCGTCTCTCGGGCCGCCACCTCCTTCGCTGCCTCGGCCTTGAGACGGTCCCGGGCCGCCTCCCCATCCGCCAGCAGCGCGGCATGTTGGGGAACGACGCATGGGAAACAAAATTTTTCCTACGCACACGCAAACCTATCCATGGTGATGAGCATCTACGAGAGGGAGAGTGGATCTACATACCCTTGTAGATCGCTAAGCGGGAAGCGTTAAGAAACGCGGTTGGTGTAGTCGAACATCTTCGCGATCCAAATCGCCGAGCGTCCCGCGATCTCATCACAATCCGTCGCGCGATCCAATCACGATCCGTCCCGTGAACTCATCACGATCCGTCCCGCGATCTCATCATGATCCGTCTCACGATCTTGATCACGATCTATCCCGCGAACTCATCACGATCCATTCCGTGATCTCATCACGAACCGTCTCGCGATCTCGATCACGGTCCTTCCGATCTAGCGCTGAACGGACGGCACCTCCGCGTTCAGCACACGTGCAGCTTGATGACGATCTCCACTGTCTTGATCCAGCAAGAGGAGGTGGAGAGGAGAGAGAGTTCACCGGCAGCATGACGGCTCTCCGGTGATGGTGGTGGAGTGATTCCGGCAGGGCTTCGCCTAAGCGCTGCGAAAAACCGATCTAGAGGAGAAACTGTGCACCGGTGAAACGGGTAGCACGTGGCCGGAAATTCTGTCCAAAAACCACCCAATCCACTAGTATATATAGGAGGAGAGGAGAGGAGAGGCAGCCAAGGCCTTTGGGTCGGCCGAAATAGGAGGTGGGAGCAATCTTACTTCACCTCCAATCCTAGTTGGGGTAGGATTGCCTCCTATTGGCTGATTTTCCACTTTTTGCTTTAGGACTTTCTCTCCTGCGCCATGGGCCTTTGTGGATGTTTTCCCAGCCCACTAAGGGCTGGTTATTATTCTACCACAGCCCATGGACCTCTTGGGGTCGAAGTACCCCTCCCGGAGGTCTCCCGGTACACTACCGACACTCCCGGTACACTACCGCACTCCCGGTACACTACCGATGAGCCCGAAACTATTCCGGAAACCAAACTGGGACTTCCTATATATGAATATTTACCTCCGGACCATTCCGGAGCTCCTCGTGATGTCCGGGATCTCATCCGGGACTCCGAACAAACTTCGGTCAACACCATACATAACTCTACACTACCGAAACGTCACCGAACCTTAAGTGTGCAGACCCTGCGGGTTCGAGAACTATGTAGACATGACCGAGACACCTCTACGGTCAATAACCAATGACGGGACCTGGACGTCCACATTGGTTCCTACATATTCTACGAAGATCTTTATCGGTCGAACCTCTATGTCAAGGATTCAGTTAATCCCGTATAATGTTCCCTTTGTTCTTCGGTATGTTACTTGCCCGAGATTCGATCGTCGGTATCTCCATACCTAGTTCAACCTCGTTACCGGCAAGTCTCTTTACTCGTTCCGTAATACAAGATCCCGCAACTAACAATTAGTCACATTGCTTGCAAGGCTTATTGTGATGTTGCATTACCGAGTGGGCCCTGAGATACCTCTCCGTCACACGGAGTAACAAATCCCAGTCTCGATCCATGCCAACTCAACAGACACCATCGAAGATACCTGTAGAGCACCTTTATAGTCACCCAGTTACGTTGCGACGTTTGATACACACAAGGCACTCCTCCGATATCTGTGAGTTGCATGATCTCATGGTCATAGGAACATATACTTGACATGCAGAAAACAGTAGCAATAAACTGACACGATCATATGCTATGTTTGTAGTTTGGGTCTTATCCATCACATAATTCTCCTAATGATGTGATCCCGTTATAAAATGACATCTCATGTCCATGGCTAGGAAACCTTAACCATCCTTTGATCAACGAGCTAGTCCATCAGAGGCATACTAGGGACATGGTTTTGTCTATGTCCACACATGCATTTAAGTCTCCGATCAATACAATTATAGCATGGATAATAATCTATTATCATGAACAAGGAAATATGATAATAACTAATTTATTATTGCCTCTAGGGCATATTTCCAACAGTCTCCCACTTGCACTAGAGTCAATAATCTAGTTCACATCACCATGTGATTCGCATTCTTATGAATCTAACACACAATGAGTTCTGGGGCTCGATCATGCTTTGCATGTGAGAGAGGTCTTACAGTCAACGGGCTGCGATATTCAGATCCGTGTGTACTTTGCAAATCTCTATGTCAAACCGTAAACACTGCTACCACACTCCACTTGGTACTATTTCCAAATGGCTGCTCCACCATACGTATCCAGATTGCTACTACTAGTCATCCGGATAGGTGTTAAAGCTTGCATCGACGTAACTCTTTATGACGAACTCTTTATCACCTCCATAATCAAGAAACATTTCCTTAGTCCTCTGGTTACTAAGGATAATTCCGACCGCTGTCCAGTGATCCACTCCTGGACCACCCTTGTACCCCTTGACAGACTCATGGCAAGGCACACATAGGTGCGGTACACAGCATGGCATAATATAGAGCCTATGGCTAAGGCATAGGGGACGACATTCGTCCTTTCTCTTTCTTCTACGGTTGTCGAGCTTTGAGTCTCACTCAACTTCACACCTTACAAATTAGACGAGAACTATTTCTCTGGCTGATCCATTTTGAACTCTTTCAAAATCTTGTCAAGGTATGCACTCATTGAAAGTCTCATCAAGCATCTTGATCTATCTCTATAGATTTTGATGCTCAACAATTAGGTAGCTTTATCCAGGTCTTCCTTTGAAAATCACTTTCCAAATAACAGTTTTATGCTTTCCAGAAACTCTACATTATTTCTGAACAACAATATGTCATCCACATATACTTATCAGAAATTCTATAGTGCTCCCACTCACTTTATTGCAAATACAAGTTTCTCATAAACTTTGTATAAACATCAAAACTTTGATCACCTCATCAAAGCGTATATTCCAACTCCGAGATGCTTGCTTCAGTCCATGGAAGGATCACCGAAGCTTGCACACCTTTTAGCATCCTTAGGCCTGACAAAACCTTCTGGTTGTATCACATACAACCTTTCCTCAAGTAAACCATTAAGGAAATGATGTTTTGACATCCATCTGCCAGATTTCATAATTGAAAACACAGCAACTGCTAACATAATTCCAACAGACTTTTAGCATCGCTACGAGTGAGAAAGTCTCATCGTAGTCAACTCCTTGAACTTGTCACAAACATCTTTGCAACAAGTCGAGGTTTACAAATAGTGACATTCACCATCAATGTCTGTCTTCATTTTAAAGATCCATTTGTACTCAACGACCTGCCGTCCAACGAGCAAGTCTACCAAAGTCTACACTTGGTTTTAATACATGGATCCTATCTCGGATTTCATGGCCTCCAACCATTTGTCAGAATCCGGGCCCATCATCGCTTCTCCATAGCTCGTAGGTTCATCGTTGTCCAACAACATGACCTCCAAGACAGAGTTGTCGTACCACTTAGGAGCAGTACACATCCTTGTCGACCTACGAAGTTTGATAGTAACTTGATCCTGAAGCTTCATGATCATCATCATTAACTTCCTCTTCAACTAACGTAGGCTTCACAGTAACATCTTTCTGTGCTGCGCTACTCTCTGGTTGAACAAAGGTTTAACAACCTCATCAAGTTCTATCTTCCTCCCACTCAATTCTTTCGAGAGAAACTTTTTCTCGAGAAAGGACCCAGTTCTAGCAACAAACACTTTGCACTCGGATCTGAGATAGAAGGCATACCCATCTGTTCTTAGGGTATTCTATGAAGATACATTTGTCCGCTTTGGGTTCTAGCTTATTATGTGAAAACATTTTCCACACAAGCATCGCAGCCCCAAACATTAAGAAATGACAACTTAGGTTTCTATCAAACCATAATTCGCACGGTGTCATCTCAACGGATTTAGATGATGCCCTATTTAAAGTGAATGTAGTTGTCTCTAATGCATAACCCCAAAAATTATAGTAGTAAAACGATAAGAGACATCACAGTATGCACTATATCAATAGAGCATGACTATGATGTTCGGAAACACCATCACACCAGGGTGTTCCAGGTGGCGTTAGCTGTGAAACAAATTTCACGTTGTCTTAAGTTGTATGCCAAACTCGTAACTCAGATATTCACCTCCACGATCATATCGCGGTCATTTTTATCATCTTGTCACGATGATCTTTAAACTTCACTCTGAATTTGCTTGAACCTTTCAAACGATTCAGACTTGTGTTTCATTAAGTAAATATACACTATATCTACTCAAATCATAAGTGAAGGTAAGAAAATAACGATATCCACTTCACGCTACAAGACTCACTAGATTGCATACATCAACATGTATCATTTCCAATGAATCACTTGCCCGCTCCATCCAACGGGGTCCTTTAGTCATCTTGCCCAAGAGGCATGGTTCACATGTCTCAACCGATTCGAAATCGAATGAGTCCAAATATCCATCAGCATGGAGTATCTACATGCGCTTTATACCAATATGACATTTAGCGGCAGTGCCACAAGTATGTGGTACTATCATTATTAACTTTGTATCTTTTGACATCAATGTTATGAACATGTGTACTACTACGATCAAGATTTCAACAAACCATTCTCACTGGGTGCATGACCATTGAAGGTATTATTCATGTAACCAGAATAACTATTATTCTCTGACTTAAATGAATAACCGTATTGCAACAAACATGATCTAATCATGTTCATGCTCAACGCAAAACACCAAATAACATTTATTTAGGTTCGTCACTAATCCTGAAGGTAGAGAGAGCGTGCGATGTTGATCACATCAACCTTGGAAACATTTCCAACACACATCGTCACCTCACCCTTAGCTAGTTCTCCGTTTATTCCGTAGCTTTTATTTCGAGTTACTAACATTTAGCAACCAAACCGGTATCTAATACCCAGGTGCTACTAGGAGTACTAGCAAGGTACACATCAATAACTCGTATATCAAATATACTTCTGTCGATGTTGCCAGCCTTCTTATCTACCAAGTATCTAGGGTTGTTCCGCTTTAGCGACCTCTCACCTCATAATAGAAGCACTTAGTCTCGGGTTTGAGTTCAACTTTGGGTTGCTTCACTGGAGCAGCAAATGACTTGCTATCCATGAAGTTTCCCTCCTTGCTCTTGCCCTTTTCGAAACTAGTGGTTTGATTAACCATCAACACTTGACGCTCCTTCTTGATTTCTACCTTCGCGGTGTCAAACATCGCGAACAGCTCAGGGATCAATACTTCTATCCCTGGTGTATTATAGTTCATCACTAAGTTCTAGTAGCTTTAGTGACAGTGACTTGGAGAACTATATCAATCACTATCTTATCTGGAAGATCAACTCCCACTTGATTCAAGCGATTGTAGTACCCAGACAATCTGAGTACATGCTCAACGATTGAGCTATTCTCCTTCATCTTACAGGCAAAGAATCCTGTTGGAGATCTCATATCTCGCAACACAGGCACGAGCCTGAGATCACAATCTCTGCTCCTAGAACATCTCATATGTTCCGTGACGTTCAAAACGTTTCCGAGCCTCAATTCTAAGACGTAATGCATGACACACTAAACTATCAAGTAGTCATCGAAACGTGCCTGTCAGATGTTCACAACATCTATAGACGACGCTAGAGGGGGTGGCGCACCGAGCGGTGCATTAAGGACATAAGCCTTGTGGGCAGCAATGAGGACAATCCTCAGATCGCGGACCCAGTCCGCAATATTGCTACCAACATCTTTCGACTCTATTTCTCTAGGAACATATAAAACTACAAGGGAGCTACAGCGTGAGCTAGTAATCTACAACATAATTTGCAAAGACACTTTGACTATGTTCATGATAATGAGTTCAATTAATCATATTACCTAAGAACTCCCACTCAAATTGACATCCCTCCGATCATTCGAGTGATACATGATCCAAATTCACCAACTCAAGTCCGATCATCACGTGAGTTGAGGTGGCTGCAATGGTGAACATCATTATGTTGATCATATCTACTATATGACTCATGTTCGACCTTTCGGTCTCTCATGTTCCGAGGCCATGTCTGTACATGCTAGGCTCGTCAAGTTTAACCCGAGTGTTCTGCGCGTGCAAATCTGGCTTGCACCCGTTGTATGTGAACGTAGAGTCTATCACACCCGATCATCACGTGGTGTCTCAACACGACGAACTTTCGCAACGGTGCACACTCGGGGAGAACACAGTTCATCTTGAAATTCAAGTGAGGGATCACCTTATAATGCTACCGCCGTACTAAGCAAAACAAGGTGCATAAAAGGATTAACATCTCATGCAATTCATAAGTGACATGATATGGCCATGAACTTGTGATTAAGATCTCCATCTTTGAAACACCGGCATGAACTCCATCATCACCGGCACAACACCATGATCTCCATCATCTTGATCTCCATCAATGTGTTGCCATTGGGGTTGTCACGCCCTGCATGCTTCTACTACTGTTGCTACCGTACCGATAAAGTAAAGCATTACATAGCGCTTAATGATTGACACGCAGGTCATACAATAATTGAAGACAACCCTATGGCTCCTGCCGGTTGCCGTACTCATCGACATGCAAGTCGTGATAATCTATACATCACATGATCATCTCATACATCACATATATCTCGTCATGTAATTGGCCATATCACATCACAACATACCCTGCAAAAACAAGTTAGACGTCCTCTAATTGTTGTCGCATATTTTACGTGGCTGCTATGGGTATCTAGCAAGAACGATTCTCACCTACGCATAAACCACAACGGTGATACACTAGTTTGCTTTTCAACCTTCTCAAGGACCGCCTTTGTCGAATCCGATCGAACTAAAGTGAGAGAAACTGTCACCCGCAAGCCATCTAGGCAACAAGTTGCGTCGAGGGAACCGGTCTCTCGTAAGCGTACGAGTAATGTTGGTCCGGGCCGCTTTATCTCACAATCCCGCTGAACCAAAATACGACCAAGGGAGGAAGCAATCTAAGCATCAACGCCCACAAACCTTTTGTGTTCTACTCGAGATCTCATCGAACCATCAACCTAGCTCATGATGCCACTGTTGGGGAACGACGCATGGGAAACAAAATTTTTCCTACGCACACGCAAACCTATCCATGGTGATGAGCATCTACGAGAGGGAGAGTGGATCTACATACCCTTGTAGATCGCTAAGCGGGAAGCGTTAAGAAACGCGGTTGGTGTAGTCAAACATCTTCACGATCCAAATCGCCGACCGTCCCGCGATCTCATCATGATCCGTCGCGCGATCCAATCACGATCCGTCCCGTGAACTCATCACGATCCGTCCCGCGATCTCATCATGATCCGTCTCACGATCTTGATCACGATCTATCCCGCGAACTCATCACGATCCATTCCGTGATCTCATCACGAACCGTCTCGCGATCTCGATCACGGTCCTTCCGATCTAGCGCCGAACGGACGGCACCTCCGCGTTCAGCACACGTGCAGCTTGATGACGATCTCCACTGTCTTGATCCAGCAAGAGGAGGTGGAGAGGAGAGAGAGTTCACCGGCAGCATGACGGCTCACCGGTGATGGTGGTGGAGTGATTCCGGCAGGGCTTCGCCTAAGCGCTGCGAAAAACCGATCTAGAGGAGAAACTGTGCACCAGTGAAACGGGTAGCACGTGGCCGGAAATTCTGTCCAAAAACCACCCAATCCACTAGTATATATAGGAGGAGAGGAGAGGAGAGGCAGCCAAGGCCTTTGGGTCGGCCGAAATAGGAGGTGGGAGCAATCCTACTTCACCTCCAATCCTAGTTGGAGTAGGATTGCCTCCTATTGGCTGATTTTCCACTTTTTGCTTTAGGACTTTCTCTCCTGCGCCATGGGCCTTTGTGGATGTTTTCCCAGCCCACTAAGGGCTGGTTATTATTCTACCACAGCCCATGGACCTCTTGGGGTCGAAGTACCCCTCCCGGAGGTCTCCCGGTACACTACCGACACTCCCGGTACACTACCGGCACTCCCGGTACACTACCGATGAGCCCGAAACTTTTCCGGAAACCAAACTGGGACTTCCTATATATGAATATTTACCTCCGGACCATTCCGGAGCTCCTCGTGACGTCCGGGATCTCATCCGGGACTCCGAACAAACTTCGGTCACCACCATACATAACTCTACACTACCGAAACGTCACCGAACCTTAAGTGTGCAGACCCTGCGGGTTTGAGAACTATGTAGACATGACCGAGACACCTCTACGGTCAATAACCAATGGCGGGACCTGGACGTCCACATTGGTTCCTACATATTCTAAGAAGATCTTTATTGGTTGAACCTCTATGTCAAGGATTCAGTTAATCCCGTATAACGTTCCCTTTGTTCTTCGGTATGTTACTTGCCCGAGATTCGATCGTCGGTATCTCCATACCTAGTTCAACCTCGTTACCGGCAAGTCTCTTTACTCGTTCCATAATACAAGATCCCGCAACTAACAATTAGTCACGTTGCTTGCAAGGCTTATTGTGATGTTGCATTACCGAGTGGGCCCTGAGATACCTCTCCGTCACACGGAGTAACAAATCCCAGTCTCGATCCATGCCAACTCAACAGACACCATCGAAGATACCTGTAGAGCACCTTTATAGTCACCCAGTTACGTTGCGACGTTTGATACACACAAGGCACTCCTCCGATATCTGTGAGTTGCATGATCTCATGGTCATAGGAACATATACTTGACATGTAGAAAACAGTAGCAATAAACTGACACGATCATATGCTATGTTTGTAGTTTGGGTCTTATCCATCACATCATTCTCCTAATGATGTGATCCCGTTATAAAATCACATCTCATGTCCATGGCTAGGAAACCTTAACCATCCTTTGATCAACGAGCTAGTCCATCAGAGGCATACTAGGGACATGGTTTTGTCTATGTATCCACACATGCATTTAAGTCTCCGATCAATACAATTATAGCATGGATAATAAACGATTATCATGAACAAGGAAATATGATAATAACTAATTTATTATTGCCTCTAGGGCATATTTCCAACACGGCCAACCAGTCCTTCTCCTACGAGGCCGCCTGGACGTCTTGTGCCAGCCGGCCCCGCTCGGAGATGATCCCGTTCTTCTCGTCCTGAAGGGCGGTGAGGTCACCTACGAGGAAAAGTTGCAAGCGTCAGTTGACTCCCGGGGGCAGCACTCCCCTCCTGCGAAGTTCAACTGACCTCGCACGCGCGTCAGCTCCTCCTCAAAGCGGTGGAGGTCGTGTTCGCGATGGTCGTAGATGGCGACCGCCTCCTCGAACAGCTTCTGTCACAGAGAGGTTCCCTCCTATCACGAGGAGGCAAAGATCAGGGCATGCTCAAAAGAGATCCGTCCTGGCTACCCATCAGCCAGTCAGCCGGCTCGCATCTTGGGGGCTACACCCAATGGGTGCGCTTGCGCGCCCGCACTGAGAATCCTAGGACAATGCAAAACAACCGTTCTTACCTTGGCACGCTGTAGGGCGGCATCTACTGCATGCACGAACCGGGCCAGCTCCTGCCGGCACTGGTCCAGGACACTCCCCAAATCCCCCAAGGAGGGGACCGGTTCGCCCGCCTGGGGAGCCGTTAGGGCCGGCACGCGCGCCAGCGCTTCCCAATCTTGGAGTACCTCCTGAATTGTGCGCAGGGTCCTCCGAGCTTGGCCACCGTTGCCACTTGGGCTCGCTGCAGTGCTGGCCGCCGGCGGCAGGTTGATGATGGCAAGGGTCTGGGAGTAGCCTCCCGTTGGCCCTCCGCCCGACGTCGTCGCCGCCTCCGCCTCCTGCCGCTCCGGCACGACGATCGCAACGGAGGGCGCCTCCGCCTCCGTGGCCGCCGCCTCTGGCGCAACCTCCGATGCTGCCTCTGGGACCTTTGGCACGTCAGCCCGAGCCGACTCGGTCGCCGGCAGGGTCACGACCGGCACCTCGGTCCGGGCCACCTCGGGAGACGGCTCCTCCGTCGTTGCCCTCTCTTGGGATGCCTCCTCCATGGACGGAGGCAGCAGCGTTTTCGTGGCCGTCCCTCGCGGCTCGCTCAACGGAGGACGCAACATCCGGGTCGACTCCGCCGACGAGTCAAACGCCCGAGGGGATCCATGCACCCCCTTCGCCTCTGGCTGCTCGAGGTTTCGGAGTGTGAGGCTCCTCCTGGCATGCCAGACTTAGAGGCTCGCAGCTCCAAGAACCTCCTCTTCTCCTCCCGCTGGGTGGCCGCATACTCGCGGGCCATCCGACTGGCGGCGTCCATCGCATCCCCCGCCGGCTCCCCCTCCTGGAGCTCGATGGGGTCCCTGCAACACCCAAGGACCAGTCGCCTACTGACTTGCGACCCGGAAAAAGAACAAACAAACGGAAGGAAGACTTACCCGGTGACAAGGGGCAAGGCCTGCTTGCCGCGCGGCGGCGGCTTCCGTGCCACCACCTTCACCCGCTTGGGGACTGGCGGCGGGGCTGCCGGCCCCTCCTGGGCCAGCCTCTTCATTCAGCCAGCTGCTCCGGCTGCCAGGTCTTGAGTCGGCCGCTCCTCGCTCCTCCGACCCTGGCACACTGAGGGAGGAGGCTCGTTCAGAATCATTATGTCATCGTCATCATCTTCGTCCGTCCAGTGCCTGATCGAAGGGGCAAGAGGGAACTCACCCGCTCTGCTGGGCTCCCCGGCCGTGCTGGATCCTCCGGCTCCGCTGGGGGCGTCGACTCACGAGTCCACCGACTCGTCAGCTCCTCCCAAGGAGTTCACCTCTTCCTCCGGAGGGCCTCCCGTCTCATAGTCTCCTGAGTCAGAGTTGTCATGCTCCACCTCAAAGATCTGAGGGTGCGGGCCGTCTGGTGTGTTCTGTTGCACCAGCAGCTGCGGTCAGCACGATCAAGTAAGTTCTCCATCCAGCTACCGGTTGGGAAGCATCAAATGAAGGAAGGAGCGCCTCGACAAAACGCTTACCAAGGGGCCGGTTGATGCGGTCATACGGCTCCATGTCGAAGGACCATGACGCGGGCTTCATCTTGAACGTTGAAATGACGTTCACCCGCTTCGCCACCTGAGCCGGCGTCAGATCAACGGTGGACAGCTGGCAAGGGTCGCGCCGGCCGGACATCTCGCAGATCCGGTGTGGCCTCAGCTAAAGGGGCAACACCCGGTGCGAGATGAACGCCACCACCAGATCGGCGGAGACCAGCCCCTCGGAGCACTTCAGCAGCGTGAGCCGGCCGAGCTCCTCCAGGGACACGCCGCACGGGGCAGCCCCCAGCCAGTTCATCTGGCTGGACTACACGTCGACGAACGGCGGTAGCAAGATGTAGTCCGTATTCGGGTTGGCATTCTTCACATAGAAGAATGTTTGGTCCCCCCCTTGACGGAGTCGATGAGAGAAAGAGGGGGGAAGCGCATGACGCCGCGGCAGCACACCACCGTGCCCCCGCAGGCACTGACTTTCCATGGCTTGAGATAGAAGAGTGTGTTGAAGAAGTCAATGAAGGGGAGAACGTCAAGGTACCCCTCGCACAGCGTCATGAAGGCAGAGAGATACAAGATCGTGTTGGGGCCGAGATGGTGCGGCTGGAGGTCGAAGGTATCAAGAAAAAGGCAGAAGAAGAGATTCACCGGGAGCCCGAAGCCCCGAGAGAAGTGCCAAAGGAACACGACGTCTTCCCCTGGCTGTGGCGCCGGCGCCAGCTCGTCGCCTGGCGGCACGCCACCACCCTCTCTGCTGACGGCAATTTGCGCCCGCGGCGGAGCTTCGCAATATCAGCCTCTCCGACGATGGAGCTGGCTTGGCTCCCTCTACGTCCGTCAGCCATCTCGGCGGCAGGGCGGCTCATGGGCGCGAATGCGGGCTCGGGAACGGTAACACGCGAGGGGGCGAGGAGGACAAAGAAAAGAAAGAAGATGATCAGCAAGAGAGCCAGCGGGGCGCGGGTGTCTTCGCCCGCCACCCTCCCTCCCCTTTTATACGGGAGGCCACTACCGAGGGACGTGGGATTAACTGCACCCACTTCCTCAGAAACCCCGCACGCATCGGTGGCCCTGCACACTAATGGCCGCTTCAGGACACAGAGGATCCCGACCTGCGCCCCGAGGCCTACCGGGCTACGACCTAGACCTCGCGGGCTAGGCCCAGGCCAATGTCCCGTCTCCCCCACGTGTGTGGGGCCTGCCGCATCATTACTTGCCGCATGGCACGCTGCGAGCTAACGCAGGTCCCGGGGCGACGCACCGGTACCCGAGGCGTCGGATCCAACGGCCAATCTGGCTGCCCTTTTGGCTTCATGCCAGAGGCGGGTATCGCTAGGGCAAGCCGCCAGCTCCCCTCCGTCTGCCAGATGCAGGCCCCCGCTGGCTTTGGGGACTACTGACGGAGTTATTACCCCCATGTATGCCAAAGCAACAGGGTCATTCCCCTCCCGCTTCAAAGAAGAACAACGCAGACCGGCTGGTTATGGCCGGCTCGAGCTGACGTCGGTTGGCATTCCGGGCGGCTGGTCAAGGAGCCGGCTTGACCCACGGCTGGCTGGGCGGGTATGGCGACACGACACGACCGGCACGACGGGCGGCCCTGTGGCAACAGTGGTCGCTGACGCACCACAACGTATGGCTACAGTCCGGCCCTCCCGGCCACTGACCTAGGCGATCGCGACCGGGTGAGGGAACAGCGCCGGCATGCCCTCACCCACTCAATTACCTGCCTCGGCATGGCTATAGTACCGCCAGCCGTACCGGAGACCTCGGCCGGCTGGCGCTAGACGACGCCTCCCGGGCAACCCGTGTTGTGGCAAGTAGGCGAGTGCCAATCACAAAGCTGACTGGCGGGCCCGAGCGGGGGACAAGACTGCTCGGTTGGTGGACCCCATGGACGATGCGATGGCGCAAAGGGTGGACCCCCTGGCCAGCCGGAGAGACTGCCAGCTGGGTCCCCCCACCCCTGTACTTTAGATATATTGTAGAGCCGGGGGGTTGGCCTATAAAAAAACTGAGCCCCCTCCCCATGCAACGGGGACGATCGATCACACCCATACACCCGCAGAACTCCCAAAATCCCTCTAGTAGCAGAGGAAGATGAGCCGGTTGCTCCTTCTCCCTCCTCTAGACATAGCTCCAGGAGCACCCTTGTACACATATCGATCCATCCAACTAAACCAAGCAGGACTAGGGTTTTTACCTCCCTCGGAGGGCCCTGAACCTGGGTACATCGTGTGTCATCACCGCTTGTGCCCAATCTCGCACCCGGAGCGTGTCGGCATCCTCCGGCCCCAACCACCTACGATAAGCCACCCTATGCCATCTGTCATGAGAAAACAAGGACGCTCACAATTCATCGGATCTTGACACACACACCACAAAAGAGCATTACATCGGATAGATCTCCATGAAGATTATAAAGAACATAGTATTGAAGATCAAAGAGAGAGAAGAAGCCATCTAGCTACTAGCTATGGAGCCGTAGGTCTGTGGTAGACTACTCACGCATCATCGGAGGGGCAATGGAGTTTATGTAGATGCCCTCCGTGATCGAAAGCCCCTCTGGTAGATTACCAGAAAATGCTCCAACATTGGATCTCTTGGGAATGGAGGCTTTCGGTGGCGTAAAAGGATTTGTGTGGCTCCCTCTGGTGTTGGGGGAATATTTGGGACTTTATAGGCCAAAATTAGGGTTAGGAGACCTGCCGGGAGGCGACAAGCCTGCTAGGCGCGGCCAAGGGGGCTTCATCTAGGTCTTCCTTTGAAAAACTCTTTTCAAACAACCGTTTATGCTTTCCAGAAATTCTACATTATTTCCGATCAACAATATGTCATCCACATATACTTATTAGAAATTCTATAGTGCTCCCACTCACTTTATTGTAAATACAAGTTTCTCATAAACTTTGTATAGACTCAAAAACTTTTATCACCTCATAAAAGTGTATATTCCAACTCCGAGATGCTTGCTTCAGTCCATAGAAGTATCATTGAAGCTTGCTCACCTTTTAGCATCCTTAGGACTGACAAAACCTTCTGGTTTGTATCACATACAACTTCTCCTCAAGTAAACTATTAAGGAAACAATGTTTTGTCATCCATCTGCCAGATTTCATAATTGAAAAATGCAGCAACTGCTAACATAATTCCAACAGACTTTAGCATCACTATGAGTGAGAAAGTCTCATCGCAGTCAACTCTTTGAACTTGTCGGAAACTTTTTGTGACAAGTCGAGCTTTACAAATGGTGACATTTACCATCAGCATCTGTCTTCATCTCAAAGGTCCATTTGTACTCGACGACCTGCCGTCCAACGAGAAAGTCTACCAAAGTCTATACTTGGTTTTCATACATGGATCCTTTCTCGGATTTCATGGCCTCTAACCATTTGTCGGAATCCGGGCCCATCATCGCTTCCCCATATCTCGTAGGTTCATCGTTGTCCAACAACATGACCTCCAAGACAGGGTTGTCGTACCACTCAGGAGCAGTACACATCCTTGTCGACCTATGAGGTTCGATAGTAACTTGATATGAAGCTTCGTGATCATCATAATTTACTTCCTCTTCAACTGACGTAGGTTCCATAGAAACATCGTTCTGCGTTGCGCTACTCTCTGGTTGAAACAAAGGTTCAACAACCTCATCAAGTTCTATCTTCCTCCCACTCAATTCTTTCGAGAGAAACTTTTTCTCGGGAAAGGACCCGTTTTAGCAACAAACACTTTGCACTTGGATCTGAGATAGAAGGTATACCCAACTGTTCTGAGGGTATTCTATGAAGATGCATTTGTCCGCTTTGGGTTCGAGCTCATTAGGTAAAAACATTTTTTCACATAAGCATCGCGGCCCCAAACAATAAGAAATGACAGCTTAGGTTTCTATCAAACCATAGTTCAGACGGTGTCATCTCAACGGATTTAGATGGTGCCCTATTTAAAGTGAATGTAGTTGTCTCTAATGCATAACCCCAAAACTATAGTAGCAAAACGATAAGAGACATCATAGCATGCACCATATCCAATAGAGCACGACTATGACGTTCGGACACACCATCACACTATGGTTTCCAGGTGGCGTGAGTTGTGAAACAATTTTCACATTGTCTAAAGTTGTATGCCAAACTCGTAACTCAGATATTAATATCCACGATTATATCGTAGACATTTTTATCTTCTTGTCACTATGATCTTAAACTTCACTCCGAATTTTCTTGAACCTTTCAAATGATTCAGACTTGTGTTTCATTAAGTAAATATACACTATATCTACTCAAATCATCAGTGAAGGTAAGAAAAAAATGATATCCACTTCACGCTACAAGACTCATTGGATTGCATACATCAACATGTATCATTTCCAATAAATCACTTGCCCACTCCATCCATCTGAAAAACGGAGTCCTCTTGCCCAAGAGGCATGGTTCGCATGTCTCAACCGATTCGAAATCGAGTGAGTCCAAAGATCCATAACTATAGAGTTTCTTCATGCTCTTTATACCAATATGACATTTAGCGGTAGTGCCACAAGTATGTGGTACTATCATTATTAACTTTGTATCTTTTGGCATCAATGTTATGAACATGTGTATTACTACAATCAAGATTCAACAAACCATTCTCACTGGGTGCATGACCATTGAAGGTATCATTCATGTAAACAGAGTAACCATTATTCTCTAACTTAAATGAATAATCATGTTGCAATAAACACGATCTAATCATGTTCATGCTCAACGCAAAACACCAAATAACATTTATTTAGGTTCGTCACTAATCCCGAACGTAGAGACAGCGTGCGATGTTGATCACATCAACCTTGGAAATATTTCCAACACACGTCGTCACCTCACCCTTAGCTAGTTCTCCGTTTATCCCATAGCTTTTATTTCGAGTTACTAACATTTAGCAACCGAACCGGTATCCAATACCTAGGTGCTACTAGGAGTACTCGCAAGGTACACATCATTAACACGTATATCAAATATACTTTTGTCGATGTTGCCAGCCTTCTTATATACCAAGTGTCTAGGGTTGTTCCGCTTCAGCGACCGCTCTCCTCATAATCGAAGCACTTAGTCTCGGGTTCGGGTTCAACTTTGGGTTGCTTCAGTAGAGCCGCAACTGACTTGCTATCCATGAAGTTTCCCTCCTTGCTCTTGCCCTTCTCGAAACTAGTGGTTTGACTAACCATCAACACTTGCCGCTCCTTCTTGATTCCAACCTTCATGGTGTCAAACATCACGAACAGCTCAGGCATCATTAATTCTATCCCTGGCATTTTATAGTTCATCACCAAGTTCTAGTAGCTTAGTGACGCTGACTTGGAGAACAATATCAATCACTATATTATCTGGAAGATCAACTCCCACTCGATTCAAGCGATTGTAGCACCCAGACAATCTGAGCACATGCTCAACGATTGAGCTATTCTCTTTCATCTTGTAGGCAAAGAATCTTGTTGGAGATCTCATATCTCGCAACATGGGCACGAGCCTGAGATCCTAATTTCAGCTCTTAGCACATCTCATATGTTCCGTGGCATTTAAAACGTTTCGGAGCCTCAATTCTAAGCCGTAATGCATGACGCAGTAAACTACCAAGTAGTCATCATAACGTGCCTGTCATATGTTCACAACATCTAGAGACGACGCTAGAGGGGTTGGCGCACCGAGCGGTGCATTGAGGACATAAGCCTTCTGTGTAGCAATGAGGACAATCCTCAGATCACGGACCCAGTCTGCAATTTTGCTACCATCATCTTTCAACTATATTTCTCTAGGAACATATAAAAATTCAAGGAAGCTACAGCGCGAGCAAGTAATCTACAACATAATTTGCAAAGACACTACTGGCTATGTTCATGATAATGAGTTCAATTAATCATATTACTGAAGAACTCCCACTCAAATTGACATCCCTCCAGTCATTTGAGTGATACATGATCCAAATTCACCAACTCAAGTCAGATCATCACATGAGTTGAAGTGGTTTCAATGGTGAACATCATCGTGTTGATCATATCTACTATATGACTCATGCTTGACCTTTCGGTCTCTTGTGTTCCGAGGCCATGTTTGTACATGCTCGGCTCGTCAAGTTTAACCTGAGTGTTTTGCATGTGCAACACTCGCTTGCACCCGTTGTATGTGAACGTAGAGTCTATCACATCCGATCATCACGTGGTGTCTAGACACGACAAACTTTCGCAACGGTGCACACTCAGGGAGAACACAATTTATCTTAAAATTAAGTGAGAGATCACCTTATAATGCTACCGTCGTCCTAAGCAAAACAAGGTGCATAAAAGTATTAACATCACATGCAAATCATAAGTGACATGATATGGCCATGAACTTGTGCTTTTGATCTCCATCTTGAAAGCACTGGCGTGATCTCCATCATCACCGGCACGACACCATGATCTCCATCATCTTGATATCCATCAATGTGTCGCCATCGGGGTTGTCTCGCCCATAATGCTTCTACTACTATTGCTATCGTTTAGCGATAAATTAAAGCATTACATAGCGCTTAATGATTGACACGTAGGTCATACAATAATTAAAGAAAACCCTATGGCTCCTGTCGGTTTCCGTACTCATCGACATGCAAGTCATGATATTCTATACAACACATGATCATCTCATACATCACATATATCACATCATGTAATTGGCCATATCACATCACAACATACCCTGCAAAAACAAGTTAGACGTCCTATAATTGTTGTTGCATGTTTTACGTGGCTGCTATAGGTATATAGCAAGAACAATTCTCACCTACGCATAAACCACAATGGTGATACACAAGTTGCTTTTCAACCTTCTCAAGGACCGCCTTAGTCGAATCTGATCAAACTAAAGTAGGAGAAACAGACATCCGCCAGCCATCTTTGTGCAACGAAGGTACACATTATTCAATGGAACCGGTCTCTCATAAGCGTACGAGTAAGGTTGGTATGCGCCGCTTCATCCCACAATACCGCTGAACTAAGAAAGACGAAGGGAGGAAGCAATCTAAGCATCAACGCGCACAAACTTTTTGTGTTCTACTCGAGATCTCATCTACACATAGACCTAGCTCATGATGCCACTACTGGGGAATGTTGCATGGGAAACAAAAAATTCCTATGCACACGCACAATCTATCCATGGTAATGAGCATCTACAAGAGGGAGAGTGGATCCACATACCCTTGTAGATCGCTAAGCGGGAAGCGTTCAGAAAAGCGGTTGGTGTAGTCGAACGTCTTCGCGATCCAAATCGCCGAGTGTCCCGCGATCTCATCACGATCCGTCCCACGATCCAATCACGATCTGTCCCATGAACTCATCACGATCCGTCCCGTGATCTCATCACGATCCGTCTCGCGATCTTGATCATGGTCCTTCCGATCTAGCGCCGAATGGACGGCACCTCTGCGTTCAGCACACGTACAGCTCGATGACGATCTCCGCCTTCTTGATCCAGCAAGAGGGAGCAGAGAGGTAGAAAATTTCTCTGGCAGCATGACAGCATTGCGGCAATGGCGGTGAAGCTATTCCGATAGGGCTTCGCATAACCACTCCAGAAAACCGATCTAGAGGAGAAACTATGGACTAGAGGAGAGGGTAGCACGTGGCTGAAAATCTAGTGCAAAAACCGTAAAACCTCTAGTATATATAAGAGGAAGAGAGGAGGAGGATTGGCCAAAGGGCCAGCCCTAGGAGGCTTCGGCCGAAGTGGATAGGAGAGGAGGAATCCTCCTCCAATCCTAGTAGGACTAGGACTCCTTCCTTTTTTTTTCCTTTTTTGCCTTTTTCCACCTTTTCTCTTTGGGCTTTTACTTCCCAGTCGCATGGGACTTTGTGGGACTTCCACCAGCCCACTAAGATTTGGTATTCATCCTCCTACATCCCATGTAGCCTCTTGGGTCGAAATACCCCTCCCGATAGTCCCCCGGTACACTACCGGCAATCCCGATACACTACTGTTGAGCCCGAAAGTTTTCCGGCGACCAAAATAGGACTTCCTATATATCAATATTTACCTCCGGACCATTCCGGAGCTCCTCGTGATGTCCGGGTTATCATCCGGGACTCCTAACAATCTTCGGTTACCACCATGCATAACTCCATACTATCGAAACATCACCAAACCTTAAGTGTGCAGACCCTACGGGTTCGAGAACTATGTAGACATGACCGAGACACCTCTATGGTCAATAAACAATAGCGGGACCTGGATGCCCATATTGGTTCCTACATAAAGTACGAATATGTTTATCGGTCGAACCTCTATGTCAAGGATTGAGTTAATCCCGTATGATGTTCCTTTTGTTCTTCGGTATGTTACTTGCCCGAGATTCGATCGTCGGTATCTCCATACCTAGTTCAACCTCGTTACTAGCAAGTATCTTTACTCGTTCCGTAATACAAGATACCATGACTAACATTTACTCACATTGCTTGCAAGGCTAGTTCTGATGTTGTATTACCGAGTGGGCCCTAAGATACCTCTCTGTCACATGGAGTGACAAATCTCAGTCTTGATCCATGCCAACCCAACAAACACCCTCGGAGATACCTGTAGAGTACCTTTATAGTCACCTAGTTACATTGTGACGTTTGATACACACAAGGCACTCCTCTAGTGTCAGTGAGTTGCATGATCTCATGGTCATAGGAACAGATATTTGACATGCAGAAAATAGTAGCAATAAACTGACACGATCATATGCTATGTTTGTAGTTTGGGTCTTGTCCATCACACCATTCTCCTAATGATGTGATCCCGTTATCAAATGACATCTCATGTCCATGGCTAGGAAACCTTAACCATCTTTGATCAACGAGCTAGTCTATTAGAGGCATACTAGGGACATGGTTTTGTCTATGTATCCACACATGCATCTAAGTCTACGATCAATAAAATTATAGCATGGATAATAAATGATTATCGTGAATAAGGAAATATGATAATAACTAATTTATTATTGCCTCTAGGGCATATTTCCAATAAAAATAGCATATTAATGCACATAAACATCCAAAACAGATAATATAATAGCATGCCATCATCAAAAATTATAGTTACGATGGAGACGTATCAGTATCCCAAGTAAAATTCCTGATGTGGAGTGCTACCTAACATATTTATCCATGCAATATTCATTATTGTGGCATGAATATTCAGATCCATAAGACTTAAAACAAAAGCTTAATATTGATATAAAAATAGTAACGTTTCAAGCATACTAGCAAAGCAATCGTATCTCTTTAAAATATAATGGCAAAAGAAAGTTATCCCTAAAATATCATATGGTCTAGCTATGCTCCATCTTCCCCACACAAATTATTTATATCATGCACAACCCCGATGAAAAGTCAAGCAATTGTTTTCACACCTTTATTTTCTAAAAAAAATCAACTCTCATGCAATACATGAGCGTGAGCCATGGATATAGCACTATAGGTGGAATAGAATATGGTGGAGGTTGTCATGGAAAGGGAGAAGATAGTCTCACATCAACTAGGCATATAAACGGGCTATGGAGATGCCCATCAATAGATATCAATGTGAGTGAGTAGGGATTGCCATGCAAAGGATGCACTAGAGCTATAAGTGTATGAAAGCTCAAAAAGAAGCTAAGTGGACATGCATCATGAAGAAAAATTCCACTAGCTATATGAAAGTGACAAAATACGAGACTATCTATCATGAAGATCATGGTACTAATTTGAAGCACAAGTGTATAAAAAGGTAGTAGCAATGTCCCTTCTCTATTTTCTCTCATTTTTTCTTTTTTTGGTGGGCATCTAAGGCCTCTTTTATTCATTTTTTTCATTTGGGCTTCACTGGCCTCTTTTTTCTGAAATGTTTGGAATCTCATCCACACTTGTGAGGAAATCATAGCTTCCATCATCCTTTCCTCACATGCTACATGCTCTATTAATGATAATAATCACACTTTTATTTACTTACAACTCAAAAGAAAATTACAACTCAATACCTATGACAAAATATGACTCTATATGCAATATGGAAGTGATGGTACAAGTCATAAAACGAAACGGTGGAAGTTGCATGGCAATATATCTCATAATGGCTATGGAAATTCCATAATAGGTAGGTATGGCGGCTGTTTTGAGGAAGGATACGTGGTGGCTTTTTTGAGGAAGGTGTTTGTTGTACCGGGGAAGTTGCACGGTACTAGAGAGGCTAGCAAAGGTGGAAGAGTGAGAGTGTGTATAATCCATGCACTCAACGTTAGTCATAAAGAACTCACATACTTATTGCAAAAGTATATTAGTCATTGAAGAAAAGTACTAAATGCATGCTCTTAGGGGAAAGGTTGGTAGGAGTTAACCATCGCGCGCTCTCGACCCTCACGCAAAGGTCGACAATCCATAAACAAGTCATGCTCTGACTTCCTTACATAACGGTTCACCATACGCGCATGCTACGGGAATCACAAACCTGTACACAAGTATTTTTACCAAATCACAATTACTTCCTAACATGTCTCTTAATATTACCATATTTATATCTCAAAACATTATGCAAGGAATCAAACTTCTCATAAATACCCAATGCACTTAATATGAAAGCTTTTATTATATCCCTCTTGGATGCCTATTATCTTAGGACTAAATTAATAACCTAGACCAATTAACATGCTGTTTTATAAACTCTTAAAATAATATAAGTGAGTTACAAGAGTTCAATTATTTCTATAAAACGCAAACACCACCGTGATCTAAAAAATATAAGTGAAGCACATAGAGCAAAATTGCCCAACTCAAAAGATATAAGTGAAGTACATAGAGCATTCTAACAAATTCACGATTTAGAGTGTATCTATAAAAAGATGTGGGCAGCAAGGATGATTGTGGCAAACTAACAAGCAAATACTCATATCACTCAAGACGCTCCAAGAAAAAACCATATCATGTGGTGAATAAAAATATAGCCTCAAGAAAATTTACCGATGGATTGAAGATGAAAGAGGGGATGCCTTCCGGGGCATACCCAAGCTTAGGCTCTTCGGCATCCTTGAATATGACTTGGGGTGCCATGGGCATCCTCAAGCTTAGGCTCTTGCCACTCCTTATTCCATAGTCTATAAAATTTTACCCAAAACTTGAAAACTTCACAACACAAAACTTAACAGAAATATCATGAGATCCATTAGTATAAGAAAATAAATCACCACTTTCCATAATGTTCTGAACTCATTATTTATTAATATTTTTGTTATACCTACTGTAATCTAACTTCTCCATGGTTCATACCACATGATACAACCCAAAGATTCATCAAAATAGGCAAACAACTCAAAGAAAACAGAATATGTCAAAAACAGAATAGTCTATAGCAATCTGAAAAGTTTGTATACTTCTGTAACTCAAACAATTCTGAAAATTACCAAAACCTGGGAAATTTATATATAAATCTTGTGTAAAACTTTCAGACTCATTGGACGCTCAGAAAAATTTAGAAAATTCCTGGACTTAGCGCAAAAGTTTCTGTTTTTCAGCAAGATCAAATCAACAACTACCATAGATCACCCCAAAGGTTTTACTTCGCTCAAACACTAATTAAAACAACAAAACACAATTACTACAGAAGTAATAATGTCGGAAGAACAGAAGAAAAAACATAACACAAAAACAAAATTGGGTTTGCTCCCAACAAGCGCTATTGTTTAACGCCCCTAGCTAGGCAAAACGTAATAGATCTAGGTATTGTCGTCTTTGGTATGCAATCCAAAAGTAGCCCTCATAATAGATTCATAAGGTAATATTATTTTATATCTAGGATAGTGTTACATGCCTTTCCTTAATGGAAATTGGAATCTAATGTTTCCTTCTTTCATGTCAATAATTGCACCAATCGTTCTGAGGAAAGGTCTACCAAGAATAATAGGACATGTAGGATTGCAATCTATATCAAGAACATCGAAATATATGGGCAAATAATTCCTATTTGAAACAATAAGAACATCATTAATCCTTACCATAGGTTTCTTAATAGTGGAATCCGCAAGATGCAAATTTAGAGAGCAATCATCAAGATCATGGTAACCTAGCACATCACATAAAGTTTTTGGAATCATGGAAACACTAGCACCGAAATCACACAAAGTGCGGCACTCATAATCTTTCATTTTAATATAATTAGTGGGTTCCCACTCATCATGAAGCTTTCTAGGGATAGAAACTTCTAACTCAAGTTTTTCTTCAAAAGATTTCATCATAGTATCAACTATATGTTTAGTAAAAGCCTTATTTTGACTATAAGCACGAGGAGAATTCATCATGGATTGCAACAAGGAAATATAATCAATCAAAGAGCAACTATCATAATTAAAGTCCTTGAAATCCAAAAGAGTGGTTTCATTGCTATTTAAAGTTTTGACCTCTTCAATCCCACTTTTATCAATCTTAGCATTAAGATGTATAGACTCTGAATCACTAGAACTCCTTTTAACTAAAGTTGAATTATCTCCAGTCCCATAATTATCAAGATTTACATTGGAAAACAAAGATTCAATAGGAATCACACAATCACTTTGAGATCTTCATCATTATTGAAAGATTTTGGCTTGGCGGCCATCTTATTGACTAAGGTAGCTTGTTTATCGGAAATTTGGCCTACTAAATCCTCAAGATGAGCAAATTGAGATTTCAATCCATAAAACTCTTTAGACATATCATCAAGTTCCTTGTTCATGTATTCAAGCATACCCTTTTGTTCTTTAAGCTCATTTCTAAAGAAGTTATTATGGTCAAATTGGAGTGACATGAATCTTTTAGCATTATCCTCAATATGTTCCAACTTCCTAAGATAAGGATTAAAGTCATTGGATGGAGCCATAAAGACGAACAAACGATCTAGAACACGAGAAAATAAAAGACAAATGAAAGAAAGGCGAATAAAAAGGCAAATCTTTTTGGTATTTTCTAAAAATCGTTTTAGAAGTGGGGGCGAGGAAAACAAGAGGCAAATGGAAAATAATGTAAATGCAAGAGATGACTTTGTGATGGGTACTTGGTAAGATTGATGTGTATCCTCCCCCGCAACATCACCAGAAATTGGCAAGTGGACAGGAGAGATCTTGTCTTGACTTGCTATGTTTCCTCCTCGGCAACGGCGCCAGAAATCCTTCTTGCTACCTCTTGAGCGTGTGTTGGTTTTCCCTTGAAGAGGAAAGGGTGAAGCAGCGAAGTAGATAAGTATTTCCCACAATTGTTGAGAACTAAGGTATCAATCTAGTGGGAGGAACAAGCAAGTCACCAATGGTTGCACCTACACAAACAATCAAACTCTTGCACCCAACGCTATAAAGGGGTTGTCAATCCCTTCACAAATATTTGCAAGGATTAGATCTGATAGATATATATGTAAACAAGAATGGAAAGTAAAAGGTAAATAAATTGCAGCAAAGTATTTTTGGTATTTTTGGTTTATAGATCTGAAAGTATATTATGGAAAATAGACCCAGGGCCATAGGTTTCACTAGAGGCTTCTCTCTTGAAGGCAAATATCATGGTGGGTAAACATATTACTGTCAAGGAATTGATAGAAAAGTGAATAATCATGTAGCTATCCAAGGCAATGACCATGCATATAGGCATCACGTCTGTGTCAAGTAGACTAAAACGATTCTACATCTACTACTACTACTCCACACATCGACCGACTCATGCCTGCATCTAGAGTACTAAGTTCATGAAGAACATAGTAACGCATTAAGAAAGATGACATGATGTAGAGGGATAAACTAAAGCAATATGATGAAAACCCCATCTTGTTACCCTTGATGGCAACAATACAATATGTGCCTCGCTACCCCTACTGTGTCAATGGGTGAGGACACCGCAAGATTGAACCCAAAACCAAGCACTTCTCCCATTGCAAGAATTACCAATCTAGTTGGCCAAACCAAACCAATAACTCGAAGAGACTTGCAAGGATATGAAATCATGCAAATAAGAATTCAAAGGATATTCAAATAAGATTCATGGATAATCTCAAGATAAAATCACAATTCATCGGATCTTGACAAACACACCACAAAAGAGGATTACATCGGACAGATCTCCATGAAGATCGTGAAGAACATGGTATTGAAGATCAATGAGAGAGAAGAATCCATCTAGCTACTAGCTATGGACCCATAGGTCTGTGGTGGAGTAATTAAATCACATTTTCTCCCTTGGTGGTTTTGGTAATTAATAACAACATATAAGTCATTGAACTAATATCTTTGCCAAGTATATTTCAAGGAATGTTCAATGATGGGAATGGCTAAAGGATTGTGGAATTACCCCAAGATTCAAGGAAATAGGTTGGCCAAGCTTCAAGAAAGAGGACTCTACATTTTACATTTGCGAGAAATCACTTTGAGTCTATAGGAAAGCCAATACTATTAAAAGGGGGTAAAGTTTTGATGGTGAACAACATGCTCATACGTGCACAAGTGACAGTCACCAAAACATCCACATACTCTCCCACCAAAGTCTGTCCTAAGCCAAACATGCAAAGCGGTGCAACCAACAATCCTATCCTGGTGCCACTGAGTTCCAAACCCTAGACACACTCAGCCAAACCCTAACACTTTGGTGCAGACGACACTGCACTCGGTGCCACCGAGTTGGGTTGCCAACTTTCTGTTACGCAAGTTCTCATTTTCAGTCCGGCCGAGAATGGTGAATCGGCGTCACCAATATTGGTAAATCTGACCATTGGTCACCTTGTCGGTGCAACCGAGAATTGTATATCGGTCCCTCCGAGATTCAAAAGTTGCCACTTTTAGTCACTTCGGTACCACTGAGATTTACACATCGGGGTCACCGAGTCTGACTTATTGTGTGTGACTGTTGGATTTTTGGGGATGCCTATGTATACCCCTTCACCACCACCCACTCAAAAGAGAATCACTCAGAACTATTCCATACCTATCCTACTCACTTTTCTGAGAGAGAACCACCTACCCTTATGTTGAGGTCAAGATCTTCCACTCCAACCATATGGATCTTGATTTCTAGCCTCCCCAAGTTGCTTTCCACCAATCCCATCTCTTCTACCAAGACAAATCTGTGAGAGAGAGATTGTGTGTTGAGGAGTCTATCATCTTGAAGCACAAGAGCAAGGAGTTCATCATCATTACTGAGCCTATTACCTTTTCGAGGGTGGTGCCTCCTAGATTGGTTAGGTGTCGCTTGGGAGCCTCCTACTTCGTGTTGTGGAGTGAACCAAGAAGTTTGTAAGGGCAAGGAGATCGCCTACTTCGTGAAGATCTACCCATAGTGAGGCTAGTCCTACGTGGACGGAAGCCGCATGGAATAGTCAAGGTTGCTTCTTCGTGGAACCCTCCGTGGGTAGAGCCCTCCGTGGACTTTCGCGATCGTTACCCTCTGTGGGTTGAAGACTCCATGAAAGTGGACGTATGATAGCACCACCTATCGGAACCACAGGAAAAATCATCGTGTCATCACTTGTGTTTCCATTCCTAACCCTCTCTTTACTTACATGTGCAATGTCTTTACTTTCCGCTGCTACACTCTTAGACATGCATGTGTAGGGTGTTACTTGATATGCTATGAATGCAAAAACTTGCCAAGAATTAAAATTGGGAAAAAGGCAAAACTTTTATTTGGTCAAGTAGTCTAATCACCCCACCCCCCTCTCTAGACCTACTTTCGATCCTACAACTACTCACGCATCATCGGAGGGGCAATGAAGTAGATGTAGATGCCCTCCATGATCGAAACCCCCTCTGGCAGATTACCGGAAAAGGATCCAAGATTGGATCTCTAGGGAACGGAGGCTTCCGGCAGCAGAAAAGTATTTGTGTGGCTCCCTCTGGTGTTGGGGAAATATTTGGGAATTTATAGGCCAAGAATTAGGGTTAGAAGACCTGCCGGGAGGTGACAAGCCTGCTAGGCGCAGCCATGGGGCCCGCGCCTAGCAGGCTTGTAGATCCCTAGCATCTCCCCTGTCGTGCACTCCAAGCTTGATCAATTTGTTTCCTTCCAAAAATATTCCTTCCCAAGGTTTTATTCCGTTTGGACTCCGTTTAATATTCCATATCTGCAAAAGTCAAAAACAAGGAAAAAAATAGAAACCAGCAGTAGGCTATAGATTAATAGGTTTGTCCCAAAAATAATATAAAATAGCATATTAATGCATATAAAACATCCAAAATAGATAATATAATAGCATGCCATCATGTAAAATTATAGATACATTGGAGACGTATCATGTGGTATTGGTCACACTCATCTACGAGGAAGTTGGTAAGCCCAGCATTTGCCAGGAATTGGGCAAATTCTTGATGGAACCCGGCTTCCTCCATAAAGGGAGTATGTGGCCATTCACACGGCCGCACTTCTGCCTTCCTCGGAGTGTTGAGGTCACTATGAGACAATTACCCAATGACTAATCTAGCATTCTTATTGGAGGAGTACTTCGTGAAGAAATTCATCTTATTTCTACAAATAAAATTCTGAAAAAATTTAA
Source organism: Hordeum marinum (assembly GCA_022496015.1). Taxonomy (NCBI): domain Eukaryota; kingdom Viridiplantae; phylum Streptophyta; class Magnoliopsida; order Poales; family Poaceae; genus Hordeum; species Hordeum marinum. The sequence continues at coordinate 461,470,268 of CM039675.1, read as the reverse complement.
TCCAGAATTTTTTCCAACTAAACTTAATAAGATTGATAGCAACTACTCATAAGGGTGCCTGGAGACCATATGAAGCATTCAAGCTACTTAGAACTCTAAGAATTCAACATGCAAGCTCATCTACAGTAGCACCAAGAGTAGCTAACTATTCTGTAAACCACTAAATCAAAAACTAATTGGAGCAATGGGGGAGTTACATACCAAGAAGCAATCCACTAAACAGTTTCGGAAATCGATCTTCGAGCAAAGAGATCGAAATCCATGGGTTCTTGAGCAAGAACACGAGGGAGAGAGCAATGGTGATTTTTTTCTGGAGGTAAGAAATGACATGGGCTAAGGGAATAAGTGAGGGGACCCACATGGGGCCCACCACCCACCAGGCCATGCCAGGGGTGGCTGGCGCACCCTGGTGTCTTGTGGGCACGAGGTGCACCCCCTCTATTTTTATTTGTACCGAAAATTTAGAAATATTCAGAAAAAGATTGTATTAAATTTTCAGGACATTCTGAGAAAATTTATTGTTGGGTTATTTTTTATTGCACGGAAAATTCAGAAAACACGATAAACATGAAATTTTATTTTATTTGACTAAGAAAAATAGAAAACAAATAGTGGATACAGAGAGTCATGTCTACTAAATTCATCAACTTCATACTTATCAAAAATGATTCATCAATAAGGTTGATCAAGTCTTATTAACAACCACTTTCAATTAGCATGAAACAAAAGAACTTTCATAAAACACTAAGTTACCTCGATGGGGACTAGGGATGGCAATGGGTCCCCATACCCATCAAACCCATGGGGATTTCTACTATTACAGGGTGGGGATGGGCAAAAAACTTCCCCATGGGGATATTTACCGAACCAATTTATTCCCCATAGGGTACAACGGGGATGGGGATGAGATCCTATTCCCCAGATCCAATACCCATCAGGGGCCCACTTTTTAACTATGACATTGTGGTCAAGCCTCAAATATTTACAAAAAAAAACTTGCAAAAACAAAAAAAATATGAGGAAAACCTTAAACTTACCTCACATCCTCACCTCAACCACCACCATGACCAAGAAGTTAGTATGACCAAGATCGGTATTAGTAGAACAAGGACAAAACCATGTATATATCTTGATTAAATTCTGTCATATTATGTATATGATCATTTCTTAATGGGGATGGGAACCCTAATGGGGCCTCGTTCCCTCATGGGGCATGGGTATGGGGAAATTTCATCCCCAGTCATGTAAACTGGGATGGGGATCGGGGTATGGGGAATAGATGGGGATGGGCATGTTCTAGGTATCCCCATAGGGGATTGTCCCCATTGCCATCCCTAATGAGGACATGCATATACCCAATCATAATTATATCATATTTCTTTTTGGCAGTAGGTAGAGGTAGTTGAAAACTTCCAATACCAAGTGTTGGAGAATTTTCAATAACATTTATACCATTCACTTGGAATTGCTTCTTTGGAAAGTGCATCGTATGCTCATTACCATTGATATGAAAAGTGACTTTGCTTTATTGCAATCAATAACAGCCCCTGCAGTATTCAAAAAGGGTCTACCAAGGATAATCCTTAAAATAATTATTAGCAAGCATGGTGGAGATTTCAACTTCGGGTATCTTTCGTTTATTAGTGATGATGTCTTTCATGTATTTAGCATAAGGATACATCTTTAAGATATCAGTTAAGCGGGTATGCAAAAAAGACTGGTCTAATCATTTCAGCAAAGCGTTCAAATTCTTCATCATCGTTTTTCTTAGATGGTTAGGTGGAAAAGGCTTGGGTTTCTGAACCCATGGTTCCCTTTCTTTACCATGTTTTCTAGCCACAAAGTCTTTTTTAACATATCATTTATTTTTAGGCTATGGGTTATCAAGATCAATAGCAGGTTCTGTTTCTACCTCATTATCTATTTATTTATCACTACTAGCTTGGTTATCCTCATGAACATCACTATAAGTATCATAAGATTGAGTTTCAGCATCATAAATAGAAACAACATTATTATCACGAGGATTTCCTATCTCACGTTCACTAGAAGCATGCAAAGTCCTGTCATTTTTATTTTTATTTTTATTTTTCTTTTTCTTTTTCTTCTTAGCAGGACTAGGTGTCTCAGCATTAATTCCTTCAGAGTCTTGCTCAATTATTTTAGGATGACCTTCAGGATAAAGAGGTTCTTGGGTCATTCTACCTCCTCTAGTCACTACTCTAATAGCATGACCATTCATATTATTATTCATTTCATCAAGCAATTCTTTTTGAGATTTAGCAACTTGTTATAACTGAGTTTGAACCATAGAGGCATGTTTTCCTACACCTCTAACATCCTTATTGATTCTAAATAACAAGTCACTCAAGAGAGCAATCATATCAGAATTGTATTTCAGTTGTTTGAGAACATTTGCATTGGAGTGATCTTGTTTCCTAATGTAGTTATCAGACTCATATAAGCACTGACTAGGATGTTTATTGTAAGGGATATCACCTTCATCAAACTTTAATAAAGAATTTACCTCCTATGGAGATGGTGGTGTGTTAAGTCCATGTATTTCCTCAAAGGTGGTAAATTCTTAACATCCTCAGCCTTAATACCTTTTTCCTTCATACATTTCTTTGCCTCTTGCATATCTTTAGGACTGAGAAATAAGATACCCCTCTTCTTCGGAGTGGGTTCAGGTGGTGGTTCAGGGAGATTCCAATCGTCATAATTATTCAATATATTGTTCAATAATTCTTGAGCTTGTTAAACAGTCCGTTCCCTGACAACACAACCAACACAACTATCTAGGTAGTCCCTAAAAGCATCAGTTAGTCCATCATAGAAGATATCAAGTATTTCATTTTTCTTAAGTGGATGATCAGGCAAAGCATTAAGCAATTGGAGAAGCCTCCCCCAAGCTTGCAGCAGACTCTCTTCTTCAATTTGAACAAAGTTAAATATTTCCTATAAGGCAGCTTGTTTCTTATGAACAGGAAAATACTTTTCAGAGAAGTAGTAAATCATATCCTGGGGACTATGCACACAACCAGGAGTAAGAGTATTGTACCATATCTTAGCATCACCCTTTAATGAGAATGAAAATAATATAAGAATATAATAGTAGTGTGTCTTCTCATCATGAGAAAATAGGGTTGCTATATCATTCAGCTTAGTAAGATGCGCTACCACAGTTTCAGTTGCATAGCCAAAAAAAGGATCAAATTCAACCAAAGTAATTAACTCTAGGTCGAAAGAGAATTCATAATCCTTATCGGTAACAAAGATAGCTGAAGTAGCAAACTTAGGATCACATTTCATTTTAGCATCAAAGTCTTTTCTTTATACTTGCATGGTAGTTTCTTAAGATCATTTCTATCCTTACAAGCAAGAATCTCTCGAGCTATTTCTCCATCCAAAGAATAACCATTAGGTATCTTAGCCATTTAAAATCTAGGAGAGCTAGGCCTAATAGGTGCTTCATAATTATCAGCTTCAAAGATCTCATCAGTTTCATTAGTTTCATCAGTTTCAATTATTTCATTCTCTCTAGCTCTAGCAATTTGTTCATCAAGAAAATTCACCTAGTGGCACATTATCATCAAGCTTGGTACTAGCATCATCACAAGCATCATTCATATCAGAAGTAGCATCATCAATATCATGTTTAATAGCATGTGGTGGTGTTGCAAACTTACTCATAACAGAAGGTGAATCAAGTGCGGAACTGGATGGCAGTTCCTTACCTCCCCTCATTGTAGAGGGGGAAAATCTTAGTTTTAGTATCCTTTAGATTATTCATAGTGATCAATTGATATAAATCCAAAGTAACTCAACAAATATAGCTATGCTCCCCAGCAACAGCGCAAGAAAAAGGTCTTGATAACCCTCAAGTATAGGGGATCGCAACAGTTTTCGAGGGTAGAGTATTCAACCCAAATTTATAGATTCGGCACAAGGGGAGAAAAAGAATATTTGAGAGTATTAGCATTTCAGTTGTCCATTCAACCACACCTCGAGATAAATATCTGCAGCAAAATGATCAGTAGGACAGTAATATGATAGTTTGATAGCAGTAGTAACAGTAACAGTAGAGGTAACAATAGGTGTAGTGATTTTGTAGCAAGTGCAACAGTAACAGAAGTAGTAGTAACTTATCAATAACAATAAATGGAAAACTTGTACATACTGGATCGGTGTATTCGTTCGATGATATTCATCATATAATAGTCATAACCTAGGGCGACACAAAACTAGCTCCAGTTCATCAATGTAATGTAGGCATGTATTCCGTAAATAGTCATACGTGCTTATGGAAAATAACTTGCAAGACATCTTTTGTCCCAACCTCCCGTCGCAGCGGGGTCCATAAGGAAACTAAGGGATATTAAGGCCCAATTTTAATAGTGAATCAGAACAAAGCATTAACACACAGTGAATACAAGAACTCCTCAAACTATGGTCATCACCGTGAAGTATCCCAAATAATTTATGGTTGACGGATCATAACACATAATAGGTGCATATGACTAGGCAAGATTGGATCAAGAACAAAGTTATAATGATGAAAACATAAATCGTTCATATCTGAAATCATGGCACTCGGGCCCTAGTGACAAGCATTAAGCATGGCAAAGTCATAGCAGCATCAATCTTAGAACATAGTGGATACTAGGGATCAAGCCCTAACAAAACTAACTCAATTACATGATGAATCTCATCCAAATCCTCACTGACCATCAAGCCTACGAAGGAATCACTCACTCCCGGTGGGAGCATCATGGAATTGGTGATGAAGGAGGGTTGATGATGACGAAGACCGAAGATTCCCCTCTCTAGAGCCCCAAACGGACTCCAGATCTGGCCTCCCGAGGAAAAACAGGAGGGGTGGCGACGGCTCCGTATCGTGAAACATGATGAAACTTTATCTAGAAAAATAGGATTTTATAGAGCTGGAATTAGGGCCAGGGGCCCACGAGGTGAGAACCACCCACCAAGCTGCACTAGGGGTGCTAGCACGCCCTGGTGGGTGGTGGCCACCCTGGCCCCCTCTGTGGTGGCTTCTAGCTCCAATATTCCTCAAATATTCTGAAATAATTCTCCAAAAAGTTTCATTCCATTCCAAGAACTTTTATTTCTACACAAAAACAACACCATGGTAGTTCTGTTGAAAACAGCGTCAGTCCGGGTTAGTTTCATTCAAATCATTGAAAATTAGAGTCCAAAACAAGAACAAAAGCATTAGGAAAAGTAGATACGATGGAGACACATCAGTGTCGTCTTAGGACCTTCCTACAGTAGTGTTACTATGACTTTGATATACTTAATGCTTGTCACTAGGGCCCGAGTGCCAGGATTTCATATTTGAACACTTATGCTTTCATGAATATATTTGAGATGCTGATCTTACATGCAAGTTGTATGCACTTGTTATCGTTTTGAACCTTAGACCCCCAAGTTAACCATAAAGTGGGATTCGATAGGGATGACTTAAACTTGTGGATTTCATGTATTCACTATGTGTTCTTTGTTCCAGTTCTCTATTAAAAGGTGCACCCAAAATTACCCTTAGTTTTCATTTTAACCCCACTGCCCAGGAGGGCAGGAAAAAAGATGTTACACAAGTTCTTAGCGCAAGCACATATGACGATATACGGAAGATATGCCTATATATGATTGATGAATTGGAGATATTGTGTGTCTCTCTAGGTTGTGAGTGTTACATATTTTATCCCATCCAAATATCCATCGCTACCCCATGCCTACACCTTAATACTATTATCTTTTCTCGAGTTACTACTACTCTACTTGTTAACACTTTGTTGCTACTACTACCACTACTACTACTTTTACATTGCTATCACTACTATCATATTACCATGCTACTAATAAATTGCTGCAAGGAAGTGATTCTTGGGTGTGGTTTATATGTCCATTTTCCATCATGATCTCCTACTGTTATTTACAAAAAATTTATCATTATGATGCTATTCTTATGCCTTTTCTCTATTAATTTGTAAGATTTAACTGAAGATGGGAATTATCGGCAACTAGAATTTTGGACCTAAAAGAGCTACAACATAGATAGCTATTCAGAGCTCCAACTGACCTGAAAATTTCCAGATAAAAAATATAGGAACGAAGAAACTCTATGAAAGATCAACCATGGTCCCACATGGGCAGGGGGCTAGACCTACACTCTTATGGAGCCCACGGGGTCCTTAGTGCCTGCCTTCTGTTGTATGTGGCCATTTTTCCTAGAAAAACAATAAGGAGACTTTCGGGATGAAGCGATGTTGTCTTGAGGCATAACCTGGGCAGGAGCACTTTTGCTCTTCGATGGAGCGATTCCGCCGAGGATACTTTCATTCGGGAGGGGGAAATCGAAGCCTTCGTCATCACCAATGTTCCTCTCATCATGGGAGGGCGCATCTCCATCAACATCTTCACCAACACAATCTCATCTCAAAGCCTAGTTCGTCTATTGTATTCAATCCTTGTCTCAAAACCTCAGATTAATACATGTGGGTTGCTAGTAGTGGTGATTACATCTTGTAGTTGATGCTAGGTTGTTTAGTTGGTGTAAGATCATACATTCAAATTGTTAATCATATATTTCTCTCCTCTGCTCGTGAACATGAATATGATTTGTGAGTAGTTCTGTTTGTTCTTGAGGACATGGTAGAACTCTTGTTATAAATTATCATGTGAAGTTGGTATTCATCCAATATTTTCATGACATCTATGATGTGATTCCTCTAGTGGTGTCAAGTGAATGTCGTACATGACACTTCACCGTATTTGGTCCTAGGGGAATTCAATGTGGAGTAGTAAGTAGAAGATGGGTTGCGAGAGTGACCGAAACTTAAACCCTAGTTTATGCGCTATTCCGGATCCATATGTTTCATGTTATGGTTAGATTTATCTTAATTCTTCTTTCGTAGTTGCGAATGCTTGTGAAAGCGGGTAATCATAAGAAGGTTGTTTGTTCAAGTAAGAATAACACCTTAGCACTGGTCCACCCAGATAAATTTTATCAAAGTAGTGAACGTGAATCAATTAAAACAGGATGATCATAAGTAAACAAAATCGCCATGTCTCCTTGAGAACGATGTGCTCATTATAAGAATTACTCTTGGCATGTCCTTGGCAATATAAGGATTCTGCTAACCTATTGCACCTTGTTACTTTGGTTACTAGTTAATTGCTACAAATTATCCTACTATCAAACTATCTGTTACTACACTTTTGTAGCACTTGCAGACAATACCTTAGTGAAACCGATTATCAACTCCTTCTGCTCCTCTTTGGATTCAACACTCTTACTTATTGAAAGGACTACAACTGATTCCTTATACAATAGGTTCATTGAGACTCTTTTCTCGCGCCGTTGCTGAGGAATGAAGCGCCTTTGGTAAGAGGAATTTGTACGGAAACATTTTTTACGTGCTGAAATTTATATCCATTTGTTACTGTGGACAACAATCCTTTGATGGGGCCTGTTCGTGGTATATTCACCTCGGTCGGAAGAATTAAGAGACGATCCTCAACCTACTGAAACTATTGAAAATATTTATTATGAAATTCCTTCGGGTATTATGGAAAATTTGCTTGCTAATCCTTAAGCATGAGATGGAATAATACATCCTAATATGCACTTGGTCTATATAGATGAACTTTGTGGATTGCTTAAGCTTGCAGGTCTATCCGAAGATGGAGTTAAGAAGAAGGTATTCCCTTTATATTTGGGGTGAATAGCATTAACATGATATAGGCTATTGGATGACTCTGGAACATGGGACTGGAATCGATTAAAACTGGAATTTCATCAGAAGTTTTATCCTATGCACCTGCTTCATCGGGATCGGAATTATATATACAATTTTTGGCCTCGTGAAGGATAAATCATTGCTCAAGCTTGGGGGAGGCTTAAATATATGATGTAGACATACCCCAATCATGAGCTTTCATGAGTATTAATTCTTCAAAACGTTTATGCTTGGCTTTCTGATGATAATAAGTCAATACTAGATTCTTCTTCTGCTGATTCCTTCATGAAGAAAAGTATTGAATTCAAATGGGATTTTGTTGAAAGGATTAAGCACAACTCTCAAGATTGGGAAGTAGAGAAAGTTAACGAGTCAGGTTTGAATCTTGAGTTCGATTGTGTTAAGTCTTTTATAGAAACTGATGTTTTTCATAAGCTTAGTGCAAAATATGGACTTGAATAATATAGTAGCCACTTTATGTGAATCTTTTGCTACTCGTGTTGAACTCCCTAAATAAAAGTGGTTTAAATTACATCCTTGCATTGAAAATGATCATGAAGAGACACCTATTAAATCGAAACAACTATTTACTCTACTAATCCTATTATCCCTTCTACTTATATTAAATAAAACATTTTTGTATTAGGATTAAGGAACATGCTAAGGCTACAATTATGGTTGTTAAGAGTAATATTATAACACCTAAACCCTATGAGCAAATAAAGGTAGATACTCCTATTGCAATAGTTAAAGATCTCTTGGTTGATAATGTTGATGGGCATGCTATTTATTTCTACAAATAAGCCACCAGAATTTCTAAATAGATTAATAATAAGCAAGATAACTTGATAAAAGTAAACCTGTTGTTGGCATGTCTGTTGTTTTAGTTAAGATACGAGAACATTGCTATCATGGTTTATGTGATATGGGTGCCAATATTAGTGTTATTCCTTTGTCTTTATATGAATAAGTCATGAATGACATTGCGCATGTTGTGATAGAAGATATTGATGTTACTATTGAGCTTGTAAACAGAGATACTATTTCACCGCTTGGGACTGTCAGAGATGTTGCAGTATTGTGTGGCAAGATCAAATACCCTACTAATTTCCTAGTACTTGGATCGCCGCAAGACGACTTTTGTACCATTGTATTTGGTAGACCTTTCTTGAATATTGTTAATGCTAAAATTGATTGTGTTGAAGAAAAGGTCAAGGTCAATTTTGGTGATGTATCTCATGAGTTTAATATTCTATAAATTTAATAGACAACCACATGATTTTGAACCATCTAGTAAACATGGTATTATTGGTGTGTCTTCTATTGCTATACCTCCTACGGATCCATTGGAACAATATTTACTAGACCATGAAAATCACATGCATATTCATGTCAACTATGCTAATTTATTCTTGTAGACTATGTTGGGCCTCCAAGCGCAGAGTTTTGTAGGACGGTAGCAATTTTCCCTTAAGTGGATGACCTAAGGTTTATCAATCCGTGGGAGGTCTAGGATGAAGATGGTCTCTCTCAAACAACCCTTCAATCAAATAAAAGAAATCTCTTGTGTCCCCGGCACACCCAGTACAATGGCAAATTGTATAGGTGCACTAGTTCAGCAAAGAGATCATGATAAAAGTGTAATATCAATATGGATGATAGAAATAGGTTTTTGTAATATGAAAATATAAAAACAGCAAGGTAATAAATAGTAAACAACAAGCAAAAAGGTATATTAATGCTTTGAAACAAGGCCTAGGGTTCATACTTTCGCTAGTACAATCTCCCAACAATGCTAACATAGTTGAATCATATGATCATCCCTCAACGTGCAACAAAGAATCACTCCAAAGTTCCTATCTAGCGGAGAACAAATAGATGATATTGGTGTAGATAGTAGAACCACCTCAAAGTTATTCTTGCTGATCAATCTTTTGAGCTATTCCTATAAGTGTCACAAACAGCCCTAGAGTTTGCAGTAAAATAACATCAATAATACATATCAATCCACCCTAATGTAACCTAGATACTCCAATGTCACCTAACGTATCCATGGGTAAATTATGCGACATGCATCAAACAATTTCAGATATATCATATTCAATCCAACACAAAGAACTTCAAGGACCACCCCAAGATTTCTATCGGAGAACATGGTATGAAAATGTGCAATCAACCCCTACGCATAGATCACTAGGTCACTAGAATACGCAAGTTGATGCCGTAACATATATCAAGTGAATCAATAGAATACCCCAATGTCACTACGGGTATCCCATGCAAGACGTACATCAAGCATTCTCAAACCATAATATTCAATCCAACATAACGAGATCTCAAAGGGAAAGATTTAATTCATCACAACAAGATAGAGAGGGAAGAACACCATATGACCCAACTATATTAACAAAGCCCGTGATACACCAAGATTGTGTCATCTCAAGAACACGAGAGAGAGAGAGAGAGAGAATGAACGCATAGCTACTGGTACAAACCGTCAGTCCCAGGGTGGACTACTCCCACTTGTCATGGCCTCCGCCAGAATGATGAAGATGGCCACCGGAGATGATTTACCCTCTCTAGCAGGGTATTGGAACACCTCCAGATTGGATTTTCTTCAATACTAAGAGTTGTGGCAACAGAACTAGGAGTCTTTGTTTATTTCTGGGTTTTTGGGATTTATAGGATTTTCAGGGTTGGAATCACGCGCAACGGAGCCACGTGGGCTCCACAAGCCATCACCGCCCCCTGGAGGCGCGCCCTATTGTCTTGTGGCCCAAGGGTTTCCCCCTCCGGTGGTCCTTCGCTCCAATGTTGCTTATTTCCTCCAAAAAAAACAAAAAGGTTTCGGGCGATTCCAAGAACTTTCATTTTCTCCACAAAAAACAACACCACAGTAATTCTACTAAAAACAATGTCAGTCCGGGTTAGTTCTAAATAAATCATATAAATTGCGACAAAACCATATAGAAGTATTGTAAACATAGGTGAATATGGCATGAATACTCCATAAATTATGGATATGTTGGAGACGTATCAAATATGCATGAAAGAATTGAAATTGACGATATATTCTTTAGACAAGTACCTATCCTTATGCATAACTTGATTGTTGTAACTTTGGGAGATCCTCTCCCGCCTAAGAGTGATCTGGTGTTTGAACTAAAGAAATTACACAACACTTTGAAATATGCTTATCTTGATGAAAAGAAAACATATTTTGTTATTATCAATGCTAACCTTCCAGTGCACAGAGAAAATAGATTATTGAAAACTTTAAGGAACCACTACGCTGCAACTGGATATACTCTTGATGATCTTAAGGGAATTAGTCCTACTCTCTGTCAACACACGATTAATATGGAGCCTGATGCTAAACCTATTGTTAACCATCAACTCCACTTGAATTCGAAAATGAAGGATGTCTTTAGAACAGAAACATTAAAGCTTCTGAAGGCAGGTATAATCTATCCCATAGTTGATACTAGATGGGTAAGACTGCTTCATTGTGTCCCTAATAAAGGAGGTATTATTGTAGTACCTAATGATAAAAATGATCTTATCCCACAAAGAATTGTATCTGGCTATAGGATGGTGATTGACTTTAGGAAACTAAATAAAGCCACTAGGAAAGACCACTACCCTTTACCTTTTGTTGATCAAATATTAGAAATATTACCTAAGCATACACACTTTTGTTTCCTTGATGGTTATTCCGGTTTGTCTCAAATACCTATGGCACAAGAAGATCAAGATAAAACTACTTTTACTTGTCCTTTTGGAACTTATGCTTATATATGTATGCCTTTCGGTTTATATAATGCACCTTCTACTTTTCAAAGATGTATGACTGCTATATTCTCAGATTTCTGTGAAAAGATTGTTGAGGTTTTCATGGATGATTTTTCCGTTTACAGAACATCTCTTGATGATTGCTTTAGCAATCTTGACAAACTTTTGCAAAGGTGTGAAGATACAAATCTCATCTTTAATTGGGAGATGTTCCACTTAATGGTGAATGAAGGTATATTCCTTGGTCATAAAATTTCTAAAAGAGGCATAGAGGTAGATAAAGCTAAAGTTGACACAATTGAGAAAATGTCATGCCCTAAAGATATAAAAGGTATAAGAAGCTTCCTTGGACATGCTGGTTTCTATAGAAGATTTATTAAAGATTTGTCTAGAATTTATAAGCCTCTTACAAATATTCTGAAAAATATGTTCCTTTTGTTTTTTATGATGATTGTGTAGAAGCCTTTGAAATACTTAAGGAAGCTTCAGTGCACATATTGTTCAACCACCTTATTGGAGCCTACCCTTTGAAATAATGTGTGATGCTAGTGACTATGTTGTTGGTGCCATTCTAGGTCAAAGAACGGATTTTTTTTGAATGTTATTCATTACGCTAGTAAGACATTGGACACATCTCAAACAAATTATGTTACTACTATGAAAGATTTTTTTAGTAGTTGTGATGGCATGTGATAAGTTCAGACCTTATATTATTGATTCTAAGTTACTATTCACACTAACCATACTGCTATCAAATATTTTATGAATAAGAAAGATGCTATGCCTAGGGTAATTAGGTGGGTTCTTTTACTACAAGAGTTTGATTTGCATATTGTCGATAGGAAGGGAGCTGAAAACCTGGTTGCAGATAATTTTTCTTGGATGGAAAATATTCTTGATGACCCACTACCGGTCAATTATAGTTTTCCTCATGAGCAATTAGCTGTTTTAAATGCTTCTACTTCCCGTGATAACCATTGGCATTGAGATTATGCTAAATTCATTATTCCTAAATATATATCAGCTAGTTATACTTATCAACGGAAGAAAAAGTTCTTCTTTGATTTAAGACATTACTTTCTGGATGAACCACATCTATATAAAGAAGGAGTAGATGGTATTATTAGACATTGTGTACCTGATCATGAACATGAAATAATCATAAAGAAGTGGCAGTCTGATGCATAGGGAGGATACCATGCTAGAGACAGAACTGCTCATAAGGTATTACAATCTTGTTTTTATTGGCCTACTCTCTTCAAAGATCCGTCATATCTTCTTTTTATTGATCCGGTATTGGAACAAGAAAAGGTATCCCGCACATATTTCCCTAGAGGTGACCATGGGTATGGAACCCATGAGAGGAAGACTTCCTTGAAGCAATGGTCACTTGCAAGTTTATGTTAAAGTCGCAATCCAGCTTTTCACCGGATAAGCAAGCAAATTGTGACTCGCCGCTTCTAATAAAAAGAAGGTACGGGGACGAGGTATTAATGCTTACAACCATGTATTGGTGCTGGGATAAAAAATGAAATTAGTTTGTGCTCGGGAAGTCACCCATCAAGAGGTGCTTGCTTCGTATCGGAGTGGTGGATGTGTCCAAATAACATCTTGACCGGCTCGAGTCGTGCATCAAGAATTAGTTGTCCTACCGCAGGTGGTATTCGTTCATGTGGTTTCCTCAATAATTAAGATAATAATTTCAGACAAAGCATTGAGTGTTTAATGACTACACCTCATGAATTCCCAAGGTTATGATCCATGTTACCCCTGTAAACCTTACTCTCACAAGTGTTCGGTATAACGCTTCACGGTCCCGTTGCTCCTAGCCTCACTAATGCTCGATCTCCATGATTTTGGGTACCTGCAGTGATGAAGATTGCGGACAAGACAAGAGACACTTCACAAAAAAATCACACATACAAGACGTTATGTCAAAGGCCCCCATTGCTCCCTTCACCAAATACCTGGGGTTGCAAGGCTCATGCCTCACCCCATACCTTACCGAACTACTCACACATGGAGAGAAAACCGCGAGAAGAAATCATTGAATAACACATCTCGGGATTGATTGATTGCAATATGTCTTACAATAGATGCCTTGTGTGATGCACGATTACAATGAACTACATGAGAGAGCACTATGGTGGTGGATATGGCTATGGAGATGAAAATGGTGGTGGATAGGGTTTGTGGATGGAGATGATCATGAAGAGGTTATGGTTGTGCTCGACACAGTTGAGCTGACATTTCGACGGGATCCCCTTTATAACAGTAGTTCAAGTGGACGACCTGCCTCAGTTTCCATGCCAAATGGCCGCTCAAACGGGCGCATGCGATCGTATGCAACGTCGTATTTCAATCAGTGGCCTTCCAGCACCACCTGGTTACTTATTTCTTCTCCATTATCCTTCCTTTCCTTTCTCACACGAGATTTATTCCCTTTTTATCCCATTTCCCGTGGAAAAATATTAAACATGGGATTTGTGCAATCCTTTGCATTCATTAGTCATTGGCAATATCAGAGCGAACGTCCCTCCTTTAGTGAAATATCTCGGTCTAAACATGGTTGAAATGAGTGTAAAAATATCACTCATCAACTCCCCCAAGCTTTAACTTGATCGTCCTCGGTCAACATAGAGATAAATCTAAAGCATAAGGAACTTAGTTATTTAAACCAAAATAATTAGAAGGTTATAGTTTACTTACGATCATTATGCCTAGATAGCCCTCTGCTTCTTGACCGGAAGACTTGTCATAGATATAGCAGTGGCATGGTTTTAGTGCAAGTGTGAGTGAAGCAAAGATAATCAATACACCATTTCTGGTCTACTAGATGAAACAACTTTGCAACAGTTCATTTCATTTAATCTAGACAACACTTGCTTGCCGAGAATGCACGAAAGAGATTCTTTAGATTGAGCCATGAAAACATAAGTTAGGGAGTAGAAAGCATATAATAAAATATGACACTCAAGTGGTCATGAGAACACCCACAATTGCCTCCTTCACTAGGCTTTTAATCACTTTGTTTCAAACATTGTTTGCTGGAACTTTGATTGTCACGTGAAGGAGATTATGCCAAATAAGTGATCATGCATAGGTTTTTGTTGTGGCTTAATGGTTGGGAACTATGGACCTGTAGCAATAATGTCTCTTCGAGCTCTTTTGATTAGTACCCTTTATTTACCACATACACACCCACTCAATATAAAGCCAAATAATATTCGTTTGTAGTGTTTCCACTACGTACGGTAAGAAGCTCAAAGCTGAAATCTGAGTTGTGACACTTTGTGGATCATTCATTGGCTAGAGGAGTCCTCAGCATAACATCAAGAAGGATGACGAAGCCACATTTACATGCGTAAAGGCATATATAGTAGAAATGGCCATGACACCAGTCAGAGGCTGTAACACCATGTTGAGATATACAACACAAATTTTTGGCATACTCTCACCCACCTTTCAACTAAGTTCCTCTAGATAATTTAATCCACAAGTGTTATCAAGTCTATTAAAATTAACAACATGGGGTTGAGCATATCAAACATCACTTCTACTACAATTTCTCAACTCCCAAGCCTTGAAAGACTTTGTCTTGTGCAAATTTATACTTGGTTAATGACATTTCACTCAAAAATTGTCCGATAGCAAGTCTTAGTTGTTTAAACTAAAGAAAACAAAGCCTACAAAATTATTTCAGCTACTAGAGCAAAGCCTTTGTATCAAGTACCAAGACTTTCTCCATCGACACATATCACACCTACAACTACTACATCTACTATAAGTATCCAAGAACAAAAGAAGGGGGTCATAGTACATACCTTCATGGTTGCGAATTTGCACACTTATCTTCCTTACTCTTGCATTCCTCGTTATCCTAACATAGATCAACTCCTCTCAAAACAAAATGCAAATGAACTCCAAGGGGCTAAAATGAAGAACGAGAGAAAAGCAAAGCTTATTCTATTTTTTTTGGACTTTTGTGTTTTTGAAAACTAACTTGCAATTGAAAAATCGCAAAGGCAAAAATAAAAGTAAAAAAGCAAAAGCAAAGTGTTGCAACAAACCAACAAGAGTGTTTCGAAGCTCCTTGACCTTAAGTACAACCTCATTTATTCAAATACCGCCACATCTTGATTTACAAGTGGTGATAACTGTTGGGGAATGTTGCATGGGAAAATTTCCTACGCACACGCAAGATCTATCCATTGTGATGAGCATCTACGAGAGGGAGAGTGGATCTACATACCCTTGTAGATCGCTAAGCGGGAAGCGTTAAGAAACGCGGTTGGTGTAGTCGAACGTCTTCGCGATCCAAATCGCCGAGCATCCCGCAAGCTCATCAAGATCCGTCCTACGATCCAATCATGATCCGTCCTGTGAACTCATCACGATATGTCCCGCGATCTCATCATGATCCGTCCTGCGAACTCATCACAATACGTCCCGCGATCTCATCACGATCCGTCCCGCGATCTCATCACGATCCGTCCCGCGATATCATCACGATCCGTCTCGCGATCTTGATCACGGTCCTTCCGATCTAGCGCCGAACGGACGGCACCTCCGCGTTCAGCACACGTACAGCTTGATGACAATCTCCGCCTTCTTGATCCAGCAAGTAGGAGCGGAGAGGTAGAAGAGTTCTCCGGCAGCATGACGGTGCTCCGACGATGGTGGTGAACCTATTCTGGCAGGGCTTCGCCTAAGCACTGCAGAAATCCGATCTAGAGGAGAAACTATGCACTGGAGGAACGGGTAGTACCTTGTTGAAAATCTAGTGCCAAAAACCCTAAAACCTCTAGTATATATAGGAGGAAGAGAGGAGGAGGCTTGGCTCCCAAGGAGCCAGCCCTTGGGTCGGCCGAACCAAGGAGGATTGGAGGATGATTCCTCCTCCAATCCTAGTAGGACTAGGACTCCTCCTTATTTTTGCCTTTTTTTGCCTTTTTCCACCTTTTTCTCTTTGGGCTTTTCTTCCCAGCTGCATGGGCCTTGTGTGGGACTTCCATCAGCCCACTAAGGGCTGGTATTTACTATCCCACAGCCCATGTAGCCTCTTGGGTTGAAATACCCCTCCCGATGGTCTCCCAGTACACTACTCGCACTCCCGGTACACTACCGATGAGCCCAAAACCTTTCCGGCGACCAAAACAGGACTTCCTATATATCAATCTTTACCTCCAGACCATTCAGGAGCTCCTCTTGACTTCCGAGATCTCATCTGGGACTCCAAACAACCTTCGGTCACCACCATACATAACTCTATACTATCGAAACGTCACCGAACCTTAAGTGCGCAGACCCTGTGGGTTCGAGAACTATGTAGACATGACCGAGACACCTCTACGGTCAATAACCAATAGCGGGACCTGGATACCCATATTGGTTCCTACATATTCTATGAAGATCTTTATCGGTCGAACCTTTATGTCAAGGATTCAGCTAATCCCGTATGATGTTTCCTTTGTTCTTCGGTATGTTACTTACCCGAGATTCGATCGTCGGTATCTCCATACCTAGTTCAACCTTGTTACTTGCAAGTCTCTTTTACTCGTTCCGTAATACAAGATCCTGTGACTAACACTTAGTCACATTGCTTGCAAGGCTTATTGTGATGTTGTATTATCGAGTGGGCCCTGAGATACCTCTCCGTCACACGGAGTAACAAATCCCAGTCTTGATCCATGCCAACCCAACAGACACACTCGGAGATACGTGTAGAGCACCTTTATAGTTGCCCAGTTATGTTGTGACGTTTGATACACACAAGGTACTCCTCCGGTGTCAGTGAGTTGCATGGTCTCATGGTCATAGGAACATATACTTGACATGCAGAAAACAGTAGCAATAAACTGACACGATCATATGCTACGTTTGTAGTTTGGTTCTTGTACATCACATCATTCTCCTAATGATGTGATCCCGTTACCAAATGACATCTCATGTCCATGACTAGGAAGCCATAGCCATCTTTGATCAACGAGCTAGTCTATTTAGAGGCATATTAGGAACATGGTGTTGTCTATGTATCCACACATGTATCTAAGTCTCCGATCAATACAATTATAGCATGGATAATAAACGATTGTCATGAACAAGGAAATATGATAATAACTAGTTTATTATTGCCTCTAGGGCATATTTCCAACAATAACCTGCCTCAAGCTTAGGCTCTTCCAAGCCCAAACCTACGAGATCATTGTGGTGGTTGGTCAGGAGCCCACTCCTACCTCCAGTTGGACAAGTATGAGTTCATTTTGGCGTATGTGCCTCTAAGGGATGTTGAGAGGTTTCTCATATCATGGATAGAGCTCTAAAGGTTGTTGAGGTCCGCATAGGTGTTGTAGTCTTGTTGGGGCTGTCCCTGCTCTTTGTCGGGCGAGTTCTTCTTCATCTAGTTGTTCAGGTTTTGGACCATTTTGGTTAAAAGCTACATCTCCTTCCTCTGCCACATAATGCAATTGTCCATTCTCGATGGAGAAACATTTAGGCATAGGTGTGGGTAACAAGTACACCACTCCAGGAACTTCGATGCAATGACGACCATTATGAACTACCATTCCAGCACTAGTAAGAACACGTATGTTAACAAGCGAGTAACTGGAAATGGAGCGGAGGTGATTGTAGTTGAGGCCAAGGGAGTTGTCCAACATGGTTATCCCTCCTCCACACATGATATATCCTTGTGCATGGTTTGATTGATGCGCGATGTGTAACAAAAGTAGTGCCCCTAGGTTGGGCGAATAACCGAGGTTTGTTGCCTTCTCGAGAACTAGCATACTCTCATAATTCACCTTAGAAACTTCTCCTCTTGCCTGCAAAGATAGGATTTGTGCAATCCTTTGCATTCATTAGTCATTAGTGGCAATATCGGAGCGAACATCCCTCTTTTAGTGAAATATCTCGGTCTAAACATGGTTGAAATGAGTGTAAAAATATCACTCATCAATTCCCCCAAGCTTTAACTTGATCGTCCTCGATCAACATAGAGATAAATCCGAAGCATAAGGAACTCAGTTATTTAAACCGAAGTAAAGAGAAGGTTCTGGTTCACTTAAGGTCGTTATGCCTAGATATCCCTCCGCTTCTTGACCGGAAGACTTATCATAGATATAGAGGTGGCATGGTTATAGTGCAAGTGTTAGTGAAGCAAAGATAATCAATACAAAATGTCTGGTCTACTAGATAAAACAACTTTGCAACACTTCATTTCATTTAATCTAGACAAGACTTGCTTGTCGGGATGCACGAAAGAGTTTCTTTAGATTGAGTAATGAAAACATAATTTAGGGAGTAGAAATCATATAATAAAATATGACACTCAAGTGCTCATGAGAACACCCACAATTGCCTCCTCCACTAGGCTTTTAATAACTTTGTTTCAAACATTGTTTGCTAGAATTTTGATTGTCACCTGAAGGACATTATGCCGAATAAGTGATCATGCATAGGTTTGCATTGTGGCTTAATGTTTGGGAACTAAGGACCGGTAACAATAATGTCTCTTTCGAGCTCTTTTGATTAGTCCCCTTTATTTACCACATACACACCCACTCAAGAGAAAGCCAAATAATATCTGTTTGTAGTGTTTCCACTACGTATGCGATACGTCTTCAACGTATCTATAATTTATGAAGTATCCATGCCATGTTTACAATAATTCTATATGATTTTGGTATGATTTTATTAGAACTAACCCGGAGTGATGTTGTTTTCAGCAGAACTACCGTGGTGTTGTTTTTGTGCAGAAATAAAAGTTCTTGGAATGGGCTGAAAATTTACGGAGAATAATTTTGGAAAATATAAAAAATACTGGAGCGAAGAGCTTGGCCAGGAAGCGGACGAGGAGGCCATAAGCCTGCTAGGCGCTGCCACCTCCCTAGTCGCGCCTAGCAAGCTTGTGGTCCCCTCGAGCACCTCCTTGACATGATTCCAACGCCAAAAAGTCCTATAAATCCAGAAACCTCCAAAAAGAAACCTAGATCGGGAGTTCCGCCACCGCAAACCACCAGAGCCATGAAAAAACAATCGGCATCCCGTTCTGGCACCCTGTCGAAGGGGGAAACCATCACCGAAGGCCATCTTCATCATCCCGACGCTCTCCATGACGTGGAGGGAGTAGTTCACCCTTGGGGCTGAGGGTATGTACTAGTAGCTATGTGTTTGATCTCTCTCTCTCTCGTGTTCTTAAGATGGCACGATCTTGATGTACTGCGAGCTATGTTGATATAGATTGAATCATATGGAGTTTTCCTCTCTCTATCTTGTTGTGATGAATTGAGTTTTCCCTTTGAAGTTTTCTTATCATATTGAGTCTTTAAGGATTTGAGAACCCTTGATGTATGTCTTGCGATGGGATATCTGTGGTGACAATGGGATGTTCTATTGATCCACTTGATGTATCTTTTGGTGATCAACTTGCGGGTTCCGTGACCTTGGGAATCTATGCATTGGGGTTGGCACACGTTCTTATTTTGACGTTCTGGTAGAAACTTTGGGGCACTCTTTGAAGTTCTTTGTGTTGGATTAATAAATCTGAAATTGTGTGATGCATATCGTACAATCAAGCCCATGGGTACTTGTGGTGACATTGGAGTATCTAGGTGACATTAGTGTTTTGGTTGATGTGTGTCTTAAGGTGTTATTTTAGTACGAACTCTAGGGCTGTTTGTTACACTTATAGGGACAGCTCATAAGATTGATCAGAAAAGATAACTTTGAGGTGGTTACGTACCCTACAATAATTTCTACGTTTGTTCTCTGCTATTTGTAAATTTGGAGTGAACTCTTTGTCGCACGAGAGGTATTTACATATGATTCAACTATGCCAATATTGTTGAGAGAAATTGCACTAGTGAAAGTATGGACCCTAGGCCTTGTTTCCTAGCATTTATACAATGTTTTGCTCGCCGTTTACTATTTGTTACCTTGCTGTTTTTATATTTTCAGATTACAAAAAAATATCTACCATCCATATTGCACTTGTATCACCATCTCTTCGCCGAACTAGTGCACCTCTACAATTTACCATTGTATTGGGAGTGTTGGGGACACAAGAGACTCTTTATTATTTGGTTGCAGGTTTGTTTGAGAGAGATCATCTTCATCCTAAACCTCCCGCAAATTGATAAACCTTAGGTCATTCACTTGAGGGAAATTGCCATTGTCCTAGAAAACTCTGTGCTTGGAGGCCCAACACGAGTCTACAAGAAGAAGGTTGTGTAGTACACATCAAGCTCTTTTCTGGCGTCGTTGCCGGGGAGGTGAGTTCTTGAAGGTATGTCTTTAGATCTTGCAATTTAATATTTTAGTTTCTTTTTTTCACTAGTTTGGTTTTATAAAATAAAACTACAAAAAATGGAATTGAGGTTGCCTCATATGCTTCATCTTTTTGATGTCTTTCATGAAAATGATAGAAAAGAAAATTGTGCTCAAGTGTTGGAAGAAGAAGTTATTAAAATGTTTGGCACTAAATCTTTGAGTGATGAGCATGATTGCAATGTTGTTAGTATGAATTCTTTGAATATCCATAGTACAAATGATGATTGCACTAGTCATGATAAAAAGATTTCTTATAAGCATGTCAATTTTTGTGGAGTGCATAGAGTTTGTCAAGACATGCCAAAAAGGGAAGATAGATTTTGTAAGAGTCATAAGTATTTACAAACTAAATGGTTGCAAGAGAGGCTAGATGTTTGTGCTAAAAGATTTAATATTTATCGTTATCCTTGTGAACTTTGCAATGAATGTGGTCATTTAAATCTCCAATGCAAATTGTTTCATGATCGAATCGTGTCCAAAAATTGTGATAACTTGATTTCCCTTGCGCATCATAATGAACTTAGTTTGCTTCTGGGATATGAAGAAATGAAACGTATAACTAGGGGTATCCCAGAATATAATCTTAAGAGATTTCTTGATTTTGATCTAAAGGAAATTTATATGTATTGCATGGTAGATTGCATTGAGAATCCTTATATTGCCAATTACTTAAAGACAAGGAAACAACTAGAAGATGAAGAGAATACTAATGAAGGGGAAGAGGTTTCCCAATATCCTCCTATTTGTTCTTATGATGAATCAGGTAAGAAGGAGGAGCTTTTTATTCAACCAACCTCTTCAAAAACGAGTTTGGAGGAATTAAATAAATCTACACATAATGTGGTGAACAAGAAGAAAAGAAGGAAAAGTAAAGGTAAAGAGGTATATCTCCCAAATAATGTTGCTCCCATTATTGATAGGCCTCATGAGAATGAATCAAAAATAGTTGTGGAAGATGGTACACTTGAGGATTATTTTGTTATGCTTATTGTTTGTTGTGATAATTATGATTGGGAAGATAATGATACTTCTTATAATGTTGAAAATATTTATGGCACCAACTTGGAGGATGATGATAATAATTGCTATACTATTGGTGCTATTCATACCATTAATGATAAGAGTGATTATGTTTATGATATACAAAGCCATAAGCTTGGGGATGCTATGTTTGATGAAAATGAAATGTTTGAGAATTTATTTTCTTCAATTAATGTTTGTCCCAAGCTTGGGTATGATATGCTTAATGAAGATGATCATTTTATTTCTGCTACTTTGAATGATCAAATTTGTTGTAATGATTGCATGCCTCCTACTTATGATGATTATTGTGATGATACTTATGAAATGAAAACGAGTGATGATTACTATTATGATACTTGTCATAATTATGAATATCCTTTTAATAAATATTACTCTTTTAGTGTGGAGCCAATTTGTAGTATTCAAGTCTTTTATGAGACTCCCACTATTAGTCATGAGAAGAAATTTGCTTATGTGGAGAGTGAAAAAAATTCTACGCTTGTGCATCATAAAAATAATGATTTATGTGATGGTTATATTGTGTAATTTCTTCATGATGCTACTGAAAATTATTATGAGGGAGGAACATATGCTTGTAGGAATTGCAATAATATAGTGTTTCCTCTCTATGTGTTCAAAGTTTTGAAGTTATGCTTGTTTTGCCTACCTATGCTAGATGATTCTTGTTCTCATAATTTGTTTGATCACAAAATCCCTATGCATATGAAGTGGGTTAGACTTAAATGTGATTGTCATGATATTCATTATGCTCTTTTGCATGTCTCAATTACTATTCCTATGTGAGCATCATTGAAATCATCATGCCTAGCTAAAAGGAATTAAAGAAAAGCACTTGTTGGGAGACAACCCAACACTTTTACTTCATGTTTTTGTGTGTTCACATGATTAATATACTGTAGTAATCATGTTTTGTGCCTTTTATTTCAATAAAGTGCCAAGTAAAGCCTTTGGGATAGTGTGCATATTTGCTTGTTTGATTCTGTGCAAAAACAAAAAGTTTTGCGTCCAGTATATGAATTATCTCATTTTACTGGAGCATCAAAATATTCTGAAATTTTTACAAAAACTTTATATGAAAATTACTTGAGTTTTACTAAGTTTTAATAATTTTTAGATTCAGTGAAATTTGATGATTGTTCACATCTTTACAAACTGTTCTGTTTTTCACAGATTCTGTTTTGCATGCATAGTTTGCTTGTTTCAAGTGTTCCTATAGATTATATTGAGTAATATAAATTGTGGGAATGATGTAATACAGTAGGTATCATGTGGGAACAATTATGAATCTTGTATTGACATTACCTAAGTGAATGATCTATATTTACTACACTAACCCATCTCATGAAGTTCCATTAAGTTTTGTGTGATTGAAGTTTTCAAGTTTTGGGTGAGCTACCGATATGAGGAGAATAAGGAGTGACAAGAACCTAAGATTGGGGATGTCCAAGTCATCCCCAAGGTAATATCCAAGGAAGACTCAAGCGCCTAAGCTTGGGGATGCCCCGTAAGGCATCCCCTCTTTCATCTTCAACACTATCGGTATATCTTACTTGGAGCTATATTTTTATTCGTCACACAATATGTACTTTGCTTGGATCATCATGATATTTTGTTATTTTATTTTAGGTGTTACTTATATTCTAGGTTTTCAATAAAAAGTTCCAAGAATTTCCTTAGGATGCTTGCATTGCATGTTTTGATGAGTGTTGTGTAAAAACAGAAACTTTGGATGTAGTGTTTGAATTTTAATATTTTACTGGAACGTGGAAAGTTTCTGAAATTTTTACACAGTATGGTAATATAAAGTTTATAGAATTTCCTAAATTTTTATAATTTTTGGAGTTACATAAGTACATTGTTTTCATAAATTGCTACACGTTGTTTTGTTTAGACAGTTTGTTGTCATAATTTTGTTACCTACTTATCCTATAGTTTTCATAGCCTATATTGGTAGATAGAAATTTTGGAAATAATAGTATACAGTACCTAATGTTTGAAAATTATTATGCAACTTGTCTTGGAAGTACATAAAGAGTTGATTTATTATTATGTGTACTAACCTATCTCACGAGTTCTTTTTGAGTTTCGTGTGGATGAAATTTTTGAGAATAGGTGAAACCGTGGTATGAAAGGATTGAACGAGATACAAAAGCTCAAGCTTGGGGATGCCCAATGCACCCCAAGTAAATATTTCAATAACTCTCAATCATCTAAGCTTGGGGATGCTACGCATCCCACCTCTCTTCATCAACAACTATCGGTTAGCCTATGTTGAGCCTAAATTTTTATTTGTCCACATGATATGTGCTATTCTTGGAGTGCTATTTTTATTTTTATTGGTGTTGAATAAAATACTCAGATATTAAAACCTTTATTGAGAGATATTGAGAGAAAGTCCTAACATAGCTACTTAATTGTTTGACCACTCATTAATCTTCACTTATATGTTTTGGAGTAGTTTTGTCATCCACTCTCGTGCTTTACTTATATACTATGAGTAAATGGTTGAATGAATTTAATATCATAAATCTGAAATTATATATGTTTTATATTCTTATACCATGGGGAGTAATGACTTCACATTTAGGAAGTATAGGTGGTAAAATTTATTGAAAGTTAGCAAACACCGCATTGGTCACTTGAACAATTCATGAAAGAATATTGATGGAAGAGAGATTTCACATATAAATATACTATGTTGGACATCTTCTATGATTGTGAATACCCATTAATTATTTTCAAACTTGAGAATGAAGTTTGACAAGGAACACAACATAATGAGTTATGCTTGGGGATACTTGTATAGAAGTTATATTGTTATGGATCCTCAAACATGTGGTGCTTGCTTCCATTTCATACTAGCCAAAACTTCCGCACCAAGTAGAAATACTACTTGTGCATCCAAACAAATTTAAACACAAAGTTGTTCCATATGAGTCCACCATACCTACCTATATGCGGTATTTACCTGCCGCTCCAAGTAAATTTACATGTGCCAAACTATAAACCTTCAAATAATATTCTGTTTTGTATGCCTGAATCGCTCATATAGTAACTAGGGGTTGTCAGTATCTTCCATGTTAGGTGGGTTATTCTCACGATATGTCTTGATTCACTATTATTCATGAGAAATTGGCTGGTAATAGGGATTCCCAGTCCCAAAATCAAAGAAAAAATGCAAATAATTAAACAAAACTCCCCCAGGAATGTTGTTGGTATGGACGGTACCTGTGGATTCGGCTCGCCGTTGAGTGTGATTGATTGGTGGAGGGGTAGTAAAAACTTTACCATTCTATTTGGGAACCTCCTATAATGTATCTAGCATGGAAGATACCGAGATCTCTCGGTCGTTATGGTTACAATGAAAGCATACCACCCAAAATTATTATTCATCTCTATTTTCAAAGCTCGAGCTCTAGCACCTCTCCAAATCAATGCTTCCCTCTCCGAAGGGCCTATCTTTTCCTTTCTAGTACTTACCTTTATGGAAGAGTCATAGTGATCTTCACCACTTCCTATATTCTTCCTTTTTCTCTTGGCAAGCATCATGTGTTGGGGAAAGATCCAAGCATATATGGCCATTCAAATATATTTGATCATGAATTATTATTGTTGACAATTACCTATATGATAAATAAGTTAGGAGGCAAAACATTAAGCCCATATCTTTCTCTGTGTTCAATGGATGCTATGTTTTGTAAAAATATGCTTTGAGTGCTAGCAATCATGGAAGACTATATGATAGTTGAGTATGTGGAATTTGCTAAATCAAAGCTCTTACATAAACCCTTCCTGAAAATAAGATGAATTGCAATTGTTTGGTGACAGAAAGCATAGTTTGTTAGTCTATACTTTAACATGTGGATAGCTTGTTATTTCATCATGAGAAGTTTTATGAGATGAGCTACTATTTATGATACATAATGATGCTAGAAAAAGTGATTGGAATTATCATTGGTCAAACTTGTGCACTTGCTAGCATTCACACTCCATAAATTATTTCTTTTATCATTTACCTACTTGAGGACGAGCAGGAACTAAGCTTGGGGATGCTGATACGTCTCCAACGTATCTATAATTTATGAAGTATTCATGCCATGTTTACAATAATTCTATATGATTTTGGTATGATTTTATTAGAACTAACCCGGATTGACGCTGTTTTCAGCAGAACTACCGTGGTGTTGTTTTTTGTGCAAAAATAAAAGTTCTCTGAATGGGCTGAAAATTTATGAGAATATTTTTCGAAAATATAAAAAAATACTGGAGCGAAGAGCTGGACTAGGAAGCGGACGAGGAGGCCAAAAGTCTGCTAGGCACGGCCACCCCCCTAGTCGCGCCTAGCAAGCTTGTGGGCCCATCGAGCACCTCCTTAACGTGATTCCAATGCCAAAAAGTCCTATAAATCCATAAACCTCCAAAAAGAAACCTAGATCGGGAGTTCCGCCGCAGCAAACCTCCAGAGCCACAAAAAACAAACCGGGAGCCCGTTCCGGCACCCTGCCGGAAGGGGAAACCATAACCGGAGGCCATCTTCATCATCCCGACGCTCTCCATGACGAGGAGGGAGTAGTTCACCCTCGGCGCTAAGGGTATGTACCATTAGCTATGTTTTTGATCTCTCTCTCGTGTTCTTGAGATGGCACGATCTTGAGTCTGTATGAATAAGGTGGCAAAAATACCAAAATAAGTCCACAACGTTCGATGACGTCTGGTACGACCGCGCACGGTTGTGCAAACGGTCATACCACCCCAAGTCGTGCCTGAAATTTGCCCTTCGAGATGATATTCTTCACCGATTTCATCTCCATTTGTTCGCACATGATTCTTGCCAATAATAGACAGTTTGGGAGAGGATTTGGCTCATCTTGAGACCTTGGATGACAATGGCCATTGCCATCACCGTCGGTGCTGCCATCACCATCACCGACATGCCTTCTCCCTTCACTGGCACGATTACGGCTTGTAACTTGACCCTCTTGTCTATGTGTTTCATTTACTTGTTTGAGTATTTGTACTAGTTCTCGGGGATATGGATGAACTCTATATGATTACTTGATGCGATCCAGTATCTTATGTCCATGATTTGAGTTAGTAGCATTCAAAATGTTGCCTCACTCACATTATTGCCTTGTTGTCATGAAGCATAGTGAAGTCATTGGAGAGGTTAGGATGTCGAGACAATTAGAGGTGACAATAAAACCCTCAAATTCGTGTCTTTGCAATTGATAGGGGATTAACGGAGAGAGTATGTGGATGAAGTCTTCGTGAGAGTAGAACATGTATTGTATCCGGATCATCCCACCTATGCATGAGAAGAGTGGATTGGCGACACGATTGTTCATACTAGTAGTGATGATTTTGGAACCCTGAAAATGGTTTACTACTCAAACACCATATCTAATAATGTAGTATATATTTATTCATGTTTTTAGCTTCTCGTTTGTAGTTTAGTTACACTAGTAGAAAATAGGGCTTTGGTCCAGGCCAGGCTAGCCCATTAGTCCCGATTCAGTCACAAACCGGGACCAATAGGGGCAACGGTCCCGGTTCATGAGGCCAGGGGGCCAGCCGGGCCAAGTGGGGCATTGATCCCGGTTCGTCTGGACCCTTTGGTCCCGGTTCCAGACACGAACCGGGACCAATGTGCCTCGCTCCTGGCCCACAACCATTGGTCCCGGTTCATGGATGGAACCGGGACCAAAGGGGGTCCTTTAGTCCCTATTCCAGCAACGAACTGGGACCAATGAGATGCCTATATATACCCCCTCGCCAGCGAGCAGAGCACTCCACATTACTCTGTTTTTCTGGCCGGCGCAGGGAGAGCTTTGTGGTGCTCTAGCTCACCTCCTATGCACATGAGGTGTTTGATGAAATTCCCAAGCCACACTTAAGCTTTCTCCTCTCGAAGCTCCTTGTCCAAGCTCCATTGTCCTCAACATTTGTCTAGGTTTGGTGGTCTGTCTTGTCCCGTCCCCGTCCTCACCATCGTCGATCGCCTGCGCCCATCTCGGTGCCGGCACCACCGTGGTTAGCCTCTTCTTCTTATATTCTTTCCAAAAGAAAAAAGTTTTTACTTGTATGATTTAGATATATACTTGTGTAATTTTCTTACTTTTATTATAGTTTGTTATTATATAGTGCGATGGTTTTCGTATCTGCCTCCGTCGGCCCTCGTCCTGTCTATGATTCGGATGTGGTATATATTATCTTTTATAACTATTTGTTTTATTTAGTGTTTATGACAATTATGCCGACCAACGTGACATAGATTTTTTAATCTAGGAGGAGGTAGTTGAACAGGAAATTCCAACCCACATAGCAACTCTTGTCGAGAAGTTAAATTTGGTTGAAAAAGAAAACAATGACTTGAAAGAAAAATTACAAAGAGTTGAAGAGGAGAAGGTGAAGTTGGAGTTGCATGTTGCCGATGTCATCGAGGATCACAAGACCAAGATGGATGCAATGCGCTTGAAGATTAGAAATATTAGGAAATATGCCATTCATATTGAGGCTTGGTATAATTATGTTGTTGGATCAATTGGTACCTTAGTAGTGGTTATGATTGCATTTGTTGTTGCATTTAATTAGATGCTCTAGAGAGCTATATGTTGTTCAATAATGACAAGTATGTATGAACTGCATGTATTTATTTTGGTCACTAGTGTACTTAGGCTTTAATGTGATGATGAATTTCTATTAATTTGGTCACTTCTCTATTCATGATATGTTGTAATGGTTTTTAATACACTTTATTATATAACGCACGCAGATGAACAGGCAACGGATGTATGGTGACCGACGCACCTCCGAGTATATTAAGGGCCTGCATAATTTTCTCGAAGCGGCTGAGTCAAACAAGCAGAATGGTTTTATTCATTGTCCATGTACTGTCTGTGATAATACAAAGGCTTTCTCCAACTCTAAAACCCTTCACTTCCACCTGCTTGAGAAGGGTTTTATGCCACACTATAATGTTTGGACCAAGCACGGAGAAAGAGGGGTTATGATGGAAGACAATGAAGAAGAAGAGGATGATGACAACTATGTGCCTCCTGAATATGGTGATGCTGCAATGAGGGAAGATGAAGATCAAGAGGAACCAGACGATGTGCCCGATGATGATGTTCGTCGAGTCATTGTTGATGCAAAGAGACAATGCGAAAGTGAAAAGGAGAAATTGAAGTTCGATCGGATGCTAGAGGATCACAAAAAAGGGTTGTACCCCAATTTCAAAGATGGCAACACAAAGCTCGGTACCATACTAGAATTGATGCAGTAGAAGGTGGAGAATGGTGTACCTGACAAAGGATTTGAGAAGCTACTAAAAATATTGAAGAAGAAGCTTCCAAAGGATAACGAATTGTCTGACAATACCTAGCAGCAAAGAAGGTTGTATGCCCTCTAGGATTGGAGGTGTAGAAGATACATGCATGCCCAAATGACTACATCCTCTACCATGGTGCATACGAGGATTTGAACGCATGCTCGATATGTCGTGCATTGTGGTATAAGATCAGACGAGATGACCCTGGTGATGTTGATGGCGAGCGCCCCAGGAAGAGGGTTCCTGCCAAGGTGATGTGGTATGCTCCTATAATACCATGGTTGAATAGTCTGTTCAGAAACAAAGAGCATGTCAAGTCAATGCGATGGCACAAAGAGGATCGTAAGAAAGACGAGAAGTTGAGAGCACCCGTTGGCGGGTCGTAGTGGAGAAAGATTGAGAGAAAGTGGAGCAACTTTAAAGGTGACACAAGGAACGTATGGTTTGGTTTAAGTGTAGATGGAGTTAATCCTTTTCGGGATCAGAGCAGCAAGCATAGCACATGGCATGTGACTCTATGTATGTATAACCTTCCTCCTTGGTTGTGCATGAAGCAAAAGTTCATTATGATGCCAGTGCTCATCCAAGGCCCTAAGCAACCTGGCAATGACATTGATGTGTACCTAAGGCCATTAGTTGATGAACTTTTACAGCTATCGACTGGAAGAGGTGTACGTGTGTGGGATGAGAACGAACAGGAGGAATTTGACCTACATGCGTTGCTGTTTGTAACCATCAATGATTGGCCTGCTCTCAGTAACCTTTCAAGAGAGAGAAACAAGGGATACCATGCATGCACACACTGTTTAGATGACACCGATAGTATATATTTGGACAAATGCAGGAAGAATGTGTACCTGGGACATCGTCGATTTCTTCCGACCAACCATCAATGTCGAAAGAAAGGAAAGCATTTCAAAGGTGAGGCAGATCACCGAAAGAAGCCCACCCTCCATACTGGTGATCACATACTTGCTATGGTCAATGATTTACAAGTAATCTTTGGAAAGGGTCCCGGCCGACTATCTGTTCCGAATGACGTTGAGGGACGTGCACCCATGTGGAAGAAGAAATCTATATTTTGGGACCTACCCTATTGGAAAGATCTAGAGGTCCTCTCTGCAATCGATGTGATGCACATGACGAAGAATCTTTGCGTGAACCTGCTAGGCTTCTTGGGAGTGTATGGGAAGACAAAATATACACTGGAGACACGCGAGGAACAACAACGTGTGCATGAAAAAGACAGCATGCATCCAGAGCAGTATGAAGGCCCTGCCAGCTATGCTCTTACCAAAGAAGAGAAGGAAATCTTCTTCGAATGCCTTCTCAGTATGAAGGTCCCGTCTGGCTTCTCATCGAATATAAAGGGAATAATAAATATGGCAGAGAAAAAATTCCAGAACCTAAAGTCTCATGACTCACATGTGATTATGAAGCAACTGCTTCCGGTTGCATTGAGGAGGCTTCTACCGGAAAACGTTCAATTAGCCATTGTGAAGCTATGTGCCTTCCTCAATGCAATCTCTCGGAAGGTGATCGATCTAGAAATGCTGCCAAGGTTAAGGAGTGAATTGGTGCAATGTCTTGTTAGTTTCGAGCTGGTCTTCCCACCAACCTTCTTCAATATCATGACGCACGTCCTAGTTCATCTAGTCGATGAGATTCGTTCTGGGCCCTGTATTTCTACACAATATGTTCCCCTTTGAGAGGTTCATGGGAGTCTTAAAGAAATATGTCCGTAACCGCGCTAGGCCAGAAGGAAGCATCTCCATGGGCCATCAAACAGAGGATGTCATTGGGTTTTGTGTTGACTTCATTACTGACCTTAAGAAGATTGGTCTCCCTCAATCGCGATATGAGGGGAGACTGACTAGAAAAGGCACGCTAGGAGCGGACTCAATAATATGTAGGGACAGGCATTCTTGGTCTCAAGCACACTACACAGTTCTACAGAATTCTATCTTGGTGACCCCGTATGTTGATGAACACAAGAATATTCTATGCTCCCAACACCCGGAGCAGTGTGACGACTCGATTACATGTGAACACATCAGGACTTTTGGTAGTTGGTTGCAAATACATCTCATGCATGACAACACTGTTTCTGATGAGCTATACACATTGGCCAGGGGCCATCTTCGACTGTAATGACTAACAAAGGGTACGAGATAAATGGGAATACATTTTACACAATCGCCCAGGATCAAAAGAGCACCAACCAAAACAGCGGCGTCCGCTTTGATGTAGCAACCAAGAGGGGAAATGACACATATTATGGTTACATAGTGGACATATGGGAACTTGACTATGGACATGATTTCAAGGTCCCTTTGTTTCAGTGCAAATGGGTCAATCTGTCAAGAGGCGGGGTACAGGAAGATCCACAATACGGAATGACAATAGTGGATGTGAACAATCTAGGGTACACGGACGAACCATTCGTCCTAGCCAATAATGTGGCGCAGGTTTTCTATGTGAAGGACATGTCTACCAAACCGAGAAAAAGATAAGATAAGGAAGCGAATACATCATACGATGAGCCAAAGCGCCACATAGTTCCTTCAGGAAAAAGAGACATCGTGGGATAGGAGGGCAGGACAGACATGTCTGAAGATTATGAAAAGTTTCATGAAATTCCTCCCTTCAAAGTCAAGGCTGACCCAAGCACCCTGTTAAACAATGAAGACTATCCATGGTTACGGCGCAATAAGCAAAGGACACAAGCAAAGAAAAAGTGAAGACTTTCTATCCACAACTATATCATTACAGTTACATGTGAAGAAATGAAATGCCTTTTGTAACACAAGAGTTTTCGTCCGAAACCCTGATACTTCGAAAGTGATTGTCCGTTTTGTACACGAAGTGCATCCAGTTTTTTTCGTAACCCTCTCAACTTTTTATAACACGCTATGTGGGTAAAATGATGATACCATCCCAACTTTCAACCTTTTCAGAGTTCATTTGAAGTGCTTTTCAATTTCAGAGTTATTTAGCTCAAAAAATCAGTAAGTGCATGAAAAATACCAAAAGAAGTCAGAAAGGGTTGAAAATTGATGATGTGGCTTTGAATAGTGCATTTTGAACACACAAAAAGTATGGAGTTCAAATAAGTTCAAAAAAATGAAATCCCTTTGTAACAGATGAGTTTTCGTCCGAAACCGTGATACTTCGAAAGAGATTGTCCATTTTGTACACGAAGTGCATCCAGTTTTTGTCGTAACCCTCTCAACTTTTTAGCACATGCTATGTGGGTGAAATGATGATACCATGCCAACTTTCAACCTTTTTAGAGTTCATTTGAAGTGCTTTTCAATTTCAGGGTTATTTAGCTCAAAAAATCAGTAAGTGCATGAAAAATACCAAATGAATTCAGAAAGGGATGCAAATTGATGATGTGGATTTGAATGGTGCATTTTGAACACGCAAAAAGTATGGAGTTCAAATAAGTTCAAAAAATGTAATCCCTTTGTAACAGATGAGTTTTCGTCCGAAACGGTGACACTTCGAAAGAGATTGTCCATTTTTGTACACGAAGTGCATCCAGTTTTTTCCATAACCCTCTCAACTTTTTAGCACATGCTATATGGGTGAAATGATGATACCATGCCAACTTTCAACCTTTTCAGAGTTCATTTGAAGTGCTTTTTACTTTCTTTCAAAACATCGTGGGAGTGGAGTTCAAAAAAGAATCAACTAAAAAGCTTTTATAAACCTCTAGTATTTTTGAAACTATAATTATATAAAAATTATGCAACTAAAATTATCAAAGTATTTTTTTTCAAAACATTAATAGCAAAAAGAATATAATGATAAAACACACTGGAAATAAATAAAGCAAAAACTAAAACAAAAATAAATAAAGCAAAAACCAAACAAAAATAATGGAAATTATGCAACTAAAATTATCAAAGTATTATTTGTTCAAAAGAATGAACTAAAATAACAGAAGAAATATACTAGAAAAAAAATTAAAAATAAATAAAGAAAAAAGAAAAGAAAAATACTGGAAAAAAATAAATAATGCCACCCATTGGTCCCGGTTTGTGGGACCAAAAGGGACCAATACCAACCTTTAGTCCCGGTTGGTGCCACCAACCGGGACCAAAGGTCTCTGCTTCCTGCCCTTTGGGCTGACGAAAAGGGACATTTGGTCCCGGTTGGTGGCACGAACCGGGACTAATAGCCACCTTTAGTCCTGATTGGTGCCACCAACCGGGACCAAAGGTCTCTGCTTCCCGCCCTTTGGGCTGACGAAAAGAGAGGTCTCGGTTGGTGCCACGAACCGGGACCAATGCTTCTTATATATAAGTAAACACTTAGAAAATTTCAGTTTTCATCTGCCATTGCCCCGCGCCCGTCATCCTCAACCCCATCGCCGCCCCAAGCCCGCCGTCCTTGTCGCCGCCCCGTGCCCGCCGTCCCCGTTGCCGCCCCGTCGCCGTCCCGAGCCCGCCGTCCCCGACGCCACGTGCCGCCCCGAGCCCACCGTCCTCGTCCCCGTCTACCCCGTCCCCTCCCTGAGCCCGCCATCCTCGACCCCATCGCCGCTCCTAACCCGCCGTCCTTGTCACTAGCGTCCAGCCATCGCCGACCCCTCCCTAGTGAGCACCCCTTTCCCATGGTCCCCTGCTCCCCGTCACCGCGTGCCGCCCCGAGCCATGTACGAAAATGTAGAGTGAAAACGAAAACAAACATATAAGAAAAAACAAAGGAAAAAATGAAGAAGGAAAAGAAAACCGCCCACCCCGGCCCCCTATCATCACATTCGCATCGGCATCCCGAGAGCTTTCCAACAGATCCAGAATGTATGTCGTTGTCGACATACCCCCTCCCCGATAACTTCGTCATGAGGGGGGTCGATATAGCCCCTCCCTGATAACATGTTTTTCCTAAGTTACTAAGGTAAAATGTTCACCCCCTTCTCGATATACCGGGTGACCAACTCTCGAGGCCACCCAAACCCTAGAAATGCTGCCAAGCTTAAGGAGTGATTTGGTGCAATGTCTTGTTAGTTTCGAGCTAGTGTTCCCACCATCCTTCTTCAATATCATGACGCACGTCCTAGTTCATCTAGTCGACGAGATTGTCGTTCTGGACCCTATATTTCTACACAATATGTTCCCCTTTGAGAGGTTCATGGGAGTCTTAAAGAAATATGTTTGTAACCGTGCTAGGCCAGAAGGAAGCATCTCCATGGGCCATCAAACAGAGGATGTCATTGGGTTTTGTGTTGACTTCATTCCTGGCCTTAACAAGATTGGTCTCCCTCAATCACGATATGAGGGGAGACTGACTGGAAAAGGCACGCTAGGAGCGGACTCAATAATATGTAGGAACGGGCATTCTTGGTCTCAAGCACACTACACAGTTCTATAGAATTCTACCTTGGTGACCCCGTATGTCAATGAACACAAGAATATTCTGCGCTCCCAACACCCGGAGCAGTGTGACGACTGGATTACATGTGAACACATCAGGACTTTTGGTAGTTGGTTGCAAACACATCTCATGCGTGACAACACTGTTTTTGATGAGCTATACTCGTTGGCCAGGGGACCATCTTCGACTGTAATAACTTACAAAGGGTACGAGGTAAATAGGAATACATTTTACACAATCGCCCAGGATCAAAAGAGCACCAACAAAAACAGCGGCGAGCGCTTTGATGTAGCAAGCAAGAGGGGAAAGGACACATATTATGCTTACATAGTGGACATATGGGAACTTGACTATGGACATGATTTCAAGTCCCTTTGTTTCAGTGCAAATGGGTCAATCTGTCAAGAGGCGGGGTACAGGAAGATCCACAATATGGAATGACAATAGTGGATCTGAAAAATCTAGGGTACACAGACGAACCATTCGTCCTAGCCAATGACGTGGCGCATGTTTTCTATGTGAATGACATGTCTACCAACCGAGAAAAATGTAAGATAAGGAAGCGAATACATCATACGATGAGCCAAAGCGCCACATAGTTCTTTCAGGAAAAAGAGACATCGTGGGATTGGAGGACAAGACAGACATGTGTGAAGATTATGAAAAGTTTCATGAAATTCCTCCCTTCAAAGTCAAGGCTGACCCAAGCACCTTGTTAAACGATAAAGATTATCCATGGTTACGGCGCAATAATTAAAGGACACAAGCAAAGAAAAAGTGAAGACTTTCTCTCCACAACTATATCATTACAGTTACATGTGAAGAAATGAAATGCCTTTTGTAACACATGAGTTATCATCCGAAACCCTGATACTTCGAAAGAGGTTGTCTGTTTTGTACACGGAGTGCATCCAGTTTTTTCCGTAACCCTCTCAACTTTTTATAACATGCTATGTGGGTGAAATGATGATACCATGCCAACTTTCAACCTTTTCAGAGTTCATTCGAAGTACTTTTCAATTTCAGGGTTATTTAGCTCAAAAAAATCAGTAAGTGCATGAAAATACCAAAAGAAGTCAGAAAGGGTTGAAAATTGATGATGTGGCTTTCAATGATTCATTTTGAACACGCAAAAAGTATGGAGTTCAAATAAGCTCAAAAAATGAAATCCCTTTTTAACAGATGAGTTTTCGTCCGAAACCATGACACTTCGAAAGAGATTGTCCATTTTTGTACACGAAGTGCATCAAGTTTTTACCATAACCTCTCAACTTTTTAGCACATGCTATGTGGGTGAAATGATGATACCATGCCAACTTTCAGCCTTTTCAGAGTTCATTTGAAGTGCTTTTTACTTTCTTTCAAAACATCATGGGAGTGGAGTTCAAAAAAGAATCAACTAAAAAGCTTTTATAAACCTCTAGTATTTTTGAAACTATAATTATATAAAAATTATGCAACTAAAATTATCAAAGTATTTTTGTTCAAAACATTAATAGCAAAAAGAATATAATGATAAAACACACTGGAAATAAATAAAGCAAAAAATAAAACAAAAATAAATAAAGCAAAAAACAAAAAAAATGGAAATTATGCAACTAAAATTATCAAAGTATTATTTGTTCAAAAGAATGAACTAAAATAACAGAAGAAATATACTAGAAAAAAATTGAAAAAATAAATAAAGCAAAAAAGAAAACAAAAATACTGGAAAAAATAAATAATGCCACCCATTGGTCCCAGTTTGTGGGACCAACCGGGACCAATACCAAACTTTAGTCCTCGACCCCGTCGCCGCTCCAAGCCCGCCGTCCTTGACCCCGTCGCCGCTCCGAGCCCGTCGTCCTCATCGCTGGTGGCCAGCCATCGTCGACCCCCCCAAGTGAGCCCCCCTTTCCCATGGTCCCTTGCTCCCCGTCACCGCGTGCCGCCCCGAGCCATGTATGAAAATGTAGTGTGAAAAAGAAAACAAACATATAAGAAAAAACAAAGGAAAAAATGAAGAAGGAAAAGAAAACCGCCCACCCCGGCCCCCTATCATCACGTTGGCATCGGCTTCCCCAGAGCTTTCAAGATATGGAATGTATGTCATTGTCGATATACCCCCTCCCCTATAACTTCGACATGAGGGGGCGGTCGATATACCCCCTCTTCGACAACATTTTTTTCTAAGTTACTAAGGTAAAATGTTCAGCCCCCTCTCGATATATGTAACGACCAAACCTCGAGGGATTTGAGTCTCTGTGCTTACTGTGCTAGTCCCTGGATCGATTCGCTAGCACACACAGTATAGATGAATACCTGAATAACAAGTGCATCATTTATTACATCGTATGATCAAGAATTCATAAAGAAAAACAATCTGCATAGCACTTGGCTAGCTTTATTCAATCAAACATCGGAAAAGTAGCAGAAAATAACAATGAGTCCCATCATAGCCCACTGGCGATGCTGAGTGCAGACTCGCGACCCTAACGGTACCTTACTCTTCGTCTGAAAATCCTGCAACATGAGACGTTGCAGCCGTATCGGTCAATACTTTGAATGTATTGGCAAGTTACACAGGAGAAACAATAAAACAGACCTACATGTACATGCATAGTATAACAAAGGAAGGATTGAAGGTTATTTTGCAGAAAGCAAATTTTATCCTCACAACTACATAATAGTTAAATTTTAATTTATTTGCTACAATTAAATACACATGGTTGAATTGGCATCTCCAACTCCAACCTAAACCATTATTAAGTTTCCCACCAAGTTTTATTAAGGGTAACATATGTCAAGATCATCCAACAACTGTAATGGCCTAGCTGCTCAAAGTTGTCCATAACCGGGGACACGGCTAATCATGATTAGTTTTAATACTCTACAGAGGTTTTCTCACTGTACCCACTAGACCCAACCCGAAGATTGAGACGAAGTCTTTCAGAAGCAGTCACCTCCACCCAACGGCAGCCGGTACACCTACTCATATCTACATCTGCTAGCTTTGCCCAGGCGAGGTTCCCACAACCTACTCAACTAAGCCAGAGCCCATATTAGCTAGTGGTTGTTCATGGAAGCTACTAGTCATTAAGTCTGTCTGATCTTTTTGAACCTGGGCGACATTCCACTTACATTCAGAGGGCCGAAACCATGATGTTCTTAAAACCACCCAGCAATACCAATTCCGCCCAGGGGTGAATTAGATCCCTAGTTAATACTCAATTTTAACAATCCTCACATAATCTCAATGAATACTCGAACCAACCCCGTCTACATAGCATAGCAGAACTAACTACCACGATTCATTGACAAGGGAAAAGCTCAAAAGCATAACATAACACAATAATACTCCTACACATGCATAATTTGATAGTGTGACATATACTACATGCATAGAAAAACAATAGGTAAAGGATGATCAACATGTAACTTGCCTTGATTCTGGTTCAAAAAATCACACTCCTGACAATAGTTTGCGTCACACTCCGGGCAATCTACACGTTTCAAACAATCACCACAAATCAATCACCACATTCAAATATCACCAAACAAAACAACAGCAAGAAATCATTTGTAAAACCATAAAACAGTAGCATAACAACAGGTACAAATCATCTACAATTCAATGCAAACATATCACAAAAAGAATTAACAAATTTCAATAAACGGTTTGCAAAATATGGCCTTCGGAAGATTTAAATTGAATTTGAACAAATTCAAATTTAGATATTGCAAACATGAAAATTTTTGATTCTGCCATATTCTACTGCTCATTACGAGTTCATAGGAAGAAGAATCATCCAATTTGAGCATACCAATTAAAAGTTAGAGCAGTTTTAAAATTCATAGTAAATCTGCCAAAACAAACCTTTTTTTATTTGTGTGCGGTTACTGTAGCGGTTGCCACATGGCGCCATGTGATTGGCCGGGGCGGGCTCTGTTCGTGCGTGTGTGCTCACCACAGACAGAGGTCAACGGCGGCGGCTCGGGATTCGACGGCGGCGCTCCTCCGGCGGGTCTCCAGCGAACGAGAGGTGGGGGATGGTTCCGGCGTTCGACGGCGTTGGCGATGGTGGTTCTACCGGTGGCGGAAATCCTCTCTGCGGGCGACAGCAGCGGTGGGGAACGGCGGCGTCGAGCGGTCTCCGGCGACCTGCGGTTCACGGGGCGGGTCAATCGGCTGCGGCGCGACGAGTGACGTCGAGCGGGTCCAGCGGCGCGGCTCGGGTGCTCCTACGGTGACGGGGCGTCCGGTGAACGGCGACTGTTGGCGGAGCTCCCGGCGAGATCGGGTTTGCCATTCCAGAGGTGAGTGGCGAAGGAACAAATCGGGAGCGGGGTGCGGTGTCCTCGGGGGGGTCCTCGCGTCTAGGGAGTCCAAGGAGGGCACGGGGTCAACGAGAGCGCCAGATCGAGTCGGGCTCGGCTCCGCGGTGGCGTGCGCTCCCGTTGACTCTGGCTCGAGGTGGGAGACGGGTGCGGGCCCCGCTGGTCAGCGGCTGCAGCTGCATACCGCTTCGCTGGCTAGGTCGTGGCCTGCTTGCGCGCGCGTGCAAAGCCCCTGTTGGGCCACTGTGCGGCCCAGCTACACAGTGTGGTTTCTTTCTTTTTTTTGAAACAGCTAAAAAACAATTTTGTGGCTAAAAATAAACTACCAAATAAATATTAAAAAAACAAAAACACACAGTAAAAATATATACTTATAATATAGACTATACTAACTCTAATGCCAAACCTAATGCAATGTAAGTAAAATATCTAAGCAAAAGGGCACACAAAGAGCATTTTCCAATAAATTCACAAGAATTTGAAGTTTATAAAATTGCAAAGACATGTCAGATGAACCACAAATATAACTCTGGACATTATGAACTTTTTATTTGATAGGGGAGAAGTCATATTATCTCCACTCCAATTACTTGCCTTTAGTTGCATAATGAAGAGAATCTTCAGAAAATTAAATAATGCATAGGAAAATATGAGATCCATATGAATGATCTACTAACATCCTAATTTAGGAAAATTGGGATGTTACAAACCTACCCCCCTTAAGATGAATCTCGCCCTCGAGATTCAGTTTGGCTAGCAAATAGGTGTGGGTGATCCTGCCTGAGGTCTTCCTCTCGTTCCCAAGTAGCCTCCTCCTCTATATGATGATTCCACTGAACTTTGCATAACCTGATTGTCTTGGTGCGAGTAATTCTCTCTGCTATCTCCAGAATCTTAACAGGCTTCTCCTCATATGTCAAGTCAGTCTCCAACTGAATTGCCTCAAGTGGCACTGTATCTCTCAAAGGAACATCCGCCATCTCTGCATGGCACTTCTTCAACTGGGATACATGAAACACATTATGAACTCCTGACAAGGATTCTGGCAACTCCAGCTGATAAGCTACCTCTCCTCGGCGCGCCAAGATCTTGTAAGGCCCCACAAAGCATGGTGCTAACTTACCTTTGATTCCAAACCTCTTAATTCCATGAAGCGGTGAAACCCTAAGGTAGGCATGATCTCCTACCTCATATGTCACCTCCTTACGCTTTGCATTTGCATAACTCTTCTGTCTGGACTGTGCTATCTTCAGTCTATCACGAACCAACTTGACCTTCTCCTCAGCATCTCTGATCAAGTCTGGCCCAAAGAACTAACGCTCTCCAACCTCATCCCACATCAATGGTGTCCTGCACTTCCTACCATACAAAAACTCAAACGGTGCCATCTTCAGACTAGCCTGATAACTGTTATTATATGAGAACTCTGCATATGGTAAATTATCATCCCAACTGGACCCATAGTCCAAAGCACAAGCTCTCAACATATCCTCCAAAATCTGATTCACCCTCTCTGTCTGCCCATCTGTCTGGGGATGAAATGTTGTACTGAACTCCAGCCTAGTGCCCAAGGACTCATGCAATTGACGCCAAAACTTAGATGTGAACTGAGTACCTCTATCAGACACTACCTTCCTTGGAACTCCATGCAGACAAACAATTCTATACATATAAATCTTTGCTAGCTTGGCACTTGTATAGGTAGTCTTTACCGGGATGAAGTGAGCAACTTTAGTCAAACGATCAACAACTACCCAAATAGAATCATAACCTGATCGAGTCCTTGGTAACCCTGTAATGAAATCCGTACCAATATGATCCCACTTCCAATCAGGTATGGGCAATGGTTGTAACAAACCTGCTAGTTTCTGGTGCTCTGCCTTAACTCTCTGGTACACATCACATATTGCAATATACTCAACAATTTCCCTCTTCGGGCTAGGCCACCAAAATCTCTCCCTCAAATCCAAATAC
Organism: Hordeum marinum; assembly: GCA_022496015.1. Classification (NCBI taxonomy): domain Eukaryota; kingdom Viridiplantae; phylum Streptophyta; class Magnoliopsida; order Poales; family Poaceae; genus Hordeum; species Hordeum marinum. Next base: position 461,429,345 of record CM039675.1, on the reverse strand, counting down.
ATCTTAGTATTACCTGGGTGGATAGAATAAGGTGAACCATGCGCCTCCTGAAGAATTAACTTCCTGATCTCTGCATCTTGAGGTACACAAATACGCTTCTCAAACCATATGGCTCCATGTTCATCCTCATGAAAACCTTGTGCCTTCCCCCTTAACATATTCTCTTTTATCTCAGCAATATACTTATCATCCTTTTGTGCTTCTCTGATCCTGTCTAGCAAAGTAGGCTTCACCTCAAGTGTTGCCAAATAGCCCTTAGGAACCATCTCCAACCTGAGACTTCTGAACTGCTCACATAACTCCGGTGGCATATCATCAATATTTACTGCATTAACATGGCTCCTATGACTCAAAGCATCAGCAACAACATTTGCCTTACCAGGATGATACTACAAGTTCAAATCGTAATCCTTAATAAGCTCCAACCATCTCCTTTGTCTGAGATTCAACTCCCTCTGAGTAAAAATGTACTTCAAACTCTTATGATCAGTAAATATATCACAATGATTACCGACAAGATAATGCCTCCAAGTTTTCAATGCATGCACAACTAAGGCTAACTCTAAATCATGGGTAGGATAGTTATGCTCATGATTCCTAAGCTGGCGTGAAGCATAAGAAACAACTTTACCTTCCTGCATCAAAACACTCCCAAGTCCCTGATGAGATGCATCACAATATACCTGGAAGTCTTTATGTATGTCCGGCAAAATTAACACCGGTGCTGTAACCAAACGCTGCTTCAACTCCTGAAAGCTAGCTTCACAATCCTCAGTCCAAACAAATTTCTTCCCCTTGTTCAACAATTTAGTCATAGGCTTTGCAATCTTGGAAAAGTTTTCAATAAACCTCCTGTAATAACCTACAAGGCCCAAAAAGCTGCGAATCTCCCCAACTGACGTGGGTGACTCCCACTCTGTGACTGCGACAACCTTGGATGGATCGACTGCGACTCCATTACCTGATATAACATGTCCAAGGAATGCTACCTCATCCAACCAAAACTCACATTTGCTGAACTTGGCATACAATTGGTGCTCCCTCAACTTCTCCAATACCAAACGCAGATGCTCCTCGTGCTCTTCCTTATTCTTGGAAAACACCAATATATCATCAATGAAAACAACCACAAACTTATCCAAGAACTCCATAAACACCTTGTTCATCATATTCATGAAGTATGCAGGGGCATTAGTCAATCCAAATGACATAACAGTATACTCATATAGCCCATACCTCTTACTGAAAGCAGTCTTTGGAATATCTTGTTCACGAATCTTTAATTGATGATAACCAGAACGAAGATCAATCTTGGAAAACACAGTAGCTCCCTCCAACTGGTCAAACAGTTCATTTATCATAGGCAAAGGATACTTATTCTTAATGGTTACCTCATTCAGAGAACGATAATCAACACACATCCTCAGAGTTCCATCCTTCTTCTCAACAAACAAAACAGGGGCTCCCCAAGGTGATGAGCTTGGGCGAATAAATCCTTGTGCCTGCAATTCCCTTAACTGCTTCTTCAATTCCTCCAACTCTTGAGGAGGCATTCTATACGGTCTCTTAGCAATAGGTCTGGTGCCTGGTATTAAATCAATAAGAAACTCAATATCTCTATCTGGTGGCATACCTGGCAACTCTTCTGGAAACACATCCGGATATTCCTTCACAATTGGCACCTCTTCCAGGCTACCCCCCCTTAAGAGAGTTCACTTGCACCCGCTTATGCTGATACTTACATACATATTTGATCCTCTTCCCCCCTGGTGCATCCAGAGATATAGATCGACTGGCACAATCAATAACACCCTAATTTTTGATCATCCAATCCATACCCAAAATAATATCTAGACCTTGTGACTCCAATATAATCAAATCTGTAGGAAAAACATGCTTCCCAATAGACAAGGGCATCTGAAAACATCCCAAACTTACTTCCATCTCAGCCCTAGGAGAACTTACTAGAACAGGTGACTTAAGTACTACGGTTGGCAATTTATGTTTATCCACAAATACCCGCGATATGAATGAATGCGATGCACCGGAATCAAAAAGAACAACTGCAGGTACTGAATTGATCAAAAACTTACCAATCACCGCATCAGGTTCATTATAGACCTCCTCCACATTAACATGGTTGACATGACCCTTCTGGAAGGGGTTTGGCTTGTTGACTCCTAAATTCCCATTACCATTATTGCTCTCTGGACAAGCATTGGAATAGTGGCCCATCTTCCTGCACTTGAAGCACTGAACCTGACTAATGTCCCTCTGCACAGGCACACTCTGACGGTTCTGGTTATTAGTACCTCCATTACCATTACCGCTGCCATTACCATTGCCACTCTTGTGCCCATTGTGATGATGGTGGCCATTATGGTTGTGGCCATTCCCTCCATTATGATTATGCCCATTACCTCCATGATGATGATGATGATGCCCATTACCTCCATGATGATGATATGAAGTGTGTGGCTGCTACTGTGGTCCTGAGTTATACTTGTTACTGTTGTTGTACTTCCTCTTGTGGTTCTCTATGGCCTGATGCTCTCCCTCAAGCGCAATAGCCTTATCAATAAGCTCCTGGCAATTACCAAAAGTGGTCACTGTCAACTGAACACCCAAATCATCATTCAGGCCCTCCAAGAATTTCTCCTGCCTAGCTGCATCAATATTAACATCATTAGGAGCATATCATGCAAGTTTATTAAATTCCTCCACATATTCATTAACTGTGCGACCTCCCTGACGCAAGCTGCGGAACTCCTTCTTTTTCAGACTCATAGCACCAGCTGACACATGTGCGGCGCGGAAAGCTGCCTGAAACTGTGCCCAAGTGATAGTATCAATGGGGTAAGTGACCAAGTAGTTGTCCCACCAAGCTGCGGCAGGACCCTCCAACAGATGTGAGGCAAACCTCACCCTCTCTGCATCTGTGCATCCAACTGTCTGCAGATTCCTACCGACTGCACGGAGCCAATCATCAGCCACAATAGGTTCAGGGCTGCTGGAGAACCTCGGAGGATTCAACCTCAAGAACCTGGTAAGCATATCCATAGGTGGCGGAGGTGGTGGATTGTTGTTGTTGTTGTTTCCCATGTTCTGAACAAGCAACTGGATCAAGTGGCCTTGTCCCTGAAGCAACTGATGCACATATGGCGGTATGTCACCATCATTGTTGCCTCCTAGAGAACCACTACTCCTAGTCTCACGCCTCGGCGGCATCTGGGGGGCAAGCATTAGATGAGTAATAGACAGAATAGGTCTAAAGGAATGTATATCTTCTACCCATATGCATAATATGATCAAGGAAATAAATATGAGGCAACAAAACACAATAACGAATAGCACCAACAGAAAACAAACAAGCATCAACAACATAGCATTATACATATAGTCGAATAATTTCGACAATATCCTAATTTACCCAACAAGCAAACTAGCAATCAATCAAGCAAGCAATCTAGTATCTTCATACCACAAAAGTGGCACAAACTGATACTCTAACACGGTAACATCACAATATAAAACAAAGATAAATGGTGGTCTCAGCACTAGTTCCTACTTAACTGATCAAGATACTTGAGGGGTTGACTAATAAAAAGTAAGAAGTGTTCAAAGTTTATAAAATAATTTTCACTCCTATGGCTTTTCTAATCCATTTTCTAGGGTCACGACCTACAGTCAACACACTGCTCTGATACCATCTGTAACGACCAAACCTCGAGGGATTTGAGTCTCTGTGCTTACTGTGCTAGTCCCTGGATCGATTCGCTAGCGCACACAGTATAGATGAATACCTGAATAACAAGTGCATCATTTATTACATCGTATGATCCAGAATTAATAAAGAAAAACAATATGCATAGCACTTGGCTAGCTTTATTCAATCAAACAGCAGAAAAGTAGCAGAAAATAACAATGAGTCCCATCATAGCCCACTGGCGATGCTGAGTGCAGACTCGCGACCCTAACGGTACCTTACTCTTCGTCTGAAAATCCTGCAACATGAGACGTTGCAGCCGTATAGGTCAATACTTTGAATGTATTGGCAAGTTACACAGAAGAAACAATAAAGCAGACCTACATGTACATGCATAGTATAACAAAGGAAGGCTTGACGGTTATTTTGCAGAAAGCAAATTTTATCCTCACAACTACATAATAGTTAAATTTTAATTTATTTGCTACAATTAAATACACATGGTTGAATTGGCATCTCCAACTCCAACCTAAACCATTATTAAGTTTCCCACCAAGTTTTATTAAGGGTAACATTTGTCAAGATCATCCAACAACTGTAATGGCCTAGCTGCTCAAAGTTGTCCATAATCGGGGACATGGCTAATCATGATTAGTTTTAATACTCTACAGAGGTTTTCTCACTGTACCCACTAGACCCAACCCGAAGATTGAGACGAAGTCTTTCAGAAGCAGTCACCTCCACCGAACGGCAGCCGGTACACCTACTCATATCTACATCTGCTAGCTTTGCCCAGGCGAGGTTCCCGCAACCTACTCAACTAAGCCAGAGCCCATATTAGCTAGTGGTTGTGCATGGAAGCTACTAGTCATAAAGTCTGTCTGATCTTTTTGAACCTGGGCGACATTCCACTTACATTCAGAGGGCCGAAACCATGATGTTCTTAAAACCACCCGGCAATACCAATTCCGCCCAGGGGTGAATTAGAACCCTAGTTACTACTCAATTTTAACAATCCTCACATAATCTCAATGAATACTCGAACCAAGCCCGTCTACATAGCATAGCAGAACTAACTACCACGATTTTCATTGACGAGGGAAAAGCTCAAAAGCATAACATAAGACAATAATACTTCTACACATGCATAATTTGATAGTGTGACATATACTACATGCATAGAAAAACAATAGGTAAAGGATGATCAACATGTAACTTGCCTTGATTCTAGTTCAGAAAATCACACTCCTGACAATAGTTTGTGTCGCACTCCGGGCAATCTACACGTTTCAAACAATGACCACAAATCATTCACCACATTCAAATATCACCAAACAAAACAACAGCAAGAAATCATTTGTAAAACCATAAAACAGTAGCATAACAACAGGTACAAATCATCTACAATTCAATGCAAACATATCACAAAAAGAATTAACAAATTTCAATAAACGGTTTGCAAAATATGGCCTTCGGAAGATTTAAATTGAATTTGAACAAATTCAAATTTATACATTGCAAACATGAAATTTTTTGATTCTACCATATTCTACTGCTCATTATGAGTTCATAGGAAGAAGAATCATCCCATTTGAGCATACCAATTAAAAGTTAGAGCAGTTTTAAAATTCAGAGTAAATCTGCCAAAACAAACCTTTTTTTTATTTGTGTGCGGTTACTGTAGCGGTTGCCACATGGCGCCACGTGATTGGCCGGGGCCGGCTCTGTTCGTGCGTGCGTGCTCACCACAGATAGAGGTTAACGACGATGGCTTGGGATTCGACGGTGGCGCTCCTCCGGCGGGTCTCCAGCGAAGGAGAGGTGGGGGATGGTTCCGGCGTTCGACGGCGGTGGCGACGGTGGTTCTACCGGCGGCGGAAATCCTCTCTGCGGGCGACAGCAGCGGTGGGGAACGGCGGCGTCGAGCGGTCTCTGGCGACCTGCGGTTCACGGGGCGGGTCAATTGGCTGCGGCACGACGAGTGACGTCGAGTGGGTCCAGCGGCGCGGCTCGGGTGCTCCTACGGCGATGGGGCGTCCGGTGAACGGCGGCTGTTGGCGGAGCTCCCGGCGAGATCGGGTTTGCCATTCCAAAGGCGGGTGGCGAAGGAACAAATCGGGAGCGGGGGGTGCGGTGTCCTCCGGGGGGTCCTCGCGTCCAGGGAGTCCAAGGAGGGCACGGGGTCAACCAGAGCGCCAGATCGAGTCGGGCTCGGCTCCGCGGTGGCGTGCGCTGGCGTTGACTCTGGCTCGAGGTGGGAGACGGGTGCGGGCCCCGCTGGTCAGCGGCTGCGGCTGCGTACCGCTTCGCTGGCTAGGCCGTGGCCTGCTTGCGCACGCGCGTGCGAAGCCCCTGTTGGGCCACTGTGTGGCCCAGCTGCACAGTGCGGTTTCTTTCTTTTTTTTGAAACAGCTAAAAAACAATTTTGTGGCTAAAAATAAACTACCAAATAAATATTAAAAAAAACAAAAACACACAGTAAAAATATATACTTATAATATAGACTATACTAACTCTAATGCCAAACCTAATGCAATGTAAATAAAATATCTAAGCAAAAGGGCACACAAAGAGCATTTTCCAATAAATTCACAAGAATTTGAAGTTTATAAAATTGCAAAGACATGTCAGATGAACCACAAATATAACTCTGGACATTATGAACTTTTTATTTGATAGGGGAGAAGTCATATTATCTCCACTCCAATTACTTGCCTTTAGTTGCATAATGAAGAGAATCTTCAGAAAATTAAATAATGCATAGGAAAATATGAGATGCATATGAATGATCTACTAACATCCTAATTTAGGAAAATTGGGATGTTACAATATACCGGGCGACAAACTCTCGAGGCCACCCAAACCCTAGAAAAAAGCGTTGTCGATATACCCCCTCCCCGATAACATATTTTTCTAAGTTACTAAGGTAAAATGTTCATATAGAAAACTCCGGTAATATAGATTTATCAAGAATGCCCCTATTATGGGTGTGCACAAGTTGATCCAATTTTTGTCTGATCCCATATATATATATATATATATATATATATACATATATTCTTCTATATGTCATGTTGCGTGTCAAAGTATTGAAGAAATCCATGGCTTCAGCCGGAAGTAACAGGCGTCTGATGCTACGAAGCTCTTCAAAGTTATTTTGGAACGGAGTTTTGGATAGAATAATTCGCTTTTTGGTACGAATTTTAGCAATGGCCTTCCCAATAGCAATATTCGGCAGGCTCTTGCTGAAATTCGTACCAAAAAGCTAATTATCCTATCCGGGACTCCGTTCCAAAACAATTTTGGAGAACTGCGTACCATTATGCGCCTATTACTTCCGGCTAATGATGAAGCCATGGTTTTCTTGAATCCTTTGACACTAGACAACATGACATATAGAAGGGTAGATGAGATCAGGAAAAATATGGCCATTTTCTGCACATCCAGAATGGCGCCATTTTGTTAAATCCCTAAAAGGTTAAGAGAATCCCGGCCCTCTCGCCTGACCAAACCCTAGAAGCATTGAGGGCCACCCCTAACCCTGGAAGTGTTGTCGAGGACACCCCAAATCATAGAGAAGTATATTAATTGCCATGTTTTAATATTTGCAAAAACTATGGATCAAAGAGACTTGGAACAAGAACGGTTGTTGGGGGACATAATCCGAGGCGGTGCTGATGCTATCTTGTCGTTTCTCAATGACACCGATGGTCTTGAAGGAGAGGATTACTGCTCTGGTGATCGAACAATGGAGAAGGAAGGACATGATCATGATGGCTGTGGTCACCGAATGCGGAGGAAGAAGGAGACCATGGTGACGGCTCTGGTGACCGGATGGAGGAGGGAGATGTTGCAAAGTCTGGTGAGGTATATATTAATTAAGCATGTGCTGACTAGATAATTGATGCATTAATTGTTTTGGTATATATTAACTCTTATTTCTTCTTTTATATAGCCCTCCGGATCGAGCCAAACTTCGGTAACGATACGAGGCCCGAAGAAAAGGTTGGGCAAGGAAGAAAGGTTCACGATCACAGCACTCGCGGACAATGGCCTACCTATTGAACCAAAGCGGACCAAGGACGCATTTGCTTCTCAGTGCGGAGCTATTGTTAGGGACAACATCTCGATCAGCATCAAGCAATGGAATAAGCCTAAGGACGACCCCCATGAGGGTGATTATGTCACCGATAGATAGAAATATGATCTTTGGACCGCGCTGAAGGCAAATTTCACCCTACCCCCAGAGGAGGATCTGAATAAGCCAGTTATAGAGCCACTGGTCAAGGCCTGTGCTCTTAAGAAGATGGAAGATCTATTCAGGAGGTGGAAGAATGAGTTGAAATCAAAGTTTGTCGACAAAGGGAAGACTCCAGAATTCATCGGCCGATTTGAGAAGATAAGAGATCACTGGCCCGCATTTGTGGCCTACAAGACATCGGAGAAGAGTAAGAAAATGTCAAAGACAAACAAGAACAATGCTGCAAAGAAGCAGTATCACCATCACACGGGGTCAGGTGGCTACCTCAAAGCCCGGCCATTGTGGGACAAAGCTGAGAATGACCTGCTTGCTAAAGGGGTCCAACCACAGACATATAACTGGCCAAAGCATTCAAGGACTTGGTTCTTCGGGGTTGGGGGAACTTTGGACCCTAAAACAGGGAAGTGTTGTTGGACGAACGAGCAACTTGCAATACCCGTCATGAAGCTTCAGAAGTATATCACTGCAGCGTAGGAAGGGGCGTTTATTCCGACAGAGAGAAGGATGAGCTGACTAAGGCCATAGGGAATGTTGAGCACCCTGGACGAACACGAGGCACACCAGGTTCCGTTCCGTGGAAGGATGGGTTTCCTGACGCAGGCGGTTATAGAAGCCGACAAAGAAAGAGGAAAGCGAAGCTGAGCGAAATGCAGAAGCTCATTGCAAGAATAGAAAAGCTAGAGGAAGCTAAGAGCTAGCGAGCTGCCGGCCAACCATCTTAGCGGCACGAAGCTACCCCAGAAGTTACCCCGCCATCTCAGCGAAGAAGCAGTGTGGCTTCCACGGAGCTCGTTCAGCCTAACTTCACGGCTCCTAGCTACCCCGTGGATACTATCACGGAGGTTCAACATTGTGATCTTTGTACGAAATTCTAGAACCTCACTTTCAAGGGGGCTCTCGGCTCTATTGCACCTACTCAACCCAACGAAACATTTCACTGCCTTATGATTCCATATGGCTATGTTGTTGTGATGGTGGATGAAGTAATGGAGGGATTTTATGACCTGGACCTTGACCACCCTACAGGTGAAGGGGAGAATCAACTGGTTCATTCTCTGAGGAGTACATGTCTCTGGCCGAAGGAGTACATCAATCTTCCAAACTAGACGCCTCCGCCTCCTCCTCCGGCGAGTCAGGGCACTCCGCCTCCTCCTCCTCCTCCGGAGAGTGATTAGGGCACTCCGCCTCCTTCTCCGGCTCCTCCGACGTGTGACGGCACTCCGCCTCCTCCTCCTTCACCTACTCCGGCGAGTCGGAGCAGTCCGCCTCCTCCGGCGCATGAGGCCACTCTGCCTCCTCCTCCTCCTCCTCTGGTGCATCAGGTCACTCAGCCTCCTCCTCCTCCTCCTCCGGCGTGTCAGGACACTACGCCTCCTTCGGCGTGTCTGCCACGACAGAAGAGAGACGCCGCCACCACTTCGGCGGCTAGCAGTACAATAGGCAAGAAAAAAAATACAAATTTGGTCCGAGCCTCAAGCCTGTTACAAAGTTACCATACGAGAGGACTGACGAAGAAAGCGCTGAGATCAGTGAAGCCGAAGTGAAGGCCCATTTTGCACGGAAACAGCCTCCTTCGAAGGAAACAGTAGACCCGGTGAAAGCGAAGCGCACTTTGGATGCCCTGAAGCGACCATCACCGCCTCCGCTGTCATCAAACTATGACCGCTGTATTATAAAGACATATAATAAAGCACAGCGGTCGGGAAGTACCTCTAGTGCTCCTCGAGTCAAAGAACGAAAAAGTGAGAAAACAATTCCCTAGCTCGGCGAACAGGAGAAGCAATTGTGCCCTCCGCTCAAGGTGTCTAGTGACATTGCTAATCATCCGATGATACTGCCCGGTACCAAACTTGGTGATTACTTGGGGGATGATGTACTTTTGAAATGGCTGAGGTAACCAAAGAAGAACACGAATACGTGCACGGGAAGCCTCTCGTCAAACCTGATCATCCTCCTCTAACAACGATGATGTACAAATTGCATGAGTGGTACATGAAAACCTGCAGGGAGTCTGGGAGAGACACTATGTATGTGGCAGTGAAACCAGAGCACGAATTCATTGGACTTCCCGTGATACCTATTCAATTTGAGGAGTTAATTCAATTATACAATCAACGGGACCTCGACAAACAACTCATGACTGCCTACTGTCTGTAAGTATTACTTCTATAGTTAAGTCTCTAGCTCAGCTCGTTTATTGCATGTATATATATATATATATATATATATATATATATATAATTATCATCACTATATTATGCAGATTGAAGATCGTCGAATGCAAAAAAGCAGGAATCTTCGACGTTGGGTTCATTAGCCTAGATGCCATAAATGAATGGTCGATACGAAAAGAACCCGCAGCGACAGAGGAAAACTTGCTAAAGTCGTTTCTTGCACATCAAAACAAAAGGGAAATACTCTTTCCTTACAACTTCAAGTGAGTGTTGATGTCTTCTCTATATACTCGGTTTCGCTTACTCGAGGTTAAGTAATGTAATTGATGAGTTATATATGCGTGCGCAGTTACCACTTTATTCTGCTATCCATTAAACTTGACGGGGCATTAGTAACTGTCTTAGACTCGAGACATAAAGATCCCGAAAATTATGCGGACATGACTGCAATGCTCAAGAAGTAAGTTCAGTCAATGCCGTGACCATATCGGCATGCAACTTTCGTTAATTTCCTGATATCAAATAATCATTTTCTTTGCCTGGCAGGGTTTGGAAGAAGTTCACCCGAAAGGTTCCCGGTCTAAACAAAGAGTTGCAATTTACGCACCCCCAAAGTAAGTAGTACTAGCTAGTTCCGTGCATCTCTAATTGGTTCAAAATTTCATCAATATATCATTACCATGTTTGCTTACCAGTTTGATTGAACTCTATTCTCGTAAAGTGCTTGTACCAGAAAGAAGGGATTGTTTATGTGGATACTACGTATGTGAGCTCATTCGCCAATCGACCTCTAAGCAGGGCTTCTCTGACAAACAATTTCAAGTACGTAAATAATATTCACAATTTTAGTTTATATATTACCATCAATTGTGTTGATTTTTATTCATATATATGCATGTATTGACCCCTCCCCCCCATCTTCAAATTAGATGTGGCAGATGCGGGATGAACTCCTACCACATGATCACATATGAGCAATTCAAGAGGAATTGACGCGATTCTTTCTTGACCACGTCATACCTGAAGACGGAGAATACTATATGAATTTGTGATTGGATCTTAGGAATCGTAAAAGATCTTATATTGTATATATGTAGCTAGTAGTGTCGGATAGATATACGAAAACTTGTTGTTCGACCAATCTCTCAGAGAAAGAGAGGTCGATCACTTCTCTCTGTATATGTTCATGACGATTTTGTGTACTTAATGGTTCCTTCATTTGCTTACTAGCTAGCGTGTCGAGTTCTCTTTATAATAGCTAGCGTCGACCAAGAAAGAGAGGACACTTCTCTCTATTGATTAGCTAGCTAACACAATATAAAACCCCTAAATTAACCCTCCAAAAACCCCTACCCCCCCTTCAAAAAAAACCCAGCAACTGCCAGATGCTAACGTGTGGATGCCTTTTGGTCCCGGTTGGTGTTACCAACCGGGACTAAAGGTCCTCCTGCCTGGGCTCCCCGTAGAGGCCACGTGGAGCTCCTTCTATCCCCTGTTTGTAAGCGAATCGGGACTAAAGGTTTGGGCCTTTAGTCCCAACCCTTTAGTCCCGGTTCCAGAACCGGGACTAATGGGCCTCTGGAACCGGGACTAATGTGTTGTTTTCTACTAGTGTTAAAATACCTTTTCAGTAGTTTTTCTAGCAACTTATAAAGCAGACTATTTGTAAACTCCGATTTGGATGCGTGTGAAACTACGTAAGTGATAACATACTTTGAGGTTTGTAGTGCCTTCCTTTTCGCTTCCTATGCGTTTGAAACTTTAGTTATCACGAAAGTGCTACAATTGTCTTATGCACTTGCAAGACATCAACATCAGCCATTTATGTCTGATACCGCTGGCCATTTTTACAGTAATGAACCAAACACGCTCTATACTACCAGCGTGCTTAGAGCATCACCAGCAGATGCTCCAAAACAGTGGTGGTGCCCCCCAAAAAATACTATCATTTAAGGCACTTTGAGCCAAAACAACAACTCCAACAAATGTCCCATCTTTGTTTGGTTTCAAAATAGTTCCAGATGCCTACTTTTTGCTACAAGTGTTGCATAGTTGCATCACTCATAGATGATGCCAAAAAAAACTGAAAAGGCAGCCGTGCAACCAACCCTCTCCATGCATATATGCTGAAACTTCATGCCACCGAATCGACTCCCACCCACGACACACGCCACAACTCCATCGGCTACCCTTAGCCCTGTTGCCACCCTGACAACCATTCCCGCTGACGAACCTGTCTGTTGCGACCTTCTTCGCCGCCGTGGAAGCTCGAAGTACCGCTCCCGATTGTGGCCGTTCCCCGCTCCATTTGCCGGTCAAAAATGATCGTAGTTGCACCACCCCGGGCCACCGAGGCCAATTAGAGGTCGGGAGACCTCAAATCAATCGATGCGACCACCGTCGTGCCGTGGCTTTGTTCGACACTCGAGAGGCGCGGTGCCGCTGGAGTTGGCCGCACCCCAAGCTCCCCTTTGACCGGCAGCCGTCTCTGCCCCGGCCGGAATTGAGCTCAGTGCCCCGACGGCCGTTAGATCTTGATGAGAGCACGCAAGCTGAATTTTCAGGGCATCTCTTACAGCAGAAAAAGAATTCTGTGCCAAAAACCTTCACTGTCCTACTCTAAAACCAGCTTTTACATCGTCTATTAAGATGCTGTTTTACACACGCAGCCATCCACCGTTGGTGTACTTTTTGTTGTGGTCGTATGAGCAGCCCGGCGAAAAGCAACGCAAGGCGTCCTGATGGCTCAAGCGAAGGAACACGGCACCAGTACTCTCCTGCGGCCCCCGGCCCCCTCGACAGGTGGTAGGCGCAGGGTCCGTTGTACCGGTGCAGGTACACGCTCCTCCAGTCCATCGTCGTCCTCCCCAACAGTTGTTGGCACCCCCCATCCACCCGCCGGACCGTCCTACACTCCTGTTCCCTCCCCCCCTACCCAGGAATACACCCCAAAAACAGTATCCCCGACCGAGGGTTAAAAAAGCAAGCAAAGCCGCCGGAAGGATAAGGATCATCATGCTCCGAGTCGAGAAGAACAGTGGAATGGCCTTTCATTCAAGGCGAGGGCTCTGCCTCGAGCAAAGGCGAGGATCGAGGAGGGAGGGATGGAGGGAGGACCAGACCTGACGACGTGACCCGCGGACCAATGGCGTGTGGGATGGGGGCGGGTCACTTCCTGACCAGCTCGTGGCAGACACCTGGCTCCATTCCTGTGACACCCCCACGAGCTTTGCCACGGAAAAGTAGCCACTGCTCCCCCTCCGGCTGTGTGCGGTGCAGCCCTACCCTACCACGGCCGCCAGTGACAGCTAGCTAGCTCAGGCTCAGCTGCGCTCCTAGTCCTACTACCACTCCCGGCTCCTGTACGGGGGTGCTCCGTCTCTGCATTTCTTCCATAAGTAGTAGCCAAGTTGCTCGCCCCCGCCCGTAGTCCTTTGCGCAAAGAGGAAAAAGGGAGCTCCTCCCACAGCCCGACCGACGCCGCCCGCCGCAGATCTATTGCAACACCTGTAAGCTTCTCCGCCTCCCGAGTTTCTCCCGCCCTCAGCTCGGCTAGCTAGGGTTTCCTCTACCTAGCTAGCCTAGCTGCTTCTTCTTCCTCCGTTCTACCTCGGTTCTTGCTGTTGCTGCAGCAGCGACTGTGGGGAGGGGAGGGGAGGGGAGGATGGCGGGGAAGAGGGAGAGGATTGCGATTCGGAGGATCGAGAATCTGGCGGCGAGGCAGGTCACCTTCTCCAAGCGCCGGAGGGGCCTCTTCAAGAAGGCCGAGGAGCTCTCCATCCTCTGCGACGCCGAGGTCGGCCTCGCCGTCTTCTCCGCCACCGGCAAGCTCTTCCAGTTCGCCAGCTCCAGGTACATACTACATGTATGCATAGCCATCAATTGATCTCTCCTCGATCATCAACTGCTTTTTGGATGCACTTTCAATCTGACTCGCTTCTTGTTTTATCTGGTGTGTCTTGACCGATTCCATACATTTGTTAGTCCTGAGATTTTTCTTTTTCTTCCGAGGAATCGTTTTCCCGAAGTTTTGATTCTTGACTTTTTGAGATCGAGGGTTTTCACTATCTAACACTTTTTGTCCACGGATTGATATTTGATGTGCTGGGATACTACTCATTCGGTTTTCCTGTTACAAATTAGTTACAACACATGTATTTTGGTAAGACATATACTCATTTCGAGCTTCTTTTCTCATGTTCAACACTTTTTCGCAGTGCCTATAACAATGATTCCTAGAGTCAAAGCAGTCAAAGCGTGTGTAGATCCTGTAATGCTTAATAAAATATTTGCTTTGATTTGGTGTTTATAATATAAATTTCGCTACTGTTCTCCTATTATGACATGTGGGAGAGACCACAAAGAGAGGGAGGATTTTCTTTTGGAAGTGTACCTAACCAGTAAAATTAACCGTGTCTTCTTCCCTTCTAAAAACGCAATGTTTGTTCATGCTCAACTTTTTATTATGCATTGATTTGGACCTACAAGTCTCTTTTCTACCTTTTGTTCGTTGTGTTTGATGTTGTTCTAGGATTAATATATGTTCAGATAAAAAAGAATTAATGTCCACTTCGTACCTTTCCGGGATCAGAATTACTCCAAACTCGGACCACATGTACAATACAGCTTATTAGCATGTACGACTATTTAAGTCTTATAAAAGCTGTCATTTTGGACAACATGGTATCTAACAATTAAAATAAAATAAATAATGACTGTGAAGGAAAATTTACAGATCTCCTTTCAAAACATCCAATACCAGATTCTCTAAAAGGTCAAAGTTTTTGTAGTTTAACTATGACTATATATATACGTCCAAACTCAGTGGACTTTTTTATTCGAATTGACAGGAGCATATAAGCAATTGAAGATTGCTCGCCATGTTCCAGTCACAGCTATTCAATAATAATTTAAGAAGTAAGAGGGAACAACAAGAGCTAGCTAGGATATGTAATTTGAGATATTACAAACGCTGACTAATACAACGTTTTACAAAGGTAGAGCAGTTTGATGATCATGATATGTAGTTTTGGGCCTACAAATGCTAAACGCATTTTATTGTAGAAGAGTTTGGGAACTTGGTTTTGTGAGAAGATCAAATTGGTTAATCTGATTGGCGTATATGGGAAATACTGTTATTTTAATGCATATTCTTCGTAACTATGCATAGCATGAAGACTAAGTTTTCTTGTAAATTAATCCCATGCATAAAATGAATAGAAGCAAAATGCATGTAGTAATAAACTAGTAGTCATGACTGATTAGTGATGCGTATAGTAAACTAGTAGTCATGACGAACATGTTAGAAACGAGTATGGCGTTTCTGCAAAATTAATTAAAAAGATGCAAGAGCTCCAACCGTTCCAACATCAAGCAAAAAATATGGAACAGATATAAATTGTCAAACAGCAGTACAACTTAATACTATCATTGTTTTCCTGTGTGTGTATTCTCAAAATAAATGATTATGAGATGTTTGCATGATTTTTCTGGTCTTTTCATGGCACGTAGTGGATTCTGTGTATCACTGACTCGAGTAGGCCTGTGCATATGACATGATTTGTCAGGACGCATGCATAGCTTGATAAAGCTACATGTGTATTCGTGTATAATTAATGCCCAGGACTCTTGGACAAAAATGGTTAGAAAGATTGACCGGTCCAATCAAATATGACCCCTGAACAGCTTCCGTACTGTGCTCAGAAGGCAGCATTGCGCATCGGAATTCATCCCCGTATCAGTCCAAAGTTTTTCCATCTTTTCACGTTAGGCTAATGTTCATGCAATGGTAAGTATTTAAGTACAAAACTTCAATAATAATTAACTATATTATATTAGAAGGCCTTTTTCAGTTTTTGGATACGTATAACGTTTAGTTGAGAAGCATATCAGATGCAATGTTTTCACTACCTATACGCCCGAGTATCTAATGAAGAGAAGTGATGTGGATTGCATGTAACGTTCCTATTTTGAATTAATTGAGGTATCACCCTCCACCCCCAAAAAACACGCACTCACCCGCACCCACACAAAATAAGCCTACTTTACTCTATCCGCCCGAGTATCTAATGAAGAACACAGCCGGTCTCCACTATTTTTTATTCCGCTGTTAAGATGAGTTTGGACAAGATCCCCAGCTTTCAAAAATTACAGACATATTTCTGTTAAGAGGTCATTATTAGATTCGTCGTAAACTATATGCTGACATATCTAAAGAGGTTTTTTTTCAAGTGAACGCGTATGTAGAAAATGTTGATCTTAATAACTACTCCCTCTGCCTTCTCATTCTCGCCATATGTGAATGCTAGCAAACCTAGCAGTAAATGCGAAAAAGGTTTATGCCCCATTTTATAGATAAAATACAGAACAACATACAACCCAACTCATGCAACTCGCCGCCGCAAAACACACACACTCACGGCAAAATACAAGGGTGATTAAGAACATCTACATGACCCACTACCACTCTAAGCAATCTACATGTAGGAAGAAAGGGCACCGCTTGAAGCCTCCGGAGCGCCCTCAATTGTTAAGAAGTCACCCCGAAGCAACAAGGTCGTGCATGACAAACCTAGCAGTAAATGGAGCATGCAAGGCTTAAGATGTCTTGTGACCTTCTAGCTTTGGTAGAATGATTCGTTGAAGAATTAAAAGTAAGAACTGATGGGTGATAATGATGATGATGTGACGGTTTTGCATGTAAAGAGAAAGTAAATCCTGGGTTGAATGGATAATGTGATTCGCATTATATGAATATATACTGAAGACAATTTATCCTCAAAACGCTCATGAACCAACATTACATGCACTAAACCTTGAGTTGGATATACTACCTCCTTTCCGGTTAATAAGGCTTATGCATATCCCTAGATCTATAATTTAACCAACATAAAAAGAGTTGTATAGTCTAAAAATTATATCATTAGAAAGTAGACCATTTGAAGTTTCTAATGATATATTTTTTGTGAAATATAACTTATATTATATTAGTGTATTTGTCAACCTAGATATACGTGCAAGCCTTATAAACCGAAAAGGAGGTAGTATAAAACATCATAGTAAGCTTGTTTATTTTCATTTCACTCCAGCTTTCTCACTTATGCCCTGCAAAATAGCTTGAAGGAAGTTGTTCGACAGTCTTTATGGGGTGTTCACCGACATCACCATATTAAGTCAGGAGCTCTTGTGTAATAATATCAGATAGTGAAAGTTAGTTTCAAGTAATCTTGGCTGAGTCTATTACAAAGTATGTACGTGAAGTGTGAAGTGAAGGAGTTTGAACATCATAAAGCATGACATCCTGGCTGATTCAATTTCTCGTCTAAAGTCGGATGTGGCCGTCGCCAAGCCATCAGGCGATAGCAACATGACCACCATCGGCGAGGGTGTGAAGCGACCGGAGAAGCCGGGGGAGTAAGAAATGACTAATCCATAATCTATGTAGTAACTTGGCTGTGCATGATACTTCCTCCGTTCCAAAATAAGTGTCTTAACTTTGTACTAGCCCTAATACAAAGTTATACTAAAGCTTGCGACACTTATTTTGGGACGGAGGGATTACTTGTTATGGTACTTGCACTTGGAGAGACCTGCCTGCTACTAGTAATCATACCACTATTCATTCAAGTATTGTGCCACTGATTATATTAATGCGTCAAGGGTCCAGACAACGCGCACGGATGGTTACAACTCTGTTGTGATCATAGTGCCACCAAGTTTTCATACGCATTGGCCTCTCCTTGTTATCATTATCTATATATATATGGTTGTGTATTTCAAGCCACCGGCATCAAGGACATTAGTGGCATTATTATTATTTACTTCAAAACGATTTCCTAAGTATGCATACATTTGTCAAATGCATGCAAAATGGATGGACTAACATGAAATTTAACAGGCACTCAATAAACATGAAAAATTAACAGAAGGTCGGTTGGCTATGGGTAATTTGAAATTGAAATAGATTACTTGTGCAACCCATGTTCCCTCTCCTTCACGGCCCACTTCAAAAATCTGTTTATTACTTTGGAAAAAAAATACTCTTCTAACAGTCCACAGGAAATGAGAACAATTGGATTTCTCTTTCAGTTCTCTGTTCTTTTCGTGAAAAAACCTCTATGATATTCCCTTCCTTTTCTTGTATCTTCCAAGTCGTTTTTGAATGTTGAGATATGCGCCCAAGGAGATTCTACCAATGTTCCTACTAGATTTTTCATCAACATATTTCCATCACATTAAATTTAGAAACATCTATTAAGATATATAGGCCGGAGGCATTCCTCCTTTTCTAAAAAAACTATTAAGATATATCGAAGAATAATATTGGTTGAATAATGCAAAAAGGAGTAGAAAAATGAGAGTTGAGACACTATGTCAGATCGAATACTATGCTTGTTTTTGTGGATTCTAAAAATTTCCGGTAGTAGCATCTTCACAATAAAAAGATTGGGCAGAGAACCACCCTTTACATTTTACACTGATTAATTTGTGTTTTCTACTCTACTGAAGCATGAACCAGATTATTGATCGGTATAACTCTCATTCCAAGATACTTAAGAAAGCAGACGAGCCATCTCAGCTGGATTTGCATGTAAGCTCAAACACATCCAGATAGATTTACATATGCATATATGTAATTTATTTAATTTCTTTTATATGGTAGGAGGACAGCAATTGTGCAAGACTAAGGGACGAGCTTGCAGACGCAAGCCTCTGGCTCCAGTAAGTTTATACCGTTTTTTGCCCATAAAACATGAATGATAAATTGAATGAAGTATATCTACTGTCACTAAGTTGTAGTTTGTGGACCGTTTTGACGCTTTTTTCTTTCCGCCTCGCCTACGCATATCTTTGGTTCTATGTGCTATTTGCCGTCGTGTTTTGTGTGCGTGTGCTGGTATTGGATGTGTGCATCTTAGCTATACAGAGACCCGATGTGCTCATGTTTTTGTATGTTATTAATGATTCATTTTGAGTCAACAAAATCCACCCTTTTCAAAAAAATAAAATGGAACCACATTTTTGACAGGGAGCGTTCATTGTCTCAGAACGTTGCATAAGGCAATACAAGCGCATATAATTCACGCCCGGACTGTACACGGGTAGGATGTGCAGAGCCCAAAAGAAGTTACACCACGAAAAGATTAGACAAAAAACTGTCTAACCGTGATAGAGGATTGATCCATAAAATATACTGTCATCCATGTTGGGTAAAGATTGGGTACGTTGGATCCGTACGTGTTGAATCCATACGTGGTAGATAACATATACAGGAGATGCTTTTTCTTCTTTGTCAAACACATTACTATTTCTACATAGTCAAAGTGGCCACCACAGAGTGCAAGAGCTAAGCTTTGCACCATGTCACGTAACCAATTACAAAAAAATTGGTGTTGCAAGACGGATACAAGTTACAAGCCATCTGAGTTTTTTTCGAAAAGGAGGAAATCCCCCCAGCCTTTGAATCAGGCCGATGCATACAATGCATACAGTCATATATTATTAATAATGTAAAATCCAGTAACTGAATAACATTGAGCTGGAAATAAAGTGCAAAAATCGCAAGGCCGCATGCCTCGCGATAGTAACTCCACCAGATAATCACTAACCCCATATTACAGGGTCGCTACCCCTTCAAGATGAAATCGTCGCACGTGTGCCGAGTATGACAAGTCCACCGAAAGGTTGAACAATTGATTCTCATCCCTAAAGCCAAATTTCAATCCACCACCTTCAACAAGGACATGAAGTAGGCACGCGTCAACATAGCCCTGTCAGAGATCTTGTGTTTCCATCGGAGTGCATAAACACGTTGTTGAAGTTGTCTGTGCCATCTGTCCTTATCCCACTACCGACGCCTCGATAGATGAATACCTCTGAAGAAGACAAAGACGTCACATACGGCTTGTCTTCCGCTATTGTCGCATCACCTTTGATCCAGTAGCGACAGGCTAAACATGACACCTCCACCAGAGCCAATGTGCAACACATGCCTATAGCGAGCATATATTGACATCTCCGCATAAGACGTTGTGTGTACTATCCAACGGCAGCGCATCTGCCGGTGGCTTCACCTGCCGACGAGAGGCACTGCCCGGCATCCGAAAGAGGCGCATGTGTCACTTGTCGAGCTGCATTGAACCCGATCTGTTGATGGAGGGGGCATCACATACCGACCAGCCTCAGAAAGGCCGTCACCACCTCGATATCTAGACTTTGAGTTTCCCACACGACCCCAGAGTCCTTCGCCGTCGATGAAGATGGGTCACCGCCTCGATTTGAGAACTACAGGAAGCACCCACTGTTGCTCGAGCCGATGTCGTTGCCTATACAACGGCAACAGTCATCGCGATCCCGCATCATGCGTCGTCGATGTCGAACGAAGCTTCGGCCGCCACGCACGTCCTTCCATGTCCCCGGGAGCGGGATCCCAAGATCCGCCACCACCAGGACCCACCACCTGGCTCGTCATCCCCGACGGAGTGGACGCTGCTGCCGCCATGACTGGAGCCGCTGCTCCATAAATCATGCACCACCAATTGGCCACATCCCCTCCTGATCCGCCCTCCCTACGAAGCCGCTTGAGCAGGGTCAAACTATGAAGGGCGATCTCGCTTCGCCAGTCCCTCCAGACCATCGGATTATAGCCCATATCCCCGATGTCCCCATCACCGGCGGCGCACGGGCTTAGTCGGTGCACGTCTTTGGGGATGACGAGGTAGAAGATAGGGGAGGGAGGAGGCGGCGGCCGGAGCTAGGTTCGCCCCCCCCCTCCCCCCATCGCCTTGGAGAGAGCTAGTCGAGGGGGTATGAGATGAGATCACACGCCACCTGAATGATTTACGTCCAAGAATACCTCTATTCGATTCGTTCCCCATGAAAACCCTCATTTAGAATTGTAGAGGGCCACGGAATCTACATATGATCTTTGTACTCTCTCCCCTCCCTCCCCTCCCCCCCCCCCCCCACCCCCGGCATTAATAATAATATCAACAAGTTGTGGTCTAAGTCATTTCTTATTCCCTAATACAAGACATAGTACCATCCTACCCTTCTAGCTTGGATGCCACTTCGAAGGTTTAGAGTTTACACGTGCAATGTGGCCTTGAAAGTCGAGCTGTTTTATTCTTTCAGCTTTGTGATAGTATTTATATTGCCTACTTTGTTGAAAATTGTGTTTCCAGGGATTTCAATAAAGTCATTCCTTTTGCAAAGGTACCAAAGAAATAGCTTAAGTTCTAGAGGAACATTAACTTTCCATGTTCTTTACTATTAACTGGTGCAACACAATGGACCAGGGCCGGTATATTTAGTTGACTCGGACCTAAACGGGCTTTCGAGGCGGTTTCGTTACATGAGCTGCCGGCGGTTCCTTGTACTGCCTCAAAGCCTATGTCGCTAATACTCCGTCCGTTGGAGGTGGTTTCTAGAACCGCCTCGAATGCATGGAGTACCACAAGCGGTTTTGAAGGACTAACCGCTTCTAATGCTCTCATCCACGGAGCCTGTTTACCCTTAAGAATTGTCTCCATTTTTATATTCAAGGATGTTTATTTCGTTTCATTTTGTACCGAGCCTTGGTACCGAATTCACATAAAACTACTATTTAATACTTAGCATACTATTCCATCTAACATCACACGGGTTTACATACAATACCACTTAAAACATGAAACAAGTTCCATAAGACACAAAACAAAGTTAAACGTAGTCTTAAACATTACCAAAATTCCAACAGTTAAAAATAGTCCTAGTGTTCAAGCAGCAGTAATGGCACCAAAATTCCAACATTATCTCAAGTAGTTGCAAGACAGCACCTCCTCCAGCGGCAAAATCATCACCTTTTTTATTAGAAGGAGGAGGCATGATCTCAGTCAGCGTGAACACCCACACATTCTGGAGTACGGAACCTGATCTCTGAAGCATTGGTTTCCATCATAATTATTGGCTTCTGGCTGACGGTGCCTTGCTTCAAGTTGGGGCCATGAAGATGGAAAACAGATAATGCACTCTTGAATTTGACAAGAACAACATCTTTGATATAATGATTAGCAACCTTGAAGTCTGAAGGACCTAAAAGATGATGGAGAGCATAGGCAGCAATGCTCATGGCCTTCGACACTAACATATTCCATATCCAGCTGAAGCTGTGTGCACAAGCTATATTAACGATCTGGGAAGGATGATCTTACAACTGAAAAGGCCAATAAATAAAAGTTTAAAATAGATAAATGCCCACATCAACGGTAGTTTTGAGCCATTGCCAAATCTAAGATCAGGTGTTTTGCGCCATTTACTCATCTAAGAGCATAAAATATTTGTAAATACCAACAAAAGCAACTACAAAAAACTAAGCACATCTCCTTCTTGGAGGCGCTCCCCAGGTGCTCAGGATGCGTCCAGGGGTGCAGCTGGTGGGTTGCCTCGCCTGCTTCGGCGGTGAGGCTTGGGATGCCAAGTTGTCATGCGCGGGGTGTTGCTATGGACATGAGCATCCGGGGCGTTATGTACTCCACCATCGACACCCTTCGACGGCGACTTCTTCGAGTCAAACTAACTCCCGCTGTCCACTCGCCGATCCTCTAGGCACCAAGGGTGAAGAGTGCGTTGAGCTAGTTTGGTTAGGTGTTTTTGTTGTGTTTGGGATGTTCGGTATAGGGGGCGCGGCCTGTGTGCTCTGTGTCCATCCTCTTCGCCATTGTTGGCTTGAGTATGGTCAAGATGGGTTAGTTGCGGGTGTTGTCACGATGGATGTGGGTGTTAACCTCTAGGGGTAGCACGTGTCGAAAGGCATTGTATCAGCCATCTTGGCTCTTCTTCCTTAATATGTAGTATGCACGCTCGTGCGTATTCAAGAAAAAAAACTAAGCACATCTAAGAGCATAACATAATACTCAACACATTCACTACAAAATAATAGTAATTAAATAACCAATTACGAACTATCATATCCACATGAGAAATATCAGGTACATCCTAGAGAAAACACAAACACAAGAAGTCGCAAAAGATAAATCTATCTCGTTGTCCATATTCTATATTCTAACAGTGCTTGCTTCGAGATGATCCATCATCAGTCATCCCTCTAGGCCTTTTTCCTTGATTGACATATGCAGAACTAATAATGGTGAAAATAATTGTAAAAAACAAATCATAGCTTCATTGTTCTCCAACGTCATGTACACAACACTATATGTTTGGATCTTAAGAATAAAATTTCATAAATATGCAAACATAGTGGTGTGGCATTTGGTTGAAACACTCTAAAAAGATGCATGGACTTTGACTTTAAGAAATAGCTTGTCTGTAGTATTTCACCTTTGAAGTAACATTCACAAGTAATCTCATGAATGAAAACACTTTTATTCGTGAGAGAGAAACTCAATCTTGAGGAAAA
This sequence comes from Hordeum marinum, assembly GCA_022496015.1. NCBI lineage: Eukaryota > Viridiplantae > Streptophyta > Magnoliopsida > Poales > Poaceae > Hordeum > Hordeum marinum. The sequence continues at coordinate 461,405,808 of CM039675.1, read as the reverse complement.
AATTATCTAATTTTCATATGGTCTATTCATTTGAATCAAACGGGTGAAATAGTGTCACCATAGGAAAATTTTCTAATACTATGACTTTGTTCTACTTTTCCACTGAATCAAAAAGGTCCTATCTAGTATAAACTAGCACAGAAGATGAACAAAAATACCTTAGCAATTTCAGTGTCACCAATGGGAGCGTCTTGTTAGGATCCATGCTTCCGGAATGAAAATAATAGGCCGTGTTAGAAGGCAGTGATACCGACTATTTTTCGTTCTTTCCCGACGACTCGACTTCGGCTCAAGTTCATTAATCAGACCGAGTGGGTCTAGAGTCCATCCTCACACAGTTGAATTTCTGCTTCTCCCTTCTTCTTTCCATAAGGATAGGGCTGGCTACCATGAGATAAAAGAAAGTGGATCCAATACCAACAGCTCAAGAAGAACAATTGGTCTAGATCCACAAGAAGGTTTAGATATATGTAGATACATAAATGGCCTATGAGAACTATTGCCTATAATCCATAGGTGCCATGAACATTCTTTCTTCTTTACCAGAAGAGCCAGTGAGGCATGAACTAAGTGGTAGAGTATCATGCTTTGATGTACACTTTTACTTCAAATGCAAAACAAACCAATAAAAATATGAAGAGAATTCACATGGCAAAATTGATTCTTGCTTATAGGAGTATACAATGATAGGGGCATCAAATATGAAAGAATCCTACCTCAAAAACGCTCTCACGAACTACTATCAACACGAAATATGGGGATAAAGAAAAAGAGACGAATATGCATGTGAGTAGAAAACGAGAGGAGAAGAGAGGGAAATGAAGCACGAGTTATGGAGGAAGTGGGGAAACCGAAGCGTCGCATGCCCATGAAACCGAAGTACATGTCGGTTGCACAGCCCAATATAGTTGCTTTCTTCCCGTGCCCTTCGCCCACCACGGACCCTCTGTTTCCCAATGTTGCAGCCCCTCTCCGCCTCGTTTTCAAATGGAAAAAATGGGGGATACATTTGGGATGCCCTAACCTTGGTCATTCAGGTCAAGGTGGAGCACGAGGCGCGATGAAGCACCATGGCGATCATGCGGGGTTGCAAGCTACACCAAGGCGTCACGTCGGTTACTTATAGGCTTAGTGGTGCCGGATCTAACATCATGTGGTGAGGCTATGGACCGACGAACGGGGGTGGAGCTTAATACATAGGTGCTGAAATCATGCAGGTGATTCTACCTATGAAACCGCCTCGCGTGCTTACCAGCTACTGGCGGTTTAAAATTTTCAACTCCCTCTGACACTTACTACAGGCGATTCCAAATTTTTAACTGCCTCAACCAAAGAAATAACCACCACCTCTGGATTGTTACAACTGCTTTGTAACTAAGGGACAAACCGCTTCATGGGTCCACTTCTAATGCTCGCTTTTCTACTAGTGAAACTGACTACTTTGGTGCAAATTATAATTGTGAAATTAGATGTCTACCATCTACCCAAATGTGTATTCCATGCCACAAAGTCTAGGTCCAAGCAAGTCCCTCCTAAAAGCTATGTTAGGAGGCAAGGCATTCAAAACTTGTTCAATCATGTCACATTTGTGTGTGCAGATTGCACCTAAGTTGGATACTGATCTTAGAGTGGTGGATTGTCCAACTGCTTAGTGGGCCATTTTCATCCGCTTATCCTCCTAGAATCTAATTATTTGAGCCATCACTCATGTTAATTGCACCAAACCATAAGAAGTAACACTTGACCCGTGAGGCCAAGCCTAAAAATAAGAGCCTCTCATGGTCCATTGAACTCAGGAGATTCCTTTTGAGCAAATGTATTTTTTCCTCAAAAGATCTTTCCATGCACCGTCCTCATAAGAAGCTTGAAGATCCATTTACCGGAAAGTGTTGAGTTTTGGCTTCGGGATCTTGAATTCCTAGACCATCATGATCTTTGTTTGAGAAATATCTTTTTTTTTCATCATCACTCTGCCAAGAAAACCTGGGCGAAAATAGTCTAATATATGTTGCGTCCCTTTAGAATTTGTAAGAATGGCATCATGTAAAGGACCATGTTGCTCAGGGTGAGCCATCCCACGGATGACAAAAGCTTTTCCTCCAACTGCTGACTCGAGTTTCCGTTTATTCCTCCACATGTCTCTTGTCTCCATCTGAGAATTTCTAGTAATGAATCGGGATATTCAAATACTTGATGGGAAACCGACCACGCTCGCATCTGAAAAGTTCAGTCTAAGATGTAGAATCTTGGGCTTCCCTGAAGTGGAACAACTAATTGTTATGGAAACTAAATTTAAAAACCAAAAGTTTTCTCGAAAGCACAAAACACAAGCTTGAGGATTTTTTTTATTCTTCAAGAGTATGTTCCATAAACGGAATCATACCATCAGCGTATTGTAAGATGAGAAGTCCACCTTCCACTAGAGGTGGCACCTTGATCATTGGCTTGCATGCTTTTCAAGGTTCATGCCATGATATTACATAACATCTGTGATATGGGATCCCCCTATCAGATACCCTTTTTGTTTGAAGTACTAATCAGTATCGCCGTGACTTATATGGCTACACTATATCCACACACGAAGTTATTCACCTAAGCACACAATTTTTTGGACAGGCCCTTCATAGTTAAGGTCTATGTAGAAAGGCCATTTGAATTTTTCATAGGCCTTCTAGAAGTCGATCTTCAAAATGAACCCACTCAAATACAGACAAACATATTTGCTCGATGTGGCATAAGGTTAACCTCTTTGATTGGGGATAGGGCACACTAACATGGCATTGGAACACAAAATGGGGAGCACAACAAGATGAAAGGAAGAAGAGTGAGAATGTAACCCTGTTGTGGGAGCACCTACTCCTCCCCAAAAAAACACCACAAACCCCTCCACCTACCACAAACCCTCCCCTCCCCCTCCTATAATCCACCCGCCATGCAGAGGATTCCTACCTCTTGTATGCCATTGTCCTCTTTCCTCTCTCATTGTTGGCATCATTGCGAAATCCTCAATGATTATGCTACATGTGATCTTGCCAAGTAAATGTTTTTGACTCAATGACATCACATGCAATTGTGGTGGCTCAAGATTAGGCCATCGCCATATGAAACATGGATGAACACCCTCGTCCATGGACGTTGCTCGACTTGCACGATACTTGGACACTCATGCTTCCGGCAAGGGGGGAAGTTCACAGTCCACACAGTGGCATGGTGTTTGAGCCCCAAAACTTCTAGCATATATGATCCAGATGAAGAGCTCGCCGCTTGAGGGTCAACTCAGGAGCCATGTAGATATTGTATCATGTGGGAATCACCTTGTGTGAGTCAACGATGTTGGGGCCACACCACAAGCACCATTGCTCAAATTTGTTGTGTCGAGCATCCCACCAGTTTGTATCTCCCCAACATCATGTTTATCCCACTTGTTGCATCCTACCCAACTGATTTCTCCACCATTCCCCTCGCGATGTGCAAGAGTTGTATACTGACGATGCGATTCTCCCATTGCGGCAAGTTCTCATCTCGAGAAACCACATCTCCCCCCCCCCCTAACACACACAAAAAAAAGAAACCTCAATCCATGCCGGTGGTTCTATTGATTCCCCTTGCCTTCTCCGCTTTAAAGCACGAAGAGGGCGGAACCGAGAATCTTGTTTCCAGGTGTGTATGCTTTGCGTCGATATGCCGAGACTTGGTCAACATACACCACACCATGTAAAGAAGGAAAAGTGTAGTTGTCACTTAAACCACCTTAGTGGTCATAAATGGACAGTCCAAAGTTTAATGACCAAATGCAAGCAACCCTATGCATGAAAATCGAACATGACAAGCTTCCCAATTTTGGAAAGTCGCGCCTAATCCACACTTGCCTTTTGGGAAAGTTCCCTTTTTGGAAAAAATAAGAAATATATGAGTAAACTTTCGAAACAATGTTGACCAAACTTCAAGGATTTTGAAAAATTGGAAACATTCAATTTGAGCTTTCAAAATATGACTTCCAAAATAATGAAGATTCAAAAAATTTAACTTTTGAGAATTTGAATCACAGAGATTTTTAACTTCCTAAATTTCATGAATCTTCATATAAGGAAAAAAAGCCCCACTGACATGAGCCCCACACGGGGAAAAGAGACAAAGGGTCCCCCCCCCCCCCCTTCTCGTTGGTTGTCATGGGGTAGCCGCGATGGAGTAGGAATCTCGGAATAACATGTAGTCCGGTATGAGTAACCTTAGATGGATTTTACTCCAATAAATTACATAGCTCATTAAAAGAACTTCACGCAGAGACTTATGCATCCTCAACTAGTTCATCAGTTGTAGTCGTTTGACATGTGCCATCTCATTCCTGCAGGCAGATGAGAGGGGAGGAGCTCCAGAGCCTGAACGTCCAGCAGCTTCAGGCTCTAGAGAAGAGCCTCGAGTCTGGGCTCGGCTCCGTTCTGAAAACCAAGGTACTATGCGTACAGCATCAACCTATCTAGTGATGGTCTTGATTGGTTGCACACCATGACGATGATTTCCGTGTTGCAGAGCCAAAAGATCATGGACCAGATCAGCGAGCTAGAAAAAAAGGTAACAGCTTTGTGCCTCCAGGTCCAGGACCTGAATATTTGTGTGCAAACTTCAGATAAATTGTAGCTAGAGCTCTCCAGGTTCGATGTTTGTTTCGCTAACACGCCGCTTGTGTTGTTGAACAGAGGGTGCAACTGACAGAGGAGAACGCAAGGTTAAAGGAGCAAGTGAGTCCCAGCAAATATTCCTCCCCCCCTCTACTGCGTGTTGTTTCCATTTCTGCGCATTCCGTTTGTAATTGAGCGATGGTCTGAAGCTGCAGGCGTCCAAGATGGAGATGCAGGTCGCCGCTGATCCACCGGTGGTGTACGAGGAAGGACAGTCATCTGAGTCTGTGACCAACACGTCGTATCCGCGCCCTCCCCTCGACACCGAGTACAGCTCCGATACATCTCTCAGGCTCGGGTGAGTTCTTGCCACAAGCACGATCTGCACCACAAGCCAAGTCCAATCTGAAATGCCATATGAATTACTGCTGAGTTCAATAATGAGCTGGGAAAATTACATTCATGATATGAGTTGTGTGTGCTGCAGATTATCACTCTTCAACTCGAAGTGATTGGCTGGAAATTATCCAAAGCAAAGTGACGCTTGGTCACGACCAACTCCTGAATCGAACCGCGCGCTGCATCGAATAAACAGTTTGAGCGCACCGGATGATGTGTGTAATCTAAAAGAAGACTGGCTTCTGTTATATATAGTATAGTGTGGCACAATAAGAGAACAGGTTCTTTTGAGATTACCTGCTACTGTTTTTTCCCATCCTTGTCCTGTGCTGTAAAGTTTTCATAGACCCCTGAGTATCCAGTAGAACTCTTGAGTTGCTTCAGTCCTTGCAAGTAAATCAACCACTGCACAGTGGCATATTGATTTCAACATAAGTAAAAAAGGAAAAGTTTGCTATGATGTTCTTCAAGCAGCAACCTTTTTTTTTTTGAAACTTCAAGAAGCAACCTGTCCATCATCCTTTCTGGGAGGAAGAAACTTCCGTGCTAGTGAGTAGTGGGAACAAATAGAACATGATTAGAAGTGGAGATTGCAAGAAAAAATGTATGCCCTTTGCACGTGTTAAACAGGATTAGTTGGCATCGATCACCTCTCCTGCTTTAGATAGGCATATATGTCCAGTACCTAATGTCTTTGATTCGGCGGCAGTAAAGTGAGATATCAGCTTTAGTACCTTCAACTTTAGATCAGACATCGACTAGCTTTAGCTTTATATCAGAATGTTATAATGGCAGATCAAGTTTGTTCAGTAGCACTGGAATGGTTCCTGATTCTCTGAATTGCATTCGAGGCCAAGCAAAACTGCAGCTAGATCTTGCATAATATTTCCCAGACAAACATAGTACAAGAAGAGATTGGGCAGCTGAACTTTAAGAAAATAAAGGGATTGCAGATTTTCTGTCAGATTAGTTGTCATTAGCTTATAACTAAGAAATGGTGTTAGTGGCGAGAAAGAGATCACTTTTAGTCTTTTCATTTGCCCTAATTAGATTAATTAAGCCTCTAAGGCCCAGAAATGTTAGTGCAGTTAGTAGAAAGGCAGAGCCCAGGAATGCAAGATGCAGAGGAGAGACACGAGGGTCCAAATGGTTCAACTTTCAACTTCTTAATTTATTGCATAACCAGATGCTACATCAGACGGCAGCGATCTGCGGCCACGAGAGTCAGGTGGCGCAGATGGTTGCTTCATCATGAGGGCCTGAGGCTCTCTTGCAAAGAAACTGTAGGAGGACCCTTCAGAAGCAGTAAACACCTTGCCCGGTGCGACCTCCCTTGCTTTCCCCAGCAGATGCCCAGAGAAATGATCACCCCATATGTCATAAGTGAACTCTTTCTTCAGTGCAGTGACACCCTCATCTCGCTTCACAGCCTTATCTTTCATCAGGTTGGAGCCAGGAGCCCGAGCATGCGGAGCAATTGGGGAAGATGCGGCCAACAATGGTGAGCGCCATGCTGTTGTCAGTGCAGTGGATGAAGCCAATGGGTTTACAGATGTCGCTGGACGTGCAGGTGGCTGCTCCTTGGCAGTTTGGGACCAGCCATTCTTCACTTTGTCATTCCCAGTTAATGGTGCCCTTGCTTCGACATCAAGCCTACTCTCGAGTTTATTTTTGTGCTTCAGTTCGGATGATGCTCCAGAAAAGGACCAGCCTTGTTTAGGGGTTAAACTCGGTGACAACGGCGAAGATGGTGTTGAATTCCCACTGTGGCTGCTAGAAACCTCAAACTTTGCTGCCAGTCCTGCACCACCAACTTTTCGCTTCCTTCGCCTCCCTTTGTCTCGAGCAACTCTGATAGTAAGGTTCCCGCTAGTTTCTGTAGCTTCGGTTGATACCTTGTCTTCCACAGGATTAGTTGGGGACACAGATATAACTGAAGTTGTATTCTGTTGTTTATCTGGATTGCTCTTGTCATCTTTCTTTCGGGGGCTATCAAGAGTACTAGGAGGGCATTTCTCAGGAAGAGCTTCTTCAGTTTTTCTGTGTTCCCTTATCGGCCTGTCAACAATGCATAATTGGTCAAACATAAATCATCTGATGTTGGAAAATGTGATAAAAGGACGATGTTGATCAAATTTTTACCTGGAAGTTTTGTTACTACCCTGAGGAAAAGAGGGCTTAACAGTCTTACTGATGGTATCTTTCCTGTCAGCAATCTTGACATAGTGGTCTTGAGAGCTCGCTGACAAAGAATACGGGGCACCACGAACAAAGACCAGAACAAACAAGAACACAGTTCCAAAAAAGAGTATCAATGCTTTCCAATGGATTGATCTGAAGTAGGACCTTTTGCACTGCTTAAGCATACAGACAGGAACATTTGCAGTCATAGGGATTACAAATATGCCAGTAGTCATAGCTAGCTCAAGATCTCGCTGAACCTTAACTGAAGAGAAGTCAGCTTTAAAAGAAATGAGCATTCTTATTGATTCACTTGGCGCTAAGCTAAATCCCTTGCAATTGTTCACGGTAAATCCATCCAAACCACAATCAACTCCAGAAACTTTTACCTTTGTGACTCGAAGAGGAAGGTCACCACTATTTTTAACATGTATCTCCTTGGACAACTGCTGACTGCACGAAGGGCTGGGGATCTCGGATTTGGACAGTGTTGAGTTGTCATCAAGATCAGACCCAAGGTTAAATTCTAGCTTCCAAACAGCCTCAGGTCCCTCTAAAAGGGCAATAGATCGCCAGCCACCAGGTGCTCGAAGAGGTAACCATTCCAAGCCTGACAGATTGTTTCTAATCAAAGCCATGCTTGACCACATGCACCGATTTGAAGGACGGAAAATAATGGGACCAAGTACAGCGCTTGTCAAAGGACCAAGATAGGTCTCAGTAATTGCTTTGCTACCTAATGAGAAACCAAATCTAGTCTCTGTCGAGTCAATTTCCGGAGATCTGCTTGAGAAAGTGTGTTCACATTCATCGTTCACAGTTCTGCACTGGCCAATGATTTCCTCGGAGTTCAGTACCAGCTGCACGGACACATGTTGCTGGCTTGGGTTATGGACGGTTATCCATTCAGAAAACTGTGATCCAATTTGCACAACAGGAAACACCAGCTCATGATTTGTGAGAACAGAAATCTCAGTCATTGTACCATGAGATCTCCAATTCCTTAGTACCATGTCATCAGCTCTGATTGCTCCCCTGGTTGTTGGCTGCAAATTATATTACAAAATTGTATGAGAATATTACAAAGCAAAAATATTTAAATGCATACAGGTGGGAAACACTTGATACAGTTTAGCAGTTTGCAAAGAGTTACCAACTAACTGATATCTATGACAGTCGAATACTAGATCAATACTCAACTATTGTCAAATCTATAATGAAAGCAAGACTGCATACTATGCCTGCTTTTCTCTATTCGCTCACTTGTTCTTCCAAACAGATGGTAGACTAATGACACCCACAACAAGGGCCTTATAAACTTTCTTTAATGCAACAATGGCATGCTACAGAAAACATTAAAGCAGTAAGGTTAACATACCAATATGAATTTACAGCCTGCATGAGATTAACTTTACCGGTTTAAAGAGAAAATGATATGCCGGGCTGATGAATTAATGAACAGGGTAACGCATGACAGGGTGATATCATTACTCATTACTGGGTTCATAGCATAGATTATGTTGTAAGCATTGAATGCTTCAAAACAGCTCCTAGTCCACTAGGAGAACACGAGGTTTTATATTACCTTCATGTTATGCGGGCCTTCTGTTTCTATGATGCTGCCCAAAGATCCTGTCCTTGAGTTAGCGGAGGTCTCTTCAGGAAGTGATTGAGCAACTGGCTCATCAGATTCAGCAACAACAGCATTGGTTCTATAAGGAATAGGTGCACGCATTATATCTTGGCAGGGTATGACAATTGAACTACCAAGGGAACTGTTTGTTTCGACCACTATATTGCAGTTGTCAAATGAAATACCCTTTGGAACTGAAGCAGTATATCTTATCAAAGCTATATCTGTTACGGTGTCAGGGAAGAGTATCAAGCCATTCAGGTACTTCAACTGAAAGATCATCGGGCCATCCCTGTTATCCCCAGTTACACTCACAACCTTCAGTAACTCTGTTGCATCATTCCGTAAAGAAAGGGAATATATTGACCCATTTCCAGCACAAGATGATATTCGCTCAAACGTGACAGAAACCAAGTTTGTGGAATCATAGTAGGTGCGCGTGTGTACCTCTAGTTCAATAGGTATAACTACAATGTCCACTTTATCAGTTGTGTGATTGCGCAGTTTCATGTAGATAGCACCGAACACCTTGCCTTCTGAAATAGGTTGCAATTTCAACTCCACGACAGTCCTGCTTTCTGAAGGAAGCACCTCCCACTGCTCACTAGGCCTAATATGGATCACTGGCCATCCAAATTCAGTACCGCTTGCTGTATGCCAGTTGCTGCTCAAAGAAGTTAACTCCACTGCCTCATCTAAAGGGCCTAACTGACAAACTACATGAGAAGATTGTTTTGCGCTTTCAGAAGCAGACATCCAAACGGCCACTTCCTCGACATAGAGAGAATCATCAAAAGGGTTGTATATGGACAAATTCTTCTCCAGGTGCCCACCTATTACGACATCCATCCTGGTCAATGGAAGTATCTGGTACGGCGACCCGACAACCATGCCCTTAGCTTGTATGATGAATCCACCAAAATTGGTCTGCAAAACCAAATGTGCTGACGAAGAGCCCAACAGCTTTGGCAGGAACATGAAGGTGACCGACGCATTTTCGCCGGGCTGCAGAACCAGGTCCTCATATCCATACACATAGAACTGTGGATCAGTGCTGAATGGCTCATAGACATGCAAGACACTGTCATTGTTCAAATTCACCACAGTCAGGGAGGCCACAGAGGCTGCATACAGGTTACTCCTGCCCCAATCCAAGACTGGTGGACTTATCTCCACATTCATCGACGAAGAACTGTAGAGGCCATTCGGGCTGACATCCGAGGTCGCGCCGTCCAGTTCCAGAGGCACCCCATGCGATGCCTGCATCCAGTTGTCCGGCACAAGCGGCGCCTGGCACGACGCCGCGTCATACCTCGCAACATCCTTGCCCTCTCTCCCCAACGCATCGCGCGCCCCTGCGATGATCGCATCTGCAGAGGAGCAAGTTACCATGCCTCCGCCGGACATCGGGAAGCACATTGACCGGGATGGCCCCCGGTCCCTTGAAACCCCCAAATCAGGCTCCTTGATGACGTCATCGCTGGCGAGCAGCGCCTGAACCTCCGAGGACGAGAAGCAGAAGGAACCCCCGTCCGCGCACACATCCCGGAAGCCGAGGCAGCGACCGTCCTCCTGGTCCTCCTCCACGGAATCCCCCGCCGCCGCCGCCGCCGAGACGGACAGCGCAAGGGCCAAGAAGACGCAGCAAAGAGCAGCCAAGAAACCCCTGCAGGAAGCCAAAGACACCACAAAAGGAATCAAGAACTCGCCGGCTCGCCGCGGTTGTTCGTCAAAAAGGCAGAGCGCTACCGAACACCAAAGCATCCCCCAAATAGAAACCCCAAGGAAATAGTCACAAGAACACCAAAAAAAAAACTCGGTATTCCTCGTCGGCATAAGCATGGATCACTCCAGAACTCGAGAGCACCAGCCAGCCAGCGAGCGAGAGGCGAACAGCAGTTTCTTGTTCGCTTCGAGATGGCTGGCGGCAAGAAAGCAGCAACGAGGCCGGAGCAGGGGAGGTAACGGGAAACTTACCGAGCAGGGGAGGAAGCGGAGCGCAGGGGGGCGAGGGGAATGGATGGCGCCGCTGGCGAGGAGCAGCGGCGGCGGCGGCGGGTGGTCATGGCGAAGAGGGCATGCGGCGGGCGAGACTTTTGTGTTGTGGTGACCATAGGAATCGACGGGAAAATGAAAAGAAAAAGGAAATAAAAAGGAGGGGAGGGAGGAGGGAGGGGGGTGGACAGGGACGGAGGCGGGCAGGAAATAAAAAGAAGTGGAGGGGAAACGAAATAAAATTGGGGAGAGGTGTGTTGGTTGGTCCCGGGGAAGAAAACACATGAGTAGTTAGCCCTCCCAACATTTTTTTTTTGAAACTTTTAGCCCTTGCAATGTTGGTGTGCTGCAAATCTAGTCCAAACAACAACATCAACAACAATAAATATAAATGTTTTCAAACAGTCCTTTCTAACAAAAAAAAGGGGAAACTAGCAAATAAAAAACTTTCGGTGGTCTATCAAGATAAGATAAGATGCTCTAAGCGTTGAATGCACTAGCGCTTGCGTAGGCCCACATCGCGACGTTTTCGTTTGCGTCACACTACTGTTTACAGCTCACGGTCATCGAGCCGTTTCACTTTCTTTGTGTCCACATTTTCCGCCTACTGTGTTGTTTATTGATTATTATTCACTTCCATTTCTACCTCTTGATGAGGAATTGCTTACGTGGATAAATATGAAGAGGTGTTCGATGGGTCCTGGTGAAGAAAACACATTCATGCCCCCCCTCCTTCCTCGAGAAGGGGGAAACACATTTTGTGGTTTTTGAAGTTGAGATGGCTATTTAGCCCTTTTAATATTTGGGTGCTACAAATCTAGTTCAAATAACAACATCAACAACAAGAACAACAAATATAAATGTTTTCAAACACTTTTTTCTAACAAAAAAAATATGTTGTTAAATAAGAAACTTTCGACGATCAATCAAGATAAGATAAGATAAGATAAGCGTTCAATGCTTCAAGCGTTTACATAGGCCCACGTTGCGATATTCTTGTTTGCGTCACACCGCTATTTACAGCTTATAGCCACCTAGCCGTTTCAACTCCTCTCTCTGCATTTCCGCCTACTTGTGTTGTTTAATGATTATTCACCTTGTTTCTACCTCTTCACGAGGAACTGACTATCTAGCTATCCCCCTTTCACTTCTTCTGCACATTTGTTGTGCGGTAATTTGGATAAGTCACCTAGGGACACAGAACATGATGTTTGGTTCTCTTGTTTGGAAAAAGAATGTTGGAAATTCTGAAGTCCAGATGACTATTTAGTCCATGAATATATGTGGGCTGCAAATCCCAACTCAAGCAACAAATCAACATTCAAACTTCACAAAAAATATTATGTAATGTTAGGACATCACCACATCCAAGCCATATATCTATTGAACATCTAATGTACAAGCTTATGAGTACACGTCTTCTCTACGCCACCGGTTATGCCTCACCCATTGTTTTAAAAAGCCAGATTGGAGGCCAGTGGGACCAAACAAATGAATAGGCAACATGCACGGTTTCTATGGACCGCCCATCCAACATACTAGAGAGAACCAGGCAAATAGCCCAGTTTAGCACAAACCGGGAGACAAAAACGTAATTGGTTCAACCCATACATGGCTTATGCATTCGTTTGCGAGGGATCGGCCCTGATTTGTAAGGGAACAGGTGGAAGCCTCGAGTTTGGCCCAACAACCGACTCGCCTAGTTTACATTCTCGTTAAAAAAACTTAGCTTATTTGTATCATGCTCTCTCGAAAAATAAAGTGAACTTACTTATTTGACAATCCTAGCATATTCTCTCGTTTTCGTCAAATAAAAAGTTATCTTATTTACTACTACTTCGTCTCATTCTTCACCTGAGTAACTGAAGCCAACATGATTCATTTGTTCCATTTCACTGCACATTTGCTCAAAAAAATCGTGTATCTCACATTTCACACCGTAAGGTCTCATCCCTAAAAGCCCATAGCTTTAAAAGCCGGATTGGGCATTAGTGAGACCAAAAAAGGGAATAGGCAACATGCAGTTTCTATGGACTGCGCCAACGGGCATGAGAGAACCGACGGAACATGTGCATTTTATGAAAATCGAGAGAAAAATAGGATTCGGTTGAACATGTAGATGGTGCATGCATTTGTGCGAAATGGAAAATATCTTCTGTATGGGAGGGATGCAAAGAAACAAGCCAAAGCATCGAGTTTTGCCCAACAACTAACTCGCCTAGCCTGCATTCTCGTCAAAAAAAACTTAGCTTATTTATAACATTCTTTCTTGCCAAATAAAATGAACTTACTTATTATACAACTCCTAGAATATGCTCTCATTCTTGTCTCTATTTCTTTCGTGCCAGCTTGTTTCGCCTATTTACTATTACCTCAGCTCATACTTCTCATGAGTAACTGAATATGACTCATTTGTTCCCTTTCATTTCACCGCATATTTCTCAACAAAGCTCATGTGTCTCACCTTTCACACTATAAGGGTGCATCTAAATGTATCGAATAGAGAAGGAGAATCATCAAGGCCTAGAGAAAATGGAAGCCACCGTCGTCAAAGAGCAATGGTGACTGCTCATCTCGAAGAGGGAACACAACAAAAGAGACTTTACTTTGATCTTGGAATCAATAGGGTAAGATCCAAGCATTAAATTGGTAGTGTTTTGGACAACTATTTATAGCTCATGGCAGCTAGTCGCTTCACTACCTCTCCATGCATTTCACATCTCTTCCTTTGTGTATTGATTACTCACTAGAGTTTTCACTTCTTCTTTTTGAACATGGGGGTCGCATGAGGTGCAAAATTCTATTCCAAACATAGCTTGGATACATGTTACAACATGTGCTACAAATTCATGGGAAAATCATCTCGGCAAAAGGAACTAAACGAGGACAACTAGATTGCTCATGAGCTAGTTTGAGACAGCAAATGCAAGTTCAACATTGTTGTTCAGAACGTGATGGGAATCATGAGAAACTCCACCGAGATCCCTGGAAAGATGAAGGATTGCATAATCTACCCGAGTAGAGATGCAAAGGAAATACTGCCAGGTGATGCATGATGTCCCAACGAACCTGAGCTAAGCTGATGTCTCTCATCGCAACTGCATTTTCCAATGTGAGATTGTTTGTGAAGAATGTGGAACCCTGGAGTTTGAGTTTCATGGCCACCGCTACTGTGAGGCATAGCGCTCCTGATCCAAGCACGAGAGGGGATGGGGTTTGATCCATAGAGTCTTGAATCATGATGTTACGATGAATGTCTCCAATATAGAATTGGATATAGCATCCAATACCTGTTGCATAGATGAGACCCCTTCCAAGGATGTTTGAGTTTTTCCAGGAAGCGTCAGATAAGATGGACCTACAATAAGAACACCAAATAAAAGTGTGCAACCGTGTTGAGGCAGCGCATTGTTGTTAGAAGACTGAATGAGTTGCTCTGTAGGGGTATGATCTCCTGTTGCACATAATTTTTGTTATATGTGATTGTCTTCTCCATTTCGTGCACATGATGGGAAATAGAATTCTTCCTCTAAAATACATAATCAGTCCTAGCCTTCCAAAGACACCACAAAAAGTAAAAATATTGTACATTAGCATGTGGGTTGTTCACAGAGAGCAAATAGTTAATTAAGTTTCACATAATGTCATGGCCTTACACAAGAGTGGCAACTCCTAAAAAACAAGGGCTACAAAACCATGTTGCTCTAACAAAGGAGTGGAGGAAGAAAATATGGAGTTTATATTTAGGTTGATCACATCTACATAGGGTTTGATTGATGTGGGTGGAATACATGCCTGCTCTCATACTTTTGGGAAGTGATTTCCTTACTAGCTTACAAGCAAAATTTTGGATCGTGGGTACCAAGAGTTTTTGTTTCCAAACTTGTTTCAGGATGTTCTATGCTCGCTGAGAAATTTTTCTTGGTTGATTATTAGGAGATGCTTGCAATTCCTGCACACATATATCATGTAAGTACTCTTTGAATTGCATCACACACTAGGAGTTAGATGCCAATAAAGTATATCATTGCCAACATCCCAAATAATAGGAGCTTGGAGGATTATAGAGGAAGTGGGCTGTGAGAAGAGTTGATGGACTAGGGGCATGGTTCCAAAGAAAATTAACGAGTCAACCAAAGATTACTAACTTTACTTAGATAAAAAAAATAAGATGGTTGGATAATCAGATGATCATAAAAAAGGTCCAGGATGAAGACGAGAGACTGCTCAAATAGAAATATTTCACTAAGCTAGACGATAGAAAGAATGTTCTTTGAGTTGAGGGGAGCCTCTTGAGAATCGAACTCCAAAAGGCTAATTTAGGTATTGAAAGTGCGTTATATCGACTAGAGGGGGGTGAATAAGCGATTTTTTACAAATTCATCACTTGAGGAATTTCAACTTTGAGGAATTTGAAATGTGATGAATAACTAGCAGCGTAATAAGTACTCAAGTGCATGAGGAACATAGCGACAACATAGTCATCATGATGAAATGAAACATGCACAGAGTACAAGTAGCGTGATACAGGATAAGCAGGTGAGGAACAAGGTAACTTGAAGAATTTGAGGTGAGGAAATTATGAAAGTCTTTAGACAAATTCTTCAAACAGTAAAGTTCAATTTCATCAACAGTTATACGAGGAAATGAAAGGGTTGAGGAAATAAAACCAGGTAGCTTGATGAAGACAATGGTTTGATGACCCAGTTCCAACTGCTGTGACAGTCATACGTATGGTTTGGAGCGGCCTGGTATTTAAACTAGAGGACACACAGTCCCAGGACACACAATCCTTATCATATTCTCCTCGAGCTAAGGTCACACAGTCCTCGCCCAACACTCGTGGTAAGTCTTCAGGGTAGACTTCCAAAACCCTCACAAACTGGTCACCCGACGATCCACAATTTACTGCTGGATGCTCTAGACCAAGGTCACTTCATGATCCCCAATTGACTGCAGGAGCACTAGACCATGACGCTTAACCGTCTGGAGGATGCCCAGTCCTCAAAGGTAACAAGCGTCGGTTCCACACAGGAATTTCTTCAGTGATGCTCAATCACTTTGGGTTTGGTGGTTTGGTTGTGGGTTTTTCCTCAAGATGATTTTCACTCAAAGTCCTCAAAGGATGGGTTGCTCTCAAATGACAAGTGTCAGTTCTCTCTCGGAGCAGCCAACCAACTAGTGGTTGTGGGGGGTGGCTATTTATAGCTAGGGTGCAACCTGACATGATAAGACATAAATGCCCCCAATGATATGACCGTTATGTGGATAAGAATGATTGGGGACAGCTGGCGCTAAGCACAACAACGGTCGGAATTTCGAACTATGAAAGTCCTCAGCTTATCATGTTCCTCACTTGTAGGCAATTCGTAGTGGCGAAATCCTAACTCCTCAGTCAGATCAATTTCCTCAGAGACCAGAAGAACTTCGTCTCTGTCACTGAAGAACTTGTCTGAACCGTAAGAGATTTCCAAAGGCTTCACTCGAAGGATTGTATAGGTTGAGGATTTTGGAGTTGAGCATCAGTTGGAAATTTTCCTTAGTATTACCTCGGCCCCCTTTCACAATACGGTGTTTCCTATGACTCAAATAAAGGAAATGAAACTACGAAAACAAAATTCTTCACGCTTCATATTCCTCGTTCATATCTTCAAGGTCACACCAACTTTTTCATTTTCAAAGTCTTCACAAAGTCTTCACCAAAGTCTTCAGCAAAGTCTTCACTTGAAGACATACATTTTTAGGGGTCGATAATCTCCGAATATATCAAACTCCTCATCGACTTATAGAGCCTGTGTACACTCACAAACACATTAGTGCCTTAACCTATAAGTCTTCAATACACCAAAATCACTAAGGGGCACTAGATGCACTAACAATCTCCCCTTTTTTGGTGATTGATGAAAAATAGGTTAAGTTTTCAACGGGGATAAACATATGAAGTGAAAGTACAGATTTTGAGGAATTTGATTGCAAGATATAGAAGAAATCCCCTGAAGATGTGCATATTTGAGGAATTTGCTTTGGACTGCAAATGCACATGGCAGGTTCAAACATGGAGAACTCCCCCTATATCTTGTAATTCATACACGCATATGAACATATGATATGAAGAATTTGAAATGCATGAGGAAAATGGTGTCTGATGAAAATCAGCATGTATGCATTAAGGTACTTGAGGAAATAAACATGCGAGGAAATAGTTCAAAAGTGTGAGACCACCATCGGACTTAAGTTTAAAACTCAACCAACAAAAGTTTTAGAAGAGCGAGAGTTGTAACTTAAACAAAAATAGCCCATATAGAGAGACCCGCTTGAAGACTAACTCAAATTTTCTACCCCTTTGTCATCGAAGACCAAAAGGGATGAAAAAGTGAGGACTAACACTCCTTTGAAGAATTTCATCGTGTTGGTGAGGAAGGAGCGCCAGCGTTGTCGGGGTCGTTTGTCGATGTAGGGCCTGCCGTAGTGTCGTCAATGTCTTCATCGTCATCGCGCTCTTGAGATGAAGAATATGAACTTGTGACCATCAGAGGAACTTGGACTTTCTTGAATTTCTTCTGAGGTCGACGAGCCCAGTCAGGATGTTCCTCAAGATCCAGCTCATTCAGTTCTTTACAAGACATGAGGTGAGACAGTACGGCCCAAGTGCGTTTGAGGTTTTCATGCGCATAGTAGTGATTCCTCTTCATAGTGTTCTGCGTCATAGTCATGTTCTGCACAATGTAACCAAGTTGACGCTTCACCCACTTGTGATTGCGATCGACCTTCTGATGAAGACTTATTAGAAGCTCGTGATCAGTCATCACACGAGGGGCAGACTCTTGAAGTTTTTGAGCTGAGGCCTTTGCATCGAAGTCTTGAGTGGCAGTGTCATCATTGGTGGAGAAAGAAGCGACTTTGTGAAACTGTCCATCCAACGGACAAGTGCCTTCATCAATGACAGCTTTGCCTTTTCCTTCAACTGAGGCAATTGTGCTCTTGATGACTTCTATTGGAGGCAGGAAGCCAAAGTGATTCTGAAAATCAGCCTTGAAGGGAACTAAGGACTTTGCCCTGATGAATTTCATGATCCATGGCACATAGGGCTTCTGTTCAAATGGAGCTAAGGCAGCACTGGCCAATGTCCTCATGAAGAAGTCATGCAAGTCGATGGGAATTCCATGAATGATGTTGAAGAGCATATTCTTCATGACTCCTTCTACTTCTTCTTCTTCAAAATTGTGGACTTTCTAAGGACATAGCGTATTTGTGAGGATACGGTAGACAGTCCTGGGCACATATAGCAGATCCTTCACAAGGAAGGTGTTTTGTTGAGGCTTTCCAGGAGACAATGTCTTCATCAACACTCGCATCAGCTGATTTGGAAGCGTAGGCTCATCAAACAGTTTGCGAGCTTCATCTGAGGGAATTGGAACTGGTACACACTAAAGCAATTCAGAAGCTTGAGCAGTGAAGTGTGTTGATCATGTCATCCAGTCCAATATCCATGAGTTGACGTCTGAAGCATTTCTGCTGATATGCAATGTGGCATAGAACTGAAGAATAAGTTCTTCATTCTAGTCGCAGATGTCGACACAGAATGGAAGAATGCCTGCATCATGAAGAACTTGGAGCATCGGTGGGAATGATGGAAGGGTTTCCATGTCAGCATGAGGAATTTGGTGGTGCTCGAAGACTTTCTTCTTCTCAAAAAGAACTGATGCATAGTAGTTGAGTTGTGTTGCCGTCCAGAATCTGTTGCGTCCTGCCCTTGCAAAGTCATAGGGATTTGAACCTGTGAAGAACATGCGCTCACTGAAGAAATTTATTTTGAGTAATTTGGGGCGCGCTGAGCCTTTGAATGGCATCCTTGGCTTCGGTTGAAGATTTGGCTTGAAACGGCCCTTGATCTCCTTTGGCATGGGAGGAACACCTTCAGATAGAACAATTTGGAGTGCTGGTTCCTCAGCTGCGGCGGAGCATCAAGAATATCAGGTGTTGCAGCTGGAATTTCTTCACTGACATGAATATTTAGATTTGCAGATTCTTCAGGTATTTCTTCAGTCGGAGCAGGCGACTGAGGAATCTGCAGCAGAGGAGTGGTCATTGGTGAATTGTGGTGTGCAGATTCCCAATATTCATCATTGATGACAAGAGTAGTGTCACCAATGTCAACTTCCTCATCAATTTCTTCAACTCCAGCTTCCTCAGCAGTGAACTGAAGCTGGGGTGTTGATACCTTCGGGGTTGAAGCAGTGTCTTCAACAACTATCTCTTCATCAATCTGCTTTGTTGAAGCAGCAGAATGATTTTCGTCTTCATCTGGGATGACATATTCCACTCCAAATGGCACAATTTCGTAGGCAGGTGCTGAGGAAATTGGGGTTGCATCAATTGGTCCAGTTGAAGAACTTGGCATAGTCTTCAACTTCTTCAAAGCTGGTGCTGCTGAATTTGATGCTTTTCTTTTTAGGGTCTTTTCCTCAACAGTGACAATTTCTTCAGGAACGACTATTGCAGCCGCCCTGGTGGGTTCAGTTTCTTCAGGCGCAACAGAATCTTCAGCTGGCCTTTCAGTTTCTTCAGGCACAACAATGGAGGTTGTCCTGGCATGATCATCAATGGTCTGAGTTTCCTCAGGAGCATTGGTAGTTGCTTCTAGTGCAGAAGCATTTTCATCAACATTTTCATCAGGCTGAGCTATTTCATCAGCAGCTTGAGGAATTTATCAGACTGATGATGTTCTAGTTGTGATCGGGCTGCAACCCTGGTGTTGTGATCCTTTACTGCTGCTTGAGGAGCCCTGACGAATCTGACCTTGGTGCCCTTCCATTCAGCATCATATCTCTCTTGATCCTCAGAGAGTGCGCGAATTTTAGACTGAATAGTGACGAGTTGATTTGGGGTCAAATTCATCACATTGTCTCTCAGAAACTTTTCCTTCCGAACTCTGTTCCTCTTATCTCTCAGAGCTTGCTCTCTCTTCCATTTTTCTTCAGAGATGAAGTGGGTGAGGACATGATCCACTCCAAGAGGCAGATTTAGTGAAGAAAGTGGGGTGCTTGGGTCTTCATGCCATATCTCGATGAAGTTGAGGATCATCTTGGGATCCAGCATGAGAGGAACAGAACCGCACTTTGCTATAGCAGCCCTTTGCTGACTTTACCTGATGATTTCTTCCAATTCCTCATCATCAGCTTCATCATCATCATCGTCAGTACCTGAGGGTATGGTCACCACAGCCTTGCTTGAGTGAGGACTTGGTCTTTGACCTCGTCCAGTAGTTTTCTTTAGCTTCAATGCATAAGGGCTAGTTGAAGACTTTGTTGTGGTAGAGGGGCTAGCTGAGATCTTTGGAAGTCTTGAGAATCCCTTAGTCCTCTTACATGTTGCCAGATGCACTAGGGTTGAGGACTTTGCAGCTGCTGCAGAAGACTGAGCAGCAACCGTTCCAGCAGCTGAAGACTTTGTAGGCAGAGGCCTTTGACCTTGAGGAATCTGTAGTGAAGGTTTTGAGGTTGAAGAACTTGTCTTCACTACAGATTTCTTCATCTTGATTTTCTTCAGAGCACTTGCAGAGGCTCCGGCAGAGGCAGCAGCAGCAGAATTTTCATTGAATTTCTTCACTGCATCTTTGGCTTTCTTCGCCAGTTTGCTTGCCGCTTCTCCCATATGTGAGGAAAGTCCTCACCAGTCTTGAGGCTAGTGGGATCAGCAATTTGATTTGGAGCAAGGGGAGGCCTGCTGCAAGGAGGTTTACTGCGAATTTCATCATGTATTTTGGAGTTACATAATGATATTCCTTCCATTCCCTTGCCCATCTTCTCTCAATTTTTCACAGACGGTTTTTTCTCTGCTTGGTCGTTTCTTTGCCATGAGTTTCTTCATCGGGTGTGCAGTATTCCTCATACACGTCATCTGGAATCTCAAAGGCAGTGTGCACATCTGGCTTCTTTCCACCTTTTTGAGGTTTCTTTCCATCAGCCATTTTCTTCACTTGAGGAATTTGAACTCTTGAGGACTCTGAAGAAGTACATAGTTTTTCCTCAAGGAGCGCTAGAAAATGAGTTAAGTTGATGAGAACCTAGTGATTCATCAGCGGACATGTTGTACCTGTGAACAGAGTATAGGTGCGAGGAATTTGAAGAGGTCATATGTGTTCTCATAAATTTTTCTAATTAAATAGGTGAGAGGTATTTGACCATGGGTGTCTTGAGGTATTTCACTAAGTGTTCTTTGTCTCAGGTTCCAGAGTTGTGCAAATTTTGAGGATTCACACAATTGAGGAATCTTGAAGAAAATCATTACTTATGGAAAAAAACATCAAGTATGTGAAGATGTAAGGTACTTTTAGAATAGTGTCATGAAGAATAAACACCTTTTGAGGAATATGAGGAGCATTTGAGGATCAAACAGGGGCGGTAAAAATAAATTTTATTTACCCTGGTGAAGAACACGACGAACAAGAGATGAGATCGGGAGGTTCGTCAATTCAGATCTCCCACGCCCTAGCTTGGCAGAGGGAGACAGCTACAGCGGTGGCGGGGTGAGGACTTCCGCGGCCGATGCGAGTATGGCAACGACGTGGTCGAGGCAGTGAAGCTCTTCCTCATCAGTGACGATGACTTTAGTGGCGGCGCTAGGTTGGAGCTCGAGAGAGGGATGAGATGAGGAGTAACCGAGCACAGTTGAAGGGGAGGGGTATTTATAGAGGAAGTGAAAACCAATTTGCCCGAAGATTTTGGACAGGATTGCCCTTGACCCTTGCTCTCACGCGACAGGTGTCATCCATGTTCTGAGTAGAGGAGATTATGGGGGATCGTGGGTTATCCAGTCGTGGGAATTGGAACCGTTTGGGCGGGAACCGCTGAAAATTTTGATAGTGAAAATTTCAAAGTTTTCGTTCACAAATTCTTCAGTTGTCAAGGACACAGTGAAGACTTTGAACAAGTTTCAAAGTAGAACGCATATGAAGAATTTGTGAATAGACTGGGTTGAGTTTAGCATAGAGGGGAAAGGGTCCGATCACATTCACTTAGATGAAAATCAACTTGAAGAATTAGCAATAAGTGAATGTTGTTGAGGACATTGAAAACTCATATATATATATAGTCAATGAGGAACATGAGTTTCAAAGTTTGAAGAATTTGAAAAGTTGAGGAATTTGATAATTTGAAGAATTTGCAAAAATGATGAAAGACTCAATTTTGAAGAATTTCAACTTTAGTTGGTGGCGTGACCCTCCGTATAAGAATGATGATTTCAGACACCGCGTACAATTGTCGTAGGGTTCTGAGAATCAAATTCTTCATTAATTTCTTCACACTTAGAGGGTTATTCTTCATTGATCAAAGAAAAACGTTACTTCGTGTGTTGCACATCAAAGTCATCAAATTTGCATATGTGTTAGGATGTGTGTCCTTCTTCAAAGAACATTCGAAGATTGTAAGATATTTAGCTCACACCGCAACTTGCAAAATCTCTTTTCATCCAAGGGCTTTATGAAGATATCGGCCAGTTGTTCTTCAGTGGGAATGTGGTCGATGGAGATGTCGCCCTTGAGTACATGATCTCGAAGAAAGTGATGACGAATCTGGATGTGCTTGGTCTTCGAGTGCTGAACTGGGTTGTATGCAATCTTGATGGCACTCTCGTTGTCGCAGTAGAGAGGCACATTATTCAACTTGATGCCGTAGTCCTTGAGGGTTTGCTTCATCCATAGTAACTGAGCGCAACATGAACCAGCAACAATGTACTCAGCTTCAGTAGTAGAGAGTGAAACGCAGTTCTGCTTCTTCGAGGACCAACAGACTAAGGATCGTCCGAGGAAATGACATGTGCCTGAGGTTGACTTGTGATCCACACGATCTCCAGCATAGTCAGCATCAGAGTATCCGACGAGGTGAAGATTTGAGCCCTTGGGATACCATAATCCAAGTGTTGGTGTGTGAGCTAAGTATCGAAGAATATGTGTCACAGCCTTATGGTGTGATTCCTTCGGTGTTGCTTGGAATCGGGCACACATGCAAACACTTAGCATAATATCAGGCCTAGATGCACATAGATACAATAATGAACCAATCATGGAGCGGTATACCTTCTGATCGAAATCTTTACCATTTTCATCAGTGCAGAGGTGGCCTTTTGAAGGCATTGGAGTTTTGACGCCTTTGCAATCTTGCATGTCAAATTTCCTCAGAACATCTTTGAGGTATTTCTCTTGAGAGATGAAGATGACGTTGTCTTGTTGACTAATTTGAAGACCTAAGAAAAATTTCAACTCTCCCATCATAGACATTTGATATTCTTCGCTCATCATATAGGCAAATTCATCACTGTAACGTTTGTCAGTACAGCCAAAGATAATATCATCCACATATATTTGGCATATGAATAGTTCATTAGCATAGGATTTTGTGAAAAGAGTGGGGTCGAGTGAACCGGGTTTGAAGCCTTTCTTCATGAGGAATTCCTTCAGAGTGTCGTACCACACTCGAGGGGCCTGCTTGAGGCCATAGAGGGCCTTGTTTAGTCTGAAGACTTTGTCAGGATGCTTAGGGTCTTCAAAACATGGGGGTTGAGCAACATATACTTCTTCCTCAAGCTTACCATTGAGGAATGCACTTTTCACATCCATTTGATATAAGATGATATTATGATGGTTAGCGTAAGCAAGTAATATGCGAATAGCTTCAAGTCTAGCAACAGGTGCAAACGTTTCATCAAAGTCAATTCCTTCAACCTGTGTGTAGCCTTGAGCTACAAGACGAGCCTTATTCCTCACCACAAGGCCATTTTCATCTTGCTTGTTGCGGTAGATCCACTTGGTACCTATGATGTTATGTTTGCGAGGATCTGGTCGCTTGACAAGTTCCCACACGTTGTTGAGCTTGAACTGATGCAATTCCCCTTGCATAGCTTGAATCCACTCAGGCTCCTTGAATGCTTCATCAACTTTGGTGGGCTCTATGATAGAGACAAAGGCAAAGTGCCCACAAAAGTTGGTTAAATGTGAAGCTTTTGAGCGAGTGAGGGGACCTGGTGCATTGATGTCATCGATGATTTTGTCAATCTGCACTTCATTTGCAACTCTAGAATGAGCAGGTTGACGTGGCTGAGGATTTTCATCAGCACCATTTTCTTCAGGTGTATCAACATGAGTGTCTTCATTCATTGGAATGACTTCCTCAGTGGGTATGATATCTTCAGTTGCCTTCAGCTTGATGGATTCCTCGGGAGACTGTTCATCTAACACAGAAGGCAGGTGCTCTCTTTGCGAGCCATTAGTTTCATCGAACCGCACATCTACAGTTTCAACAACCTTGTGATGATAGGTGTTGAAGACTTTGTAGGTGTGCGAGTCCTTTACGTAACCAAGCATAAAACCTTCATGTGCTTTCGGTGCAAACTTAGAATTATGGTGAGGATCTCTGATCGAGCATTTTGCACCGAAGACTTTAAGATAACTTACATTGGGTTTCTTGCCAGTCATAAGTTCATATGAAGTCTTCTTGAAGAATTTGTGAAGATATACCCTGTTGATGATGTGGCATGCAATATCAATTGCCTTAGGTCAGAAGCGACGAGGAGTCTTGTATTCATCAAGCATGGTGCAAGCCATCTCAACAAGAGTCCTGTTCTTGCGCTCCATGATGCCATTCTGTTGAGGAGTATAAGGGGCAGATAACTCATGAGTAATACCAAGTTCATCAAGATATTCATCAAGATTAGTGTTCTTGAATTCAGTCCCATTATCACTCCTAATATGCTTGATCTTGACGCCGAAGTTGATGGAGGCCCTTGAAGCAAATCGTCTGAAGACATCCTGCACTTCATTTTTGTACAGAATAATATGCACCCAAGTGTAACACGAGTAATCATCAACAGTGACAAAGCCATACAAACTTGAAGCATTTGTTAGTATGGAGTAATGAGTGGGGCCAAAGAGATCCATGTGAAGCAATTCAAAGGGTCGTGTCGTGGTCATGATTGTCTTCAAGGGATGCTTGGATCTGGTCATCTTCCCAGATTCACATGCACAACAGAGATGGTCCTTGAAGAATTTGACACCCTCGATGCTAATGACGTGCTTTTTCTTCACGAGCATGTGCAAGTTCCTCATACCCGCATGTCCAAGTCGTCGATGCCACAACCAGCCTTCTGAAGACTTTGCAAGTAAGCAAGTGGCAGGTTGAGGACCTGTAGAGAAATTAACAATATACAAGTCTCCTCTCCTAAAGCCTTCGAAGACTTTGGAATTGTCAGATTCCATGATGACAACACAATGATATTTTCCAAATACGACGACCATATCAAGATCACAAAGCATTAAGACAGACATAAGGTTGAACCCAAGGGATTCAACAAGCATCACCTTATCCATGGTTCGGTCCTTTGAGATAGCAACCTTACCAAGTCCCAATACATTGCCTTTTTCCTTTGTCTGCGTAGGTGATATGCTTTAGAGGAGATGGAGTGAGTGGCAAATTCATCAGTAGATTCTTGTCACCCGTCATGTGGTTTGTGCATCCACTATTGAGGACCCATTCAGTAGCTTTTGGAGTATCATCCTGCAGATGAATCAGTACAACTTACGAGTTCATATGCTTCAGAGTGAAGAATATGATATCAATTTCATCAGATAGGATTTCATCACACAAGATAGTAAGCAAGCAGTGTGAGGACGTGAGAAATGAGGAATTAATTTCATCATGGTTAGCTTGCGTCCTTTCAAGCAATTCCTCAGGTCTCCAACAAGTTCATCAGATGTTCAGTTTCATCTGGAGAGCTGACCCTGCATAAGAAATTAGTTCAATTTCTTCACCACCCACATCTGGAGGGGTGGCAAAGAGTTCATCATTTTGCGAGCACCATGTGAGAAAGGAGGCATTGAAGTAAGTGCGCTTCGTATCACAGGACGAGGATTAGAGTACTCAAATGAATAAGCAGAGAAATTCTTCGAGGACTTATGAACATAATGGTTTTAAGAATAATGCACATATTCATAACTCTTAGATTTTTCCTACGAAACAGAAATATTAGCATGAGAATGATATTTTTGACCATTTGAGGAATTTGGTCCAAGTGAGGACTTTGATCTGGGGTTCCTATTCTTCATGAGTGGTGTCGTGAGGACATTCACTTGAAGATTTTGAAGGTAGCTCTTGGGAACCCAGATCTTCTTCATAGGAGAGCCATTCCTGCAGTTAGTTCTAACAAATCTAGCAAATACTTCACCTTTCTGATTTTTGAAGAATTTGTAGTTCGAGTCAAGTGACTCATCAGAGAAATATGAAGTTTCACACGTAAAGCCAGATAAAGTGGATGGATCTACAAGAGGTCCTTTCGCAGCAACCCATGAGGTTTTGGGGTACTTCTCAGGTGTCCAGTAGGATCCATCAGCGTTGAGTTTCCTCACAAAGGCAATACCCTCTTTCCTAGGGTTCCTGTTGAGAATCTGCTTTTTGAGGACATCGCAAAGGGTTTGATGCCCTTTGAGACTTTTGTACATGCCTGTCACATACAATTCCTTCAATCCTGCATTGTCATCAGTGATACTTGTGGTATCCTAAGATGAGAAATTTGAGACCACAGGAATAGTTGAAGAATTTGCAGCAATAGAAGTATTTGAACATTCAGGTGAAGAATTAGCAGTTTCACGTTCGATGCATTTCAAACAAGGTGGAACAAATTCTTCCTGAGCGTTACTGATTTGTTGAGCTAGTAAGGAATCGTTTTCCCTTTGGAGATCCTCATGTGACACCCTCAGTGTAACATCCCAAAATTTCATTTTGGAATGTTATGATTATAGCTATGCATCTAACAGCATCATTGCTTGAATGTATGTGTTTGTTGAAATGCCTTTTCTGACTTTCTGAAAGTCCTTTCTACTATTCCCTATGTTGCTTTCACCTATTGGAAATTTTGGTTATAAGTTCAAATAAGAGAGGAGGAACATGACACTCCACACCAGGTACTAATTGGTGATATATTTGAACAATAATAACCAGGGGTTATTTTGAAAATATTTGCAAAAAGGGTTTAAAAAACAATTAGGCAATTTCTGAAAATATTATTTTTTTCAAAGTATTCAAATGCCAGAATAGAAATGTTCATTAAATAGCATTTATTATTATGTTAATTTTGATATATAATACCCCTATATTTAGAGATGATTTGAATGCTTTAAATGTATTTGAATGTCTCTGGAAAATTATTAAAAAGAAACGGTAACCGTTTCCGGTATTAAACGGGCCGGCCCACGACAGTTACTCGCGAATTAATTAGAAGCCGGCCGACCGAGCGCAGTAACGCCTCCCTCTCTCTCTAACGCTAGGTCCCACACCCGACCGACCGTTGCCCCGAAACGGTCATCGCCCTCCTCCCCGCGCGCGCCGGACCCGACTCGCCGGCCGTTTCCTCCCTCACCGGATCTCTCTCCTCTTAACTCCCCCGCACCCCTCGAGCGCCCTATAAGTAGCCGGCCACTTCCTGCATCCGTTCACCCCGAGTCCCCTTTTTCTCTCTCACCGAGACGCTGTCAATTGCTCGCCGGAGCTACTTCCCCACCGGAGCTCGCCGTCGACCGTAGCCACCACGTCCGACCACCGTTCGCCCCATTGTTGCCACCAGTCGACTCCGGAGAACCGTCGCCGTCGCCCGGACCATTTCCCCGTCCTCCCCGACCACCGGAGCGCCTCGCCGTCGTCCTCGCCGCCTTCGGATCGCCGGAGAAACCCCGACGCCGGCAACCTCCTTCCGTAAGCTCCCTCGACCATCGGATCCCGAACCAACGACCCAGATTAGAACGGGCTTAAGTCCGAACCGGTATCCTCTTCCAATCGGTCGCCCGCTCTAAATCACCTACCGCACGCGCTCGCTAGCCAATCGGACAGTGCCACGTAGCCCCTGGCCGTTGCAAAGTCAGTTTTTCTTTTTCAGTTTTGTTTTAATTAACAGAATGTTTTCAAAAATTGTTTTGCTTATATCTTTTAATCTATTTAGTGTTTGGAGTTGATTCTTTTTGCAATAGCTCACAATTTTCATGTAGTTTCACCCTGTACTTTTAAATTTCAAATTTGACCTATAAAATTTGAATTTAATCAAATTTGCTTAAAATCTTCAAATCTGAATAACTAGAGTTTGAAAATAGATTTTGACATGAATCTTTTTGCTACTGTTTGGTATTAGTTAGGACTATCTTCATGTTTAGTTTGAGGATTTTCAGGATATATTTGATTAGTGTTTTAACTAAAAAACAGAATCTGTCTAGTATTATAATATAGTTTTATAAACTTGATTTTAATTAGTTTGTTTTAGAATTTGGTTTTATTTGTTTATTAGATTCTGTAGTAAACACTTAGTGTCTTCACTCACTGTTAATAAAAAAATATAAATTTGCTTAGTTTAATTTTATTTAACATAGGAATCACAATGTCTTTTCAAATAGGCTTAATTTGACTAAACAACTAACTAGTAATAGTTTTGTTTTCAAACAAAGTTTTGTATATTTTGTTTCTGTTTTCTAAGACAGATTTAGTAGTAAATTATTTTCTATCAAGAACATGTTTTACTTATAAATAATAAGTTAGTTTTTCATTTCTTTTGTTAGTACAACTATAGTTGATTCATATAGTGTTTATCAAAACTTTTACAAACTTTACTAAAGTTTTCCCAACAAAATTAAATTGATTTTGTTTTTTTTAATATTAAAATATTCTATTGTTGCCTTGCTATCAACAATTGTCTTGTTATTTCAAAATAGTTTTATTATGTAGTAGTGTTTTCATCATCTCCTTTGGAAAACAAAACCTTGTGTGTTTTACTTGCTAGAGACTTTTGTGCATTGTTTGCCTTGATTGTTTAGTACTTCTTTGCTGAATGTTATGAGTACTTATTTTGGTTGTATGCTTATTTGAGTGCTTGTTTGCTTCGTTAGATTATTCGGAGTGCGAAGCTTGTTACTTAGAGTCACTCACGTACGAAGATCATCAATCAGGCAAGTCACTTTGATCATATTTTTACCCATGTTTTATATGCATTAGTTCTACCATCTCCCCAATTGCATGCAAGATAGGTTAGTTGGAAACTTGGTTACATTGTAATAGTATCATGTGGTAGGTACCCCTCCTCAACCCTCTTTGACAACTTTGGCCCCGGGAAACGTTGTTTTACTTTTGCTATGCTATTAGTAGACGGGGTTGGTTGTGTGATTCATGAGAGTTGAGAAAGTTAATAATTTCAAGACCTACATAATGATCAAGATTTCAAGACTCCAAGTTTTCAACATACCTCTGGGTGGATGATGGTTGAACGACACCCTGGAGAAACCAGTGGTTAGCCTAGGTGATGCTGGAGATGGCCAGTATTCACGCGGAAAGGTCCACCCAGGCACAAAGAGATGGATGGGTGCTTCAAGACCCAAGGCTTACCTACACAGCCACAAGTCATTATGGGCTCTGGCTTGGTCGGATATCGTGGTGACCCTGGACAGGCGGTGCTACGAGAGGTAGAAGAACGGTAGGAAAGGATGGGCACCGACAGAGTCGCAGGGAAACCCTTTGGAAGACCATGTTTTGGTCATCCGTTTCTCAAACACCCTGAAGTGCGAGAAACCAAACGGAGGCGACCAAATCTTGTGGGGAACGTGTGCAAAACTCTGCAGAGTATTCCAAACCTAATCGATTAGCCGTGTCCACGGTCATGGACGACTTGAGCCAAAGGAATTGGAACTTCCGGAACTCTCAACACAATTAATATGATGATGTGGGTATTAATAATTTTGGGTATGAGAAGTGGTTGGTGGAACCATCTCATTAATCAACCAACTTAGTAATATTTTGCTTAGCCCCTTTTCTTGATGTAGGAAAAATTGGCTTTACGCAAAACTTACCACCCCACCTGCCATAAATGCATATAGACTAGTTGATTATTTTCACACCTCTACTGTGACTTTGCCGGCATATTCCATATGCTGACCTACACGGCTGCAACGTATCATGTTGCAGAGTATTTTTCCGACCAGGAGTGAGGACGCGTTCTATGCTCAGTGAGATGCCCTTGGAGTCGGATGGACTCATCTACCGTCGACGCTTCCGCAAGATTTACATATTCTCATGAGTTGGCCTTTGGCCACTTTATTGTAATATTTATTGTAATAAAGGACTCGATATGAGATTTCGATTAATATAATGCTGTGTGATTTCCCTTTGATATATACATTGATGTACCGTGTGTGTACCAGCATGATCTTGGGATGGTACGGAAACACCGGAGACTTGACCTTTCAGGTCGAGTCTCTACAGAAATGGTATCAGAGCACACGCTGACCGTAGGACGTAACCTCTAGGATTGGAAAGCCTTAGGATTGTTTCTCTTTGTCTTTAAATATCTTATACTCTCATCTATTCGTTTCTGACTCCTCTCCGATTATTTCAAAATTTATAGATGGCCACCTTCATCCCAGTGTTGATCACGGAGTTTTGCCAGCCTGACGCAACGATGCCTTTTGGTAAGGAGCTGATGAGGATCGTCAAGGACGTAAGGATTGCTTTGCCGAGCATCACCGGGATTCCTATCATGTCATTTCCCCAAGATGGACGCTACAGGATCGAGGTGCATATCCCAGGGAAGACTTTTGGGAACCGGAAGGAACCCATCGACCTCAAGTTCGTGGCACCCAGTTGGATACTTGGAAGAGACATGGCCATTCATCGTGCCCTTGGACGTATTCAGGAGGAATACAGAGGTGGAACCATTTCACCAGGACTCAGCGTGGTTTGTCGCAGAGATGCCAATGAACATCATAACTCCTCCCACTGTAGACACCACTATTTCCTATATCCAGACCTTGGAGACTCACATCAGGACTCTGGAGCCTCGAGTTCGTGCTGATACAAAGACAATCAAGAATCTGATGAACCGCGAGCTGGATCTTGAAGCTGATCTGCGAGAGGCCAACTATGAACACGAGCATGAAGTGAAGGACTTCCTAGAGAGGATTGATGAGCAGAATGCACGCATCGCAACTCTGGAGGAGCAGCTAGACATGGGGGAAAACCTTCATCCCGAAGGAGACATGGCACCCTTCATCAGCGACGATGAAGACTATGAGGAAAGCACCACCGGAGGACCTACGACTATGCACTTATGAGGAAAAACATTAGTTATGCCCTCCATGTATCTTTTATTTTCGTCGTTAAAGCGTAGGTCGATGCTTAGTTGTTTGAGATTTGTATTCCCGATGTTTGACATTGATTGAATAAATGAATGAGTGTTTGGTGTGATATGTTTGTTGCATTGCATATGGGTAGTGATTTCTTCTAGACCTTTGTTCTATTCTAATTCTCATCCCTCTGAAAACAGCAAGATGCCTCCACGACGTGAGACCGACTTCACTTTTCCGCCGGAACTCACACAACTTCTTTAGCAGCAGAATGCACTGATGCAGTTATTGATTCAGAATCAGACCAACAATCAGAACAACCACAACCACCATCCACCCCAGTCTGACAATCTCACCCGTTTTCTGAGGTTGAACCCTCCAATTTTCTCCAGCAGCACTGAGCCCATTGTGGCAGATGACTGGCTCCGCAAGATGGAGAGAGAGCTGATCACCGCTGGATGCACTGACGCTGAGAAGGTGCGATTTGCCGCACATCAACTGGAAGGACCAGCAGCTTCATGGTGGGAGAACTACACCACCACTTATCCTATTGCAGATGTGACTTGGGAGCAGTTCAAGCTTGCTTTCCGCACCGCTCATGTTTCAGCTGGAGCCATGAGTCTAAAGAAGCGCGAGTTTCGCAACTTGCGCCAGGGTAATCGCTCTGTGGCCCAATATGTGGAAGAGTTCAACATGTTGGCCCGTTATGCCCCAGGAGATGTGGCCGATGATGCGGCCAAGCAAGAAAAGTTTCTGGAAGGACTCAACGACGAGTTGAGCATACAACTGGTAGTGGCTAATTTCAACAACTACCAAGAGCTGGTGGATAAGGCACTTATTCTGGAAGGTAAACAACAGCAGATTGAAAACCGCAAGCGGAAGTACACTCAAGGGAAGTTCAACTCTGGAACTCATCAGAAGCCTTGTTACTCCCCGTACTCCGGGAATACCGGATCAGGAAACAGTAAGTTTGGAAAACACACTCATGCTGTGCACAACCATGGAGGCCACCATCATGGAGGAAATGGGAACAACCGTCCCAACCATGGTAACTTCAAGAGTGACAATGGGAATGGGAACAACAACCAGCACCGTCAAGTTCCTACTCAGAAGGATCTGAGTCACATCACCTGTTTCAAGTGTCAGAAGACAGGGCACTATGCTACTGAGTGACCCCAGAGCAAGCAAAGCAATGGAAACAGCAACTCCACAGCCAAGAAACCCAATCCGTTTCCCCGTGCTCAAGTGAATCACATCGACGTGGAAGAAGTCTATGATCAACCCGAGACTGTGGTTGGTAAGTTTTTATTGCATTCACGTCCTGTTACAGTACTTTTTGATTCTGGTGCAACTCATTCATTCATATCAAGGGTAGTTGTGGATAAGAATGGCTTGCCCACCAAAACCCTTAGTCAGCCCATTAAGGTCGGTTCCCCAGGAGGTATGATGATGGCAGGGATAGGATGCCATGCCTTGAAACTCAATATAGGAAACCATGTTTTTCCCACCGACCTCATCGTCTTAGAGTCACAAGGATTGGATGTAATCCTAGGCATGGATTGGATGACCAAGTATGAAGGAAATCTTGATTGCCTCAGCAAGTCTGTTTCACTCACCACCCCGGAGAACAAGAGGATTAAGTATGTATCCCTACGCACACGTATGAGTGCTAGGTTAAATGCCCTCACAGGAGTTGTTCAGGAGGAAGTACCTGTGGTAAAAGATTATTCGGATGTATTCCCGGAAGAATTACTAGGCATGCCACCAGATAGGGAAATTGAGTTCTTAATAGAGCTACAGCCAGGGACAGCTCCAATTTCCAAGAGACCCTATCGGATGCCCGCAAATGATCTGTTGGAAATCAAGAAGCAGATTAAGGAGTTATTGGACAAAGGTTATATTCGCCCAAGTTCATCACCTTGGGGAGCCCCAGTACTTTTGGTGGAGAAGAAGGATAAAACCTTGAGAATGGTAGTGGACTATCGTGCCTTGAACGAGGTGACTATCAAGAACAAGTACCCTCTGCCGATGATTAATGATTTGTTTGATCAGCTAGTAGGAGCCAAAGTATTCTCCAAGAACGATCTTCGATCAGGGTATCACCAGTTGAAAATTCGTGAACAGGATATACCCAAAACAGCTTTCACCACGAGGTATGGCTTGTATGAGTATACGGTCATGTCTTTTGGATTGACTAATGCTCCTGCCTACTTCATGAATTTGATGAACAAAGTATTCATGGAATATTTGGACAAGTTTGTTGTGGTGTTCATCGATGACATTCTGATATTCTCCAAGAACGAGGAAGAGCATAAGGAACATTTGCGTTTAGTTCTGGAGAAGCTGAGAGAGCATCAACTATATGCCAAGTTCAGCAAATGTGAATTTTGGTTGACGGAAGTCGGATTCCTTGGACATGTTATTTCCGGAGAAGGAATAGCCGTAGACCCCGCTAAGGTTGAAGCCGTCACCGAGTGGAAGTCACCCACCTCAGTTAAGGAGATCCGCAGTTTCCTTGGACTTGCTGGATATTACCGGAGATTCATTGAGAATTTCTCAAAGATTGCCAAGCCCATGACAGAGTTGTTAAAGAAAGAATCCAAGTATGTTTGGACCGAGGAATGTGAAACCAGTTTCCAAGAGTTGAAGGAACGTTTGGTCACAGCCCCAGTATTGATCTTGCCCGATATTCGGAAGGATTTCCAAGTTTATTGTGATGCCTCACGTCAAGGACTCGGAGGAGTACTTATGCAAGATGGAAAAGTTGTAGCCTATGCTTCCAGACAGCTACGACCTCATGAGTTGAATTATGCCACGCATGACTTGGAGTTAGCAGCCGTAGTGCATGCACTCAAGACTTGGAGACATTTCCTTATCGGAAATAGTTGTGATGTTTACACTGACCATAAGAGCCTGAAATATATTTTCACTCAGAAAGAGTTGAACCTCAGACAGAGGAGATGGTTAGAGTTAATCAAGTAC
Source organism: Hordeum marinum (assembly GCA_022496015.1). Classification (NCBI taxonomy): domain Eukaryota; kingdom Viridiplantae; phylum Streptophyta; class Magnoliopsida; order Poales; family Poaceae; genus Hordeum; species Hordeum marinum. The sequence goes on along the minus strand of CM039675.1, from coordinate 461,371,853 downwards.
TATGACATGAGATTACACTACCATCCAGGTAAGGCTAATGTTGTAGTCGATGCCTTGAGTCGGAAAACTTATGTGAACACACTCATAGCGGGAGGATTACCCCAAGAGTTAGTCGATGATCTCAGAGGTCTCAAGCTAGAGATAGTTCCAAGAGGATATGTTGGTACACTGGAAATTCAGTCCACCTTGACCGAAAGAATTCGTGAAGCCCAGAAATCGGACAAGGAGATAGCTGAGATAAAGCAGAGAATGGAAGATGGTAAAGCTAAAGGTTTTCGTGAGGATGAACACGGAACTTTGTGGTTTGAGAACCGAATCTATGTGCCCAATGACCCAGAGCTCAGGAAGTTGATACTTCAGGAAGCCCACGATTCACCTTACTCGATACACCCAGGCAATACCAAGATGTATCTCGATTTAAAAGAAAGTTATTGGTGGACAGATATGAAGAAAGATATTGCGGAACATGTTGCAATATGTGATGTTTGTCAGCGAGTAAAGGCAGAACATCAGAAACCAGCAGGGTTACTCCAACCTTTGCCGATACCCGAGTGGAAATGGGAAAAGCTTGGTATGGATTTCATCACAGGATTGCCCAGGACCCGTTCAGGTTATGATTCTATCTGGGTAGTGGTTGATCGCTTGACCAAGGTGGCTCATTTCATCCCGGTAAAGACCACCTATACCAGTGCTAAGCTAGCCAAGATATATATGACCAGGATCGTATGTCTGCATGGAGTTCCGAGGAGTATCATGTCAGATAGAGGAACACAATTTACCTCAAAGTTTTGGCATCAGTTACATGAAACTTTGGGTACAAGGCTAGAGTTCAGTACAACTTTTCATCCGCAGACAGATGGACATACTGAGAGAGTCAACCAGATTCTGGAAGATATGTTGAGAGCTTGTGCGCTAGATTATGGATCTAGTTGGGACGATAACTTACCTTACGCAGAATTCTCATACAACAACAGTTATCAGACGAGTCTGAAGATGGCCCCTTTCGAAGCTCTATACGGAAGGAGGTGCAGAACACCACTGACATGGGATGGTGTTGGAGACCGAAAACTTTTTGGTCCCGACCTTATCCAAGATTCGGAAGAGAAAGTCAGGTTGATTCGTGACAGACTCAAGATAGCTCAATCTCGACAGAAGAGTTATGCTGACAGCAAGCGCAAGGAAGTGACGTATGAAGTGGGAGACAGAGCATATCTTCGTGTATCCCCGCTTCGAGGAATCAAGAGATTTGGTGTTAAAGGAAAATTAGCACCCAGATTCATAGGCCCCTACAAAATTATTGAACCTAGAGGTGAAGTCACATACAAACTGGAATTGCCGGAAGGATTATCCGAAGTTCATGATGTGTTCCATGTTTCCCAGCTGAAGAAATGTCATGCTGAGATGGCTGACATCCCTTTTCGAGACACCGTGCCCCTAGAGGCCATACAACTTGACAATGATCTGACCTACGAGGAGAAGCCTGTCAGAATCCTCGAGACATCCAACCGAGTTACCCGCAGCAAGATTATCAAGTTCTGTAAGGTTTTGTGGAGTCATCACACCGAGGAAGAAGCCACCTGGGAACGCGAAGAAGATCTTCGCGGAGACCATCCGCACCTATTTTCTAGCCAACCCGAATCTCGAGGGCGAGATTCATCTTAAGGTGGGTAGGTTTGTAACATCCCAAAATTTCATTTTGGAATGTTATGATTATAGCTATGCATCTAACAGCATCATTGCTTGAATGTATGTGTTTGTTGAAATGCCTTTTCTGACTTTGTGAAAGTCCTTTCTACTATTCCCTATGTTGCTTTCACCTATTAGAAATTTTGGTTATAAGTTCAAATAAGAGAGGAGGAACATGACACTCCACACCAGGTACTAATTGGTGATATATTTGAACAATAATAACCAGGGGTTATTTTGAAAATATTTGCAAAAAGGGTTTAAAAAACAATTAGGCAATTTCTGAAAATATTATTTTTCTCAAAGTATTCAAATGACAGAATAGAAATGTTCATTAAATAGCATTTATTATTCTGTTAATTTTGATATATAAGACCCCTATATTTAGAGATGATTTGAATGCTTTAAATGTATTTGAATGTCTCTGGAAAATTATTAAAAAGAAACGGTAACCGTTTCCGGTATTAAACGGGCCGGCCCACGACAGTTACTCGCGAATTAATTAGAAGCCGGCCGACCGAGCGCAGTAACGCCTCCCTCTCTCTCTGACGCTAGGTCCCACACCCGACCGACCGTTGCCCCGAAACGGTCATCGCCCTCCTCCCCGCGCGCGCCGGACCCGACTCGCCGGCCGTTTCCTCCCTCACCGGATCTCTCTCCTCTTAACTCCCCCGCACCCCTCGAGCGCCCTATAAGTAGCCGGCCACTTCCCGCATCCGTTCACCCCGAGTCCCCTTTTTCTCTCTCGCCGAGACGCTGTCAATTGCTCGCCGGAGCTACTTCCCCACCGGAGCTCGCCGTCGACCGTAGCCACCACGTCCGACCACCGTTCGCCCCATTGTTGCCACCAGTCGACTCCGGAGAACCGTCGTCGTCGCCCGGACCATTTCCCCGTCCTCCGCGACCACCGGAGCGCCTCGCCGTCGTCCTCGCCGCCTTCGGATCGCCGGAGAAACCCCGACGCCGGCAACCTCCCTCCGTAAGCTCCCTCGACCATCGGATCCCGAACCAACGACCCAGATTAGAACGGGCTTAAGTCCGAACCGGTATCCTCTTCCAATCGGTCGCCCACTCTAAATCACCTACCGCACGCGCTCGCTAGCCAATCGGACAGTGCCACGTAGCCCCTGGCCGTTGCAAAGTCAGTTTTTCTTTTTCAGTTTTGTTTTAATTAACAGAATGTTTTCAAAAATTGTTTTGCTTATATCTTTTAATCTATTTAGTGTTTGGAGTTGATTCTTTTTGCAATAGCTCACAATTTTCATGTAGTTTCACCCTGTACTTTTAAATTTCAAATTTGACCTATAAAATTTGAATTTAATCAAATTTGCTTAAAATCTTCAAATCTGAATAACTAGAGTTTGAAAATAGATTTTGACATGAATCTTTTTGCTACTGTTTGGTATTAGTTAGGACTATCTTCATGTTTAGTTTGAGGATTTTCAGGATATATTTGATTAGTGTTTTAACCAAAAAACAGAATCTGTCTAGTATTATAATATAGTTTTATAAACTTGATTTTAATTAGTTTGTTTTAGAATTTGGTTTTATTTGTTTATTAGATTCTGTAGTAAACACTTAGTGTCTTCACTCACTGTTAATAAAAAAATATAAATTTGCTTAGTTTAATTTTATTTAACATAGGAATCACAATGTCTTTTCAAATAGGCTTAATTTGACTAAACAACTAACTAGTAATAGTTTTGTTTTCAAACAAAGTTTTGTATATTTTGTTTCTGTTTTCTAAGACAGATTTAGTAGTAAATTATTTTCTATCAAGAACATGTTTTACTAATAAATAATAAGTTAGTTTTTCATTTCTTTTGTTAGTACAACTATAGTTGATTCATATAGTGTTTATCAAAACTTTTACAAACTTTACTAAAGTTTTCCCAACAAAATTAAATTGATTTTGTTTTGTTTAATATTAAAATATTCTATTGTTGCCTTGCTATCAACAATTGTCTTGTTATTTCAAAATAGTTTTATTATGTAGTAGTGTTTTCATCATCTCCTTTGGAAAACAAAACCTTGTGTGTTTTACTTGCTAGAGACTTTTGTGCATTGTTTGCCTTGATTGTTTAGTACTTCTTTGCTGAATGTTATGAGTACTTATTTTGGTTGTATGCTTATTTGAGTGCTTGTTTGCTTCTTTAGATTAGTCGGAGTGCGAAGCTTGTTACTTAGAGTCACTCACGTACGAAGATCATCAATCAGGCAAGTCACTTTGATCATATTTTTACCCATGTTTTATATGCATTAGTTCTACCATCTCCCCAATTGCATGCAAGATAGGTTAGTTGGAAACTTGGTTACATTGTAATAGTATCATGTGGTAGGTACCCCTCCTCAACCCTCTTTGACAACTTTGGCCCCGGGAAACGTTGTTTTACTTTTGCTATGCTATTAGTAGACGGGGTTGGTTGTGTGATTCATGAGAGTTGAGAAAGTTAATAATTTCAAGACCTACATAATGATCAAGATTTCAAGACTCCAAGTTTTCAACATACCTCTGGGTGGATGATGGTTGAACGGCACCCTGGAGAAACCAGTGGTTAGCCTAGGTGATGCTGGAGATGGCCAGTATTCACGCGGAAAGGTCCACCCAGGCACAAAGATATGGATGGTTGCTTCAAGACCCAAGGCTTACCTGCACAACCACAAGTCATTATGGGCTCGATATGAGATTTCGATTAATATAATGCTGTGTGATTTCCCTTTGATATATACATTGATGTACCGTGTGTGTACCAGCATGATCTTGGGATGGTACGGAAACACCGGAGACTTGACCTTTCAGGTCGGGTCACTACACTCAGTTTCTCAAGATCTTGCTTTCTTTGAAGAAATTCATAAGAAAGCTTCTCATGATCAGCTAAGAGGTCGTTATGATGACTCTGTAGGTTATCATACTTTGTCTAAAGACTTTTGAGATCGACATACATAGTTTGAGTTCGATCCACTTCATGGTTCAACAGATCATCGCTTTTGTCTAGCATTTTCTGAAGCTTTTCAAGTGCACTTTGTTGCTTAGTGGCAATTTTAACAAGTTTAGTATAGCTAGGTTTCACATATTCATCATATTCACCTTCACTTGATTCAGATGAGGAATGATGTTTGTGTACCTTTGAGCCTTTTGCCATGAAGCAATAGGTGGGAGCATAATCATCATTGCTGACGTCAGAGTCGTTGGAGTAGTCATATTCTTCATCGTTGAAGATGGACTTGCTGACAAAAGCAGTAGCGAGAGCAAGGCTAGTGACACCAGATTTTGATTCCTTCTCAGATTCTTCCTCTTCTTCATATTCTTCAGATTCTTCCTCGGAATCCATTTCCTTGCCGATGAATGCTCGAGCCTTTCTGGAACCATTCTTCTTGTGCTTTGAGGACTTTGAAGATGAGGACTTTGTAGATGAGGACTTTGAAGATTTCTTCTTTTTCTTTGAGTTATCAAAACTATCCTCCTTGTATTTCTTCTTATTCTTTGAATCTTTTTCCCAGAGAGGGCAGTCAGAGATAAAGTGACCAGGCTTCTTGCAATGATGACAAGTTCTTTTCTTGTAATCTTCTAAGGAATCTGATTTCCTCAAGCCACTTTTTGATGACTTTACAAATCCACCTCTCCTTGAGAACTTCTGGAATTTTCTCACATGCATTGCTAGTTCCTGACTTAGTTCTTCAGGATCACCAAGGCTGCTGTCAGAATCTTCTTCTTCAGATGAGGAAATTGCTTTTGCCTTCAGAGCACGAGATCTTCCATAGCTTGGCTCATAGAGGTCTCTCTTCTCAGCTTGTTGGCATTCATGAGTATTGAGTCGCTCAAGAATATCAGCAGGATCAAGTGATTTGTAGTCTCCACATTCTTGAATCATCAAAGCCAGAGTATCGAATGAGGAGTCAAGAGATCTTAGCAGTTTCTTCACCACTTCATGGTCAGTGATATCGGTGGCACCCAACACTTGAAGCTCATTGGAGATATCAGTGAGACGATCAAAAGTTTGCTGAACATTTTCATTGTCAAGTCTCTTGAAGCGGTTGAAGAGATTGCAAAGAACATCAACACGAGAGTCACATTGAGTGGAAACACCTTCATTGACTTTGGACAGCCTATCCCAGATAAGCTTAGCAGTCTCCAAAGCACTCACTCTGCCATACTGACCTTTGCTCAGATGTCCATAGATGATATTCTTCGCTTGAGAATCGAGTTGCTTGAATCTCTTCACATTAGCAGTAGTAATGGTGGGAGTGACAGAGGGCACACCATTTTCCACAACGTACCAGAGATCGTTGTCAATAGCTTCAAGGTGCATATGCATCTTGTTCTTCCAGTAGGGGTAGTCTGTCCCATCGAAGGTAGGACACCCCGCGGAAACCTTGATCATACCTGCAGTCGACATAACTAGAACTCCAAGTGGTTAAACCAAAATCACACAAAGCGAGGGGGTACCTGCTGTGATAGCAATTGAAAGTGTGTTATATCGACTAGAGGGGGGGGGGGTGAATAGGCGATTTTTACAAATTCATCACTTGAGGAATTTCAACTTTGAGGAATTTGAAATGTGATGAATAACTAGCAGCGGAATAAGTACTCAAGTGCATGAGGAACATAGCGACAACATAGTCATCATGATGAAATGAAACATGCACAGAGTACAAGTAGCGTGATACAGGATAAGCAGGTGAGGAACAAGGTAACTTGAAGAATTTGAGGTGAGGAAATTGTGAAAGTCTTCAGACAAATTCTTCAAACAGTAAAGTTCAATTTCATCAACAGTTATACGAGGAAATGAAAGGGTTGAGGAAATAGAACCAAGTAGCTTGATGAAGACAATGGTTTGATGACCCAGTTCCAACTGCTGTGACAGTCGTACGTCTAGTTTGGAGTGGCCTGGTATTTAAACCAGAGGACACACAGTCCCAGGACACACAGTACTTACCGTATTCTCCTTGAGCTAAGGTCACACAGTCCTCGCCCAACACTCGTGGTAAGTCTTCAGGGTAGACTTCCAAAACCCTCACAAACTGGTCACCCGACGATCCATAATTTACTGCTGGATACTCTAGACCAAGGTCACTTCGTGATCCCCAATTGACTATAGGAGCACTAGACCATGACGCTTAACCTTCTGGAGGATGCACAATCCTCAAAGGTAACAAGCATCGGTTCCACATAGGAATTTCTTCAGTGATGCTCAATCACTTTGGGTTTGGTGGTTTGGTTGTGGGTTTTTCCTCAAGATGATTTTCACTCAAAGTCCTCGAAGGATGGGTTGCTCTCAAATGACAAGTGTCAGTTCTCTCTCGGGGCAGCCAACCAACTAGTGGTTGTGTGTGGGGGGTGGCTATTTATAGCTAGGGTGCAACCTGACATGATAAGACATAAATGCCCCCAATGATATGACCGTTATGCGGATAAGAATGATTGGGGACAGCTGGCGCTAAGCACAGCAACGGTCGGAATTTCGAACTATGAAAGTCGTCAGCTTATCATGTTCCTCACTTGTAGGCGACTTCGTCTCTGTCACTGAAGAACTTGTTTGAACCGTAAGAGATTTCCAAAGGCTTCACTCGAAGGATTGTATAGGTTGAGGATTTTGGAGTTGAGCATCAGTTGGAAATTTTCCATAGTATTACCTCGGCCCCCTTTAACAGTACGGTGTTTCCTATGACTCAAATAAAGGAAATGAAACTACGAAAACAAAAGTCTTCACGCTTCATATTCCTCGTTCATACCTTCAAGGTCACACCAACTTCTTCATTTTCAAAGTCTTCACAAAGTCTTCACCAAAGTCTTTAGAAAGTCTTCAGCAAAGTCTTCAGTTGAAGACATACATTTTTAGGGGTCGATAATCTCCGAATATATCAAACTCCTCATCGTCTTATAGAGCCTGTGTACACTCACAAACACATTAGTGTCGTAACCTATAAGTCTTTAATACACAAAAATCCTTAAGGAGCACTAGATGCACTAACAGGTATGCTTGACTTTGCAACCCAAAAGTAAGAATGCCACAAATATTTGGAATCGAGGATCAGGTGGAGATGAGAATTGGGGGGGGGGGGGTGCAGCGAGCCTCCAAGCAACACCTAAAATCAGGCCTTGATTCATGGCCTCAAGGTTTCTTACTCCTACCCTTGCATGTCCACCAAAAAGATATAAAAAATGTTTTGTGCTTCCTAATGAACTTCTTGGTGAAGAGGATGATAGACATGTTGTAAATAGGTATGGAAGCAAACACCAGTCTAATTAGCTCAACTGTAACGGGAAAGCTTGTTGGCTTTCTAACCAAGGTTAGCTGGAAAAACTTCAAATTTTATAAGCACACGTTTTGTTCTTATAGTAGGGAGAATGAGTGGGTGACCAAGACGAGTAAAGTTGCTATCCATGTTAGTTATATGGAAAATAGCCTTGGTATCACACTTGACATCCTTACTAACTTCAACACTAAAAATAATTGCAAATTTGGCCTAATTCATAGTGCGTCCTGAAGATGCACAAAACTAATTGCGTATGTGAGCCATGGGTGAAGCTTCATGTATAGTTGCTTTTCCGCAAACTGAAATATAATCTGAAAAAACAAAGAATGCACAAGAAGGCAATTTGGTCCAAGCAAGATTTCCTTGGTCATTGCTTCATTAAGGACAAGTGAGAGTTCATTAATAAGCAACACAAAAAATTAGGAAGAGAAAGAACAACCTTGTATGATCCCATTGTGTGGGATCAAGAATTGGCATCTAGAGGGGGTGAATAGACACTTAACAAGTCAAATGTGCAGTTTTTAGTTTGCTTGAATTTTAGGTAGATTTTAGCACAAGTTAAGGCACATCCAAAATTTCCTACACATTCATGTCTAGAGATTGGGCAACGGAAAGTAAATATCATGCAAATTCAAGAAAGTAAAGGATGGTAGAGTTGGAATATCAAACAGAAAGAAGACACAATAGTTTTTGGCGTTGTTCCGATAGGTGGTGCTATCGTACGTCCACTTAATGGAGACTTCAACCCTCATAGGGTAATGGTTGCATGAGTCCATGAGGGGCTCCACCCACAAAGGGTCCACGAAGAAGCAACCTTATCTATTCCAGCATGGATACGTCCACGAAGGAGTAGCCTCACTCGGGGTAGATATTCATGAAGTAGGCGATCTCCTTGCTCTTACAAACATCTTGGTTCAACTCCACATGATTTGGAGGCTCCCAAGCGACACCTAACCAATCTAGGAGACACCATTCTCCAAAAGGTAATAGATGTTGTGTTGATGATGAACTCCTTGCTCTTATTCTTCAATAGATAGTCTCCTCAACACTCAATCACTCTCTCACAGAAGTTTGCTTGGTAGAAGAGGATGATTGGGTGGAAAGCAACTTGGGGAGGCTAGAAATCAAGGATCTATTGGTTGGAGTGGAATCCCTTGATCTCAACACATGAGTAGGTGGTACTCTCTCAAAAAATGAATGGTCAAAGTGTAGTTTCATTCTGATGACTCTCTTAGAGAGTAAGTGGTGGTGTAGAGGTATATATAGCCTTCACCAAAAATCCAACCATTATAACATTATTTCCCAACTCGGTGACACCGAAGATGAACCTTAATGGTACTAACTAGTGCAAAAGGTTTCAACTTTTGGATTTTCGATGATAACAAAAGAAACAACTCGGCGAGACCAATTCGGCATGACCTAAGTAGATCCAACACTTATGAGGTTCCGATTAGTTCATCTTGGAGATTCCAAAATGAAATAACCTGATCACAGAAAGTTGGTCACCGCATTTCGGTTGCACCAAATGCAATCTCAGTTGCACCAAGATGTTAGTGTTTGGCTTAGGGTTTTGTCTAGGGTTAACTCAGTGGCACCAAAATGGGGAAAATCAGTGGGACCAAATTGGCATTTAGGGTTTTGGACAGCAGTGATATGAGGAAGTGTTTGAGGGTTTTTTGTGGAAAATCTTTAGGCACTTGAGCAACCAGATCATCATCACTACCTCATCCTCTCTTAATTGTATTTGCTTTCCTATGGACTCAATGTGATCTAATCATTTAAAGCAAGAATGTAGAGTCTTGAAGCTTTTCCCAATATGATTCCTTTACATCCTAGGGGTTCCTCATCACATATGCTAGCCATTCCAATCCTTTGAACATTTCCTGGAATATTCTTGATAGAACTATTTGCCCAAAAGAAAATGTATGTTGTCATTTATCATCAAAACCACCAAGGGAGCAGTTGTGCTTTCAACCTCCCCCTTTTTGGTAAGTGATGAGAACATACAATCAAAGCTTCAATTTGAAATAAGCAACGTAATATATGATAGCTTTGAGAGACATGTGATACATCTCCAACGTATCTATAATTTTTGCTTCTTCCCTGCTGTTAGATTGTCATTCTTGGATGTTTTACCATCATTTTATTACCACTTTATATCATATTTTGGGACTAACCTATTGACATAGTGCCTAAGTGTCAGTTGCTGTTTTTGCTTGTCTTTTACTTTGTAGAAAATCAATATCAAACGGAGTCCAATTGCGATGAAACTTTTTGGAGATTTTTTTGGACTAGAAGACACCCAATGGATCAAAGAAGTGCCAGGGGAGTGGGCCAAGGAGACCACAACCCACCAACCTACGCCAGGGGGCCTGCCCGCGCCCTAGTGGTTTGTGCCCTCCCCGGGACCCCTCTCCACCACCTATGACGCCCATGAATTACCAAATATTCCAAAAACCCTAAGGGAGTCGACGAAACACAACTCTAGCAGCCGCAAGTTCCAGAACCTCGAGATCCAATCTAGACACCATCATGGAGGGGTTCATCTTCGTCCTAGGTGCCTCTCCGATGATGCGTGAGTAGTCCACCATAGACCTACAGGTCTATAGGCAGTAGCTAGATGGCTTCCCCTCTCTCTCTCTCTCTCTTATGATTCTCAATACAACGGTCTCTTGGAGATCTATTTGATGTAAACTTTTGTGGTGTGTTTGTTGGGATCCCATGAATTTCGAGTTCATAATCAGTTTCTATCCATGAATATTTTTTGAGTCTTCTTTGATCTCTTATATGCATGATTGCTTATAGCCTCATATTTCTTCTTCGAATCTTTGGTTTAGTTAGGCCAACTAGATCGACATTTCTTGCCATGGGAAGAGGTGCTTTGTGATGGGTTTGATCTTGCGGTGTTCTTTCCCAGTGAAAGAATGGGCAGCAAGAGATGCATGTATCATTTCTATTAAGTATAACAAATGGGGTCTATTCCTACATGAATAGATCTTGTCTAGATCATTTCATCGTTCTTATTGCATTACTCCGTTTTTCCATGAACTTAATACACTAGATGCATGCTGGATAGCAGTCTATGTGTAGAGTAATAGTGGTAGATGCAGGCAGGAGTCGGTCTACTTATCTTTGATGTGATGCCTATATAATGATCATTGCCTTGGATATCGTCATGACTATTCGATTTTCTATCAAGTGCCCAACAATAATTTGTTCACCCACCGTGCGCTATACTCATGAGAGAAGCCACTAGTGAACCCTACAACCCCCGGGTCTAGTTCTCCATCATATTGCTTTCCGATCTACGTTTTTGCAATCTTTACCAAAAACTCAAATATCTACAAAACCAAAAAACCGAAAGATATATTGCTGCATATTTACTCTTTTTTATTTTGTGTTCTTGCAAGATCTATCTCTCCTACCTATCATTACCTAACCTATCTTATTACCATAGAGAGCGTGAGAACCTCTCTTTCGCGTCAGGTTGCAAGTATTTGTTGTTTGTGTGCAGGTGTTGTTTAAGTGGGTGTGTGATCTTTCTCTACAGATTGATACCTTGGTTTCATAACTGAGGGAGTTTTTTTTACTTATCGTCACTATGCTGCATCATCCCTTCCTCTTTGGGAAAATACGGACGCAGTCTCAAGCCACGTCAACATGCGAGTAGAGAAAGCTCCCGCTACAAGTGTGCAATTATTTTTAGAGAATAGTTGCTTTTGGAATGCATGAGCACACATAGATGAGAAGGCATGAGAAGCGATATGTATCTTGGCCATATGCATCAGAGCAAAGATGTGAATGATACATATTCATGTTCGTGAGTCTCTCTCGCGAACAATATGTGCAAGAAGCAAGAGATCAACCTGGTCATGAGAGGGACACATATACTTACCTTGAAGTACTAGAGCATTTACCCGAGGAAACATACTTGAGAAACAAGGGTTAGATAACACAAGAATGTTCCTTTAATATAAATGCAAGAGTTTCAAGAATGCCGAGATTGGGATAACATGTAGAAGAATTGATATTCTTTTAAGATTGACATGTCCCCACAAAGGTTTCAAAAGGATGTTCAATGAAATATCAGTAGAATTTTCTCCCCTAAATATGGAATTTCCTCTCCCCCTGAATCTTAGCAAGTTGATATTGGCAGTAGGTAGGGTGAGATAAATCCAAAACACAAGATCATGTAGAATTATCAAGATTAACCAATAAATAATAGATTTATAATTGATACATCTCCAACTATCTATAATTTTTCATTATTCCATGCCGTCATATTATCAATCTTGGATGCTTTACAATCATTTTATAGCAACTTTATATCATTTTTTGGGACTAGCCTGTTGACATAGTGCCAAGTGCCAGTTGTTGTTTTTTGCTTGTTTTTTACTTCACAGAATATCAGTACCAAACAAAGCCCAAACACCGTGAAACTTTTTGGAGTTTCTCTAGGCCAGAAGACACCTGGAGAACCAAAGAAGCAACAAAGAGGAGGGACGAGGAGGCCATAACCCACCAGGGTGCGCCAGAGGCCCCTGGCACGACCTGATGGGTTGTGCCCACCTTGGGACACCTCTCCACCGCCTATCAGCTCTATAAATACCGAAATATTCCAAAAACACTAGGGGAGTCGAAGAAATACAATTCCAGCCATCGCAAGTTCCAAAACCGTGAGATCCAGTGTAACACCATCACAGAGGGGTGCATCGTCTTCATGGGTGCTTCTCCGATGATGCGTGAGTAGTCCACCATAGACCTATGGGTCCGTAGGAAGTAGCTAGATGGATTCATCTCTCTCTTTTGATTCTCAATACAATGGTCTCTTGGAGATCTATTTGATGTAATGACTTTTTGCGGTGTGTTTGTTGGGATCCGATGAATTTTGAGTTCATGATCAATTTATATCCATGAATATTATTTGAGTCCTCTTTGATCTCTTATTTGCATGATTACTTATAACCCTGTATTTCTTCTTTGAATATTTGGTTTAGTTAGGCCAACTAGATCGACTTTTCTTGCCATGGGAAGAGGTGCTTTGTGATTTGTTCGATCTTGCGGTGTCCTCTCCCAGTGACAGAAGGGGCAGCAAGGCACGCATGTATCGTTGCTATTAAGGATAACAAGATGGGGTCTATTACTACATGAATAGATATTGTCTACATAATGTTATCATTCTTATTGCATTACTCCATTTCTCCATGAACTTAATACACTAGATGCATGCTGGATAGCGATCGATGTGTGGAGTAATAGTAGTAGATGGAGAATCGTTTCGGTCTACTTATCTTGGATGTGATGCCTATATAATGATCATTTCCTTGGATATCGTCATGATTATTTGATCTTCTATCAATTGCCCAATAGTAATTTCTTTACCCACCGTGTGTTATACTCATGAGAGAAGCCACTAGTGAATCCTACGGCCACCAGGTCTATCTTCCAACATATTGTTTTCCGATCTATCTTTTTGCCGCTTTTGTTTTTAGAGCTATTATTCCAAAAACCCAAAAATACTTTGCTGCACTTTTTATTTGCTTCTTTTATTTTGTGCTCTTTGCGATCTATCCATCCAATCTACTACAAGCCAATCTATCTTTTTACCATGGAGAGATTGACAACCTCTCTTACGTGTCAGGTTGCAAGTATTTGTTCTTTGTGTGCAGGTACCGTTTACATAGTGTTGCATGGTTCTCCTACTGGTTCGATAGCCATGGATTCATAACTGAGGGAAATAATTATCGTCGTTGTACTGCATCATCCCTTCCTCTTTAGGGAAATACCGATGCAGTCTCAAGCCACGTCAAAGGAATTTCTGGCGCCATTGCCGGGGAGGAGATACGTGAGTAGTCTCCCATCAACTTGCCAATTTCTAGCGCTGTTGCCGGGGAGACATCATCAACATCTATCAGGTTTTTAATCACAAAAATCTAATCTGCTTGCAATTTACATTATTTGCCATTTGCCTCTCGTTTTCCTCTCCCCCACTTCGCAAAATTGTTGTTTTATTCGCCCTCTTTTTCGTTTGCCAATTTCCTGTTCGATCTATTGCTTGCTTGTCATCATGAGTGAGTTTGGTATGGCAGAAAGAGATGATGACATGACTCCTAAAATTGGGCGTTCTGGTAATCTAGATTCTAAAACTTTTGTTTTGGGGCAAGGGAACGTTATAGGAAAAGAAACTATCCAAAATTCTTCAATTGTGTTCGAAATTTAACTCTTGATGATGCTCCTATACTTAAAAGAAATAAAACTTATGCATAAGCTATTTTCGCACTACTTCCGAAACTCGAAAATAGGTTTATCCGCAGTCATCATACCTTGCAAAGATTGTTTTATGAGCTAGCCATTATAAAGGATCCTAAAGCTAAAAAGCTAGCTACCCTTGTTCTCATGAATGAATTTGATCACATAGTACGAGAAGGTAGGGAAATTTTTGATTATTTTGATCCTTTACGAAAGTGACTACATGTTGAGACATTTTCTTGGAAATAATCAAATTTTTGATGACAACGTTAAAAAGGAAGTCCCGTTTTAGATGTGACCCAACAAACTTTTAATGATGTTAATCAACAATATTCTTGTATTGTAGCAAAAAATCAAAGAGGATACATAGATGGACAACTTGATAGTGCTATGATTTCTTTGGATAATCTGTTTCAAGTTATATTTGCAAAACCTCCTGATGAAAATACATCTATGAAGAAAAAGAAGAAAGATGGCAATACTTGAATCTATGTGCTATGGCTAGCTAGGGACATAAAATGATAGTGCTTGTTGGGAGGCAATCCAATGAATAAAATTTATTTTGCCTTTTACTTTCTATTCTTGAGTGTTTACACAATTATTCTACTATTATTATTGTGTTTTTTATGTTTTAATTTGTGTTTGCGCCAAGTAAAGCCTTTAGGATCATGTTGGGTAATAGTTGATTTGATCTTGTTGAAAAACATAAACTTTTGCGTTCAGTAAAAGAATTCTTAAAGATCACAGAAGTGAAAAAAAATCTTACTTTTTTACACAAGATTGATACGCAAATTTTTGATGTTGTCCTAAATTTTCAGAATTGTTTGAATTACAGAAGTATGGTTAGAGTACAGATTACTTCAAACTGTTTTGTTTTTGTCAGATTCTGTTTTCATTGCATCGTGTGCTTGTTTTGATGAATCTATGGCTTGTATAAGTCATGATAAAGGAATACAATAGATATAATGCAATGATAAAATATGTATGGGTTTGCAACAATACTTAGAGTGGTAATTTGCTTTATTATACTAACAGATCTCATGAAGATTTTGTTGAGTTTTGTGTGATTGAAGTTTTCAAGTTTTGGGTGAGATAACGATGGAGGAAGGAATAAGGAGTGGAAAAATCCTAAGCTTGGGGATGCTACAGCACTCCAAGATAATATCCAAAGAGGAACAAGCAACTAAGCTTGGGGATACCCCGAGTGGCATCCCCTCTTTCCTCTAACAACCATCGGTATTTTACTTGGAGCTATATTTTTATTTGTCACATATCATGAGTTTTGTTGGAGCATCTTGTATTATATTAGTCTTTGCTTGATTTGTTTTTTTTGCTTTGTCACAAGTATCCTTGTTGTACACACCTATTTGACAGATCCAAAATTATGCTATGATTTGTTAGAATTGCTCCTTATGCTTCACTTATATCTTTTTGAGCATGGTGTGCTTTATATTTTTGAAGATAAGCTCTCATTCTTCACTTAGATTAATTTGAGAGTTAGTAAATTTTGAAGAAATTCTCTCATGCTTCACTTATAATATTTTTAGAGATGAATTTGTTATGCTCATGTTCTTCACTTAAATCTACGTGAGCTTGTCAAAAGCAATGGCAATATATGAAACTAGTCCCAATGTGATAGATATTCAAGAGGGATATAATAAAAACTTTCATGAAGATCATTGGACAAATTAAACTTGATTCCTTGTAATAGTTTTGAGACATGATGATAGTAATATGTGAGTTATGTTGGTGAGTAATTATGCTTTAGTAAGAATATTGTTGTTAAGGTTTGTAATTCCCTATGCAAGAATGAAAGCCAATAGTTATGCAACGAAATTACATCCTACTTATGGTGCATTATTCGGTGTTAGTTATGCTTAATGCTCGCTTATGTTAATTTTTGTTTCTTGGTTGGTTGCTTTTCAATCTATTTGCTAGCCTTGAGTTGTACTAAGTAGAAATACTACTTGTGCATCCAAAATCCTTAAAGCCAGTTTTGCCATATGAGTCCACCATACCTACATATACGCGGTATTTCCATGCCGTTCCAAGCAAATTTGTATGTGTCATCTCTAATTTTCAAAATGAATTTCCTTCTTGTGTGCTTGTACCGCTCATGAAGCTGAAGGGGGTACCGGTATTTTTCCATGCCATATGTGTTATTCTCAAGATGAGTGTTTATTCACTTGTCATTGCACAAAAGTATGGCGGTAATAGGGATGCCCAGTCCCAAAATGAAAAAGAATTTTACTTTATATTGCGAAATAATAAATTTCTTGGAAAGTGTTGGTATGGAAGGCAACCGTGGATTCGGCTAGCCATGGATTGTGAAAGAATAGTGGAAAAAGGAATAAGTTTAATTTCTGTTTGGGAACCGCTTATGATATAGCTAGCATGGAAAGGTATTGAAAGCTCTAGGTCATTTTTGTTGACAGGAAAGGCATGCCACCCAAAATATGTTTCGCTCTCAATTTAAACTTTGAGCTTTGACACCTCTACAAATCCCTACTTTCCTCTGCAAACGAACTATCTATTTACTTTATGCAATTTTTACTTTTATTTGAGTCTCCATCTTCTCTTATAAAGCACCAACAAGGGGCACTATGATCGTACTCAAGCAGTAGGTGTAGCTAATATTTGAGTGTTTTTCATGAATGGATCAATGATTGAGCATGATGAGTTAGAGGTAACTTTTTTTAGTGGTGATATTTTGAAAGACATGGTTGCTTATTAGTATGCTTGAGTATTAAAGTCTTCATGTCAAAACTGGACTTTTGCTTTGAAAAAATACCAAATGTCCATGCTACAAAAGAAAAGAATATCTGATGAACATGTTAGGCAGCATTCCAAATCAAAAAATCTGTTTTTATCATTTACCTACTCGAGGACGAGAAGGAATTAAGCTTGGGGATGTTGATATGTCTCCAACATATCTATATTTTTTGATTGTTCAATGATGTTATATTATCAATCTTGGATGTTTTACAATCATTTTATAGCAACTTTATATCATTTTTTGGGACTAACCTATTTACACAGTGGCAAGTGCCAATTGTTTTTTTACTTTGCCGAATATCAGTACCAAACGAAGCCCAAACACCGTGAAACTTTTTGGAGATTCTTTTAGTCCAGAAGACACCTGGAGGAACAAAGAAGCACCAGAGAGGAGGGCTGAGGAGGCCACAACCCACCAGGGCGCACCAGAGGCCCCTAGTGTGGCCTCATGGGTTGTGCCCTCCTCGGGACGCCTCTGATACGTTTCCAATGTATCTATAGTTTTTGCTTGTTCCATGCTATCATATTATCAATGCTGGATGTTTTACAATCATTTTATAACAATTTTATATCATTTTTTGGGACTGACCTATTGACATAGTGCCATAGTGCCATTTGTTGTTTTCGCTTGTTATTTTACTTCGCAGAAAATCAATACCAAATGGATCCCAAACATCCTGGAATTTTTTGGAGAATTTTTGTGGACCACAAGACACAAGATGGGCCAAAAACTACCAGAGAGGAGGCCCAGGGTGCCCACCACCCACCAGGGCATGCTAGAGGCCCCTGGCGCGCCCTGGTGGGTGGTGGCCACCTCGAGAACCTCCTCCACTAACTATCGAGCCTATAAATTCAGAAATATTTAGATAACCCTAGGGGAGTCTACGAAACACAATTCCAGCCGCCGCAAGTTCCAAAACCTCGAGATCCAATCTAACACCATCACGGAGGGGTTCATCTTCATCATATGTGCCTATCTAATGATGCATGAGTAGCCCACCATAGACCTACGGGTCCGTAGGCATTAGCTAGATGGATTCCTCTCTCTCTCTCTCTATGCTTCTCAATACAATGGTCTCTTGGAGATCTATTTGATGTAATGACTTTTGCGGTGTGCTTGTTGGGATCCGGTGAATTTTGAGTTCATGATCAGTTTCTATCCATGAATATGATTTGAGTCTTCTTTGATGTTTTATTTGCATCATTACTTATAGCCTCGTATTTCTTATTTGAATCTTTGGTTTAGTCAGGCCAACTAGATCGATTTTTCTTGCCACGGGAAGAGGTACTTTGTGATGGGTTCGATCTTGCGGAGTTCTTTCCCATTGATAGAAGGGACAACAATGAACACACGTATCATTGCCATTAGGGATAACAAGATGTGGTATATTCCTACATGAATAGATCTTGTCTACATCATGTCACCATTCTTATTGCATTACTCGGTTTCCCCGTGAACTTAATACACTAGATGCATGCTGGATAGCGGTCGATGTGTGGAGTAATAGAAGTAGATGCAGAATCGTTTCGGTCTACTTATCGTGGACGTGATGCCTATATAATGATCATTGGCTGGATATCATCATGATCATTTGATCTTCTATCAATTTCCCAATAGTAATTTGTTCACACACCGTGCGCTATACTCATGAGAGAAGCCACTAGTGAAACCTATGGCCCTAGGCTCTACTTTTCCAACATATTGCTTTCTGATCTACTATTTTGCCTTTTGTTTTCAGATCTATTAATCCCAAAAAACAAAAAAAATACCTTGTTGCACTTTCTATTTACCTATTTTATGTTATGTTCTTGCGAGATCTATTTGCCAAAACTGTCATGACCTAATCTTTTACCGTAAAGAGCTTGATAACCTCTCTTTCGCGTCGGGTTGCAAGTATTTGTTATTTGTGTGTAGGTGCTGCTTACGTGGGTGTGTGATCTTCCTCTACGGATTGATACCTTGGTTTCATAATAGAGGGAAATACTTACCATCACTGTGCTGCATAATCCCTTCCTCTTTGGGGAAATACCGACGCAGTCTCAAGCCACGTCAAAGGAATATCTGGCGCCATTGCTGGGGAGGAAGCAATCTCATCTACTAGGTTCCTAATCATAAATCTCGTCTCCTTGCAATTTACATTATTTGCCATTTTCCTCTCGTTTTCCTCTCCCCCACTTCACAAATTTGTCATTTTATTCGCCCTCTCTTTTTCGTTTGCCTTTTTCTTGTCAGATCTCTTGTTTGCTTGCAATCTTGTTTACATAGTCACGATGACTCAAGGAAATACCAAGTTGTGTGAATTTTCCAATACCAATAATAATGATTTTATTAGCACTCCTATTGATCCTCCCGCCACTAGTGCGAAGTCTTGTGATATTAATGCCGCTTTATTGAATCTTGTCATGAAAGATCTATTTTTCGGTACTCCTAATGAGTATGATGCGTCCCATCTAAACACATTTGTGGAATTATGCGATATGCAAAATAAAAAAAGATGTGTACAATGATATTGTGAAGTTGAAATTATTTCCTTTCTCTTTGCGGGATCATGCAAAGAGATTGGTTTTCTTCTTTGCCTCGCAATAGCATCGCTTCTTGGGATAAGTGCAAGGTTGCCTTTTATTACTAAGTATTTACTGCCCGTGAAAATTATTTCCATTAGAAATCAAATCATGAATGTTATGCAACTTGAGCATGAATATGTTGCAAAATATTGGGAAAGAATTAAATTGATGCTAAGTAATTGTCCTACTCATGGTTTCAAACATTGGATGATCATACACAATTTTTATGCGTGATTGAATTTTGTCTCTAGAAATATTTTAGATTCCGCCGCGGGAGGTACTTTTATGGAAATTACTTTGGGTGAAGCTACAAAATTGCTAGATTATATTATGGAAAATTATTCACAATGGCATACTGAAAGAGCACCTACTAGTAAAAAGGTTAATTCAGTAGAAGATATTAGTACTTTGAGTGAAAAAGTTGATGCTCTTATGAAGTTGGTTGCTAGTAAGAATGCTCATATTGATCTTAATGATGTGCCTTTGCTACTTTGTTTGAGCAAAATAGTGATTCCATAGATGTGAATTTCATATCACGAAATAATTTCAATAACAATGCTTATAGGGGTAATTTTAATCCTAGGCCTTTTCCTGGAAGTTCCTCT
This sequence comes from Hordeum marinum, assembly GCA_022496015.1. Lineage (NCBI taxonomy): Eukaryota > Viridiplantae > Streptophyta > Magnoliopsida > Poales > Poaceae > Hordeum > Hordeum marinum. Next base: position 461,351,715 of record CM039675.1, on the reverse strand, counting down.
AATAATTATGGTAATTCCTATGATAATTATTATAATAATAATAATTGGAACACCTCTGATCTTGAGAGTAATTTTAAAGAATTTATCAATGCTCAAAAGTCTTTCAATACTACAATAGAAGAAAAGTTGAATAAGATTGATGGTATGTCTAGAAGCATTGATAAAATTTCTAATGATGTAGAAAATCTCAAGTTTCATGCTTTTCCACCTAAGATCAATGAATAAATTAAGGCTTTATATGTTTCTATGGATGAATGTAAAAACACTATGCATAGATCTAAAAGAGAATTTTTAGAAAGAGCGTTTTCTAGTAATTACTTTCATAACAATGATGAAGATCTTAAAATCATTTGTGTCTGCTCTATTGATTTCTGGTTTAGTAATGTTAAAATTGATGATAAAGGTACTTAAGAAGAGTTAACTTTAGCTAGAGGGCGTCCCAATGATTTGGAGGGTGAAAATCATGATGAAATTTTTGATAAAAGTGGGTTTGAAGAGGTCAAAACTTTAACTAGTGATGAGCCCACTATATTTGATTACAAGACTTTAATTATTAGAGTTGCTCCATGGTTTATTGTATTTCTTTGCTGCAATCTATGATAAATTTATCTCATGATTATGAACAAAATAAAGCTTTTACTAAACATATCATTGATGCCATGATGAAATCCTTAGAAGAGAAGTTGGAATTAGAGATTTTAATTCCTAGAAAATTACATGACAAGTGGGAACCTACCGTTAAAGTCAAGATTAAAAATTATGAATGCTTTGCTTAATGTTATTTGGGTGCTAGTGTTTCCACAATTCCAAAATCTTTATGTGATGTGCTTGGTCTTACCAATATTAAAGAATGTTCTCTTAATTTGCACTTGGCGGATTCTACTATTAAAAATCCTTTGGGAAGAATTAATGATGTCCTTATTCTTGCAAATATAAATTATGTTCCCATCAATTTTAATGTTCTTGATATTGATTGCAACACGTCTTGTCCTATCATACTTGGTAGACCATTTTTACGCACTATAGGTGTCGTGATTGATAGAAACAAGGCAAGTTATAGTTTCTTGTTAGAAAGGGTATGGAACACTTCCCTAGAACAAGAATTAATCCACCATATGAATCTATCGTGAGGGCCTTCTATGGAGTGCAAACTAAGGATGATAATACTTGAAACTCTGTGTTATGCCTAGCTAGGGGCGTAAAACAATAACACTCGTTGGGAGGCAACCCAATGAATAAATTATTTTTATCTTTTACTTTATGTTTTTGAGTGTTTTGCACAATTATGATTATGTTATGATTGTGATTTTATGTATTATTTAGTGTCCGTGCCAAGTAATGCCTTTAGGATGATCCATAAGATGAGTAGAAACAATGCTGAATTTGAAACAAAAACTTTTTTCCCAATGCACGTATTTTCATTTTTTACTGGAATGAGATATTGAGATGAAATTTGAACACAATATTTGTATACAAATTCTTTACGTTGTCCTAAGTTTTCAGAAATTTTAGAGTTCGGAAGTATGGGTAGTATAGAGATTACTATAGACTTTTCTGTCTGAAACAGATTCTGTTTCGTTGCATTGTGTGTTTGTTTTGATGAATCTATGGCTTGTATTTGAGGGTATAAGTCATGTTAAAGTTAGAATACAGTAGGTACAATGGAATAATAAAATATTAATGGTTTACAACAATACCTAAAGTGGTAATTTACTTTATTATACTAACGGATCTCACGAGAATTTTGTTAAGTTTTCAAGTTTTAGGTGAGATCACGATGGATGAAGGAGTAAGGAGTTAGAAGAGTCAAATATTAGGGATGCTACAACACCCCAAGTAAATATCCAAAGAGTAACAAGCAACTAATCTTGGGGATTCCCCGAGTGGCATCCCCTCTTTCTTCTAACAATCATCAGTATACTATTTGGAACTATATTTGTATTCGTCACATATCATGAGTTTTGCTTGGAGTGTCTTGTATCTTTGCTTTGTTTGAATTTATCCTTGCTTCACACACCTATTTGATAGAGCCAAAAATATGCTATGATTTGTTATAATTTCTCTTTATTCTCCACATAAAACTATTGAGCAAAGGAATTGCTCTAGTGCTTCACTTATATCTTTTTGAGCACGGCGTGCTTTTACATGTTTGAAGAAATTCTCTCATGCTTCACTTATATTTATTTGAGAGTTATTAATTTTGAATAAATCCTCTCGTGCTTCACTTATATTATTGTGAGAGATGAAACTTGTATGCTCATGTTCTTCACTTATATCCATGTGAGCTTGTCAAAAGCAATTGCAACATATGAAACTAGTCCCAAAGTGATAGATATTCAAGAGGGATATAATAAAAACTTTCATGAAGATTATTGGACAAATTAAACTTGATTCTTTGTAATAGTTTTGAGACATGACAATAGTAATATGTGAGTTATGTTGATGAGTAATTATGCTTAGTAAGAATATTGGTGTTAAGGTTTGTGACTCCCTATGAAAGCACAAAAGTCAATAGTTGTGCTATGAAATTACATCCTACTTATGGTGCATTATTTAGTGTTAGTTATTCTTAATGCTCGCTTATGTGATTTTTTGTTTCTTGGTTTGATGCTTCTCAGTCTCAAGCTAGCCTTCATTTGTACTAAGTAGAAATACTACCTGTGCATACAAAATCCTTGAACAAAGTTTTGCCATATGAGTCCACTGTACCAATCTATATACAGTATTTCCATGTCGTTCCAAGCAAATATGTATGTGCCATCTATAAATTTCAAAATAAATTTTCCTCTTTGTGTGCTCGCACCACTCATGAAACGGTAGGGGGTGACCAATATTTTTTCATGCTAGATGTGTTATTCTCAAGATAAAGTGTTTATTCACTTGTCATTGCACGAGACTATGGTGGTAATAGGGATGCCCAGTCCCAAAATGCAAAATAAAATAAATTTACTTTATGTTTTCAAATAATAAATACCTTGTAAAGTGTTGGTATGGAAGGCAACCGTGGATTCGACTAGCCATGGAAAGTGAAAGTATGGTGGAAAAAGGAATAAACTTTTTTTTCTGTTTGGGATTCGCCTATGATGCATCTAGCGTGGAAAGATGTTGAAATGTCTCGGTCGTTTTCGTTGACAGGAAAGACATGCCACTCAAAATATTTTTCTCTATCAATTTAAACACTTGAGCTCTGTCACCTCTACAAATCCCTACTTCCCTCTGCGAAGGGACAATCTATTTAATTTATGAAAATTTAATTTTTCAATTTGAGTCTCCATCTTCTCTTATAAAGCAATAACTAGGGGGCACTATGATTGTACTTGAGCATTAGGTATAGCTAATATTTGAGTGTGTATTTTGAATGGATCAATGGTTGAGCATGATGGGCTAGGGATAACTTGCTTTAGCATTGATATTTTTGAAGGACTAGGTTGCTTGTTCATATGCTTGAGTATTAAAGTTTTCATGTCAATACTAGGCTATTGCTTTGAACCATATGAAAAGTCCAAATGTCCATGCTATAAAGAAAATAAGATGTGATGAACATGATAGGCATCATTCGACATCGAAAAATCTGTTTTTACCATTTACCAGGAATTAAGCTTGGGGATGCTAATACATCTCCAATGTATCTATAATTTTTGTTTGTTCCATGCTCTTATATTATCAATTTTGGATGTTTTAAAATAATTTTATAGCAATTTTATATCATTTTTTTGGGACTAAGCTATTGGCATAGTGCCAATGTGCCAGTTGCTGTTTTGCTTGTTTTTTACTTTGCACAAAATCAGTACCAAACGGAGCCCATATGTTGCAGGGATTTTTCTGGAATTTTTATGGACCATAAGAAGGAAGATGGGCCAAATATCACCAGAAGAGGGGGCCCAGGGTGGCCACCCTCCACCAGGGAGCGCTAGAGGCCCTTAGTGCAACCTGGTAGAGGGTGGGCACCTCGGGCACCCCCTCAACCGACTATCGAGCCTATAAATTCCTAGAAAATCAGAAAACCCTAAGGGAGTCGACGAAACGCAATTCCATTTATCGCAAGTTCCAGAACCTCGAGATCCAATCTAACACCATCACAGAGTGGTTCATGTTCTTCATAGGTGCCTCTCGAATGATGCGTGAGTAGTCCACCATAGACCTATGGGTCCGTAGGCAGTAGCTAGATGGCTTCCTCTCTCTTTATGTTTCTCAATACAATGGTCTCTTGGTGATCTATTCGATGTAATGACTTTTGTAGTGTGTTTGTTGGGATCCGATGAATTTTGAATTCATGGTCAGTTTCTATCCATGAATATGATATGAGTCTTCTTTGATCTCTTATTTGCATGATTATTTATAGCCTCGTATTTCTTCTTAGAATCTTTGGCTTAGTTAGGCCAACTAGATCGATTTTCCTTGCCATGGGAAGAGATGCTTTGTGATGGGTTCGATCTTGCGGTGTTCTTTTCAAGAGACACAAGGGGCAGCAAGACACACATGTATCATTGCCATTAAGGATAACAAGATGGGGTCTATTCCTACATGAATAGATCTTGTCTACATCATTTCACCATTCTTATTCCATTACTCCGTTTTCCCATGAACCTAATACACTACATGCATGCTAGATAGCGGTCGATGTGTGGAGTAATAGAAGTAGATGCAGAATCGTTTCGGTCTACTTATCTTGGGTGTGATGCCTATATAATGATGATTGCCTAGATATCGTCATGATTATTTGATCTTCTATCAATTTCCCAACAGTAATTTGTTCAGCCACCTTGCGCTATACTCATGAGAGAAGCCACTAGTGAAACCTACGCCCCCCGTGTCTAGTTTTCCAATATATTGCTTTTTGATCTACTATTTGCATCTTTTGTTTTCAGATGTATTAATCCAAAAAACCTAAAAATACCTTGCTGCACTTTTTGATTACTTTTTTATTTTGTGTTCTTGCGAGATCTATCTGCCACTATCATTACCTAATCTATCTTATTACCGTAGAGAGCGTGACAACCTCTCTTTCGCGTCGGGTTGCAAGTATTTGTTGGTTGTGTGTAGGTGTTGTTTATGTGGGTGCATGATCTTCCTCTACGGATTGATATCTTGGTTTGATAACTGAGGGAAAACTTATCGTCGTTGTCCTGCATCATCCCTTCCTCTTTGGGGAACTACCGACACAATCTCTAGCCATGTCAGTACCGCTCATGAAACGGTAGGGGGTGACCAATATTTTTCCATGCTAGATGTATTATTCTCAAGATGAGTGTTCATTCACTTGTCATTGCATGAGAGAATGGCGGTAATAGGGATGCCCAATACCGAAATGAAAAGAAAGAATGTTTTTTACTTTATGTTGTCAAATAATAAATTCCTTGGAAAGTGTTGGTATGGAAGGCAACCGTGGATTCAGCTAGCCATGGAAAGTGAAAGTATGGTGTAAAAAGGAATAAACTATATTTTCTGTTTGGGAACTGGTTACGATGTATCTAGCATGGAAATATATTTAAATCTCTTATCTGTTTTTGTTGACAGGAAAGGCATGCCACCCAAAATATTTTTCTATATCAATTTAAACACTTGAGCTCTTGCACCTCTACAAATCCGTACTTCCCTCTACGAAGGGACTATCTATTTAATTTATGCAATTTTTATTTTGAAATTTGACTCTCCATCTTCTCTTATAAAGCACCAACTAGGAGGCACTATGATCGTACTTGAGCATTAGGTGTAGCTAATATTTGAGTGTGTATTGTGAATGGATCAATGATTGAGCATGATGGGCTAGGGATAACTTGCTTTAGTGTTGATATTTTGAAAGACATGGTTGCTTGTTGATATGCATGAGCATTAAAGTTTTCATGTCAAAACTGGACTACTGCTTTGAACCATCTAAAAGGTCCAAATGTCCATGCTACAAAGAAAAGAATATCTGATGAATATGTTAGACAACATTCCACATCAAAAATTATGTTTTTATCATTTACCTACTCGAGGACGAGTAGGAATTAAGCTTGGGGATGCTGATACATCTCCAACGTATCTATAATTTCTTCTTGTTCCATGCTGTTATATTATCAATCCTGGATGTTTTACAATCATTTTATAGCAACTTTATATCATTTTTTGGGACTAACCTATTGACATAGTGCCAAAGTGCCAGTTGTTGTTTTTTCTTGTTTTTTACTTCACAGAAAATCAATACCAAACGGAGCCCAAACATCCTGGAAAATTTTGGAGAATTTTTGTGGACCAGAAGAATCAATATGGGCCAAACAACTACCAAAGAGGGGGCCCAGGGTGCCCACCACCCACCAGGGTGCGCCAGAGGCCCTTGGCGCGGCCTGGTGGGTGATGGCCACCTCGGGAACCCCCTCCATCGACTATCGAGTCTATGAATTCAGAAATATCCGAAAAATCCTAGGGGAGTCGACGGAACACAATTCCAGTCACCGCAAGTTCTAAAACCTCGAGATCCAATCTAACACCATCACGGAGGGTTTTATCTTCATCATAGGTGCCTCTCCGATGATGCATGAGTAGTCCACCATAGACCTATGGGTTCGTAGGCAGTAGCTAGATGGCTTCCTCTCTCTCTATGATTCTCGATACAATGGTCTCTTGGAGATCTATTTGATGTAATGACTTTTGCGATGTGTTTATTGAGATCTATTGAGTTTTGAGTTCATGATCAGTTTCCATCCATGAATATGATTTGAGTCTTCTTTGATCTCTTATTTGCATGATTACGTATAGCCTCGTATTTTTTCTTTGAATCTTTGGTTTAGTTAGGCCAACTAGATCAATGTTTCTTGCCATGGGAAGATGTGCTTTGTGATTGTGCTTTGTGATGGGTTCAATCTTGCGATGTTCTTTCCCAGTGATAGAAGGGGCAGCAAGGCACGCATGTATCATTGCCATTAGGGATAATTAGATGGGGTCTATTCCTGCATGAATAGATCTTGTCTACATCATGTCACCATTCTTATTACATTACTTCGTTTTCCCATGAACTTAATACACTAGATGCATGCTGGATAGCGGTCGATGTTCGGAGTAAGAGAAGTAGATGCAGAATCGTTTCGGTATACTTATCTTGGACGTGATGCCTATATAATTATCATTACCTAAATATCGTCATGATTATTTGATCTTCTACCATTTTCCCAACAGTAATTTGTTCACCCACCTTGCGCTATACTCATGAGAAAAGCCACTAGTGAAACCTATGCCCCCCGGGTCTACTTTTCCAACATATTGCTTTCTGATCTACTATTTAGCCTTTTTGTTTTTAGATTTATTAATCGAGAAAACCTAAAAATACATTGCTGCACTTTTTTTTACATATTTGATTTTGTGTTCTTGCGAGATCTGTTTGCCAAAACTATCATCACCTAATCTATCTTTTTGCCGTAGAGAGCTTGACAACCTCTCTTTCACATCAGGTTGTAAGTATTTGTTATTTGTGTGCAGGTTCTGCTTACGTGGGTGCGTGATCTTCCTATATGGATTGATAATTTGGTTTCATAAATGAGGGAAATACTTACCGTCGCTGTGCTGCATCATCCCTTGCTCTTTGGGGAAATACCGACGCAGTCTCAAGTCACGTCAATAATCTATATGCTTCTCCCCTCTTAGAAACATAGAGCATTTGATATCTCTCCCTTTTAGGCATTTTCCACTTTGAAATATAAATATTTTTATGTCTTTAAGCTTTGACCTCTCTCCCCCTTTGATATCAATTTCCAAGAAGGGATCCTTGAGAGTATCAGCACCCTAGGGAGGAATGTACCACACAGAATAGGGTCATGGAGCAGAGATGGAAAGAAAAGAAAATGGAATATTTGGCAAAGTGGTTTGAGAGCTTCAAAATCGGTGACTTTGAGAGAATTTTGGTTGGTGAGACCAAAATAAATTTTCAGTCTTTGGGCACATCCGCGGCACCAAGGGGTTCACCCTCATTCGAGAAAGCATCGTCGAGTCTAGAGTGTTACATGTCGTTCCAAACAGGCACACACACTAGTTCAAACGGTCATTTGACATCATCCACCAAGAGAACGGAACGAACGACGACGTTCAAAACGTACGCCTATGTCCGTTTCAGCGGTCGTTTCATCTACACGATGGAAAAGGTAAGTTAAACCGGGTTGAATATTGCATTCCATGCAGACGCTTGCACCCATATGAGCAACCGTTTTATGCGACGACGGCTCCAATAAGCCCGAGGAAGGATGTAAATCACCCCATATCTCTGTTTTCTTCTTCTTCCTCCTCCAAACCTCTCCAAACACTAGTAAAACTTCACCCAATCTTTCTACTCGTTCGTTTTAAGTTTGAGTCCTTCCGTGTTATCAATCTATGGTACGTTTCTCCTCTGATCCCCAATTTATTTTTGGCGAATCCATGTTCTATATGCCAAGGATTGCCATGTATAGGATTTGCATATACTTGATTCAAACTTGAGTTTTGCATAGATTTGTTTAGAGGAGTATGATGTTGTGAGTACCATAGGATCATTGTTGTTTCATTCTATTGGACTAAAAAGTTGTATTGTAGATATTTACACGGAGGTCTTCATGCGTACATAGTGGTTGAAGTTCATCTGCCACAAAACCACAACAAGTTTTCACTCAGGGGATCGTCTTCACCGACCATGGATCAAGGAAGTAGTTCAAGAAGCTCACTGCAAGGAAGATCAAAGCAACCAAATGGGCTTGTGCAAATACTCTTGCAAATCTAGGTATCACTCATGATTTTAATTTTCTTTCATAATGTCGAGTTGCATCATTTTGTTTACCAGGGATGTGAGACTTATGGATGATTCACACTTGAGTTTCTTAGTACTCTCTTGTAGAATGTTGGTTAATGGCAAATGCATATGAGGAGGAGAGGATCACTTTCCATCTCCTTAACCAAGACTTTAACAACATTATTGTTGAGTGGTGTAACTACTTTGGCTTCCCCAACAATGATGATGATATTATATATGTTTATGATTTCATTGACCCACACCCAAGGCAATCCTTTTACCATATGAGTCACCATGGCTCTAATCAAAGAGCCAGTTGCATTAAGAGTCTTGCTATACGTTATTTCTACTATGTTATAACTAACTCTTTGAAGGCAGAAGGAGAAGTTTCTAAGGTGAATGATGAGAACATGCTGGTTCTCGAAAAGCAGCAAACCTAGACATCAGTTATTTTCCCAACCTAGGGGCAATACTTTTGCTACACCTCGTGCGTCAAGGAAATCATGCACAAGGAGATATCATGTGTGGAGGAGTGATCACCATGTTAGCCAACTCCCTTGTTAACATTTGTGTTATTAATGGCTATCATTGTTGGTAACACCCTTGTTAACATTTGTGTTCTTACTAGCGCTAGTATGGTAGTAGTTCGTAATGGCCGTCATTGTATCAAAATCCCTAGGGTGATGTACTTGTTACCCACACTTATGCCTAACTGTTTTTCCATCGAGAATGGACAATTGCATTATGTTGCATAGGAAGGAGATGCAGCTTTGACCAAGAAGGGCCATAACGTGAACAAGTAGATGAAGAAGAACTCGCCATCGACGAAGGGGAGGAGCACCCCCAATAAGACTACACCACCTTTGTGAACCTCAACAACCTACAGAGCTCTATCCATGATATGAGAAACCTCACATTATCCTCGAGAGGCATAGTGATGTCTACTATGCAACTTTATTCTTCTAGACTATGTTGGGCCTCCAACATAGAGTTTTGTAGGACAATAGCAATTTTCCCTGGATGACCTAAGGTTTATCAATCCATGGGATGTGTAGGATGAAGATGGTCTCTCTCAAGCAACCCTGCAATCAAATATAAAAAATCTCTTGTGTCCCCAACACACCCAATACAATGGAAAATTGTATACGTGCACTAGTTCGGTGAAGAGATGGTGATGCAAGTGCAATATGGATAGTATACATATGTTTTTGTAATCTGAAAATATTGTTGGAAATATGGCCTAGAGGCAATAATAAAATGGTTATTATTGTATTTCCTTGTTCATGATAATTGTCTATTGTTCATGCTATAATTGTGTTAACCGGAAACCGTAATGCATGTGTGAATACATAGACCACAACATGTCCCTAGTGAGCCTCTAGTTGGCTAGCTCGTTGATCTATAGATGGTCACGGTTTCATGACCATTGACATTGGATGTCGTTGATAACGGGATCACATCATTAGGAGTATGATCTGATGGACAAGACCCAATCCTAAGCATAGCACAAGATCGTGTAGTTCGTCTGCTAAAGCTTTTCTAATGTCAAGTATCGTTTCCTTAGACCTTGAGATTATGCAACTCCCGGATACCGTAGGAATACTTTGGGTGTGCCAAATGTCACAACGTAACTGGGTGGCTATAAAGGTACAGTACGGGTATCTCAAAAAGTGTCTGTTGGGTTGGCACGAACCGAGACTGGGATTTGTCACTCTGTGTGACGGAGAGGTATCTCTGGGCCCACTCGGTAAAACATCATCATAATGAGCTCAATGTGACTAAGGAGTTAGCCACGGGGATGATGTGTTATGGAACGAGTAAAGAGACTTTCCGATAACGAGATTGAACAAGGTATAGGGATACCGACGATTGAATCTCGGGCAAGTATCATACCGGTCGACAAAGGGAATTGTATACGGGATTGATTGAATCCTCGACATCCTGGTTCATCCAGTGAGATCATCGTGGAGCATGTGGGAGCCAACATGGGTATCCAGATCCTGCTGTTGGTTATTGACTGGAGAGGTGTCTCGGTCATGTCTACATGCCTCCCTAACCCGTAGGGTCTACACACTTAAGGTTCGATGACGCTGGGGGTTATAGCGAACTAGTGTATGTGGTTACCGAAGGTTGTTCGGAGTCCCAGACGTCACAAGGAGTTCTGGAATGGTCCGAAGGTAAAGATTCATATATAGGAAGTGAGGTTTTGGTCACTGGAAGTGTTTCGGGCATCACCGGTAGCATACCAGGACCACCGGAAGGGTTCCCGGGGTCCACCAAGTGGGCCACCGGCACCAGATGGTTGCATGGGCTGAGAGTGGGAAGGGACCAGTCCCAGAGTGGGCTAGTGCGCCTCCCACCAAGGCCTAAGGCGCAGCAAGGGTGAGAGGGGGGCAAACCCTAGCGCAAATGGGCCCTAAGGCCCACCCTAGGGCCCCTAGGGCTGCTGCACCCCTCTCCCCTCTTGGCCGCCGTCCAGATCCCATCTAGGGCTGCCACACCACCCTAGGGTGGGAACCCTAGGGGTGCGCACCCTCATCCCTCTCCTCCTATATATAGTGGAGGGTTTTGGGCTGCTAGAGACACACATCTCTCTCCCCCTCGGCGCAGCCCTACTCCTCCTACTCCTCGTCCTCCGTAGTGCTTGGTGAAGCCCTGCCGGAGTACCATGCAACTCCACCGTCACCATGTCGTCGTTCTGCCGGAGCTCTCCCTCAACCTCTCCTCCCTCCTTGCTGGATCAAGGCGTATGAGACATCACCGGGCTGCACGTGTGTTGACCGCGGAGGCACCGTTGTTCGGCACTTAGATCGGATTACACCGTGATCTGAATCGCTGCGAGTAAGTCTTCACCAACCGTGTTCTAGTAATGCTTCCGCTTTGTGATCTTCAAAGCTATGAAGATGCACTCTCCCCACTCGTTGCTGGTTTCTCCATAGATGGATCTTGGTGAACACGTAGGAATTTTTTTGATTTACTACTACGTCTCCCAACAAATATAAAAACGGCAAGGTAGCAAGTGACAAACAGCGAGCAAAACATTATATGAATGCTTGAAAATAAGGCCTAGGCTTCATACTTTCTCTAGTGCAATCTCTCAACAATGCTAACATAATAGAATCATATGATCATCCCTCAACGTGCAAGAAAGAATCACTCCAAAGTTCATATCTAATGGAGAACATAAGATGGAATTGTTGTAGGTAGTACAACCACCTCAAATCTATTCTTTTGTATCAATCCATTAAGCTATTCCTATAAGTGTCACAAACAGACCTAGAGTTTATACTAGAATAACACCTATGATACACATCAATCAACCCTAATGTCACCTAGATACACCAATGTCATCTCAAGTATCTATGGGTTAATTATTCGACATGCATCAAACAATTTCAAATTCATCATATTCAATCCAACACAAAGAACTTCAAAGAGTACCCCAAGATTTCTATAAAAGAAAGTAGGACAAGAGCATGTATCAACCCTTATGCATAGATTACCCCATTGCTACCACGAGAATCCGCAAGTTGAGTACCAAAACATATATCAAGTGAATCAATAGAACACCCCATTGTTACCATGGGTATCCACATCCAAGGCATACATCAAGTGATCTCAAATCCAATATTCAATCCGACATAACAAAATCTCAAAGTGAAAGATTCAATTCACCACATCAAGATAGCAAGGGACAAACATCATATGATCCAACTATATTAACAAAGCCCATGATATATCAAGATCGTGCCATCTCAAGAACATGAGAGAGAGATCAAACAGAAAGCTACTGGTATATACCCTCAACCTCGAGGGTGAACTACTTCCTCCTTGTCATGGACACCGCTGTGATGATGAAGATGTCCTCCGGCGATGATTGCCCCCTCAGGCAGGCTGCCGGAACAGGGCTCCGGATAAGTTTTCTTCGGTACACAGGCTTGCGGCGGTGGAGTGAAGTTCTAGGTTTATTTCTGAGGGTTTCTCTATATGTAGGATTTCTCAATGTTGGAATCACATCAAACGGAGCCACGTGGTGGTCCCAAGCTATCAGGGCGCGCCCAAGGGAGTGAGGGCGCCCTGATGGCTTGGGGCACCTGGTGGCCCCCCTCTAATGGTTCTTTGCACCGGTATTTCTTATATGTTGCAGAAAAAATCATCAAAAACTTTCGGGCGATTCCAAGAACTTTCATTTTGTGCAAAGAAAGGAACACCACAATAATTCTGCTGAAAAGATCGTTAGTCCGGGTTAGTTCTAATTAAATCATATAAATTGCATCAAAATCATATAAACGTATTATAAACATAGGTGAATATGGCATGAATACTTCATAAATTATAGATACGTTGGAGATGTATCAACTTCCCCAATCTTAATTCCTACTCGTCCTCGAGTAGGTAAATGAAAAGAAATAATTTATGAGGTGTTAATGGTAGCATAGTATATAAGTTGGATCAATGTTAATTCCAATCACTTTTTCTAGACCAGCAACTTTTTCTCATAAACTTCTCATGATCAAGTAGCAAGTTATTCAAATGTTAAAGTATATAACATAAACTTTCTTGGAAACAAACAGACTATGTTTTCACTCATCAAACAATTACAATTCATCTTATTTTCAGGAAGGGTCTATGTAAGAGATTTGATTTAGAAAATTCCACATACTCAACTATCATTTAGTCTTCCATGATTGCTGACACTCAAAGCATACAGCTTCAGTCAAACACATAGGAAGATAAGGACTTAATGTTTTGCCTCCCAACTTATTTATCTCAGGGATAATGTCAACAATAGTGAATCATGATCACCTATATGCAAAAGGATATATGTGCCTGGATCTTTCCACCACATGATGCTTGCCAACTAAAGACTTAATAGATTGGAATAGGGATGACCATTATTAACTATTGCATAAAAGTAAATATATAAAAATAAATACATAAAATTAAAAGATAGCCCCTTCGCAGAGGGAAGCAGGGGCTGTCATGCGCTTTTTATTTTTTGGATGTGCAAACTATGGAAAGGAACATCGCTTTATATTGCCCCTTGTGATGGCAAGCTTTATTATGCAGTCCGCCGCTTTTATTTCTCCACCATCACAAGTTTGTACAAAGCTTATTTTCCCTTCCAATAAAAGATCATACATATTTAGGAGCAATTTTTATTGTTTTTTCCACCGATGACAATTTACTTGAAGGATCTTATTCAATCTATAGGTAGATATGGTGGACTCTCATGGCAAGAAACTGGTTTAATGGCTTTTGGATGCACGAGTAGTATCTCTACTTAGTACGAATTTTTGGCTAGCGAAATATCCTAAGAAAGCACCACATGTTAGAGGATCCATGACAATATAACTTCTATGTGAATATAAAGAAACATAACCATTACGTTGTCTTCCTTGTACAACATGAACTACTTCATCAATTTTGAAAATAATTAATGGGCGCTCACAATCATAGAAGATGTCCAAGATAGTATATTTATATGTGAAATCTCTCTTCCTTCAATACTCTTTCATGAATTGTTCAAGTGACCAATGCTATGTTTGTTAACTTCCAATAAATTTTACCTCTTATACTTCTTGTATGTGAAGTAACTACTCCCCATGGGAAAAGCATATGAAGCATACATAATTTCATACTTATGACATTCAATTCATTCTACATTTTCTCTTAGGATATAAGTGAAGCACAAGAGTGAACATCAAACTACTCTCAAAAATATAGGGACGAAGATTATAGAGTAGTAAAACAATTAATTAACTATGTGAGGACTCTCTCTCAATAAAGATTTTAAGATCTGAGGATTTTATTCAAACAACAAACAAGGAAAAACACACTCTAAGAATAGCACATATCATGTGAATGAATAAAAAACTTAGGATCAACATAGGCTAACCGATATTTGTTGACGAAGAGAGGTGGGATGTGTAGCATCCCCAAGCTTAGTTGTTTGAGACTTCTTGTAATATTTATTTGGGGACCCTTGGGCATCCCCAAGCTTGATCTCTTGTGCCTCGTTAATTACTCTCATATCACGGTTTCACCTTGGTCTCAAAAACTTCATCCACACAAAACTTGAAAAGAACTCGTTCGATAGGTTAGTGCACATCAGAATAAATCAACACTTTATGTACTGCCAAGACAAGTTTCATAATAATTTTCAAACATTATCTACTATACACTATCATTTACATAATTTATATCTACCAATAAAAGTCATGAGAACAATAGAGGAAGTAGATAACAAAACCATGACATCAATTTGTCTAAATAGGACAATATGTAGCAATTAATTTAAAAAGTGCACTTATGTAACTCCAAAATTCTAAAATTTAGGACAAGATAAAAAATTATATGAAAATATTGTGTAAACATTTAAGAAACTTTTTACTTTACAGTAAAATATGAAAATTCAAACACTACAACAAAAGTTTTTGTTTTTACACATCACACATCAAACATGCTATTCAAGCATCCTAAAAGGCAATTATTGGAAGTCTTTTTTTGTAAAAAATATATTATAAATAACAGCAAACAAATTTTAACAAAATAAAATGATGCTCCAAGCAAAACTCATATTATGTGACGAATAAAAATATAGCTCTAAGTAAGATACACTGGTAGTGTTGAAGACGAAAGAGGGGATGCCATCTGGGGCATACCCATGCCATTCCTTCGATATTACCTTGGGGTTCCTTGGGAATACCCAATATTAGGGACTTCCCACTCCTTATTCTCCTCATATCGGTGTCTTACCCAAAACTTGAAAACTTCGATCACACATAACTTAACGGAACTTCATGAGATGAGTTAGTGTAATAAAGATAGATCATTCACTTAGGTAATGTCAAGACAAGATTCATAATTGTCATCACATAATAACTTCTGTATTATATCATTTCCATATTTTGTACCACTAAATATAAGCTATGGAAACACTACAACAGTCAAACTATGCATACAAAACAGAATCTGTCAAAAACAGAAGAGTCTGTGAAGATCTGAACTTAAACCATATTTCCATGTTCCTAAAAATTATAAAAATATAGGAAAACGCAGGAAATTTTCATAGGAAAACTATATAAAAATTTAATAATTTTTTGACTCTCCAGTAAAATCAGAGAAATGCTGCACTAAACATAAAAGTTTCCGTTTTTGCACAGAATCAAACTAGCAAGTAGACACACTATCCCAAAGGCTTTACTTGGCACATTATTTAAATAAAAGGCAAAAACATGATTAATACAGTAGCTTAATCATGTGAACACACAAAAACAGAAAGTATAAGTGTTGGATTGTCTCCAAATAAGCGCGTTTCTTTATAGCCTTTTAGCTAGGCATAGTTATTTCAATGATGCTCACATAGGAATAGTATTTGAAACATGCAAAGGAGCATCATGGATCACATGACAATAAAATTTAATTCTAACCCACTTCCTAAGAATATGGATTTACGAGCAAACAATTTATTGTAGCAAGAATCAACTTGCATATGAAGACAAAACAAGCATGACTTCAAAACTTTGAATACATAGAGAGGAAACTTGATATCATTGCAATTCCTACAAGCATATGTTCCTCCCTCATAATAATTTTTAGTAGCATCATGAATAAATTCAACAATATAAGTATCACATAAAGTATTCTTTTCATGATGCACCAGCATAGAAAATTTATTACTCTCCCCATAAGAAACTTCTCAGACATAATAATGGGAGTATCATAGGAGACTCGAATACTATAAATTGTTTCCACATTAAAAGAGTAATGTTTAGAAAAAGGGTATTCATAATTATGCAAAGTTTTATAATATTAATAATCATTACTTTTTATAACATAAGTGTCATCACAATAATCATCATAGGTAGGAGGCATGCAATCATCATAACAAATTTGATCATTCGAGGTAAGGGGACTAAAAAGATCATCTAAGAATGACATCCGCAAGCTTGGGACAAACATTGATTGCAGTAAATATATTCTCAAACATGTCATTATCATCAAACATAGCATCCACAAGCTTGTGGTTTTACAAATAATTAGCATAATGATCAATGGCATGAATGGCACCAATAGTATAACAATTATTATCATCATAATTTTCCAAGTTAGTGCCAAAAAATTCAATATTATAAGGAGTATCATTATTTTCTGAGTCATAATCATCACAACAAGTAGTTGGCATAACTAAATAATCATCAAGTGAATCCTCATCCACACTACTTTTAGATTCATTCTCAACAATGATAGGAGCAACATTATTTGAGAGGGATACCTTTTTACCTTTACCTTTTCTTCTCTTCTTCTTATCTTTTACCACATTTTGTGTTTGTTTAAGTAATTTTTTTGAGCTTCTTATTGAAGAAATTGGTTTGATGCGAAGCTCCTCCTTGCAACCTGATTCATTACAAGAAACAATAGGAGGGTATTGGGACACCTTTACCCTTTCATTAGTATTCCTTTTATATTCTATTGGTTTTCATGTCTTGCTATAGTTGGCAATATAAGCATTATCATTTAAATTTACTATGGAAAACATATAGATTTCCTATAGGTTAGTTTAATTACCATTTGTGATAAGGAATATATCTAACCAATCATTTTTATGTGACAATTCTTCACACCTGCAAAGAAAGCAAAGTTAATTATAGAGTTCACCGGAGATCAAATTATCACAATATTTGGAAATGGTTTGATCATGAGAATGCATGCATTTGAAATTAAGATGACCAACCCTATTGTGAAGTTCAGATGTAATGCGATGAAGAGAGCATAATCTTGTGGCAAATTCATCCATCACCTTAGGGCACTAATAGGTTTAATCACGTTTATGCTTCTTACAATATCTATAATCCCTATATGGCATGCCTTCACAAATTTTATTCACTCCGTAAAAATTGACATACTTATAGAAAATCTTTTTATCATGACTAGTGCAATCATCATTAGCATCATGGATATTGAAAGAATTCATACTAACAACATTGCTATCATGCTCGTCATTCAAGGATTTCACATTAAGCATTTTTATAAATTCTTCGTCTAACAATTGAGCACAATTTTCCAAAACATCATTTTCATGAAAGACATCATAAAGGCGAAGCAATTGAGGCAACCTAAATTCCATTTTTTTGTAGTTTTCATTTATAAAACCAAACTAGTAAGAAAACAAGAAACGAAAAGATTTAATTGCAAGATCTAAAGATATACCTTCAAGCACTCACCTCCCCGACAACGGCGCTAGAAATGAGCTTGATGTCTATTATGCAACTTCATTCTTGTAGACTCTGTTGGACCTCCAAGCGCAGAGTTTTGTAGGATATTAGAAATTTTACCTTAAGTGGATGACCTAAGGTTTATCAATCTTTTGGAGGTGTAGGATGAAGATGGCCTCTCTCAAGCAACCCTGCAATCAAATACAAAAAATTACTTGTGTCCCCAACACACCCAATACAATGGAAAATTGTATAGGTGCACTAGTTCGGCAAGAGATGGTGATACAAGTGCAATATGGATAGTAGATGTGGGTTTTTGTAATATGAAAATATAAAAACAGCAAGATAGCAAGTGATAAACAATGAGCAAAAACATTATATAAATGCCTGAAAATAAGTCCTAGTGTTCATACTTTCACTAGTGCAATATCTCAACAATGCTAACACAATAGAATCATATGATCACCCCTCAACGTGCAAAATATAATCACTCCAAAGTTCATATCTAGCGGAGAACATAAGATGAAATTGTTGTACGTAGTAGAACCACCTCAAAGATATTCTTTGTGATTAATCCATTGAGTTATTCCTATAAGTGTCACAAACATTCCTAGAGTTCGTACTAGAATAACACCTATGATACACATCAATCAACCCTAATGTCACCTAGATACTCCAATGTTACCCCAAGTATCCATGGGTTAATTATTCGACATGCACCAAACAATTTCAGATTCATCATATTCAATCCAACACAAAGAACTTCAAAGTGTACCCCAAGATTTCTATCGGAGAAAGTAGGACAAAAACTTCTATCAACCCATATGCATAGATTACCCCATTGTTACCATGGGAATACGCAAGTTGAGTACCAAAACATATATCAAGTGAATCAATAGAACACCCCAGTTTCACCACGGGTATCCACATGCAAGACATATATCAAGTGATGTCAAATCCAATATTCAATCTGACATAACAAAATGTCAAAGGGAAAGATTCAATTCATCACATCAAGGTAGCAAGGGACAAACATCATATGATCCAACTATATTAACAAAGCCCATGATACATCAAGACCGTGCCATCTCAAGAACACGAGAGAGAGAGATCAAACACATAGCTAATGGTACATACGCTCAGCCCCGAGGGTGAACTACTCCCTCCTCGTCATCGACACCGCCGAGATGATGAAGATGTCCTACGATGATGATTGTCCCCTCCGGCAGGGTACTAAAACAGGGCTCCAGTTGAGTTTTCTTCGGCACAGTGGCTTACAACGGCGGAGCGGAAGTTTTATGTTTATTTCTGAGGGTTTCTGTATATATATAGGACTTTTTAGTGTTGGAATCACGTCAAACAGAGCCACGAGGTGGTCCCAAGCTATCAGGGTGCGCCCAACGGGGTGAGGGTGCCTTTATGGCTTGGGGGCACCTGGTGCCCCCTCCCATGGTTATTTGCTCTGCTATTTCTCATATGTTTGAGAAAAAATCATCAAAAAGGTTCAGGCGATTCTGTGAACTTTCATTTTCTGCACAAAAAGCCACACCACGGTAATTCTACTAAAAACAACGTCAGTCCAGCTTAGTTCTAATTAAATCAGATAAATTGCATCAAAACCATATAAAAGTATTGTAAACATAGGTGAATATGTCATGAATACTTTATTGATAAAGGTCCATAGTGTTGGAAATATGCCCTAGAGGCAATAATAAATTAGTTATTATCATATTTCCTTGTTCATGATAATCGTTTATTATCCATGCTATAATTGTATTGATCGGAGACTTAAATGCATGTGTGGATACATAGACAAAACCATGTCCCTAGTATGCCTCTAATGGACTAGCTCGTTGATCAAAGGATGGTTAAGGTTTCCTAGCCATGGACATGAGATGTCATTTGATAACGGGATCACATCATTAGGAGAATGATGTGTTGGATAAGACCCAAACTACAAACATAGCATATGATCGTGTCAGTTTATTGTTACTGTTTTCTGCATGTCAAGTATATGTTCCTATGACCATGAGATCATGCAACTCACGGATATCGGAGGAGTGCCTTGTGTGTATCAAACGTCGCAACGTAACTGGGTGACTATAAAGGTGCTCTACAGGTATCTCCGATGGTGTTTGTTGAGTTGGCATGGATCGAGACTGGGATTTGTTACTCCGTGTGACGGAGAGGTATCTCAGGGCCCACTCGGTAATACAACATCACAATGAGCCTTGCAAGCAATGTGACTAATTGTTAGTTGCGGGATCTTGTATTATGGAACGAGTAAAGAGACTTGCCGGTAACGAGGTTGAACTAGGTATGGAGATACCGACGATCGAATCTCGGGCAAGTAACATACCGAAGAACAAAGGGAACGTTATACGGGATTAACTGAATCCTTGACATAGAGGTTCGACCGATAAAGATCTTTGTAGAATATGTAGGAACCAATGTGGACGTCCAGGTCCCGCCATTGGTTATTGACTGTAGAGGTGTCTCGGTCATGTCTACATAGTTCTCAAACCCGCAGGGTCTGCACACTTAAGGTTCGGTGACGTTTCGGTAGTGTAGAGTTATGTATGGTGGTGACCGAAGGTTGTTCGGAGTCCCGGATGAGATCCCGGACGTCACGAGGAGCTCCGGAATGGTCCGGAGGTAAAGATTCATATATAGGAAGTCCTAGTTTGGTTTCCGGAAAAGTTTCGGGCTCATCGGTAGTGTACCGGGAGTATCGATAGTGTACCGGGAGTGCCGGTAGTGTACCGGGAGACCTACGGGAGGGGTACTTCGACCCCAAGAGGTCCATGGGCTGTGGGAGAGTATTAACCAGCCCTTAGTGGGCTGGGAAAACAGCCACAAAGGCCCATGGCGCAGGAGAGAAAGTCCTAAAGCAAAAAGTGAAAAATCAGCCAATAGGAGGCAATCCTACTCCAACTAGGATTGGAGGTGAAGTAGGATTGCTCCCACCTCCTATTTCGGCCGACCCAAAGGCCTTTGCTGCCTCTCCTCTCCTCTCCTCCTATATATACTAGTGTATTGGGTGGTTTTTGGACAGAATTTCCGGCCACGTGCTACCCGTTCCACCGGTGCATAGTTTCTCCTCTAGATCGTAGTTCCGCCGCGCTTAGGCGAAGCCCTGCCGGAATTGCTCCACCACCATCACCGGAGCGTCGTCACGCTGCCGGTGAACTCTCTCTCCTCTCCACCTCCTCTCGCTGGATCGAGACGGTGGAGATCGTCATCAAGCTGCACGTGTGCTGAACGCGGAGGTGCCGTCCGTTCGGCGCTAGATCGGAAGGACCGTGATCGAGATCGCGAGACAGTTCGTGATGTGATCACGGAACGGATCATGATGAGTTCGCGGGACAGATCGTGATCAAGATCATGAGACGGATCGTGATGAGTTCACGGGACGGATCATGATGTGTTCGCGGGACGGTTCGTGATTGGATCGCGGGACGCTCGGCGATTTGGATCGCGAAGATGTTCGACTACATCAACCGCGTTTCTTAACGCTTCCCGCTTAGCAATCTACAAGGGTATGTAGATCCACTCTCCCTCTCATAGATGCTCATCATCATGGATAGGTTTGCGTGTGCGTAGGAAATTTTTTGTTTCCCATGCGACATAACCCAACAGTGGCATCATGAGCTAGGTTGATGGTTCGATGAGATCTCGAGTAGAACACAAAAGGTTTGTGGGCATTGATGCTTAGATTGCTTCCTCCCTTGGTCGTATTTTGGTTCAGCGGGATTGTGAGATGAAGCGGCCCGGACCAACATTACTCGTACGCTTACGAGAGACCGGTTCCCTCGACGCAACTTGTTGCCTAGATGGCTTGCGGGTGACAGTTTCTCTCACTTTAGTTGGATCGGATTCGACAAAGGCGGTCCTTGAGAAGGTTGAAAAGCAAACTAGTGTATCATCGTTGTGGTTTATGCGTAGGTGAGAATTGTTCTTGCTAGATACCCGTAGCAGCCACGTAAAACATGCAACAACAATTAGAGGACGTCTAACTTGTTTTTGCAGGGTATGTTGTGATATGATATGGCCAATTACATGATGTGGTATATGTGATGTATGAGATGATCATGTGATGTATAGATTATCACGACTTGCATGTCGATGAATATGGCAACCGGCAGGAGCCATAGGGTTGTCTTTAATTATTGTATGACCTGCGTGTCAATCATTAAGCGCTATGTAATGCTTTACTTTATCGCTACGGTAGCAATAGTAGTAGAAGCATGCAGGGCGTGACAACCCCGATGGTGACACGTTGATGGATATCAAGATGATGGATATCATGGTGTCATGCCAGTGACGATGGAGATCATGCTGGTGCTTTCTAGATGGAGATCAAAAGCACAAGTTCATGGCCATATCATGTCACTTATGATTTGCATGTGATGTTAATCCTTTTTATGCACCTTGTTTTGCTTAGGACGACAGTAGCATTATAAGGTAATCCCTCACTTAATTTCAAGATAAATTGTGTTCTCCCCGAGTGTGCACTGTTGCGAAAGTTCGTCGTGTTGAGACACCACGTGATGATCGGGTGTGATAGACTCTACGTTCACATACAACGGGTGCAAGCCAGATTTGCACGCGCAGAACACTCGGGTTAAACTTGACGAGCCTAGCATGTACAGACATGGCCTCGGAACACAAGAGACCGAAAGGTCGAACATGAGTCATATAGTAGATATGATCAACATAATGATGTTCACCATTGCAGCCACCTCAACTCACGTGATGATCGGACTTGAGTTGGAGAATTTGGATCATGTATCACTCGAATGATCGGAGGGATGTCAATTTGAGTGGGAGTTCTTAGGTAATATGATTAATTGAACTCATTATCATGAACATAGTCAAAGTGTCTTTGCAAATTATGTTGTAGATTACTAGCTCACGCTGTAGCTCCCTTGTAGTTTTATATGTTCCTAGAGAAATAGAGTTGAAAGATGTTGGTAGCAATATTGCGGACTGGGTCCGCGATCTGAGGATTGTCCTCATTGCTGCACACAAGGCTTATGTCCTTAATGCACCGCTCGGTGCGCCACCCCCTCTAGCGTCGTCTATAGATGTTGTGAACATCTGACAGGCACGTTTCGATGACTACTTGATAGTTTAGTGCGTCATGCATTACGTCTTAGAATTGAGGCTCGGAAACGTTTTGAACGTCACGGAACATATGAGATGTTCTAGGAGCAGAGATTGTGATCTCAGGCTCGTGCCTGTGTTGCGAGATATGAGATCTCCAACAGGATTCTTTGCCTGTAAGATGAAGGAGAATAGCTCAATCGTTGAGCATGTACTCAGATTGTCTGGGTACTACAATCGCTTGAATCAAGTGGGAGTTGATCTTCCAGATAAGATAGTGATTGATATAGGTCTCCAAGTCACTGTCACTAAAGCTACTAGAACTTAGTGATGAACTATAATTCACCAGGGATAGAAGTATTGATCCCTGAGCTGTTCGCGATGTTTGACACCGCGAAGGTAGAAATCAAGAAGGAGCGTCAAGTGTTGATGGTTAATCAAACCACTAGTTTCGAAAAGGGCAAGAGCAAGGAGAGAAACTTCATGGATAGCAAGTCAGTTGCTGCTCCAGTGAAGCAACCCAAAGTTGAACTCAAACCCGAGACTAAGTGCTTCTATTATGAGGTGAGAGGTCGCTGAAGCGGAACAACCCTAGATACTTGGTAGATAAGAAGGCTGGCAACATCGACAGAAGTATATTTGATATACGAGTTATTGATGTGTACCTTGCTAGTACTCTTAGTAGCACCTGGGTGTTGGATACCGGTTCGGTTGCTAAATGTTAGTAACTCGAAATAAAAGCTACAGAATAAACGGAGAACTAGCTAAGGGTGAGGTGACGATATGTGTTGGAAGTGTTTCCAAGGTTGATGTGATCAACATCGCACGCTCTCTCTACCTTCAGGATTAGTGACGAACCTAAATAAATGTTATTTGGTGTTTTGCGTTGAGCATGAACATGATTAGATCATGTTTATTGCAATACGGTTATTCATTTAAGTTAGAGAATAATGGTTATTCTGTTTACATGAATAATACCTTCAATGGTCATGCACCCAGTGAGAATGGTTTGTTGAAATCTTGATCGTAGTATTACACATGTTCATAACATTGATGTCAAAAGACACAAAGTTAATAATGATAGTACCACATACTTGTGGCACTGCCGCTAAATGTCATATTGGTATAAAGCGCATGTAGAAACTCCATGCTGATGGATATTTGGACTCATTCGATTTCGAATCGGTTGAGACATGCGAACCATGCCTCTTGGGCAAGATGACTAAAGGACCCCGTTGGATGGAGCGGGGAAGTGATTCATTGGAAATGATACATGTTGATGTATGCAATCTAGTGAGTCTTGTAGCGTGCAGTGGATATCGTTATTTTCTTACCTCCACTGATGATTTGAGTAGATATAGTGTATATTTACTTAATGAAACACAAGTCTGAATCGTTTGAAAGGTTCAAGCAAATTCAGAGTGAAGTTTAAAGATCATCGTGACAAGAAGATAAAAATGACTGCGATATGATCGTGGAGGTGAATATCTGAGTTACGAGTTTGGCATACAACTTAAGACAATGTGAAATTTGTTTCACAACTAAACACCACCTGGAATACCATAGTGTGATGGTGTGTCCGAACATCATAGTTATGCTCTATTGGACATGGTGCGTAATATGATGTCTCTTGTCGTTTTACTACTATAATTTTGGGGTTATGAATTAGAGACAACTACATTCACTTTAAATAGGGCACCATCTAAATCCGTTGAGATGACACCATGTGAATTATGGTTTGATAGAAACCTAAGCTGTCATTTCTTAATATTTTGGGATGTGACACTTGTGTGGAAAATGTTTTCACCTAATGAGGTCGAACCCAAGGCGGACAAATTGCATCTTCATAGAATACCCTAAGATCAGTTGGGTGAACCTTCAATCTCAGATCCTAGTGCAAAATTTTTGTTGCTTAAACGGATCCTTTCTCAAGGAAATGTTTCTCTCGAAAGAATTGAGTGGGAGGAAGATAGAACTTGATGAGGTTGTTGAACCTTTGTTCAACCAGAGAGTAGCGCAACGCAGAAAGATGTTTCTGTGAAGCCTACGTTAGTTGAAGAGGAAGTTAATGATGATGATCATGAAGCTTCAGGATCAAGTTACTATCGAACTTCGTAGGTCGACAAGGATGTGTACTGCTCCTAAGTGGTACGACAACTCTGTCTTGGAGATCATGTTGTTGGACAACGATGAATCTACGAGCTATGGAGAAGCGATGATGGGCCCGGATTCCGACAAATGGTTATAGGCCATGAAATCCGAGATAGGATCCATGTATGAAAACCAAGTGTAAACTTTGGTAGACTTGCTCGTTGGACGGCAGGTCGTTGAGTACAAATGGATCTTTAAAATGAAGACAGACACTGATGGTGAATGTCACTATTTGTAAAGCTCGACTTGTTGCAAAGATGTTTGTGACAAGTTCAAGGAGTTGACTACGATGAGACTTTCTCACTCGTAGTGGTGCTAAAGTCTGTTGGAATTAAGTTAGCAGTTGCTGTGTTTTCAATTATGAAATCTGGCAGATGGATGTCAAAACATCGTTTCCTTAACGGTTTACTTGAGGAAAGGTTGTATGTGATACAACCAGAAGGTTTTGTCAGGCCTAAGGATGCTAAAAGGTGTGCAAGCTTCGGTGATCCTTCCATGGACTGAAGCAAGCATCTCGGAGTTGGAATATACGCTTTGATGAGGTGATCAAAGTTTTGATGTTTATACAAAGTTTACGAGAAACTTGTATTTGCAATAATGTGAGTGGGAGCACTATAGAATTTCTGATAAGTATATGTGGATGACGTATTGTTGATCAGAAATAATGTAGAGTTTCTGGAAAGCATAAAACGGTCATTTGGAAAGTGATTTTCAAAGGAAGACCTGGATAAAGCTACCTAATTGTTGAGCATCAAAATCTATAGAGATAGATCAAGATGCTTGATGAGACTTTCAATGAGTGCATACCTTGACAAGATTTTGAAAGAGTCCAAAATGGATCAGCCAGAGAAATAGTTCTCGTCTGATTTGTAAGGTGTGAAGTTGAGTGAGACTCAAAGCTCGACAACGGCAGAAGAAAGAGAAAGGACGAATGTCGTCCCCTATGCCTTAGCCATAGGCTCTATATTATGCCATGCTGTGTACCGCACCTATGTGTGCCTTGCCATGAGTCTGTCAAGGGGTACAAGAGTGGTCCAGGAGTGGATCACTAGACAGCGGTCGGAATTATCCTTAGTAACCAGAGGACTAAGGAAATGTTTCTTGATTATGGAGATGATAAAGAGTTCGTCGTAAAGAGTTACGTTGATGCAAGCTTTAACACCTATCCGGATGACTAGTAGTAGCAATCTGGATACGTATAGTGGAGCAGCCATTTGGAAATAGTACCAAGTGGAGTGTGGTAGCAGTGTTTACGGTTTGACATAGAGATTTGCAAAGTACACACGGATCTGAATATCGCACACCCGTTGACTATAAGACCCCTCTCACATGCAAAGCATGATCGAGCCCCAAAACTCATTGGGTGTTAGATTCATAACAATGCGAATCACATGGTGATGTGAACTAGATTATTGACTCTAGTGCAAGTGGGAGACTGTTGGAAATATGCCCTAGAGGCAATAATAAATTAGTTATTATCATATTTCCTTGTTCATGATAATCGTTTATTATCCATGCTATAATTGTATTGATCGGAGACTTAAATGCATGTGTGGATACATAGACAAAACCATGTCCCTAGTATGCCTCTAATGGACTAGCTCGTTGATCAAAGGATGGTTAAGGTTTCCTAGCCATGGACATGAGATGTCATTTGATAACGGGATCACATCATTAGGAGAATGATGTGTTGGATAAGACCCAAACTACAAACATAGCATATGATCGTGTCAGTTTATTGTTACTGTTTTCTGCATGTCAAGTATATGTTCCTATGACCATGAGATCATGCAACTCACGGATATCGGAGGAGTGCCTTGTGTGTATCAAACGTCGCAACGTAACTGGGTGACTATAAAGGTGCTCTACAGGTATCTCCGATGGTGTTTGTTGAGTTGGCATGGATCGAGACTGGGATTTGTTACTCCGTGTGACGGAGAGGTATCTCAGGGCCCACTCGGTAATACAACATCACAATGAGCCTTGCAAGCAATGTGACTAATTGTTAGTTGCGGGATCTTGTATTATGGAACGAGTAAAGAGACTTGCCGGTAACGAGGTTGAACTAGGTATGGAGATACCGACGATCGAATCTCGGGCAAGTAACATACCGAAGAACAAAGGGAACGTTATACGGGATTAACTGAATCCTTGACATAGAGGTTCGACCGATAAAGATCTTTGTAGAATATGTAGGAACCAATGTGGACGTCCAGGTCCCGCCATTGGTTATTGACTGTAGAGGTGTCTCGGTCATGTCTACATAGTTCTCAAACCCGCAGGGTCTGCACACTTAAGGTTCGGTGACGTTTCGGTAGTGTAGAGTTATGTATGGTGGTGACCGAAGGTTGTTCGGAGTCCCGGATGAGATCCCGGACGTCACGAGGAGCTCCGGAATGGTCCGGAGGTAAAGATTCATATATAGGAAGTCCTAGTTTGGTTTCCGGAAAAGTTTCGGGCTCATCGGTAGTGTACCGGGAGTATCGATAGTGTACCGGGAGTGCCGGTAGTGTACCGGGAGACCTACGGGAGGGGTACTTCGACCCCAAGAGGTCCATGGGCTGTGGGAGAGTATTAACCAGCCCTTAGTGGGCTGGGAAAACAGCCACAAAGGCCCATGGCGCAGGAGAGAAAGTCCTAAAGCAAAAAGTGAAAAATCAGCCAATAGGAGGCAATCCTACTCCAACTAGGATTGGAGGTGAAGTAGGATTGCTCCCACCTCCTATTTCGGCCGACCCAAAGGCCTTTGCTGCCTCTCCTCTCCTCTCCTCCTATATATACTAGTGTATTGGGTGGTTTTTGGACAGAATTTCCGGCCACGTGCTACCCGTTCCACCGGTGCATAGTTTCTCCTCTAGATCGTAGTTCCGCCGCGCTTAGGCGAAGCCCTGCCGGAATTGCTCCACCACCATCACCGGAGCGTCGTCACGCTGCCGGTGAACTCTCTCTCCTCTCCACCTCCTCTCGCTGGATCGAGACGGTGGAGATCGTCATCAAGCTGCACGTGTGCTGAACGCGGAGGTGCCGTCCGTTCGGCGCTAGATCGGAAGGACCGTGATCGAGATCGCGAGACAGTTCGTGATGTGATCACGGAACGGATCATGATGAGTTCGCGGGACAGATCGTGATCAAGATCATGAGACGGATCGTGATGAGTTCACGGGACGGATCATGATGTGTTCGCGGGACGGTTCGTGATTGGATCGCGGGACGCTCGGCGATTTGGATCGCGAAGATGTTCGACTACATCAACCGCGTTTCTTAACGCTTCCCGCTTAGCAATCTACAAGGGTATGTAGATCCACTCTCCCTCTCATAGATGCTCATCATCATGGATAGGTTTGCGTGTGCGTAGGAAATTTTTTGTTTCCCATGCGACATAACCCAACACATAGTTCCCAAACATTAAGCCACATCATAAACGTATGCATGATCACTTATTTGGCATTATCTGCTTCACGTGACAATCAAATTTCCAGCAAACAATGATTGAAATAATGTCTTTAAGAGCCTAGATGAGGAGGCAATAGTGGGTGTGCTCATGAGCACTTGAGTATCATATTTTATCAAATGCTTTCTACTTCCTAACTTATATTTTCCATGGCTCTATCTAAAGAAACTCTTCCGTGCATTCCCGACAAGCAAGTGTTGTCTAAATTAAATTAAATGAAGTATTGCAAAGTCGTTTTATGTAGTAGATCAGAAATTTTGTGTCAATTATCTTTTCTTCACAAACACTTGGACTATAACCATGACACTGCTATATCTATTATAAGCTTTCAGTTCAAGAAGCAGAGGGCTATCTAGGCATACCGATCATAGTGAACCAAAACCTTCTCGTTATTTCGATTTAAACAACTGAGTTCCTTATGCTTTGGATTTCTTTCTATGTTGCTTGAGGACAATCAAGTTTAAGCTTGGGGAGTTGATGAGTGATATTTTGACTCTCATTTCAACCATGTTTAAACCGAGATATTTCACTAAAAGAGAGATATTCGCTCCGATAATGCTACTAATGACTAATGAATGCAAAGGATTCCGCAAATCCTCCTTTTATATTTTCCATAGTAAATGGACTAAAAGGGGAAGAAATCACGTCTAAGAAAGGAAAGGAATGAGAATGGAGAAGAAACAAGTCACCAGGAGGCGCCAGAAGGCCACCCGAGTCAATGACGGCGTTCCATGCGGCTGCACATGCCCATTTGGGTGGTCATTTGGCATGGAAACCGAGGCAGACCGTCCACCTACACAACTATTATAAAGGGGTCATCATTGAAATGTCAACAAAATAGTGTCAAGCACAGCCAGAACCTCTTCATCATCATCTCCATCCACAAATCCTAGCCTCCACCATTTTCTTCTCCATAGCCATCTCCACAACCATAGTGCTCTCTCATCTAGTTCATACTTGTAATCGTGCATGGGACAAGGCATCCATTGTAAGACTTATTGCAATCAATCAATCCCAAGATGTGTTCTTCAATGATTTCTTCTCGCGATCTAATCTGCATGTGTGAGTAGTTCGGTAAGGTATGGGATGAGGCATGCGCCTTGCAACCCTCGGTATTTGATGAAGGGATCAATGGAAGCCTTTGACACAACATCTTGTATGTGTAAAGTAAATTTTTTTGGTGGAGGGTCTCTTGTCTTGTCTTCGATTTTCATCCCTGTAGGTACCTAGGGTCATGAATATTGAGCATCGGTGAGGCTAAGACCAAGGGGACCGTGAAGTGGTACACTGAACACCAGTGATAGTAAAATTTAGTAGAGTAACATGGATCATAACCTTGGGGATTCATGAGGTGTATTCATTAGACAACCAATGCTTTTGTCTGATATTATTATCTTAATTATCAGGGAAACCCCACGAGACGGATAGGGACGTCAGTAGGACAACAGATTATTGATGCAGGACTCGATCCGGTCAAGATGGTCTTTGGACGCATCCCCCACTCCGATACAAAGCAAGCACCTCTTGATGGGTGACTTCCCGAGCACAAACTAATATAATTTAGGATCCAACACCAATGCAGGGTTGTAAGCATGAACACCTCATCCCCATACCTTCTTTTTATTATAAGTGTTTGAATCACAATTTGCTTGTTGATCCGGTCAAAATCTGGATTGAGACTTTAACATAAGCTTGCTAGAGACATTGCTTCAAGGGATCCCTCCTCTCGTCGGTTTGATACCCAGGGTCACCTTTGGGGAAATAGGTGTGGCATACCCTTTCTTGTTCCAATACTGGATCAATAAGAAGGAGATATCATGACCATGGCGATCGGCGGCAAAGTAACTGACACCGAGGGGCCCAAATCAAGGTGGTCCTACACCGAGCTCCACATGCCCCTGGCCACACTGCTCCGCCGATGCATGTTACCCGCCTCCACATCTCCACCCACCTCCAAGTGTCACCCCAATCCCTTCCTGTGCTACCTCCACCTTGAACTGACGCCACCGGATCTTGCACCTCCTCACCTCCTCCTCTTGCCCCGCATGCCACCGCCTCTCCTCCTCATGCCGCATCGATGCAGACACGAGGGACGACGGGCGCAAGCTCTGCTACAAGGAAAGGCAGCGGAAGTAGAAGAAGCAGTTTGAAAGCACAACATGCTCCCTTGGTGGTTTTGATAATTCATGACAACATACATTGTCTCTTGGACTAATACTTTTATCTAGTATACGTCAGATAATAGTCTATGGAGAGTTGGCTTGGCCA
Organism: Hordeum marinum; assembly: GCA_022496015.1. Taxonomy (NCBI): domain Eukaryota; kingdom Viridiplantae; phylum Streptophyta; class Magnoliopsida; order Poales; family Poaceae; genus Hordeum; species Hordeum marinum. The sequence goes on along the minus strand of CM039675.1, from coordinate 461,320,790 downwards.
AAAAGAGTGTGGAGAGTATCCCCACGAAGAAGAAGGAGAAGAAATAGGTTGGCCCAGATTCTAGCAAGAGGAAACTATATTTTATATTTGTGAGATATCACATTGAGTCCATAGGAAAGCCGATACTATTAACAGGGGTAAGGTTTTGTTTGTGAACAATATGCTCATACGTGCACAAGTGATAGTCACCAAAGACATCCACAAACTCTCCCACCAAAGTCTGTCGAAAGCCAAACACTCCAAATCGGTGCAACCAACATTCCACACTGGGTGCCACCGATTCCAAACTCTAGACAGACTCAGCCAAACACTAGATTTTTGGTGCAACCGATACTGCATTCGGTGCCACCGAGTTGGGCTACCAACTTTCTCTTACGCAAGTTCACAGTTTCGGTCCCACCGAGATTGTTGGATCGGCGTCACCGAGATTGGACATTCTGACCGTTGGCCACCTTATCGGTGCAACCGAGATTCCTATATCGGTCTCATCGAGATTCAAAAGTTGCTAACTTTAAGTCACTTCGGTAAAGTCGGGATTAACTCATCGGTTCCACCGAGTCTGAATTATTGTGTGTAACGGTTGGATTTTGGGAGATTCCTATATATACCCCTCCACCACCAGCTACTCGAATGAGAAGCACTCAGGACTATTCCATACCTATCCTATTAGTTTTCTGAGAGAGAACTACCTACCCTTGTGTTAAGGTCAAGATCTTCCACTCCAACCATGTGGATCTTGATTTCTAGCCTCCCTAAGTTGCTTTCCACCCAATCAATCTCTTCTACCAAGCCATATCTCTAAGAGATTGATTATGTGTTGAGGAGTCTATCATCTTGCAGCACAAGAGCAAGGATTTCATCGTCATTACCGAGCCTATTACCTTTTGGAGGGTGGTGCCTCCTAGGTTGGTTAGGTGTCGCTTAGGAACCTCCTACTTCGTGTTGTGGAGTTGAACCAAGAAGTTTGTACGGGCAAGGAGATCGCCTACTTAGTGAAGATCTACCCATAGTGAGGCTAGTCCTTCATGGACGGAAGCCATTATGGAATAGTCAAGGTTGCTACTTCGTGGACCCTTATGGGTGGAGCCCTCCGTGGACCCATGCGACCGTTACCCTCCGTGGGTTGAAGACTCCATAAACGTGGACGTACGATAGAACCACCTATTGGAACCACGAGAAAAATACTTACGTCTCCAATTGCGTTTGATCTCCATATCTCAACTCTTTACTTCCTGTGCAATGTCTTTACTTTCCGCTGCCATATTTATTGACATGCATGTGTTGGATATATAGACTTTCTAGTCTTGCTAAAACTGTTAAAATCTGCCAACCAATTAACTTGGGAAAATGTTAGGTTTTAATTTCCTGCTAGTAGTTTATTCACCCCCCTCTAGACACTCTTCTAGTGATCCCTCAATTTGTATCGGAGCTTTGGTCTCCATTGCTTCGGTTTAATCACCGTGGAGGAAGATGGACGTGTCTGGTATAGGGAGTTTGAGTTGTAGAGTCCCTATTCTTGATGGAGAGTATTATAGTCAATGGAAAACCTTGATGCTTGAGTTTTTCAATGAATTTCAATTGAGCAAATATGTTATGCGCCCCTATGAGCCTCCTATTGATCCCTTGCATCCCACACATGAATGGGAAATTGATATGCTATGCAATCTTAGAACTGCCAACCTTATCGTTAGAGGCTTACCAAGATTCATGCTTTCTCAATTTAAGAACTTTGCATGTGTTTATACTTTGTGGACTGATTTGGAGAAACGATATCCAAATCTTTCATTAAGTAATCTTGATGAAATTCTTCATAAAACGGTTGCTTCTCACAATATGACGCCTAGTGATCCAAAGTTTGATTATTGTCTATTTGAGCTTAGAGACCTCATGCGTGCTAAAGGAGATGTCACAACTATCAACAATATCATTATAGAGGCCCTTAGTATTCATAAACTTGAACATTGTCTTGATCACCATCCTAACGAATCTCTTGTTCTTTATGAAGAGGATTTCCCACTTGATGATGACAATGTGGAACATGACTACTATGATGAAGATGAGTTGTTCGACATCGAGTATGAGAAGATCATGAAGAATCTAAGTCTCATGGCAAACTTCAAGGATTACATGTTCAGAGGAAAAGAGTGGATTCTCGATAGCGGATGTACTGATCATATGACCGGAGATAGAGAAATGTTTGAAGAGATCACACCAAACCATGGACCGCGAAAGTACGTAACGTTTGGAGACAACTCCAAGGGTAAGGTACTTGGTCTTGGTAAGGTGTCCATATCCCATGATAGCTCTATTCAAAATGTTATTCTCGTTCAATCTCTTGGCCACAATCTTGTTTCCGTATCTAGACTTGTCGACTTCGGTTTCAATGTGTTATTCACGAAAGTAGATTGCCAAGTGTTTCGTCAAGATAATCATAAAATGGTCTTTACTGGTATCCGTAGAGGTGATCTATACATTGTTGATTTCACGAGGAGATCCAAGCCTTGCACTTGTTTAATTGCTAAATCTTCTAAAGGTTGGTTTTGGCATAGAAGATTAGGACATGTTGGCATGCGTAATTTAGATAAACTTATCAAAGGTGATCATATACTTGGTGTTAAAGATGTTATTTTTGACAACGATACACTTTGTCGTGCTTGTCAAGATGGAAAGCAAGTAGTTGGAAGTCATCCTGTTAAGAATATCATGACTGATAGGAGACCACTCGAGTTAGTTCACATGGATATTTTTCGTCCCAATGCTTACAAGAGTCTTGGTGGAAATTCCTATGGTCTAGTTATAGTTGATGATTTTTCCAGATTTATGTGGGTATTATTCCTTGATGATAAGTCACAGGTTCAAAAGATCTTCAAGAATTTCGCATGTAAAGAACAGAATCAGTTTGAATTGAAGATCAAGAAGGTTCGAAGCGATAACGGATCGGAGTTCAAGAACACCCATGTGGATACCTTTCTTGACGAACAAGGTGACTCACATGAGTTCTCGGCAAAGTAGACGCCTCAACAAAATGGAGTTGTTGAGAGGAAGAAACGGACGCTTATTGAGATGGCTAGAATGATGCTTGTCGAATACAAGACGCCAAGACACTTTTGCGTTAGAAGCCGTGGAAACAACATATCATGCCACAAACCGACTTTAGTTGCACAAGCTTCTCGGTAAAACGACATACGAGCTAGCCACCGGTAACAGACCCCAAGTTGGATACTTTTGGGTATTCCGCTACAAGTGCTACATTCTTGACAAGCATCATTGTACTAAATTTGCTCCTAAATCTCATGAAGGATTCGTACTTGGTTACAGATCGAATTCTCACACTTACCGTGTCTACAACAACTTCACTCGAAAAGTTGAAGAGATGGTAGATGTGAAGTTTAATGAATCTAATGGCTCGCAAGTCGAACAATTGCCAAATGATGTAGGTGATACGGACCCTTTAGAAGCTATCCCAGATTTACCCATCGGCAAGATTCGTCCCATGGAGGTGAAGGAAAGTACTTCATCAATTCAAGTGGAAGCTCCTACTTCACGACAAGGTGAACCACAACATGACATGGAGGCATCCACAAGTGGTACACGTCAAGATGATGAAGAGGAGGAAGTACATCATGAAGATCCACCACAACCTACTTCACCATCACCTCAAGGGAACGACACTGTCAACAACAACGAAGATGAAGGAGATGATGATGATGAAGAAGAATATCCACCGTATAACAATCGAAATATGACCCGAGTTCGAGCACAAGTGACCAATAACCATCCCCTAAACCAAATCCTTGGTGACATCCAAACCGGGAGAATCACTCGCTCTAAAACTCGTCTAGCTAACTTTTTGAGCATTATTCTTTCATCTCTAGCACTAAGCCTTTGAAGGTAGAACAATCTCTTGAAGATGCGGATTGGGTGAACGCTATGCATGAAGATCTTCACAACTTCGAAAGGAACAAAGTGTGGACACTCGTGGAGAAGCCCGAGGATGAGCACAACATCATCGGAACTAAATGGGTGTTTCGAAACAAGCAAGACGAAGATGGTCAAGTCATACGCAACAAGGCACGTCTCGTGGCCCAAGGATATACTCAAGTCGAAGGTATGGACTATGGTGAGACTTATGCCCCCGTCGCTAGACTTGAAGCTATTCGCAATCTTATTGCCTATGCTAATCACCATGATATCTTGCTTTATCAAATGGACATTAAAAGTGCCTTTTTAAATGGTGAAATTGAAGAAGAGGTTTATGTTAAGCAACCACCTGGTTTTGTGAATCCTAAGAAACCTAATCATGTTTACAAGCTTCGTAAAGCCCTTTATGGTCTTAAGCAAGCCCCTCATGTTTGGTACACATGCTTAACGAAGTTTCTCATTGACAAAGGTTTTGAAATTGGTAAAAATTATGCAACCTTGTCCACTAAGAGAGTTAATGGTGAATTATTTATGTGCCAAATCTATGTGGATGATATTATCTTTGGTTCCACAAACCCTCAATTTAGTGAAAGATTTGGAAGGTTGATGTCCGAGAAGTATGAGATGTCCATGATGTGTGAGCTGAAATTCTTTCTTGGATTGCATATCAAGCAATCAAAATAAGGAACTTTCATCTCTCAAACTAAGTATACCAAGGACTTGACCAACAAGTTCAACATGCAGGAGTGCAAAGGTATGAAGACTCCCATGCCAACTGGTGGACATGTTGATCTTACCAAGGAGGATGAACCGGTTGATCAAAAGGTTTATCGATCTATGATTGGCTCATTGCTATATCTATGTGCATCTCGTCCCGATATTATGCTTAGTGTTTGCATGTGTGCTAGATATCAAGCTGCATCTAAGGAGTGTCATCTTTTGGTCGTGAAACGCATTGTGAGATACTTGATACAAACACCAAACTTTGGCATTTGGTATCCCAAGGGATCTTGTTTTAACCTTGTTGGCTATTCCGACTTGGACTATGCCGGTGACAAGGTTGATAGAAAATCCACCTTGGGTACTTGTCAATTTTTGGGTAGATCTCTTGTGTCTTGGTCCTCCAAGAAACAAAACTCAGTATCTCTATCTACTGCCGAAGCTGAGTATATTGCTGCTGGATCTTGTTGTGCGCAATTACAACGGATGGCACAAATGCTTAAGGATTATGGAATCCATGTTAAAAATGTTTCATTACTTTGTGACAATGAAAGTGATATTAAGATTGGTCATAATCATGTGCAACATTCTCGAACTAAGCATATTCAAGTTCGACATCATTTCATTCGTGATCATGTTGCCAAAGGAGATATTAATCTTAAGCATGTTTGCACCAACACGCAATTAGCCGATATCTTTACTAAGACACTTGATGAGAAAACTTTTTGTCACTTGTGGAGTGAGTTGAACATCATTGATGCTTCAAACTTGAGCTAGACTCACTCAGATGCTTGCAAGGGCATGAGACTTCTTGATACTTCCATGATATTCCTAACAAGTTATCTTATGCCATGGAATTCTATGCTCCCTTGTATTGCATCTAATCGTTTGTAGGTACTTGGAAGAACTTCATTCCACGAGATTGCAACCAACTCCAATCATAAGCAATTTTATCTTGACCAAGTATCCACAACCCCTCTTGATGATGGAAGGAAGAAGACAACAAAAACATATACTTGACATATACTTGATCATTATTCCAAATCTCAATTGGTATCATGTAAAATGCATATACCTATCGTTCTTCTTTGCATGACTAACCTTTGTAGGTAACAAGTGTACTAGAACGAGAAGGATTGCTCCCAACTCAAGATGTTCTTCATCAACCTCAAGCATCCTCAATAAGTTCACCTACGAGGAACGTCATCAACATCACTCAAAGGTATGCTATCCTATACTTGAAAAGGCTTTACTCGAAGTCATGAGCTAAAGCAACTCAAGAGATATGAAGACATTAAAATGCTTAGACGAAAAATGGTAACCCCATTTTGAGCTTAACGTAGAGTATGACCTATGATCAAGTATTCTTGCATGGCTCCTAAGTCAATATACTCTAATATAGGTGACCTAGTCACCGCCCATCATCTAGTTAAAAATCTTGTGTGGTTTATTATCTATTTGCATGTTCTCTCGTAACCACTCAGATCTTCTCTAGATGATGTCCTTCATTTTCTCTTTGAAAATATTTCTTTTGACTCTTTGAAAACAGAAACTTGGTCCCTTATTCATTTCCTTCTGTTTTAGCCTTGGAGCCGCCGACTCATATATCTCAGCTCTACCGAATTTGAAGACAAGCTGCACTACAAAATCTCGGTACCACTGATCTATCTGTCTCGGAGTCACCGATTTGTAATTCTCTTATCTGTTCTTCTTCTGTTACTTCGATGATCCCTTCTTAAAAAAATTGGGGGACAAAAACAATCAAAACTTACGGGGAGAAATTCTTTATTCAAGGATCCCTAGCTCATAGGAGGAAAAAACTTAACAAGATCTCACTACAATTTGCCACCGGGAAAGAAGTTACCTTCAATGATTCCCTCTATTCTTTTCTATGAACCTTACTTTCAATGACCCTTGTCCTCAAGGATCCCTTCCTTTTCAATGATCCTTGTACCTACTCCTAAATTTTACCTTTTTGGAAATTAATGCCAAGGGAGAGAATAACAAAGCTTCATGCTAAAGGGAGAGTTAAATGCTTATGCAAAGGGGAAGATATGATTTACGGGGAGAGGAGGATATCAAAAGTTCACACTTATATAAACTAGGGGAGAATACCAAAGTAAGGGGGAGAAAAATATGGTTTGGATAAATATGTTTTTATTTCATTTGATTTCTCATGTTAGAATTTGCTCGCCCTATCCAATCCCAATATCTACATGCTGAGATTGAGGGGGAGAGGATGAACTACTACTTTCATATCTAAGGGGAGAAAGTTCTAAATGATCTTAGAGACATATTCATCTTAAGGATTATCATCTTCTATATGTTCTCCACATCTTGGTAATTTTGAGTTCTATTGTCTTTATATTAGTAGAATACTCTTGTGTTTCCTAACATTGTTTTCTCAAGTGTGTTTCTACTACTAGAATGCTCAAGAACTCAAGGTAAGTATATGCATCATATGTTTGATCAAGATGATCTCTTGCTTCTTGCACATATTGTTTGCAAGAGCAAAGTCTTGAGCAAGGATACATCTCATTCAAATATACTTGATGCATATAGCCAAGATACACATGACTTATATCCCTTCTACTATATGTGTGTCCATGCATTCCAAAGCAACTATCCTTTATAGGACTGCACACATTTAGGGGGAGCAAATCTAATTCATGTGTCTCTCAAAGTCTTTATTATATCCACACATATCTTTATTTGAAGCTTTGATTGTATGTTGTCATCAATTACCAAAAAGAGGGATATTGAAAGCACAACATGCTCCCTTGGTGGTTTTGATAATTCATGACAACATACATTGTCTCTTGGACTAATATTTTTATCTAGTGTATTTCAGATAATAGTCTATGGAGAGTTGGGTTGGCAAAAAGGAGTGTGGAGAGTATCCCCATGAACAAGAAGGAGAAGAAATAGGTTGGCCAAGCTTCAAGCAAGAGGACTCTACATTTTATATTCGTGAGAAATCATTTTGAGTCCATAGGAAAGCCAATACTATTAAAAGGGGGTAAGGTTTTGTTGGTGAAAAAAATGCTCCTACGTGCACAAGTGATAGTCACCAAAGACATCCACAAACCCCCCCCCCCCCCACCAAAGTCTGTCCAAAGGCAAACACTCAAAATCGATGCAACCAACATTCCACACTCGGTACCACCGATTCCAAACCCTAGACAGACTGAGCCAAACCCTAGATTTTCGGTGGAACCGATACTGCATTCGGTGCCACCGAGTTGGGCTGCCACCTTTCTGTTACGCAAGTTCACAGATTCGGCCCCTCCGAGATTTTTGGATTAGCTTCATCGAGATTGGACATTCTGATCGTTCGCCACCTTATCGGTGCAACCAAGATTCCGATATCGGTATCACCGAGATTCAAAAGTTGCTAACTTTAATTCACTTCGGTACAACCAAGATTCACACATCAGTTCCACCGAGTCTGAGGTATTGTGTGTAACGGTTGGATTTTTGGAGATGCCTATATATACCCCTTCCACCACCAGCTACTCAAATGTGAAGCACTCATGACTATTACATACCTATCCTATTAGTTTTTTTGAGAGAGAACCACCTACCCTTGTGTTGAGGTCAACATCTTCCACTCCAACCATATGGATCTTGATTTCTAGCCTCCCCAAGTTGCTTTCCACCCAATCAATCTCTTCTACCAAGCCATATCCATGAGAGAGTGATTGTGTGTTGAGGAGTCTACCATCTTGAAGCACAATAGTAAGGAGTTCATCGTTATTACCGAGCCTATTACCTTTTGGAGGGTGGTGCCTCCTAGCTTGGTTAGGTGTCGCTTGGGAGCCTCCTACTTCGTGTTGTGGAGTTGAACCAATAAGTTTGTACGGGCAAGGAGATTGCCTACTTCATGAAGATCTACCCATTGTGAGGCTGGTCCTTCATGGACGGAAGTCGTTATGGAATAGTCAAGGTTGCTACTCCGTGGGCCCTTATGGGTGGAGCCCTCCGTGGACTCTCGCAACCGTTACCCTCTGTGGGTTGAAGACTCCATAAACGTGCATGTATGATAGCACCACCTATCGGAACCACGGGGAAAATCCTTACGTCTCGAATTGCGTTTGATCTCCATATCTCAACTCTTTACTTCTTGTGCAATGTCTTTACTTTTCGCTGCCATATTTATTGAAATGCATGTGTTGGATACATAGACTTGCTAGTCTTGCTAAAACTGTTAAAATCTGCCAACCAATTAACTTGGGAAAAGGTTAGGTTTTAATTTCTTGCTAGTAGCCTATTCACCCCCCTCTAGACACTCTTCTAGTGACCCCTCGTAGTTGTCGTGGTCGCCCCAGATGCCTCCCAAGCCATGGCCGCCTTCTTGCATGTCGTCCCCGCCTTGGGCTGCCTAGGCTGCTTCTCACGGCGCTGCGACTTTGGGTTGGCCTTGTTTCTAGCGGTGGTGGGCCCATGCGTATCAGTTCTGAAGGTGGGATGACGGCGTGGGGAGGTAGGTGGTGTGGTGCGAGGCGGGGAGGTGGTGCGACGCGGGGCTGGGAGGGAGAGAAAGTGAGGAGGGATAGGGACGCATGGGGACGAGAGAAAGAGAAAGGGAGAGGGGTGCACATGTGTGTGTGATATACATCTCCAATGTATCTATAATTTTTGCTTGTTCCATGCTGTTATATTATCATTCTTGGATGTTTCACCATCATTTTATTACCACTTTATATCATTTTTTGGGACTAACCTATTGACATAGTGCCAAAGTGCCAGTTGTTGTTTTTGCTTGTTTTTTACTTCATAGAAAATCAATATCAAACGGAGTCCAACTGTGACAAATCTTTTTGGAGATTTTTTCTAGACCAGAAGACACCCAATGGACCAAATAAGTGTCAGGGGAGTGGGCTGAGGACACCACAACCCACCAGGCCAAACCAAGGGGCCTGCCCGCGCCCTGGTGGGTTGTGCCCTCCTCGGGGCCCCTCTCCACTGCCTATGACGCCTATAAATTCCCAAATATTCCAAAAACACTAAGGGAGTCAACGAAACACAATTCCAGCCGCCGCAAGATCCAGAACCTCGAGATCCAATCTAGACACCATCACGGATGGGTTCATCTTCATCATAGGTGCCTCTCCGATGATGCGTGAGTAGTCCACCATAGACTTGTGGGTCCTTAGGCAGTAGCTAGATGGCTTCCTCTCTCTTAGTCTCTTGGAGATCTATTTGATGTAAACTTTTGCGGTGTGTATGTTGGGATCCGATGAATTTTGAGTTCATGATCAGTTTCTATCCATGAATATTATTTGAGTCTTCTTTGATCTCTTATATGCATGATTTCTTAGAGCCTTGTATTTCTTCATCGGATCTTTGGTTTAGTTAGGCCAACTAGATCGATTTTTCTTGCCATGGGAGGAGGTGCTTTGTGATGGGTTAGATCTTGCGGTGTTCTTTCCCAGTGACAGGAGGGGTAGCAAGATACGGATGTATTGTTGCTATTAAGGATAGCAATATGGGGTCTATTCCTACATGAATAGATCTTGTATACATCATGTCATCGTTCTTATTGCATTACTCTGTTTTTCCATGAACTTAATACACCATATGCATGCTGGATAGCGGTCGATGTGTGGAGTAAAAGTGGTAGATGCAGGCAGGAGTTGATCTACTTATCTTGGATGTGATGCCTATATAATGATCATTGTCTTAGATATCGTCATGACTATTCGATTTTCTATCAATTTCCCAACAGTAATTTGTTCACCCACCGTGCGCTATACTCCTGATAGAAGCACTACTGAACCCTACGGCCCCGGGTCTACTTTGCCATCATATTGCTTTCTGATCTATTTTTGGCAATCTTTGTTTTCAGATCTACAAAACCAAAAACCCAAAAATATATTGTTGCATATTTACTCTTTTTATTTTGTGTTCTTGCGAGATCTATCTCTCTTATCTATCATTACCAAATCTATCTTATTACCGTATAGAGCCTGACAACCTCTGTTTCGCATCGGGTTGTAAGTATTTGTTGTTTGTATGCAGGTGCTGTTTACGTGGGTGCGTGATCTTCCTCTACGGATTGATACCTTGGTTTCATAATTGAGGGAAATACTTACGTTGTTGTGTTGCATCATCCCTTCCTCTTTGGGGAAATACCGACGTAGTCTGAAGCCGCGTCAAAAGAATTTCTGGCGCCGTTATCGGGGAGGAAGCTATCTCATCTACCATGTTCCTAATCATAAATCTCATCTCCTTGCAATTACATCCATTTGCTTCTCGTTTTCCTCTCCCTCATTTCACCAATTTGCTGTTTATTCGCCTTCTCTTTTTCGTTTGCCCCTTTTCTTGTCGGATCTCTTCCTTGTTTGCAATCTTGTTTGAGTAGTCACGATGACTCAAGAGAACACCAAGTTGTGTGATTTTTTCAATACTAATAACAATGATTTTATTAGTTCACTTATTGCTCCTCCCAAAACTAGTGCGGAGTATTGTGATATTAATGTCGCTTTGTTGAATCTTGTCATGAAAGATCAATTTGCCGATAATCCTAATGAGGATGCCACGTCCCATCTAAACATGTTCATTGAATTGTGTGATATGCAAAAGAAAAAATATGTGGACAATGATATTGTGAAGTTGAAACTATTTCCTTTTGCGGGATCGTGCAATAATTTGGTTTTCCTCTTTGCCTCGCAATAGTATCGATTGTTGGAATAAGTGCAAGGATGTTTTTACCACTATGTATTTTGCGCCCGTGAAAATTATTTCCCTTAGGAGGAAAATCATGAATTTTAAGCAACTTGAGCATGAACATGTTGCCCACTCTTGGGAAAGAATGAATTTGATGATAAGAAATTGTCCTACACATGGTTTAAATCTTTGGATGATCATACAATGTTTTTATGCGGGATTGAATTTTGTCTCTAGAAATCTTTTAGATTCCATTGCGGGTGGTAATTTTATGGAGATTACTTTGGGTGAATCTACTAAATTGCAAGATAATATCGTGGCTAATTATGCTCAATGGCATACCGAAAGAGCACCTACTAGTAAAATGGTTAATTCAGTAGAGGAAATTAGTACTTTGAGTGATAAAGTTGTTGCTTTGATGAAATTGGTTGCTAGTAAAAATTATCCTATTGATCTTGATGATGTAACTTTGTCTACTTTGATTGAGAAAAATAATGAATCCGTGGATGTGACTTTTGTCTCGCGCAAATATTTCAATAACAATGCTTATAGATGTAATTTTAAACCTAGGCCTTTTCCTTGAAATTCCTCTAATAATTATGGTAATTACTATGGTAATTCTTCTTAAAATAATAATAGGAACACCTCTGATCTTGAGAGTAATATTAAAGAATTTATCAATGCGCAAAAGGTTTTCAATACTACGATAGAAGAAAAGCTGAATAAGATTGATGATGTGTCTAGAAGCATTGATAGAATTTCTCATGATGTTGAAAATCTCAAGTTGAAAGATTTTGTGCCAAAGATTGATGAATCTATTAAAGCTTGATATGTATCTATGGATGAAAGTAACAAAAGAACCGCTATGCTTAGAGCTAAAAGAGAAATCTTAGAAAAATCGTCTTTTAACGATTTCTGCTATAAAAACAATGAAGACCTTAAAGTGATTGGTATTTATTATATTGATTCCTTGTTTAATAATATTAAAATTTATAATTAAGGGACTGAAGTGGAGTAAACTTTAGCTAGGATGCGTCCCAATAATTTGGAGGGTGAAAATCTTGATGATTTTTTTTTATAAAAGTGGGTTTGAAGAGGTCAAAACTTTAACTAGTGATGTGCCCACTATCTTGGATTGCAAAGAGTTTAATTATGATAGTTTCTCTTTGAGTGAGTGTTTTTCTTTTCTGCAATCCATTTTGAATTCACCCCATTCTTATGAGCAAAATAAAGCTTTTACTAAACATATCATTGATGCCATGATGAAATCTTTTGAAGAAAAATTGGAGATGGAGATTTCTATTCCTAGAAATTTTATGATGAGTGGGAACCTACCATTAAGGTCAAGATTAAAAATTATTAATGCTTTGCTTCGTGTGATTTGGGTGCTAGCATTTCCATGATTCTGAAATCTCTATGTGATGTACTTGGTCTTACCAACATTGAAGAATGCTCTCTTAATTTACACTTGGCGGATTCTACTATTAAAAAGCCTTTGGGAAGCATTAATGATGTTCTTATTCTTGAAAATAAGGATTATGCTCCCATTGATTTTACTTTTCTTGATATTGATTGCAATTCTTCTTGTCATATTATACTTGGTAGACCGTTTTTACGCACTATATGTGCCGTGATTGATATGAAACAAGGCAATATTAACTTTCAATTTCCCTTGAGAAAGGGTATGGAACACTTTCCTCGAACAAGAATTAGGCCACCATACAAATCAATAATGAGGGCCTCCTATGGATCCAAAACCAAAGATGACAATACTTAAATCTATGCGTTATGCGTAGCTAGGGGCGTAAAACGATAGCGCTTGTTGGGAGGAAACCCAATGAATAAGTAATTTTTTTCTTTTTCCTTTCTGTTTGTGTGTGTTGACACGATTATGCCTATGTTATGATTGTGTTTTTATGGTTTATTTAGTTTTCGTACCAAGTAAATCCTTTAGGATGATCCATAAGATGAGTAGAAACAATGCTGATTCTGAAATAGAAACTTTGCGTCTAGTATATGAATTTTCATTTTTACTGGAATGTGATACTGAGCTGAAATTTTAACGCAGTATTTCTATACAAATTCTTTACGTTGTCCTAATGTTTCAGAATATTTGGAGTTCCAGAAGTACGGTAGAGTACAAATTACTACAGATTGTTCTATTTAAGACAGATTCTATCTTAGTTGTATTGTGTGCTTGTTTTGATGAAACTATGGGTTGTATTGGGGGGTATAAGCCATGGTAAAGTTAAAGTACTGTAGGTATAATTCAATAACAAAATATGAATGGGTTTTCAACTGTACCTAAAGTAGTGATTTTCTTTCTTATACTAACGATCTGACGAAGATTTTGTTGAGTTTTGTGTGATTGAAGTTTTCAAGTGTTGGGGGAGATCACAATGGATGAAGGAATAAGGAGTAGAAAAAGCCTAAGCTTGGGGGTACTACCACACCCCCAAGATGTATCCAAAGAGAAGGAAGCAACTAAGCTTGGGGATGCCCCCGAGTGGCCTCCCCTCTTTCTTCTAACGACCATCGGTATTTTACTTGGAGCTATATTTTTATTCGTCACATATCATGTGTTTTCCTTGGTGCGTCTTGAATCTTTGCTTTGTTTGTTTGTTTATTTTTCCTTTGCATCCTTGATGGACATGCCTAATTGAGAGAGCCAAAATTATGCTCTCATTTGTTAGAATTGCTCTATGTACTTCACTTAAACTTTTTGAGCTATAGAAATTGCTCTAGTGCTTCACTTATATCTTTTTGAGCACGGTGTGCTTGGAAATTTTTGTAGAATACTCTCATGATTCACTTAAATTAATTTGAGAGTTAGTAAATTTTGAATAAATCCTCTCATGCTTCACTTATACCTTTTGAGAGATGAAATCTTTATGTTCATGTGCTTCACTTAAATTTGTTTGAGATTGCCAAAAAGCAATAGCAATATATGAAATTAGTCCCCAAATGGTAGATATCCAAGGAGGATATAATAAAACCTTTCATGAAGATCATTGGAAAAATTAAACTTTATTCCTTGTAATAGTTTTGAAACATGATGGTAGTAATATGTGAGTCATGTTAATGAGTAATTATGCTTATTAGGAATATTGGTGTTAAGGTTTGTGATTCCCTATGCATGCACAAAAGTCGATAGTTATGCAATGAAGTTACATCCTACTTGTGGTGCATTATTCGGTGTTAGTTATGTTCAATGCTCACTTATGTGAATTTTTGGTTCTTCGTTTGGTCGCTTCCCAATCTATTTGCTAGCCCTTTGAAAGGATCGATATGGTTGACTAGAGGGGGGTGAATAGGCAACTAACACTTTTTAACTTTTATTTAACAATTTAGGCTTAGCATCAAATGGGTTGGCTAGATGTGCAACTAGATGAGGAACCTATATGATGCTAATCACAACAAGCATACAAGTAAGCAAGGGATACAACACAATAATAGCTTGCAAGAATTAAAGGTAAGAGATAACCAAAAGTGGAGCCGGTGGAGACAAGGATGTGTTACCAAAGTTCGTTCCCTTGTGAGGAAGTATGTCTCCATTGGAGCGGTGTGGAGGCACAATGCTTCCCAAGAAGCCACTAGGGACACTATATTCTCCTCACGCCCTCACACAATGCGAGGTGCCATGATTCCAGTATTGGTGCCCATGAAGGCGGTGACCGAACCTTTACAAACAAGGTTGGGGCTCTCTCCACAACTTAATTGGAGGCTCCCAACGAAACAATGAAGCTTCACCATAATGGAATATGGCTTCGAGGTGACCTCTTCCGTATAGGGTGCTCAAACACCGAAGAGTAACAAAATCCACACAACAAACTATGGGGGAATCAATTTTCCTTTGGTGGAAGTGTCGATCTAGATCTCCGCCTTCAATCCCTGGCAAGACAACAAGTTTGGGTGGCTATAGAGAGAGATCAGGCAAGAAAGCACAAGGGTCATCAATGGTGGAGAGAGAGGTAAGAGGTGAGGGAGAGGAGGAAGAAGCACCTCTTTACAACCGGGGAGGTGAGCAGTACAACCGGTATAACTGGTATGACCGGTACAACCGGCCAACCACCGCTCAACCACCAGGCCAAAACAGAAACTTGGCCTAGATGCAGCAGTTAGGTCTGAGCCCCGGACCCAGTAAAGCCCCAAGCGATACAACCGCTAGGGACTCCGGTTGTACCGGCTATATGAATATAGCGGTACAACCGGTCCAGAACTGCCCAACAACCGGAGAACAACAGAAACTTGTCCTATTGTGGCCCGGTGCTAGGCCGGTTCAACCGCCTAGAGCTGCCTTTTTGAGTCTCCCAGCCTTTGGTGGTACTACTGCCCTGGGGCAGTGGTACAACCGCTGGGGACCATTTTGGCATCACCCCCAAGGTATCACCCCTAGAGTGGTGGTCGAACCGGAGGTTAAAAGCCAGCTGTGCAATTAGGTCGACACCGTGGATTACCTGGCACGTAATGGCAGAAAGAGGGGCCTCTCTCTCAGTGATGCAGGGAAGAGAATTGGGTGAAGTTGGATGTGCGGAAGAATTGATTCACCCAAAACTTTCCAATTTGGATTCCCACTTGATAGTACGGGATCCCTACGACAAAAGAGAATAAACACGTAGAGAATCCCATCTTCTATCTTTTTTGTTTGGAGGGTCCACCTAACCGTCTGGCGTTCCACATACAATCCCTGTATAACTTGACGCACGGTTAGATCCTAGTGAGTTGTCATCATCGCTAAAACACCAATGGTATGAGAATGCCCTTACAATCTCCCCCTTTTTGGTGGATGATGACAACAACACGATTTGCATTGATGGTCTGTAAAATAAAAGTGGATCTCCCCCTTAATGTGTGCAACAAATGAGACCTATGCAAGAATTGGAGCTCCCCCTCAATTTTAGAGACCACCCACTAGGGATATATATAATATGAAACATTAATAAGAAAGATAAACGAGATAATGCCCACTAGGGATACATATAAGATGAAACATTACTGAGCAAGATAAACGAGATAATGAGTAGAGCATAATAGTAAGGTAACGATAAGTCTCAGACTCTACTTAAACACACATAGTCTCCACACAAAATGATAAGAAGAAAACAGGAGTTCAACTAGAAGACGCAACAAAGAGACAAATAGACAACCATGCAACACCCATGCAAATCCCGTTAAGGAACTTTCTCCCCCTTTGGCATCAAGACACCAAAAAGGAAAAGAGTGATCCTAGTGCCCCAGAACTCAGTAGATCTCCTTGTTGGTCGCATATCCTTCAGAATCATCATCACTAGAGTCATCCTCCTCCTCCTCATCATCAGTAGCATCAGCAGCAACAATAGCAGCAGAGGAGGAGGCAGCCGTCTGGTCCGGTATCTCATCGTCAGTCCAAGTGCTATGCTCATAGATCCACTATTCTTCAAGAGTGATGTTCTTCCCAGAGCCACTGGCAGCATCAAGATGGAGAGCCCGCATAATCTGTATCTGTCTACATCGGGCAAGCTTCTCATTAACATGGGCATCATAAAGCTTCTTCTGAACATGAGTCTGGAGGCACAAGGTTTTCTTGATCTTGTCAGAGAGCTTGGAGGCCCAAGATGGCTTGGCACCTACAGGAAGCTCAAAATCACTGTCACTAGAAGTAGCAAACACATCCTTAGGGTTAGCATCAGGAAAGCGAGGTGCATCATGTTTCTTCTTCTGGAGCTGCTTGACTTCATGCATGATGAGGTTGTCAGGAGAAGTGAGAAGCTCGCCCGGCCGACGAATGGCCCACACAGAGTTGAGAAAACTCATGATATAAGGAGCATAGGTGGGAACCTTCCAGTAGACCATCGTGGAGTACAACTCCTCCCACATCCATTTGGAAACATCAAAGGTAGCACCAGAGCCAGCTTTAGTCTTCATGGCAACAAGCATATCAACAAAGTACCCATGAATCTCATCCTGATTTCCAACTTTGGGTAGAAGAACATTCCGGAATACTCGGTGCAGAATGTCATAGACCTGCTGCAGGTCCTTAGAGGCTCCCATAGCCCCCCGCCCGGGAATGTAAAGGGGGGCTAACCGCATTCATGGAGGATTCAAAGAAGAACCAAGAACGGGGAGGAACTAGGCATTACTGGTATGCATGGGAGAAGATCAGGGAAGGAAGGGCTTACACGGGACAGATCCGGGGAGGAAGCCACGAATCGGGGGTGCCGGGGGCACTCCGGGTCGTTGGTGGTGGCGGCCGGCGACAAGGGGGCACCAGGAGCAGTCGGGCACAAAGGGGATAACTGAATACCCCTTCGGCACGGCCTCTAGATCTAAGTACCGGGTCGCGACCGGTTGTACCGCTTCAGAGGAGCAGTTGTACCGATTCAAGTACCAGGCCAGGGAATTAGCGGTAGAACCGCTCTCTTAACCGGTTGTACCGCTGGGACGGGACAATAGGTGAATTAGCAGTAGAACCGCTTATACCCCCGGTTGTACCGCCCGGCCATAGCCACCACCACTAGATGATTAAAACATACAATCCCCTTTTTTATAAAAGATGGTGGGGAAAACTCCATGGTGGAAAGAAAAACAAAACATGCCAATAAAGAACCATGGAGAATGCCCACACCTGGGGCTCCAAGCAAACGTGACCATATATGACAGACTCACAATAGTGGGGGCAATGGCCGAGGCCACCTATGTATGAGTCAATTGGTATGGCACCATGAAGAATTATCCTTGGGCCCATGACCAAAACTCGTCTTTGAAGCCCAAGTGCCATCAAGAATGGCGAATGTGAAAGAGTTTGATTAGTTTATGCATAATAGGAGGAGGGATAGTTCATTGTGAGAACTAGACTCCCCCTAAATCCATCCCTACACCTAGACAAGACATAATGATGAGTGTGGTGGGGTGTTCACTAAGTCAATCCACATTGTTCAAATCAATGATATTTAGCTAATACCTTAACTCGCGAAACCTTGCTTCACCCAATGGCTTTGTAAATATATCTGAAAGTTGCTCATTAGTGCTTAGATGAATAAGATTGATGTCTCCTCGCTTGACGTGTTCCCGGAGAAAGTGATGACGAACATCAATATGCTTCGTCTTGGAATGTTGAACCGGGTTGCTGGAGATCATAATGGCACTTTCATTATCACAGTAAAGAGGCACTTTGTCACAATTGACACCATAATCCTTTAAAGTTTGCCTCATCCAAAGAATTTGTGCACAGCAATGTAACATCCCAAAATTTCATTTTTTGGAATGTTATGAAATATAGCTATGCATCATCATCACATTGTTTGAACAAAATGAATTGTTGAAGTTCTTCTTTTAAAATTCTGAAAGGCCATTTCAATTTTTCCATATACTTGTTTCTCCTATTTGAAAACCCCTGGAATTATTCAAAAAAAAAGAGGAGTAACATGACACTCCACACCAAGGGCATATTGGTCAAATAATTGAACAATAAAACTAGGGGGTTATTTGAAAATTCTTTTGCAAAAGAATTTAAAATCAATTAGGCATTTTCTGAAAAATAATTTTTTTAAAGTATTCATTTTGACTAAGGAAAAATGTTCATTAAATAGCATTTATTTCCCTGATCATTTCGATATATGTATTCCCTATGTTTGGAAATGATTTGAATGCATTAAAGGGGTTTTAAACGCTCTAGAAAATAGAAAAGGAAACAGATTTAAAGCGTTTAATTAGAAACCGGCCGGCCCACAACCTTTAAGTCCCAAATTCACTCCGGATCGGCCACCAACGCGCAGATCCCGCCCCCTCTCTCACTGACACGTGGGACCCACCGTCCGTAGCGTCATCAGCGCGCTCACCTTCCTCCTCGCGCCAGACCACCTTGCCGGAGATCCCTCCTCCGCTGATCCCTCTCCTCTCTCCCTCTCCCGACCCCGCACCTGGCCTATAAAAGCCCCTGCCTTCTCCGCTCTCCGTTCCACCCCGAGCGCCCCTACCCACGCCCACAAACACCACGCTCCACCTCAGCGGAGTTCGGTCAATGGCCAAAGCTCTCCAAGCACGAGGCCGTCGCCTCCGTCATCCCCAGCCTCGTCTGACGCCACCATTCGACGTCGGATCTTCGCCACCGTCGCCTGAGCTCTTCGGACGCCGCCCCCGACCACCGCATGACCATCTACGACCACCTCCGACGTCCGGCTGCCGTCGACCTCGCCGAAAAACCCCGACCCCCCCTCTGTAAGCCACCGCACCCCGTAGCCATCAGATCTAGATCCAACGTGCCACATTAGAAGGATTATAACACCGAAACATTTTCTTCTAAGTTTCGGTCGTCCGCCCGCAAACACCCATGCGCACGCGCTAGCAACCAATAGGAAGCTGCCACGTAGCCCGTTCCGTTCGCTAGGAATTTTGTACTTTTCTGTTTTGTTTTAGAAAACAGAATGTTTTCTGTTTTTGTTTTAGTTGTAACTTTTAAACTAATTAGTATTTTTAATTGATTCTTTTTGCATTAGGTCAAAAATTTCATGTAGTTTCATCCTATAGTTTTAGATTTCAAATTTGAACTTTAAAATTTGAATCTAACCAAATTTTCTTAAATTACTAAAATCTGTATAACTAGAGTTTAAACATATATTTTTGTATGAATCTTTTTGCCACTGGTTTTCATTAGTTAGACCTATCATCCTAAATAGTTTGAGAATTTTTAGGATGAATTTGGTTAGGGTTTTTAACAAAAACAGAATCTGTTTAGTTCTTAACAGAGTTTAGTTAGTTTGATTTTAGTTTAGTTTGAATTTGAGTTAGTTTAACTTTTGTTTTTAGTTTTCATTAGGTTCTGTTGTTTCAACATTAGGTGCAATAACTTGCTATTAATAAAAATAATTGTTTAGTTTTATACCTTATTGTTATAGGAAATCTTTATTCTTTTCCATTAGGTATAGTTTTATAAAGCAATTTAGTTTTACTTTTCACAAACATTTTAGGAGATTTAATTCTGTTTTCTAATAAAGAATCTTAGTAATTATTTTCTGTTAAGTAATGTTCTGTTAATAGCAATAATAATAATAATTTTGTTTCAGACTCTAATGTTATAGGAAACTCTAGTTATCTTCATTAAGTGGTGTTTTATAAAAAATATATTTTTAGTAGCAATTATTTTCACAAAAGTTTTAGTGGATTTAATTCTGTTTAATAATATAAATTTTATTATTTTCTTCTCTGTTAACTATTGTTTTGTTATTAAAAATAGTTGTTGGTCTTATTTTATATTAGCAGTAGCTTTGACACTAAAACTTTGTGAGTCAAATATTGGTTTTGAATTTTTTCTCTTGAGTGTTACTATTGTATTGTTTTAGTTTAATATTGCTGATTGTGTGAGTTGTATTATTAGTTGTATGCTTATTGTGTGCTTTGTTTGATTCGTTAGATCATCCGGAGTGGGAAGCTTGTTATCTAGAGTCACTTGAGTACGAGGATCGTCAGCAAGGCAAGTCACTTTGATCATGTTTACCCATGTTTTTATTACATTAGTTCTACCATATCCCCAATTGCATGCAAAGTAGGTAAATTGGAAAGTTGGTTACTTGATGTAGTATCATGTGGTAGGCACCCCTCAACCCTTTGAAACATTGGCCCCGGGAAACGTTGATTTATTTTGCTATGCTATTAGTAGACGAGGTTGGTTGTGTGATTCATGAGAGTTGTGAGATAATAATTTCAAGACCTGCAAGATGAACAAGACTTCAAGACTCCGAGTTTTCAATATACCTCTAGGTGGATGATGGTTGAACGATGCCCTGGAGAAACCAGTGGTTAGCCTAGGTGTTGCTGGAGAAGTGCCAGTATTCATGCGGAAAGGTCCACCCAGGCACAAAGAGATGGATGGATGCTTCAAGACCCAAGGCTTACCTGCACAGCCACAAGCCATTATGGGCTCTGGCTTGGTTGGATATCGTGGTGACCCTGGAAAGGGGGTGCTACGAGATGTAGAAGAACGGTAGGAAAGGATGGGCACCGACAGAGTCTCCAGGGAATCCTTTAGAAGACCATGTTTTGGTTATCCATTTCTCAAACACCCTGAAGTGCGAGAAATCCAACGGAGGTGATCAAATATTGTGGGGAACGTGTGCAAAACTCTGCAAAGTACCCAAACCGAATCGATTAGCCGTGTCCACGGTCATGGACAACTTGAGCCAAAGGAACTGAAACTATCTGGAATTCTCAACACAATTAGTTATATTGATGTGGGTATTAATGACAACTTGGGTATGAGAATTGGTTGGTGGAACCATCTCATTAATCAACCAACATTGTAGTAATAACTTTTGTCCTCTCTTGTTGTAGGAAAAATTGGCTTTATGCAAAACTTACTACCCCACCTGCCATATATGCATATAGAATAGATGATTGCTATACACCCCTCTTTTGTGACATTGCCGACATATTCAATATGCTGACCTACACGGCTGCAACATACCATGTTGCAGAGTACTTTTACAACCAGGAGTGAGGATACGCTCTACGCTCGGTGAGATGCCCTTGGAGTCAGATGAACTCAACTACCTTTGAAGCTTCCACAAGACTTTGGTTTAGTTTATCTCATGAGTTGGCCTTCAGCCACTTTATTGTAATCCTTTTTGTAATAAAGGACACGATATGAGATTTTGATTAATAAAGCTGTGTGATTTCCCTTTGATATATACATTCATGTACCGTGTGTCTACCAGCATGATCTTGGGATGGTACGGAAACACCAGAGATTCGACCTTTCAGGTTGGGTCGCTACAAGCAACTGGCAACACCTACATATTCGGCCTCGATGGAAGAGAGAGAAACATAGTTTTGTTTCTTTGAAGACCAACTTACCAAATACCAACCAAGAAATTGGCAGCCTCCAGAAGTGGACTTCCTATCCACACGGTCTCCTGCCCAATCCGAGTCAGTATATCCGATGAGATCAAACAAAGCCCCCTTGGGATATATACCATAAGCCAAAGTTTGGGGTATGAGCCAAATATCGAAAGATTCGCTTGAGAGCCACATGGTGACTCTCCTTAGGTGCGGATTGAAATCGTGCACAAATTCTCACACTTAACATGATATCCGGTCTAGATGCACAAAGGTAAAGCAAAGATCCAATCGTAGAGCGATATACCTTTTGATCCATAGCTTTACCATTGGGATCACTATCAAGATGGCATTTGAGTGGCATAGGAGTGTTGGCGTTGGGATGCTTGAGCTCATCTATCTTGATCCTCTTGAGCATGTCTTGAGTGTATTTGGCTTGATTGATGAAGGTACCTTGACTTTGTTGCTTGACTTCGAAACCAAGGAAGTACTTCAACTCTCCCATCATGGACATCTCAAACTTATTTGTCATCAGAGTGGCAAATTCTTCATTGAAAGCTTTGTAAGGAGAACCAAACATAATATCGTCAACATATAGTTGGCATATGAACAAGTTCCCGTTGACCCTATCCGTAAAAAGAGTGGGATCGATTTTCCCAATTTCAAACCCACGGTCTTGCAACATCTCGGTAAGGTGCTCATACCATGCGCGTGGGGCTTGCTTAAGGCCATAGAGAGCCTTATCGAGAACGTATACATGATTGGGGAACTTGGGATCCTCGAACCCCGGGGGTTGCTTGACATATACCAACTCCTTAAGAGGACCATTAAGAAAGGCACTCTTGACATCCATTTGATATAATTTAAAGTTATAATGAGAAGCATATGCAAGCAACATGCGAATAGATTCAAGGCGAGCAACAGGAGCAAAGCTTTCACCATAGTCGATACCCTCAACTTGGGAGTAGCCTTGTGCCACCAATCTTGCCTTGTTGCGAATACCAATACCGTTTGCATCTTGCTTGTATTTGAATATCCATTTAGTTCCAATAACATTGTCGTTCTCCTTAGGTCTTGGCACCAATCGCCACACTTGGTTGCGCTCGAAGTTGTTGAGTTCATCGTGCATAGCTTCAACGCACTCCATGTCCTTGAGTGCATCTTGTACCTTAAGGGGGTCAATGCAAGAAACAAACACGTGATGTTCACAAAAGTTTGTTAATTATCTACGAGTGGTTACCCCTTTTTGCAAGTCGTTGTAGACGTTTTCCAACAAATGTTGTCTAAGTTTGAGCTTGGCGGCATTCTAGGTGGCTCGTCTCTCTAAGATTTCCTCCATGGAAGGTTGAGGGACAACATTCTAAGAATCATATTCTTGATGATCTTGAGCGCCTTCGTGAGCTTGCTCTTGATCTAGAAGAAGATCTTGATCTTGAGCTTGCTCGGAGACGTGGACTTGATCTTGGGCATCACTTGGTGAGACACCATTATCAGTAGATTGATCTTGCCCTTGATCTTGTCCATGTGGTAGAGGACCTTCATTTTGTTTTTCGGAAGCATGTGGGTCTTGCGTCGGTGATGGTTCCACTTGAGTGGAACATTGTCTTTCTCCTTCGTCCACAAGGGGTTCCTCAACGGGTAAGAAGTATCCCACACCCATTCTTCTTATGGCTTGGGGAGGAATTTCATCACCTACATCACAAAGACCACTTTGCTCCACTTGGGAGCCATTATTTTCATCAAACTCTATGTTACTCGTCTCCTCAATGAGTCCCATGGACTTGTTGAGGACACGGTAAGCATGAGAGTTTGCAGCATAACCAACAAATATGCCCTCATGGGCTCTAGATTCAAATTTAGACAAATGAGCACCTTTCTTGAGAATGAAATAGTTACAACCAAAAACCCGGAAGTATTTGAGGTTGGGCTTGTTCCCGGTAAGAATCTCACAAGGAGTCTTGTTCAAGCCTTTGCGGAGATAGAGACGATTTGATGCATGACATGCTGTGTTAATGGCTTCGGCCCAAAAGTTGTACGAAGATTTAAACCCCACCATCATGGTTCTTGCCGCATCCATCAACGTTCGGTTCTTCCTCTCTACAACACCATTTTGTTGAGGGATGTAAGGTGTCGAATATTGGTGCTTTATCCCTTCATCACTGAGAAACTCATTTAGGGTGTAGTTCTTGAACTCAGTGCCATTATCACTTATGATCATCAAAATCTTTGCATCATGTTGACGTTGGACTTCATTTGCAAAGTCAATGACGGTCTGTTGAGTCTCACTCTTCCCCTTGAAGAAATATACCCAAGTGTATCTCGAGTAATCATCTACAATCACCAAGCAATATCTTCTTCCTCCAAGGTTTTCAAAGGATGGAAGCCCGAAGAGATCCATGTGAAGGAGCTCTAAGGTCCTCTTTGAGTAGGTTGTTGTAGTTGGACGATGAGCCTTTTCATGTAGCTTTGCTTCGATACAAGCACTTCAAGCACGATCTTTGGCAAAACTCATGTTTGTTAGTCCAAGAATGTGATCCCCTTTGAGGAGACTTTGCAAATATCTCATATTGACATGGGCTAGTTGGCGATGCCAGAGCCATCCCACATCAACTTTAGCCATCAGACATGTCGCGGTCTTAGTGGGTCGCTCCAAGAAGTTAATCACATAGATACCATTTTCGACATGTCCAACAAAGGCTACTTTAATAGTCTTTCTCCACAAAAGGGTCACAGTATCAATGCCAAACAAGGTACTAAAACCCATGATTGCAAGTTGACGAGCGGAAAGTAAATTGTATGCAAGGGTCTCAACAAGCATGACTCTCTCAATAGTTAAGGTCGGAGAGGTAACCACCTTACCAAGACCCAATACCTTTGATATTGCATCATCTCCAAATGATACTTGGGTGGACACAGATTCATCGGGTTAAACATCCACCACCAAGTCCTTGCTTCCGGTCATGTGATTTGTTGCTCCGCTATCGAGCAACCATGAGACTCCCCCGGAAGCAAAGTCCTACATGAGATCATTGTTTGGTTTTAGGTACCCATTCTTTAATGGGTCCTCTCATGTTAGCAACAAGGGTCTTAGGAATCCAAATACACCATTCAATGTACTCGTAAGAAGAACCAACATATTTGGCTTAAACATGCCCATCACTAGCACGACACAAAACATTAGAGGGGTTAAAGTCGCCTGTCTTGTTGGGGTGGGTGATCTTGCCCTTCTTGGCATTACCAACCAGAACTTTGTATTTCTTCTTCTCATGAGGACCATCTCTTGCTCTTACAAAGGTTTCCTTGAGCGGTGGAATTTCCTTGGTGTTCACCATCTTCTTCTTCTTGCTTTTGGGTGCAAACCCAACTCCTTATTTTGCCACAACTTCCTTCTGATTACTCAAGAGATCATTGAGCGTCTTCTCACCTTGGATACACGTCACCAAGCCCTTTTCAAGCTGCTCTTTTAGCTTAGCATTTTACTCCACAAGATGTGCATCCTCACAACATGGGTTAGTAGCAGATGCATTATCAATTAGAACAAAAGGAGGACACGTGGTCATTTCCTTAGTGAGTTTTACTTGGAGTTGATCATGCGACTCCTTAAGGGAGGCATGATCACACTTCAATGCCTTGTGAGCATTGTCAAGTGTGTCAAGCTCAACCTTGAGTCGATCATGGCCAACCCCAAGTGCAACCTTTTCAGACTTGAGCACACGGTTAAGAACAATAGCATGATCATAATCTTTACGTAATTTAGCAAGGTCATCATTTTGTGACTCCTCAAGATTCATACGAAGATCTCGCTCTTCCTCAAGAGAAATAGATAGATCCGCTATGTCGTCGGCATAATCACGACTATGGCCTCTCAACTCCTCAAGAAATTCTTCTTGAGACTCAATAGTGTCATGGGCCTCACCTAGTTGTTCCAAGAGAGCAACGAAGTGCTTCTTGGACTCTCCATTGAGTTTACACATGAATTTGTCAAACTCATTCTTATCCTCTTTCAACTCCTCATGTTCATCCACACATTCTAAATATGGAGTGGAAGAAATAGAAGTCTTAACGTTTGAGGTTTTGGTGTTGGAGGTTACCTTGGTGATACCTTTAGCCATGAGGCACCTCGCAACGATGTTGTCATTGGGGGCGTCGAAGAGTGACACCTTTGTTGGGGTAGAGGTAGCAATTGCCACAAATTACATTTCCATTCCTTCACCGCTTGTGTCTTCATCATCAACATCATCATCCGATGCATACTCTTCTTGGGCCACCAACACTTTGTGAGGAGCCTTCTTGGTGAAGTTGGTTTTGTTGGGGAAGACTTGGCCTTATCTTTGCGAATGAGCTTGCCACCATTGTCTTCCCTCTTCTCATATGGGCAATCCACCACAAAGTGACTCACATTACCATAGTTGTAGCATGTTCTCACACGTTGCTTGCCCTTTGAATCGTTTGAGTTGTTCTTAGAGAAGTTGGGCCTTATGTTTCACTTGTTGCCCCAATATTGTCTGGACGCAAGAGCCATGTGCTCATGATCAGCATATTTGGTGTCCTCGGGGCAACCCCCTTCTTCTTATTCTTCCTCTTGACCGACCTTGGCCTTCAAAGCAAGGTTGGGAGAGGATTTCTTTGACCGTTGCATGCGAGCGAGAGCATTGTCAGCTGTCGTGTTCAGGATGTTCATTGCAATAAATTCATCCAACACATCATCGGAAGACAAGGTGTGAAAGTCCAGCCTTTGACGGATGATAGCGGACATGGCCTTGTTGTAGGGCATGATGGCCTTCAGAAACTTATGCTTGATCCAAGTATCATCGACATCCTTGCTACCATGATCTTTGAGGGAAACGACGAGAGCGGTCACCCTTCTATAGAGTTCACGCGGTTCCTCATCCTCTATCATCACAAACTCATGTGACCGATCAGGGACAACTTCGTAGTTTGAACGTTGAATGCTTGAACTGACCTTGTACATGGAGAGAATGTGTTCCCAACACTCTTTAGCAACAGTGAAGGGTCGCATGTGAGGTAGGTCTTCAGCAGGAACAACAGATTGGAGTATGAACAAGGCGGAAGAATTTAGATATTTATCCGCTTATTCTCTTGGAGTAAGGTTGCGTGGATCATGAGGATAGTATCCTTCTTTAATGACTCTCATGACATGAATTGAGTTGTGATCTAAATGGCACTTGATACTGAAAACCCATTTAGCAAAATCATTCTTAACAAGTTTAGGAGGAGAACCATGATTAATTATATGAGGTGGGTGCACCAGTCCTCCATAGACCACGGGAGGGGGAACTGAGGCAAAGTTCCCCGACCCATTAATTCCTTGAGAACGCTTGTCCTTGTCAGCACTAGCCCCCTCCTTACCGGAGTTGACATCCAATGTCAAGTTGTGGGTTTAACCACTTGCACCGCATCGGTAGAAAATTTAAGAGTTGCAAGGAATTCTTTAAACATGGATTGAGCCTCGGTCGCCATGGAGGATTTGAGCAAGGACAAGGCCTCATTCAAATCCTTGCGAGAGACTGTGTTCACACCCACAGCCTCGGGAAGTTCTCCCACACGCTCCTCTTCGCCAACCATACTCTTCGGGTGGTGAAACCCTTAATAAAGAGACGTAGCTCTAATACCAATTGAAAGGATCGATATGGTTGACTAGAGGGGGGTGAATAGGCAACTAAAACTTTTTAACTTTTATTTAACAATTTAGGCTTAACATCAAATAGGTTGGCTAGATGTGCAACTAGGTGAGGAACCTATATGATGCTAATCACAACAAGCATACAAGCAAGCAAGGGATACAACACAATAATAGCTTGCAAGAAGTAAAGGTAATAGATAACCAAAAGTGGATCCGGTGGAGACAAGAATGTGTTATCGAAAGTTCCTTCCCTTGTGAGGAAGTACATCTCTGTTGGAGCGGTGTGGAGGCACAATGCGCCCCAAGAAGCCACTAGGGCCACCATATTCTCCTCATGCCCTCACACAATGCGAGGTGTCATGATTCCACTATTGGTGCCCTTGAAGGTGGAGACCGGACCTTTACAAACAAGGTTGGGGCTCTCTCCACAACTTAATTGGAGGCTCCCAACGAAACCACAAAGCTTCACACAATGGAATATGTCTTCGAGGTGACCTCTTTCATCTAGGGTGCTCAAACACCCAAGAGTAACAAAATCCACACAAGAAACTATGGGGGAATCAATTTTCCTTTGGTGGTAGTGTAGATTTAGAGCTCCTCCTTCAATCCCTAGAAAGACAACAAGTTTGGGTGGCTAGAGAGAGATATCGGGCAAGGAAGCACACGGGGCATCAATGGTGGAGAGAGAGAGAGGTAAGAGGTGAGGCAGAGGAGGAAGAAGCATGTCTTATATAGGCCCCCCCATTTCCAACCGTTATAGCCAGACTCACATGTGAGCGGTACAACCGGGGAGGTGAGCGATACAACCGGTATAACCGGTATGACCGGTACAACCGGCCAACCACCGCTCAATCACCGGGCCAAAAGAGAAACTTGGCCCGGATGCAGCAGCCAGGTTTGAGCCCCGGACCCGGCAAAGTCCCAAGCGGTACAACCGCTTGGGACTCCGATTGTACCAGTTATATGAATATACAAGCACAACCGGTCCAGAACCGCCCAATAATCGGAGCACAACGGAAACTTGTCCGGTTGTGTCCCGGTGCTGGGCCGGTTCAACCGCCCAGAGCTGCCTTTTTGAGTCTCCCAGCCTTTGGTGGTACTACCGCCTGGGGGCAGCGGTACAACCATTGGGGACCATTTTGGCAGCACCCCCAGGGTATCACCCCTAGAGTGGTGGTCGAACCGGAGGTTAAAAGCCAGGTGTGCAATTAGGTCGATACCGCGGATTACCTGGCACGTAATGGAAGAAAGAGGGGCCTCTCTCTCAATGATGCGGGAAGAGAATTGGGTGAAGTTGGATGTGCGGAATAATTGATTCACCTAAAACTTTCCAATGTGGATTGCATCTTGATAGTACGGGATCCCTACGACCAAAGAGAATAAACAAGTAGAGAATCCCATCTTCGATCTTTTCCGTTTGGAGGGTCCACCTAACCATCTTGTGTTCCACATACAATCCATGTATAACTTGACGCACGGTTATATCCCGGTGAGTTGTCATCATCTGCAAAACACCAAGGGTATGAGAATGCCCTTACACCTTCACCTATACTAAGTAGAAATACTACTTCTGCATTCAAAATCCTTAAACCAAGTTTTGCCTTATGAGTCCACCATACCTACCTATATGCGGTATTCCCGTGCCGTTCCAATCAAATTTGTATGTGCCATCTCTAAATTTTCAAAATATTTTTTCTATTTTGTGTGCCTGTACCGCTCATGAAACGGTGTGGAGTATCCAACATTTTTCATGCTAGATGTGTTATTCTCAAGATGAGTGTTTATTGACTTGTCATTGCACTAGAGTGCGACAGTAATAGGGATTCCCATTCCCAAAATGAAAAAGGAAAAAATATTTACTTTATGTTGTCAAATAATAAATTCCTTGTAAAGTGTTACTATGGAAGGCAACTGTGGATACGGCCCGCCATGGAAAGTAAAAGTTTGGTGGAAAAAGGAATAAACTTTATTTTCTGTTTGGGAACCGCCTATGATATATCTAGCATGGAAAGTTTGTGAGCTACTTTGTCGTTCTCATTGGTAGGAAAACCATGCCACCCAAAATATCTCTCTCTCTCTCTCAATTTAAACACTTGAGCTCTGGCACCTCTACAAATCCCTACTTCCCTTTGCGAAGGGACTATCTATTTACTTTATGCAATTTTTATTTTTTGCTTTGAGTCTCCATATTCTCTTATAAGCACCAACTAGGAGGCACTATGGTCATACTTGAGCATTGGGCATAGCTAATATTTGAGTGTGTTTCAAGAATGGATCAATGATTGAGCATGATGGGCTAGGGATACCTTTCTTTAGTATTGATATTTTGAAAGACATGGTTGTTTGTTGACATGCTTGAGTATTGAAGTCATTATGTTAAAAATAGACTATTGCTTTGAATGATTATAAGTCCAAATGTCCATGCTATGTAAAAGAAAAGAATGTGGTGAACATGTTAGGCAACATTCCAAATCAAACATTTTGTTTTTATCATTTACCTACTCGAGGACGAGTAGGAATTGAGCTTGGGGATGCTGATACGTCTCCAATGTATCTATAATTTTTGCTTGTTCCATGCTGTTATATTATCATTCTTGGATGTTTCACCATCATTTTATTACCATTTTATATCATTTTTTGGGACTAACCTATTGACATAGTGCCAAAGTGCCAGTTGCTATTTTTGCTTGTTTTTTACTTCGCAGAAAATCAATATCAAACGGAGTCCAATCGCGACGAAACTTTTTGGAGATTTTTTCTGGACCAGAAGACATCCAATGGACCAAATAAGTGTCGGGGGACTGGGCAGAGGAGACCACAACACACCAGGCCGCGCCAGGGGGGCCTGCCCGCGCCCTTGTGGGTTGTGTCCTCCTCGGGTACCCTCTCCACCGCCTATGACGCTTATAAAATCCCAAATATTCCAAAAAACCTAAGGGAGTCGACGAAACACAATTCCAGCCGCCGCAAGTTTCAGAACCTCGATATCCAATCTAGACACCATCTCAGAGGGGTTCATCTTCATCATAGGTGCCTCTCCGATGATGCGTGAGTAGTCCACCATAGACCTACGGGTCCGTAGGCAGTAGCTAGATGGCTTCCTCTCTCTCTATCTTATGATTATCAATACAATGGTCTCTTGGAGATCTGTTTGATGTAAACTTTTGCGGTGTGTTGTTGGGATCTGATGAATTTTGAGTTCATGATCAGTTTCTATCCATGCATATTATTTGAGTCTTCTTTGATCTCTAATATACATGATTGCTTATAGCCTCGTATTTCTTCTTCGAATCTTTGGTTTAGTTAGGCCAACTAGATCGATCTTTCTTGTCATGGGAAGAGGTGCTTTGTGATGGGTTCGATCTTGCGGTGTTCTTTCCCAGTGACAGAAGGGGCAGCAAGACACGCATGTATCGCTTCTATTAAGGATAACAATATGGGGTATATTCCTACATGAATAGATCTTGTCTACATCATGTCATCGTTCTTATTGCATCATATCGTTTTTCCATAAATTTAATACACTAGATGCATGTTGGATAGCGGTCAATGTGTGGAGTAATAGTTGTAGATGCAGGCAGGAGTCGGTCTACTTATCTTGGACGTGATGCATACATAATGATCATTGCCTTGGATATCATCATGACTATTCGATTTTCTATCAGTTGTCCAACAGTAATTTTTTCACCCACCTTTCCACTATACTCAAGAGAGAAGCCACTAGTGAACCCTACGGCCCCCGAGTCTACTTTTCCATCATATTGCTTTTCGATCTACGTTTTTGCAATCTTTGTTTTCAGATCTACAAAACCAAAAAACCAAAAATATATTGCTGCATATTTACTCTTTTTTATTTTGTGTTCTTGCGAGATCTATATCTCTTATCTATCATTACCTAACCTATCTTATTACCGTATAGAGCGTGACAACCTCTCTTTCGCGTCGGGTTGCAAGTATTTGTTGTTTGTGTGCAGGTGTTGTTTACGTGGATGCGTGATCTTCCTCTACGGATTGATACCTTGGTTTGATAACTTACCGTCGCTGTGCTGCATCATCCCTTCCTCTTTGAGGAAATACCAATGCAGTCTCAAGCCACGCCAGTGTGGATAGGGGTGCAGATGGTGGGCCTGATGTGCGGTTGTGGATTTGATGTTGCCGCATCATCGATCCATGTGATCGATCCGCGTGTCCTTTCTTTTTATCGTCTGTAAAAAACCACAGACAACAAAGACCTACTTTGTAGTCTGCTTTTTTCTTACAGATGACAAAGTGAGCTCTTTGTCGTGTGTAAAAAAATAGATGGGAAAGTAGGTCTTTGCCATCAGTAAAAAATAAAATACAACAAAGTGAGCTCTTTGTCGTCCATAAAAGAATAGCAGACGGCAAAGTATGTCTTCGCCATCAGTTGCTGACGGCAAACGTGGTGTTTGCCATAAGCCCTGACAAGAAGCTAGCAGCAAAGACCTTCACTAAATGCAAATTAGCTAATTCATGTAGTGCATCATCTTCGCGAATAAAAACTCATGTTGCACCCGTGACATGCTTAGTGGAAAAGGCAGCGTTACTACTTAGGTTGACAGAACCTTCACGCGGGTGCTCCCAGACATTGTTAGAGCATCTCTAGCCAATCCCTTAAAATTTAGGCCCTCTTATGCCTTCTCAAAACTTCAAAAGGAGATAAAGAAATGGAGTTCAAAGCCTAGCTCTTAAATTTAACTCCTCAAACTTCTTTTCACACAATTTCATTCAAACAAAAAATTGAAATCAGTCCATTCAAACACACATTTGATTCAAACATGTAAACTACATTGCATAACACAACATGTAAACTACGTTGCATAAACTACTCGATTCAAAGGGGGGACAGCCTAATCTTCCTCAATTATGAGCTCGTCCTAATTCACGATATCATCGTCACCGTTGTCGCTGGAGCAAAGGTTGAGGACCGCTCCAGTGGACGACCTAACCTCCTCGGTAGCTCCCTTCTTGTACAACAAGAGAATTTGACGCTCCTCCAGATTATTCTAGCTGATCTCAAACATGTATGTCACATCGGCACGTGCCACCTTAGACCGTTCGAAGGCCTCTGGATTCTCCCGCACCTTGCGGAGGAAGATCACTCAGGGGTCGATGACAATGAACTCGAGGATCTCGTGGTTACCGAGAGGAAAGTTGTTCTTCACCTAGATCCAGTAGAGGCTTGCCGCCTTCACGTTGTAGGCTTGTTGTTTGTCCGCTGATTTGATGGAGCCAATCCAGTACCAGTGGCTAGTGTCCATGGTCTTGTATTTACGAAACTCACATCTCGCTTGGCCACCGCGTCTCGGGTCGAGTGCACCCCACGGCGTAGATCCGCACTTTGAATTGACGACGACAACCTCCGATGGCTAGATCTCGCCATTTCGGAGGAGCTAGGGTTGTGCTGGTAGACTGGAATTGCCGACGAGGGACTGGGGTGGCCGCGGTCCAGCGCGAGTGTCTGTGGGGGTGCGGGGTAGATTTGGGCAGCGTCGACGCGGTGCGAGTGAGGGTTGAGGGGCGGCATGGGGGAGGAGGAATAAATCCAGAGATTGAGCTACCGCCGAGTAAATATAAATGGCGGCCAACGTGAGAGTAAAATTTTCGAGGAGGTATACCATATAAGGGTTCGGCTAGGAACGATTTAAGTCCTTAAGACGAACTTTTTACTCCCTTCATCAGTTTTGAGAGATCGACTAGAGATGCTCTTGCACGGAATAGTTTCATGCTTCCATGCGACAATCTTCAGCACAAGATTTTAACTATACGGGGTTACATTCAATCTCTCTACATGCGCCCATAGGAGGTTCAATTCGAAAGAACTCTGACCGTTGGTTCCTGCTAGTTTTCACCCATGTGCTCCCACTCAGGTGGAGTTTGTTTGAGCTTTAGCTTCTGATTCCTAGATTCTAGCCTATCCAAAATCAGAAACTCAAACAAACACGCAGATTCTATCTAAGCTTTGTAGACTCGATTTTGGAAAATGAACTACACTCACACAGAAGCTGGAATCACCGATTTTGCTGATTCCCGATCTGCCACTTACCAAGGTTCAAATATAGTCTGTGTTCTCCCCGTTATTACGCTAGATATGCCACCGCTCCCCCGGCCCAATTCCTCCCGAGAGAGAGAGAGCATGGCTGCGCCACCACCTTCATCGCCCCCGACGGATCCACAGCGTGCGAATCCGGGCGCCTTCGCCCGTCTCCATACTCCGGACCTGAGTCCGTTGCACCGGCGCCCCCTAGCTGAACCTGCGTCGTGCCCCCAATCTCCGCCTTTGATCTTCCGTGCGCCGCCGCCCCTGATGTCCCACTGCGCCGCCCACCCGAGCTCTCCCTGGACTGCGTCGGAGGTCCAGATGCACCGCGCCGGAGGTCCACCTTGGCCCCCGACTCCACCTGCGCCCACCCCTCCCCAGCGTCATGTGCTCCCCCTTTCCATGACCAGTCCTGCTCTTGGCATTGGGTTGTTGCCATCGTATTTGACTTTTTCTGTCTTTTCTAGTGAATTTCTGGAAGTGATCAATGAATGTGATCACTTCTGCAGGTTTTCTGAATTAATCAATGTGTGTGATCAGTTCTTGAAGTTTTGTGATTGACCATTTGTGCATTTGGGGTGTTGCAGACAATTCACAACACATCGGGTTCTCCTAAATCAGAGTAAACGAACGGTATCCTTCTGATTCTCAGAATCTGCAGCTATACTGATTTTAGAAATCCAAGCCATGGCCGATTCTCATGAATCTGTAGCCCAAACAAAGAGGGGCCTCAGTGTAGTACGCCGATCTAACCGTGAACAAACCTGATCTGGTGTAGTTCCAAGAGTTAAAAATCCTCCATTAACCCCGAACCTATCTTTCTTAAGTAGGAGAGACATTATCTAGGGTGGCACATCGGTCAGCACCACCGATGCAGTGCTTGATTTGGAATAACTTTCCTAGTATGTTGGTGCATGCTTCCGGGCTGCCCTCGTAATCAATCAAGCAGCCAACCACTCACCGGAACTAGTAGCATGTCCATGCACGTCTCGCGCGCACAAGCCGGTCGAGCTGGGCCAGGAGAAGCCAAAGTGGGAGCACGTACGTACAAATGCAGTGTAATCAATCATGCATGTAGACAAAGGAGAGACGCATGAGTGGCGAGCCCGACGGCTCTGTATATATGCATTTATCCAGCGACCAGGTTGTGTTCCCCGGGGCGCACGTACGTCCAGGGGGGTTCTGGGTGGCAAAACCCAAGGATTTTCCATTTGGTGCCTTGCGAGTGAACGAGTCCAAATTTCGCTGGCCACGTACGTGAACGTCTCCACTTGTTGCTCGTCCCCTGCACGTCGATTGGGCGCTCTAGTTTAATGCGGGCAGAGTGTGTGTTGTGGCCGTTGGGGGTTTGTGTGTGATGTGATGTGTGCGCTAGGGTTGCGTAGGCGACGGTGGCCTTCTTTTTTTTTTTTTTTTTTTTTTTTTTTTGCGGCGGAGGTTGTACGTATGTGTCTAGTCACATGTAGAAGTAGTCATGCCTAGATAGGGTTTGATGGAGAGACATCTTTCATGTATCGGCTCAGCAGCTTTATTCTTCAACATCAGTCTAAACACATTCCCTCACGATTTTCTGCCTAGTCTTCTTTTATCGAGTTCTATAAATCTTTCTTCCCACGTTACATGATAGATAAAATTTTCTACGTACTTCTTGCTGAATTAACCAAAGGGCATACTAGGCCATCTCCAATGCGGAATCTCATATCGTCCGCAAACATGTTAGTAGGCCGATTCGAACGCGCTTTTTCCTGTACATAGGAGACATGGAGGTTGCGGGCGTCCGGACCGCTGTCACGCCCGCATTTGGTAATCATGGCCCACCCAAAACCCTCCTCCCTTGTCCGTGTGCGTTCCCGCCCGACGCCAGTAGAGCGGACACGACCTTTCAGTAGTGCAGAACCGGCCTATAGTCGTGGTTCTTAAGGGCCTTTAGTGTCGGTCCTAGAATCGGCACTAAAGGATGGAGACTAAAGCCTCCCCCCCTTTAGTGCCGGTTCAACACGGTCCGGCACCAAAGGCCCTCACTAGTAGAAAAAGGTCCATTTGTCCCGGTTCGTAAGGCCCATTTGTCCCGGTTCTGGAACCGGGACTAAAGGGTCGGGACTAAACCCAAAACCTTTAGTCCCGGTTCGCTTACCAACCGGGACAGAAGAGGCTCCACGTGGCCGGTGCTGGGAGCTCAGGCAAGAGGACCTTTAGTCCCGGTTGGTAACACCAACTGGGACCAAAAGGCATACACGCGTCACCATCTAGCAGTTGCTGGGTTTTTTTTGAAGGGGGGGGGGGTTAAGGGGTTTTGAACGGTTAATTTAGGGGTTTTATATTGTTTTAGCTAGCTAATTGATAGAGAGAAGTGTCATCTCTTTCTCCGTTCTTGGTGGACGCTAGCTATTATAGAGAGAACTCGACACGCTAGCTAGTAAGCAAATGAAGGAACCATTAAGTACAAAAGATCGTCATGAACATATAGAGATAGAAGTGATCGACCTCTCTTTCTCCGAGAGATTGGTCGTCTAACAAGTTTTCGTATATATATCCGACGCTACTAGCTACATATATACAATATAAGATCTCTTACAATCCCTAACATCTAATGTCAACTTTCATATGGTATTCTCCGGCTTTATTTATGACGTGGTCAAGAAAAAATCCTGCCAATTCTTCTTGAATTGCTCGTATGTGATCATGTGGTACGAGTTCATCCCGCATCTGCCACATCTAATTTGAAGAAGGGGTTCAATACATATATATGGTAATAAAATAAAATTGTGAATATTATTGCTTAGGCACTTGAAATTGTTTTTCAGAGTAACCCCGCTTAGGGGTCGTCGCGTTGTAGATGAACTCGCAAACGTAGTATCCATGCCACAAGCACTTTACGAGAAATAGAGTTCAATCAAACTAATAATCAAGCATGATAAATGGTATTGATGATACTAGAATCAATGGGAGATGTGCGGAACTAGCTAGTAGTACTTACTTTCGGGTGTGTAAATCATAGCTCCCCCGACAATGCCGAAACAATTGTTGTGAACTCTTTCCAAACCCTGCCAGACAAAGAAAATAATTACTTGATATCAGGAAATGAATAAAGTTGTCGATATGATGCGATAATGATCGATTGAACTTACTTCTGGAGAATTTCAGTCATGTTCGCATATTCCTGGGGATCTTTTCTTTTCGAGTCTAAGACGGTTACTACTCCCCGCTCAAGCTGAATCTCTAGAAGAATAAAATGGAAACTACGCACGCATGTATAACTCATCAATTACATAAATAAAAACCTTGAGTAATAAGGGAAACCGAATACGCACAAGACAGTAACACTCACTTGAAGTTGTAAGGAAAGAGTATTGTCCCTTTGTTTTGATTTTTAAGCAATGATTGTAGCAAGTTTTCCTTGGTTTGTGTGGGATACTTTTGAAAATTATACTCATGTATGACATTTGGCTTAATGAACCCAATGTCATAGATTTGTGCTTTTCTGCATTCAACGATCTTCAATCTGCATAATATAGTAGTGAGGATAATTATATATACATGCAATGAAAGAGCTGAGCAATATACATAGAGGGACTTAATTATAGAAGTAGTACTTACAGACAGTAGCAAGTCACGATTGTTTTGTCGAGGGCCTTTTGATTGTATAACTGGAATATCTCGTCAAATTCAATATTCAACAGTTCCATTCCAATGAGGTCATGCTCCTCTTCAACTGACAGTATCAAAGAATCCTTCCCAGACTCGCGGCAGGTTTTCAAGTACCATTCATGGAATTTTCGCATCATCGTTGTTAGAGGAGGAGGATCAGGTTTGACGAGAGGCTGCCTGTGCCGGTAACGGAATTCGTCCACCTCCAATGGCTTAAACTGTACATCATCGCTCAGGTAATCACTAGGTTTGGTACCGGGCACCATCCCCGGATGATTCGGGACGATATCGCTAGACACCTTGAGTGGGGGGCACAATTGGTTCGCCTGTTCGCTGAGCCGGGAAACTTTTTTCCCACTTCTTCGTTTTGCTAACCTTGCATCATTGGAAGTACTTCCCGACCGCCATGCATCTTGATATGTCTTTTTAATAGAGGTCAAAGTTGGAATCCGACGGAGGCGGTGGTGGTCGGTTCAGGGCATCGATAGTGCGCATCGCTTTCACCGGATCTATCTTCTCCTTCGGAGGTGGAGGTTTCTTTGCAAAATGGGCCCTCAATTCGGCCTGACGTATCTCCTCATTTTCAGACTCGGTCCTCTCATATGGTAACTTTTCCAGAGGCTTGAGAGATGGACCTTATATGTATCCACTCCTGCCTATGCTTGTACTGCTAGCCGCCGGAGTGGTGGCGGCTCCCTTTCGTCGTTACTTACTAGGCGCTGGAGGAGCCAGAGCGGCGACGTCTGTCTTCCGCCATTGCTGACGAGGCTGAGGAGGAGGCGTACTGCTTCGACGTGCCGGAGTAGGCAAAGGAGGAGGCAGAGTGCCCCCACGCACTGGAGGAGCCAGAGAAGAAGGCGGTGTGCCCTGATCACTCGCTGGAGGAGGAGGAGGAGGAGCCGGAGTGCCCTGATTCGCCTGAGGAGAAGGAGGAGGCAGAGGCGTCCAGTTTGGAAGCTTGATGTACTCCTTCTGCCATAGACATGTACTCCTCAGGGCACGAACCAGCTTATTCTCTCCTTCACCTGTATAGTGGTCAAGCTCGAGCTCCTCAAATTCCTTCATTACTTCATCCACCATCACAACAGCATAGCCATGTGGAATCAGACGGTAGTGAAAATTTCCGTTGGGTTGAGGAGGTGCAACAGAGCCGACAGCCACCTTGAAAGTGAGGTTTCGGCATTTCGTCATAAGCTCGCAATGTTGAGCCTCCGTGATAGTATCCACGGGGTAGCTAGGAGACGTGAAGTCAGGCTGAACGGGCTCCGTGGAAGCGACACTGCTTCTCCGTTGAGATGGCGGGGTAGCTTCTGGGGTAGCTTCGTGCCGCTGAGATGGTTGGCCGACACCTCACCGGCACTCAGCTTCCTCCAGCTTTTGTAGTCTTGCATTGAGCTTCTGAATTTCGCTCAGCTTCGCTTTCCTCTTTCTCTCCCGGCTTCTATAACTGCCTGCGTCGAGAAACCCAACCTTCCACGGAACGGAGCCTGGTGTGCCTCGTGTTCGTCCAAGGTGCTCAGCATTCCCTAGGGCCTCAGTCAGCCCGTCCTTCTCTCTGTCGGGAATGAATGTCCCTTCCTGCACTGCGGTGATATACTTCTGAAGCTTCATGACGGGTACTGCAAGCTGCTCGTTCGTCCAACGACACTTCCCTGTTTCAGGGTCCAAAGTTTCCCCAACCCCGAAGAACCAAGTCCTTGAACGGTTTGGCCAGTTATATGTCTGTGGTTGGACCCCTTTAGGAAGCAGGTCATTCTCAGCTTTGTCCCACAACGGTCGGGCTTTGAGGTAGCCACCTGACCCCGTGTGATGGTGATACTACTTCTTTGCAGCATTCACCTTGTTTGTCTCTGACATTTTCTTACTCTTGTCCGATGTCTTATAGTCCACAAATGCGGGCCAGTAATCTCTTATCTTCTCAAATCAGCCGGTAAATTCTGGAGTCTTCCCTTTGTCAACAAACTTTGGTTTCAACTCATTCTTCCACCTCCTGAATAGATCAACCATCTTCTTAAGAGCACACGCCTTGACCAGTGGCTCTATAACTGGCTTATTCGGATCATCCTCTGGCGGTAGGGTGAAATTTGCCTTTAGCGTGGTCCAAAGATCATCTTTTCGTCTATCGGTGACATAATCTCCTTCAGGGGCGACGTCCTTAGGGTTATTCCATTGCTTGATGCTGATCAGGATGTTGTCCCTAACAATAGCTCTACACTGAGCAGAAAATGCGTTCTTGGTCCGCTTGGGTTCAATCGGACGGCCATCGTTCGCGAGTACTGTGATCGTGAACTTTTCATCCTTGTGCAACCTCTTCTTCGGGCCTCGTCTCGTTACCAAAGTTTGGCTCGATCCGGAGGGCTATAAAAGAAGAAAGAAGAGCTAATTAATATATGTACATACCAAAATAATTAATGCATCAATTAGCTAGTCAGCATAGGCTTAATTAATATATATCTCGCCGGACTTTGCAACAGTGCCCTCCTCCGATCGGTCACCGGAGCCGTCATCGTGGTCTCCTTCTTCCTCCGACATTCCGTCACCAGAGCCATCATGATCATGTCCTACCTCCTCCATTGTTCGATCACCAGAGCCGTCATAATCCTCTCCTTCCAGACCATCGGTGTCATTGAGAAACGATAAGATATCACGTCCACCGTGGATTATGTCCCCCAACAACTGTTCTAGTTCTTCGTCTCTGGGATCCATAGTTTCTAGAAATATTAAAACATGGCAATTAATATACAAACATGAATGTCCGACGTCCGGACCGCCTCTCTCATGAATGTCCGACGTCCGGACCGCCTCTCTCACGAATGTCAAACAAGGGATTCTGTTAACCTTTAAGGGATTTAATTAACAAAATGGCGCCATTCTGAATGTGCAGAAAATGGTCCATATTTTTCCTGATCTCATCTACCCTTCTATATGTCATGTTGTCTAGTGTCAAAGGATTCAAGAAAACAAAGGCTTCATCATTAGCCGAAAGTAACAGGCGCATAATGGTACGAAGCTCTCCAAAATTATTTTGTAACGGAGTCCCGAATAGGATAATTAATTAGCTTTTTGGTACGAAGTTCAGCAAGAGCCTTCTGAATATCGCTAGTTGGTCAGGTAATGACGGGGTAAATTGACAACGACGCTCTTTCTTCTAGGGTTTGGGTGGCCTCGATAGTTGGTCGGGTGAGTGGACCGCCTCTCTTTCATGCATGTCCGACGTCCCCTCTCATGTCGAAGTTCTCAGGGAGGGGGTAGATTGACAACGACACTCTTTATTCTAGGGTTTGGATGGCCTCGATAGTTGGCCGGGCGAGCGGACCGCCTCTCTCACTCATGCATGTCCGATGTCCCCCTCATGTCGAAGTTATCGGGGAGGGGGTAGATCAACAATGACGCTCTTTCTTCTAGGGTTTGGGTGGCCTCGATAGTTGGTCGGGTGAGCAGACCGCCTCTCTCTCATGCATGTCCGACGTCCTCTCTCATGTTGAAGTTATCGGGGAGGGGTATATCAACAACGACATACATTCCAGATCTGTTGGAAAGCTCTCGGGGAGCCGACGCCAACGTGATGATAGGGGGCCGGGGTGCTCCCGTGGCCTTGTTGATAGATAGAGCCGATGCCAACGTGATGATAGAGCCGATTCCAACATTTTCATTTAACAAAAAAACTACCTTTAAAAAAATACTTGTTTTGCCGCGGGTGCTCGGTGCGACGTGGACTCGGTGAAAAAACTTTATAAAAATGCGGTGGTGGCCAGGCCGGGCGGTTTTCTTTTCCTTCTTTATTTTTTTACTTTGTTTTTTCTTATATGTTTGTTTTTGTTTTCACTCTAAATTTTCGTACATATGAAAAACAACGAAGTCTTTTTACATGAACATATACACACATATACATGAACATATATACATATACATGCAAAAAATATACATGAACATATACACATATGACACATATACATGAACATATATACATATACATGAAAAAAACATATACGAACATATACATGAAAAAAAACATATACATGCGGCTCGCTAGGGGGGTGGCGACGGGGAGGGGAAGGGGATGGCGGTGGCGGGGACAAGGCGGCGGGGATAGGGGCGACGGGGAGACGATGGGGATGGCGGCGATGTTGACGGCGGCGGCAGGGAGGCGATGGGGACGGTGGCGACGGGGAGGTCACGGGGACGAGGACGACGGCGATGGGGAGGCAACGAGGACGGCGGCGACGAGGTCGATGGCTCGGGGACGCGACAGGGCCGACGACGGGAAGGCAACGAGGACGGGGCCGGCGACGGGGAGGCGATGAGGATGGCGGCTCGGGGAGGTGACGGGGCCAGGGATGAGGATGGCGGCTTAGGGAGGCGACGGGGACGAGGACGGCGGCTCGGGGCAACTGGTAGATGAAACCTGCGAAATTTCCTATGTGCTTCTTATATACAAGAAGCATTGGTCCTGGTTGGTGGCACCAACCGCGACCAATGCCCACCTTTAGTCCCGGTTGGTGCCACCAACCGGGACCAAAGGTCTCTTTTCGGCAGCTCAAAGGGCGGGAACGAGAGACCTTTGGTCCCGTTTGGTGGCACCAATCGGGACTAAAGGTGGGCATTGGTCCCGGTTGGTGCCACCAACCGGGACGAAATTGTTGCATTGGTCCCGGTTGTAGCCACCGACTGGGACTAAATGGTTGGTCCTGGCTGTGGTGGGAGTTTAGTCCCACCTCGCCATGCGAGGGGCGCCCGCACCGGTTTATAAGCCCACCCCTCCCTGCCTTGTTGAGTTCCTCTCAAATTGAAAATAGATGCCCTTATGTGGGAAAATTTGACCTGAAATCAAACTGAATTTCAGTATGATTTCCGGTCGAATTTTACTTACATAAGCGCATCTATATTCATTTTTTTATTTTTTTATGTTATCTAAAGGGATTTCATTTTTTTGAACTTATTTGAACTCCATACTTTTTGTGTGTTCAAAATGCACCATTCCAAGCCACATCATCAATTTTCAACCCTTTTTGACTTCATTTGGTATTTTTCATGCACTTACTGATTGTTTTGAGCTAAATAACCTTGAAATTGAAAAGCACTTCAAATGAACTCTAAAAAGATTGAAAGTTGGCATGGTATCATCATTTCACCCACATAACATGTGCTAAAAAGTTGAGAGGGTTACGGCAAAAACTAGATGCACTTTGTGTACAAAATGGACAATCTCTTTCGAAGTATCACGGTTTCGGACGAAAACTCATCTATTACAAAGGGATTTCATTTTTTTACTTATTTGAACTACATAACTTTCGTGTGTTCAAAATGCACCATTCAAAGCCACATCATCAATTTTTAACCCTTTCCGACTTCATTAGTATTTTTCATGCACTTACTGGTTTTTTGAGCTAAATAACCCTGAAATTGAAAAGCACTTCAAATTAACTCTGAAAAGGTTGAAAGTTGGCATGGTATCATCATTTCACCCACATAGCATGTGCTAAAAAGTCGAGAGGATTACGGCAAAAACTGTATGCACTTCGTGTACAAAATGGACAATCTCTTTCGAAGTATCACGGTTTCGAACGAAAACTCATTTGTTACAAAGGGATTTTATTTTTTTGAACATATTTGAACTCCATACTTTTTGTGTTTTCAAAATGCACCATTCAAAGCCACATCATCAATTGTCAACCCTTTCTGACTTCATTTGGTATTTTTCATGCACATACTGATTTTTTTGAGCTAAATAACCTTGAAATTGAAAAACACTTCAAATTAACTCTGAAAAGGTTGAAAGTTGGCATGGTATCATCATTTCACCCACATAGCATGTGCTAAAAAGTTGAGATGGTTACGGCAAAAACTGGATGCACTTCGTGTACAAAATGGACAATCTCTTTCGAAGTATCACGGTTTCGGACGAAAACTCATCTCTTACAAAGGGATTTCATTTTTTTGAACTTATTTGAACTCCATACTTTTGTGTGTGTTCAAAATACACCATTCAATGCCACATCATCAATTTTCAACCCTTCTGACTTCATTTGGTAGTTTTCATGCACTTACTGGTTTTAATGAGCTAAATGACCCTAAAATTGAAAAGCACTTCAAATGAACTCTGAAAAGGTTGAAAGTTGGCATGGTATCATCATTTCACCCACATAGCATGTCATAAAAAGTTGAGAGGCTTACGGAAAAAATTGGATGCACTTCGTGTACACAACGGAAAATCTCTTTCGAAGTATTAGGGTTTCAAACGAAAGTTCATGTGTTACAAAAGGCATTTCATTTCTCACATGTCATTGCAATGATATAGTTGTGGAGAGAAAGTCTTCATTTTTTCTTCGCTCGTGTCCTTTGGTTATTGCACCGTAACCATGGATAATCTTCATCGTTTAATAGGGTGCTTGGGTCAGCCTTGACTTTGAAGGGAGGAATTTCATGAAACTTTTCATAATCTTCAGACATGTTTGTCTTGCCCTCCAATCCCACGATGTCTCTTTTTCCTGAAAGAACTATGTGGTGCTTTGGATCATTGTATGATGTATTCGCCTCCTTATCTTTTCTTTTTCTCGGTATTGTAGACATGTCCTTCACATAGAAAATCTGCGCCACATCATTGGCTAGGACGAATGGTTCGTTTGTGTACCCAAGATTATTGAGATCCACTATTGTCATTCCGTATTGTGGGTCTTCCTGTACCCCGCCTCTTGACAGATTGACCCATTTGCACTGAAACAAAGGGACCTTGAAATCATGTCCATAGTCAAGTTCCCATATGTCCACTATGTAACTATAATATGTGTCCTTTCCCCTCTTGGTTGTTGCATCAAAGCGAACACCGCTGTTTTGGTTGGTGCTCTTTTCATCTTGGGCGATCGTGTAAAATGTATTCCCATTTATCTCGTACCCTTTGTAAGTTAATACAGTCGAAGATGGTCCCCTGGCCAACGAGTACAACTCATCAGAAACAGTGTTGTCACCCATGAGACATGTTTGCAACCAACTGCCAAAAGTCCTAATGTGTTCATATGTAATCCAGTCGTCACACTGCTCCGGGTGTTTGGAGCGTAGAATATTCTTGTGTTCATCGACATACGTGGTCACCAAGGTGGAATTCTGTAGAACAGTGTAGTGTACTTGAGACCAAGAATGCCCGTCCCTACATATTATTGAGTCCACTCCTAGTGTGCCTTTTCTAGTCAGTCTCCCCTCATACCGCGATTGAGGGAGACCAATCTTCTTAAGGTCAGGAATGAATTCAACACAAAACCCAATTACATCCTCTGTTTGATGGCCCATGGAGATGCTTGCTTCTGGCCTAGCGCGGTTACGAACATATTTCTTTAAGACTCCAATGAACCTCTCAAAGGGTAACATATTGTGTATAAATACAGGGCCCAGAACGACAATCTCGTCGACTAGAT
This sequence comes from Hordeum marinum, assembly GCA_022496015.1. Classification (NCBI taxonomy): domain Eukaryota; kingdom Viridiplantae; phylum Streptophyta; class Magnoliopsida; order Poales; family Poaceae; genus Hordeum; species Hordeum marinum. The sequence goes on along the minus strand of CM039675.1, from coordinate 461,275,912 downwards.
GAACTAGGACGTGCGTCATGATATTGAAGAAGGATGGTGGGAACACCAGCCCGAAACTAACAAGACATTGCACCAAATCACTCCTTAACCTTGGCAGGATTTCTGGATCGATCACCTTCTCAGAGATTAGATTAAGGAATGCACCTAGCTTCACAATGGCTAATCGAACTTTTTCTGGTAGAAGCCCCCTCAATGCAACCGGTAGTAGGTGCGTCATAATCACGTGGCAGTCATGATACTTTAGGTTCTGGAACTTTTTCTCTGCCATATTTATTATTCCCTTTATATTCGACGAGAAGCCAGGCGGGACCTTCATACTGAGCATGCATTCAAAGAAGATTTCCTTCTCTTCTTTGGTAAGAGCGTAGCTAGCAGGCCCTTCATACTGCTTTGGATGCATGCCGTCTTTTTCATGCACACGTTGTTGTTCCTCCCATGCCTCCGGTGTATCTTTTGTCTTCCCACACACTCCCAAGAAGCCTAGCAGGTTCACTCAAAGACTCTTCGTCACGTGCATCACGTCGATTGCAGAGCGGACCTCTAGGTCTTTCCAATAGGATAGGTCCCAAAATATAGATTTCTTCTTCCACATGGGTGCGCGTTTGTCAGCGTCATTCGGAACAGATAGTACGCCAGGACCCTTTCCAAATATTACTTGTAAATCATTGACCATATCAAGTATGTGATCACCAGTACGGAGGGCGGGATTCTTCCGGTGATCTGCCTCACCTTTGAAATGCTTTCCTTTCTTTCGACATTGATGGTTGGTCGGAAGAAATCGACGATGCCCCAGGTACACATTCTTCCTGCATTTGTCCAAATATATACTGTCGGTGTCATCTAAAAAGTGTGTGCATGCGTGGTATCCCTTGTTTGTCTATCCTGAAAGGTTACTCAGAGCAGGCCAATCGTTGATGGTTACAAACAGCAACGCATGTAGGTCAAATTCCTCCTGTTCGTTCTCATCCCACACACGTACACCTCTTCCATTCCATAGCTATAAAACTTCATCAACTAATGTCCTTAGGTACACATCAATGTCATTGCCGGGTTGCTTAGGGCCTTGGATGAGCATTGGCATCATAATGAACTTCCGCTTCATGCACAACCAAGGAGGAAGGTTATACATACATCGAGTCACAGACCATGTGCTATGTTGGCTGCTCTGCTCCCCAAAAGGATTAACGCCATCTGCACTTAAACCAAACCATACGTTCCTCGAGTCACCTATAAAGTCGCTCCACTTTCTCTCGATCCTTCTCCACTGCGACCCGTCAGCGGGTGCTCTCAACTTCCCGTCTTTCTTACGGTCTTTTTGTGCCATTGCATCAACTCGACATGCTTTTTGTTTCTGAACAGACGTTTCAACCGTGGTATTCTAGGAGCATACCACATCACCTTGGCAGGAACCCTCTTCTCGGTGCGCTAGCCCTCAACATCACCAGGGTCATCTCTTCTGATCTTATACCGCAATGCACCGCATACCGGGCATGCGTTCCGTTCCTCGCACTCACTGCGATAGAGGATGCAATCATTAGGGCATGCATGTATCTTCTGCACCTCCAATCCTAGAGGGCATACAACCTTCTTTGATGCGTACGTACTGTCAGGCAATTCGTTATCCTTTGGGAGCTTCTTCTTCATTATTTTCAGTAGCGAACTAAATCCCTTGTCAGATACACCATTGTTTGCCTTCCATTGCAGCAATTCCAGTGTGGTACCGAGCTTTTTGTTGTCATCTTCACAATTTGGGTACAACCCTTTTTTGTGATCCTCTAACATGTGATCGGACTTCAACTTCTCCCTTTCACTTTCACATTCTATCTATGCATCAATAATGACCCGGCGAAGATCATCATCGGGCACATCGTCTGGTTCCTTTTGATCTTCAGCTTGCTCCATTGCAGCATCACCGTATTCAGGGGGAGGGTAGTTGTCGTCATTCTCTTCTTCTTCATTGTCTTCCATCATAACCCCTCTTTCTCCGTGCTTGGTCCAAAAATTATAGTGTGGCATAAAACCCTTTCTGAAGTAGGTGGAAGTGAAGGGTTTTAGAGTTGGAGAAAGACTTTGTATTCTCACAGACACTACATGGACAAGGCATAAAACCATTATGCTTGTTTGCCTCAGCCGCTCGAGAAAATTATGTAGGTCCTTAATATACTTGGAGGTGCGTCGGTCACCGTACATCCATTGCCGGTTCATCTGTGTGCGTTATATAATAAAGTGTATTAAAAACCATTACAACATATCATGAATAGAAGTGAACAATAATAAAAGTAAGAAAATCATACGAGCAAGTATATTTTATTTTAGCAAGAAGATAAGATCAAGAGGCTCACCACGCGCGAGCGATTGACGACGGTTTCAGGACGGGGACGAGACAGGACAGACCGCCAAACCTAGACAAATCTTGACAAAAATGGAGTTTGGACAAGGATCTTAGAGAGGAGAAAGCTTAACTTTGGCTTAGTCATTTCATCAGACACCTCATGTGCATAGGAGGTGAGCTAGAGCACCACAAAGCTCTCCCCTTGCCGGCCAAAAAAATAGAGAAGTGTGGAGTGCTCTGCTCGCTGGCGAGGGGGTATATATAGGCATTTCATTTGTCCCGGTTCATGGCTGGAACCGGGACTAAAGGACCCCCTTTGGTCCCAGATCCAGCCCCGAACCGGGACCAATGGTTGTGGGCCAGGAGCGAGGCACGTTGGTCCCGGTTCGTGTCTGGAACTGGGACCAAAGGTTCCAAACGAACCGGGACCAATGCCCCACGTGGCCCGCCCGGCCCCCTGGCCTCATGAACCGGGACCGTTGCCCCCTTTTGTCCCAGTTCGTGACTGAACCAGGACTAATGTGCTGGCCCGGCCCGAACCAATGCCCTGTTTTCTACTAGTGCCTCCACGTGGCATCCGATGACGCCGTGGGCTGGGGGACCTTTAATCCCGGTTGGTAACACCAACCAAGACTAAAAGTATTGAGTTTTTTTATTTTTTTTATTTTTCCTTTTAATTCTTTAGGGGTTTATGAATTAATTATGGTTATACGCCGTTATAAAATTTTTCATACAGTACCAATTAAGAGGTTGTTATATCATTATATTCATGATGAATTATTATATCATCGTGAGGAAGAAACATGGATTTTATTCATCCAAATGAATAAAAAGTGATCAAAAGTTGAATTAGTAGGACGAAGATCCTACTAATTCAACTTTTGGTCACTTTTCATCCATCCACATGAATCTAATCCGCTTTCCTTCCCCCAATGATATAACAAATCATCATGATCAACATCATCATCATATTAATATATAAAAACTCTTGCATCATATCATCACCAAAGACAACACTATAGCTAATAATCATCATAGTCATTACCACCAACTCCTCCTCCTCCTCCTCATCATCAACTCTAACACATTGTAGCACATAATAACACATTGTACCTAGGATCTACGTACTCCTCTCTCATAGGACCTACTATACCCTCTCTTAGAGACAATATCATAAAATAAGATAGGCTCTGACTCTCCATTATGGAGAATGGAGATCATATTGTCTCCAATTCTTAGCCTACGCATAATATTGCTTCCAAATGCTCTCTATGATTGACCATACATTTTTTTCAATCTTTGATTGTCATGACTCCATCGGTTTTAGAAATCTGGTATGGACAGGAGTGATGCGTAGGCTGACCTGGCCGTGGTGGCCCTAAGCTCATAACAACAATGCAACCTCTCAGAAACATCAGATGAGGCACACAATCCTTCGGGATTTTGTGTTGAAAAACATAGTAACAACTTTGTAGTTAGCAATGTAGTTTAGTTTTAGAAGAATTTATGCAAAAGATGCACGGATGTCGTAATAGTAGAAAATCTTGCCATGCAATCTCCATGGATGTTACCGTAGCATACCATGTGCACTAGTGGCACGTATTGACCATAATGTTGAGGAGTTTGATAATAGCTATTGTAATTCTCAAGATGATTAAGAAATGTGGTAAGATGGTCTTTCTCCTTACAAGTTAATTCTGCTTCATCATTGTAGTAATAGGTTCTGTCTACCATCTCCCGTACATTTTTTGAAGAATTAAAATAAGCTGTCAATGGAAATAAGTTGTCAACTATTTTTAAATAAACAATATAAATTTCTTAATAAATATGGTTGAGAAACTCACATAATGGTAGAACTAGAGGCGTCTGCACATTGACCCAGATGTCGATATGTTGGAGAACGTTGCATGGGAAACAAAAAATTTCCTACGCACACACAAGATCTATCCATGGTGATGAGCACCTACGAGACGCAGAGTGGATCTATATACCCTTGTAGATCGCTGAGCGAGAAGCGTTAAGAAATGCGGTTGATGTAGTCGAACGTCTTCGCGATCCAAATCGCCGAGCATCCCACGATACCATCACGATCCATCTCGCGATCCAATCACGATCTGTCCTGCGATATCATCATGATCTATCTCGTGATCCAATCACAAATCATCTCGCGATCTTGATCACGGTCCATCTGATCTAGCGCGAAACGTACGACACCTCCGCGTTTAGCACACGTACAGCTCGATGACGATCTCTGCCGTCTTGATCCCGCAAGAGGGAGCGGAGAGGTAGATGAGTTCTCTGGAAGCACGACGGTGTTGCGGCGATGGTGGTGGAGCTATTCCAGCAGGGCTTCGCCTAAGCACCGCTGAAAACCGATCTAGAGGAGAAACTACGATCTAGAGGAGAGGTAGCACGTGGCTATTAGGGTTAGCTTTTCCCTCTAAATCCTACAGTATATATCGGAGGGAGGGAGGGGAGGATGCAGCCTCAAATCCTCAAGGTTTGGTCGAAATAGGAGGTGGAGGAGTCCTACTCCAATCCTATTAGGTGTAGGATTCCTCCTTTCCACTTGGAAACTCTATCCACCTCCCCATCTTTGTTTTTTTTTTGCTTCTCAAACCACTCCAGCCACATGGGCCCTTAGAGGAGGCTTCGGCAAGTCCACCAGGGGCTGATTTACCTCCTCCCACAGCCCATGTAGCCTCTTGGGTCGGGACACCCCTACCGATGGTCCCCCGGTACCCTCCCGGCACTCTCAGTACACTACCGATGAGCCCGAAACTTTTCCGATGACCAAACCAGGACTTCCCATATATCAATCTTTACCTCTGGACCATTCCGGAGCTCCTCGTGACGCCCGGATCTCATCCGGGACATCGAACAACCTTCGGTCACCACCATATATAACTCTATACTATCGAAACGTCACTAAACCTTAAGTGTGCAGACCCTGCGGGTTCGAGAACTATGTAGACATGACTGAGACACCTCTACAGTCAATAACCAATAGCAGGACCTGGCTGCCCATATTGGTTCCTACATATTCTATGAAGATCTTTATCGGTCGAACCTCTATGTCAAGGATTCAATTAATCACGTATGTTGTTCCCTTTCTTCTTTGGTATGTTACTTGCCCAAGATTCGATCGTCGGCATCTCCATACCTAGTTCAACCTTGTTACTAGCATGTCTGTTTACTCGTTCCGTAATACAAGACCCCGTGGCTAACACTTAGTCACATTGCTTGCAAGGCTTATTGTGATGTTGTCTTACCGAGTGGGCCCTGAGATACCTCTCCGTCACACGGAGTAACAAATCTTAGTCTTGATCCATGCCAACCCGATAGACACCCTCGGAGATACCTATAGAGCACCTTTATAGTCACCCAGTTACGTTGCGAAGTTTGATACACAGAAGGTACTCCTCCGGTGTCAGTCAGTTGCATGATCTCATGGTCATAGGAACAAATACTTGACATGAAGAAAATAGTAGCAATAAACTGGCACGATCATATGCTACGTGTGTAGTTTGGGTCTTGTCCATCACATCATTCTCCTAATGATGTGATCCCGTTATCAAATGACATCTCATGTCCATGACTAGGAAACCATAGCCATCTTTGATTAACGAGCTAGTCTATTAGAGGCATACTAGGGACATGGTGTTGTCTATGTATCCACACATGTATTTGAGTTTCCGATTAATACAATTATAGCATGGATAATAAACGATCATCATGAATAAGGAAATATGACAATAACCAATTTATTATTGCCTCTAGGGCATATTTCCAACACGATATTACCTTCAATTTGATCTTCCGGGCGCATATAAAAGGTGATAAGCATATTAGGATCAAATGCATAAGCCTTGCATAGTGCTCTCCAACTTTTGCATTCAAAATAACAACAGGTGTCTGCATGGTACAATTTTACTGCAAAAGTATAACCATGCTCGGTCCTCAAATGAACTATCTTTACCTCCATATCTTTTTTCGTATCGAAACCAATCTTATCCAAGACAACAATTCTTGCATGGCAGTGGATACACTAGTAGAATAGTAAAAAATTAAAGTTATAAGTAAAAGCAAAAGAAGCAGAAGTCATGATTAATTACGAAAAAAGACTTGTCGTTGTGACTTACTGCATCCACTTCGAAGGTCTCATCCAGCATGATGCTGAAGCGCCTACCATCAACTAGGAAAGGCTTGTCACACATGCCGTGCTTGTCTTCACAGTATTCGCACATAGCGAATTCTCTTTCGTCGTCAGACATTTCCTATGTTCATAGTTGAAACATTTAAAATCGATCGAAGGAAACTACGAGAAAACTGATCAACACACATATCGCTATTACTCAATATGCAATAGGTTGACTTTAGGTCTGTCGAGTCCTTCCTTCCTAAACTTTCATCTCACGTATATGGTGGACGCAGTCCTTCTGATATTGTGACCGTCGGTGATGATGGCTCCTCCATTTGTCCCAGAGTGCATTACACCAAAATGTCTAGCACACTGGAACAAAGGAGAAGCCACCCCCAAGACAACAGTCGGGATTCTTCCTCTCTCATGTATATATGTATATATATATGGTGGACACTCTCCCTCACTGAAAGACACACAAGGAGCCGACACAGACGTAGAGTCAACCCGTTCCATAGATCGAGCAATGACATTGAAAAAATATGCAACTTTTGCAAATACTAATTGTTATATATTGGATCAAATGTAAAAGTTCATCAACTTTTTCCTATACATATATTGGATCAAAATGTAAAAATTCCTAGGTTATAACTACCCTAATAATATTCAGTTCTCAATAAAAATCTAATTAAGAAACATTATATACTTCGTCTAAGCAACATTTTAATAGGTTAGGGACATTATATACTTCCAATTAAGCAAAAAACTCTAAGTAAGCATATATACTTCTAAGCAACATTTTAATAGGTTAGGGACATTATATACTTCAAAATTCATCTAATTAACATTTATATATTAAAAATTCATCTAACATTTCTATAACTAAAAGTATAAAAACTAAAAACGTTCATCTAAAATTTATATATCTAATTCATCTAACATTTCTATAACTAAAAGTATAAAAAACTAAAGAACAAAAAAATAGAAAATAAGAAAATGTGTGTGCGTGTGTGCGCGTGTGTGTTCATGCATATGTGTGTGTGTGTGTATGTGTGCGGGCTCGATCGATCGATGGGAGGGCGACCATGGTGGCAGGGGCTCACAGCAGGGCGACGGGCGGCAAGGCAAGGCGATGACGATGGTGATTAATACTAGGGACATCTCATCTCCATGGCTAGGAAACCTTGACCATCTTTCATCAATGAGCTAGTCTATTAGAGGCATACTAGGGACATGGTGTTGTCTATGTATCCACACATGTATCTGAGTTTTCGATTAATACAATTATAGCATGGATAATAAACGATTATCATGAACAAGGAAATATGCTAATAACCAATTTATTATTGCCTCGAGGGCATATTTCCAACAGTCTCCCACTTGCACTAGAGTCAATAATCTAGTTCACATCACCATGTGATTCGCATTGTTATGAATCTAACACCCAATGAGTTCTGGGGCTCGATCATGTTTTGGATGTGAGTGAGGTCTTTTAGTCAATGGGTCCGCAACATTCAGATCCGTGTGTACTTTGCAAATATTTATGTCATACTGTAGACACTGCTACCACACTCCACTTGGAGCTATTCCAAATGGCTGCTCCACTATACGTATCTGGATTGCTACTCAGAGTCATCCGGATTGGTCTGAAAGTTTGCATCGATGTAACCCTTTACGACGAACTCTTTATCACCTCCATAATCGAGAAACATTTCCTTAGTCCTTTAGTTACTAAGGATAATCTTGACTGCTGTCCAGTGATCCACTCCTGGATCACTCTTGTACCCCTTGACAGACTCATGTCAAGGCACACATAGGTGCAGTACACAACATTGTAAGGGCATATTTATCCCTAAGTGGTTTTGGTGATTGATGACAATGCCTTTGCAGACTAATCGTGTGCATTGACCATTTGAGATATCTCAGGTCTAGGCACAAGTCGATTCAGTGCCCCTCGGAATCTCTCGAAGACGGTTGTTCTCTACGTTTCCTTCCAGTGGATTTGAGTCGTAGGAAAGCCGTACTATTAAGAGGGGTTCCTCTTCAGAAAGGTCTTGGTGGAATCAACACGTACACATCTATTCCTTTGCACCACCTTTCCCTCTCTTCAATGGAGCCCCAACTCATTTTCCTTCACTGTGCAAAAGGAACGCATGCTAGGTGTTTGTGTTCAGTGGTCTGCGGTAGTACCGCTCAAGGGAGCGGTAGTACGGGCCAAGGGAGCGGTAGTACCGCAGGTGCCATCCGTAGTACCACTCGGTGGAGCGGTAGTACCGTTGTCTCCTGCCCTGGCCTCTACACGTGCGGTAGTAGGCACGGATGTACTTTTTTACATCCGCCCTACTACAGTAGTACCGCGATTCACGTCCCGTACTACCATGCCGGACTTTTTCGCAGAGTTTCCCACTGTGGGGGTAGGCATGGAAGTAATTTTTTCCTTCCGTGCACCTCCAGTGGCTGCCTCTGCCGACCGTGCGGTAGTACCGCACGGGCTCGCGGTAGTACCACTCCGGAGGTTCTACCGCTTGCTGTCCTATGCAAATGGCTAGAGCCAGTTACTCCCGCACGAGCGGTAGTACCGCACGAGGCTGCGGTAGTAACACAAGGCGTCACGGTAGTACTATGGCTGTTGCAGTAGTACCACAACGCGCGGGGCTGAGAGAGTGGATAACGGTTGGATCTTGTCCCCCACTATAAAAGGGAGCTCTTCTTCCCCAAGAAGCTTACCTCTTCCTTCCCAAACTCCGTTGTTGCTCCACGCTCCATTTTAGCCCGATCTCTCTCCCTATCCAATCAATCTTGTTGATTTCCTAGGGATAGGTTGAGAAGGCCCCGATCTACACTTCCACCAAGAGAAATTTGATTCCCCCCACTAATCCCTTGCGGATCTTGTTACTCTTGGGTGTTTGAGCACCCTAGACGGTTGAGGTCACCTCGGAGCCACATTCCATTGTGGTGAATCTTCGTGGTGTTGTTGGGAGCCTCCAATTCAGTTGTGGAGATTACCCCAACCTTGTTTTTAAAGGTTCGGTCGCCGCCTTCAAGGGCACTAATAGTGGAATCACGGCATCTCGCATTGTGTGAGGGCGTGAGGAGAATATGGTTGCCCTAGTGGCTTCTTGGGGAGCATTGTGCCTCCACACCGCTCCAACAGAGACGTACTTCCCCACAAGGGAAGGAACTTCGGTAACACATCCTCGTCTCCACCGGCTCCACTTTTGGTTATCTCGCATCTTTACTTCTTGCAAGCTTTTATTGTGTTATATCCCTTGCTTGCTTGTGCACTTGTTATGATTAGCATCATATAGGTTATTCACCTAGTGGCACATCTAGCTAACTTATTTGATGCTAAACCTTAATTGTTAAAGAAAATTTAAAAAGTGTTAGTTGCCTATTCACCCCCCCTCTAGTCAACCATATTGATCCTTTCAATTGGTATCAGAGCCACATCTCTTTATTAAGGGTTTCACCACCCGAAGAGTATGGTTGGCGAAGAGGTGTGTGTGGGCGAGGCTTTGACCTTACTCAAATCCTCCATGGCGACCGAGGTTCAATCGATGTTTAAAGATTTCCTTAATACTCTTAAAATGTCTACCGATGCGGGGCAAGTGGTCAAACCCACTAACTCGTCAACGGATGTCAACTCCGGTAAGGAGGGGGCTAGTGCCGACAAAGATAATCAATCTCAAAGAGTTAACGGGTCGGGGAGCTTTGCCTCTATCCCCCCCCCCCCCCCCCCGTGGTCTATGGAGGACCAGTGCACCCACCTGATATAGTTAATCTCGGTCCTCCTCCTAAACTTGTTAAGAATGATTTTCCTAACTGGGTTTTTAGTATCAAGTATTATTTAGATCATAGCTCAATTCATCTCATGAGAGTCATTGAATAAGGATACTATCCTCATGATCCACGCAATCTTACTCCAAGAGAACAAGCGATAAACAACTAAATTCTTCCGCCTTGTTCATACTCCAAGCTGCTATTCCTCCTGAAGATCTACCTCACCTGCGGCCCTTCACTGTTGCTAAAGAATGTTGGGAAGACATCATCTCCATGCACAAGGGCAGCTCAAGTATTCAACGGTCAAACTATGAAGTTGTTCTTGATCAGTCAGATGAGTTTGTGATGATAGAGGATGAGGAACCGCGTGAGCTCTATAGAAGGGTGACCATTCTCGCTGTTTCCCTCAAGGATCATGGCAGCAAGGATGTGGATGATACTTGGATCAAGCGTAAGTTCCTGAAGGCTATCATCCCCTATAACAAGGCCATGTCCGCTGTCATCCGTCAAAGGCCAGACTTTCACACCTTATCCTCTGGTGATCTGTTGGATGAATTCATTGCAATCAACATCCTGAACACGACAGCCGACAATGCTCTCGCTCGTGTTCAACGGTCAAGGAAGTCCTCTCCCAATCTTGCATTGAAGTCTAAGGTCAGTCAAGAGGAAGAAGAAGAAGAAGACGTTTGCCCCGAGGACACCAAATATGCTTATCATGAGCACATGGCTCTTGCGTCCAGACAATCTTGGGGCAACAAGAGAAACTCAAGGCCTAACTTCTCCAAGAACAACTCAAATGGGTCAAAGGGAAAGCAACGTGTGAGAACTTTCTACAACCGTGGTAATGTAAGTCACTTTGTGGTGGATTGTCCATATGAGAAGAGGGAAGACAATGGTGGCAATCTCATTCGCAAAGATAAAGCCAAGTCATTCCCAAACAAAACCAACTTTATCAAGAAGGCTCCTCACAAAGTATTGGTAGCTCAAGAAGAGTATGCCTCAGATGATGATGTTAATGACGAAGACACAAGCGGTGAATGAATGGCAATGGCATCCATGGCAATTGCCTCTTCTACCCCGACAAAGGTGTCACTCTTCGACGCCCCCAATGAGAACATCGCCGCGAGGTGCCTCATGGCTAAAGGTATCACTAAGGTAACCTCCAACGTCATAACCTCAAACATTAAGACTTCCATTTCTTCCACTTCATCCTTAGATTGTGTGGATGAACTTGAGTAGGGGGGAAGAGGATAAAAATGAGTTTGAAAAATTCATGTGTAAACTCAAGGGAGAGTCCAAGAAACACTTCGTTGCTCTCTTGGAACAACTTGGTGAGGCCCATGACACTATTGAGTCTCAAGAAGAGTGTCTCAAGGAGATAAGAGGTCATAGTCGTGATTATGCCGACGAGATAGTGGATCTATCTATTGCTCTTGAGGAAGAGCAAGGTCTTAGTATGACTCTTGAGGAGTCACAAAATGTTGACCTTACTAAATTACGTAAAGATTATGATCATGCTATTGTTTTTAACCGTGCTCTCAATTCTAAGAAGGTTGCACTTGGGGTGGATCATGATCGTCTCAAAGTTGACGTTGACACACTTGACAATGCTCACAAGGCATTGACGTGTGCTCATGCCTCTCTTAAGGAGTCACATGATCAACTCCAAGTGAAACTCACTAAGGAACTTGCCACATGTCCTCCTTTTGTTCTAATTGATAATGCATCTGCTACTAACCCATGTTGTGAGCATGCACACCTTGTGGAGGAGAATGCCAATCTAAAAGAGCAGCTTAAAAGGGTTTGGTGATGTGTATCCAAGGTGATAAGACACTCAATGACCTTCTGAGTACTCAAAAGGAAGTTGTGGCAAAAGAAGGAGTGTGGTTTGTACCCAAAACTAATGAGAAGAAGAAGGTAAACACCAAGGAAGTTCCATCGCTCAGGCGAACCTTTGTAAGAGCTGGAGAAGGTCCTCATGAGAATAAGAAAGACCAAGTTATATTGGAGAATTCCAAGAAGGGCAAGAACAAGAACATCCAACCCAACAAGACCGACTTTAACCCCTCCTATGTTTTATGCCATGCTAGTGATGGGCATGTTTATGCCAAATATGTTGGTTCTTCCTATGAGTACATTGAATGGTGTATTTGGGTTCCTAAGACCCTTGTTGCTAACATGAAAGGACCCATTAAAGAATGGGTACCTAAAGCCAAACATTGATCTCTTGTAGGAGTTTGCTTCTAGAGGAACGTCATGGTTGCTTGATAGTGGAGCGACAGATCATATGACTGGAAGCAAGGAGTTGGTGGTGGACGTTCATCCTAACACATCTATGGCCACCCAAGTCTCATTTGGTGATGATGCAATTTCAAAGGTATTGGGTCTTGGAAAGGTGGTAATCTCTCTGGAACTCACCATAGAGAAGGTCATGCTTGTTGAGACCCTCGCATACAATTTACTTTCAGTTCATCGACTTGCAACCATGGGTTTTAGTACCTTCTGTGGTATTGACTCTGTGACCCTTTTGTGGAGCAAGACTCTTAAAGTAGCTTTTGTTGGGCATGTCGAGAACGGTCTCTATGTGGTGAACTTCTCGGAGCAACCCACTAAGACCGTGACTTCCTTAATGGATAAAGTTGATGTGGGATGGCTCTGGTATCGCCGGCTAGCCCATGTTAATATGAGATCTTTGAAAAGTCTCCTCAAAGGGGATCACATCCTTGGACTAACAAATGTGAGTTTTGCCAAAGATCGTGCTTGTAGTGCTTGTATCAAAGGAAAGCTACATGAGAAGGCTCATCGTCCAACCACTACAATATACTCTAAGAGGACCTTAGAGCTCCTTCACATGGATCTCTTCGGTCCTCCATCTTTTGACAGTCTTGGTGGAAGAAAATATTGCTTGGTGACTGTGGATGATTACTCGAGATATACTTGGGTTTATTTCTTCAAGAAGAAGAGTGAGACCCAATAGACTATCATCGACTTTGCAAATGAAGTCCAACGCCAACATGATGCAAAGATTTTGATGATTAGAAGTGACAACGACACTGTGTTCAAGAATTATGCCCTAAATGAGTTTCTCACTGACGAAGGGATCAAGCACCAATATTCCACACCTTACACCCATCAACAAAACGGTGTTGCTGAGAGGAAGAACCGAACGTTGATTGATGCGGCAAGAACCATGATGGCGGAGTTTACATCTCCGTACAACTTTAGGGCCAAAGCCATCAACACTGCTTGCCATGCATCTAATCGTCACTATCTTCGCAAAGGTTTGAACAAGACCCCTTATGAGTTTCTTATCGGTAACAAGCCTAACCTCACATACTTTCGGGTGTTCGGTTGTAAGTGTTTCATTCTCAAGAAAGGTGCTCGTTTGTCTAAATTTGAATCTAGAGCCCATGAGGGCATATTTGTTGGTTATGCTGCAAGCTCTCATGCTTACCGTGTCCTCAACAAGTCCACGGGACTCATTGAGGAGACAAGTAACGTACAGTTTGATGAAAATAATGGCTCCCAAGTAGAGCAAAGTGGTATTTGTGATGTAGGTGATGAAATTCCTCCCCAAGCCATAAGAAGAATGGGTGTGGGATACTTCCTACCCGTTGAGGAACCCCTTGTGGCCGAAGGATAAGGACAAGGTTCCACTCAAGTGGAACCATCACCGATGCAAAACCCACACGCTTCCGAAGAACAAACTGAAGGTCCTCTACCACATGAAAAAGATCAAGGGCAAGATCAATTCACTGGTGATGGTGTCTCACCAAGTGATGCCCAAGATCAAGTTCCTGTCTCCGAGCAATCTCAAGATCAAGATCTTCTTCAAGATCAAGAGCAAGCTCCAGAAGGCGCTCAAGATCATCAAGATGATGAATCACATAATGTTGTCCCTCAACCTTCCATGGAAGAAATCTTAGAGACACAAGCCATCAAGAAAGCCGCCAAGAATGCTGCCAAGCTCAAAGTTAGACAACATCTGTTGGAGAACGTCTACGGTGACTTGCAAAAGGGGTAACCACTCGTAACCAATTAACAAACTTTTGTGAACATCATGCATTTTTTTCTTGCATTGAGCCCCTTAAGGTTCAAGATGCGCTCGAGGATATGGAGTGGGTTGAAGCTATGCACGATGAACTCAACAACTTCGAGCGCAACCAAGTGTGGCGACTAGTGCCAAGACCTAAGGAAAATCACAATGTCATTGGAACGGAATGGATCTTCAAAAACAAGCAAGATGCGAATGGTATTTTCATTCGCAACAAGGCAAGACTCGTGGCACAAGGATACTCGCAAGTCGAGGGTATCGACTACGGTGAAACCTTTGCTCCTGTTGCTCGCCTTGAATCTATTCGCATGTTGCTTGCATATGCCTCTCATCATAATTCTAAATTATATCAAATGTATGTCAAGAGTGCTTTTCTTAATGCCCCTCTTAAGGAGTTGGTATATGTCAAGTAACCCCCGGGGTTTAAGGATCCCGAATTCCCTAATCATGTATACGTTCTCGATAAGGCTCTCTATGGTCGTAAACAAGCCCCGCGTTCATGGTATGAGAACCTTACCGAGATGTTGCAATCCTCCCAAGAACAACACTCCCATGCCACTCAAATGCCATCTTGACAGCGATCCCAATGGTAAAGCGGTGGATCAAAAGGTATATCGCTCTATGATCGGATCCTTGCTTTATCTTTGTGCATCTAGACCGGATATCATGTTAGTGTGGGTATTTTTGCACGGTTTCAATCCGCACCTAAGGAGAGTCACCATGTGGCCGTCAAGCGAGTCTTTCGATATTTGGCTCATACCCCAAACTTTGGCTTATGGTATCCCAAGGGGGCTTCGTTTGATCTCGTTGGATATACTGACTCCGATTGGGCGGGAGACCGTGTGGATAGAAAGTCCACTTCTGGAGGCTGCAAATTTCTTGGTCGGTCTTTGGTAAGTTGGTCTTCAAAGAAACAAAATTGTGTTTCTCTCTCGTCCACCGAGGCCGAGTATGTAGCCGCTGCCAGTTGTTGTGCTCAAATTCTATGGATGAGGCAAACTTTAAAGGATTATGGTATCAATTGTGACAAAGTGCCTCTTTACTGTGATAATGCAAGTGCCATTATGATCTCCAAAAACCCAGTTCAACACTGCAAGACAAAGCATATTGATATTCGTCATCACTTTCTTCGGGAACACGTCAAGCATGGAGACATCAATCTTATTCATCTGAGCACTAACGAACAACTTGCAGATATTTTTACGAAGCCATTAGATGAAGCAAGATTTCGCGAGTTAAGGCATGAGATAAATATCATTGATTCGAGCAATGTGGATTGACTTAGTGCACACCTCCCCACACTCATCGTTATGTCTTGTCTAGGTGTAGGCATAGATCGAGGGGGTGTCCAGTTCTCTCAATGAACTATCCCTCCTCCTATTATGCATAAACTAATCAAAGTCTTTCACACTTGCCATATTTGATGGTTACTGTGCTTCAAAAGACGAGTCTTGGTCATGGGCCCAAGGATAATTCTTTGCGGTGCCATACCATCTGACTCAAACATAGGTGGCTCTAGGGCCACCGCCCTCTCTTCATATGAAGTAGAGGTTCACTGTTTGGTCCTATTTTATTCTCTCTTCTCTGATGGACCATGCTCGTGTTTTTGTCTTGGATCATAGTTTATCTTGTCTCTTGTTTTTGTGTGGATATCTCTCTCTCTCATTATGTTTTTCAAGTTTATACACTGAGAGGGCAGCACAGTACTACCATGGAGGACCACGGTACTACCGCTTAGAGCGGTACTACCGCTTACCGCGCGGAAGTAAAAAATTACTTCCACCCGTTGAGCGATACTACCGCGATGACCGCAGTACTACCGTAACAACGAGTGCGCGTGGGGGTTAAGAGCAGGCAAGGGGGTTTCCCATCTTCCCCATACCCCATTTTCTCTCTTCCCCTCATGTCTCTCTCTCCTCCTCTCAACCGGCGCCGGAGCACCTCGTCGGATCTCTGTCTCCAGCCACCCTCTTCTTATTTGCTCCGATGGGATCGTTCCCCACCTTGTCCTCTTGCAATGGACCCCGGTATTTCCCCGATCCCCTCTTGTTTTGCTTCTCTATTTTTGAATCTAGGTTTTTGGGGAAATATGAGATGGTCTAGCTTTGTTTGATCCAATCTATTCATGAGGAGATGTTTTGAGGGTGTTATTACGGTAGAAGTGCGTATTGATAGGATAAAACGGGATATTTTTCGATCTAGGGCAGTACCAATACAATCTGTAGATTTGTGTTCTTGTGAATTCCGCCCCATATGGTACTACCGCACCTTGTGCGGTACTACCGCTCGTCGGGCGGAAGTAAAATATTACATCCGCTGACGCCACGGTACTACTTCTCCCACGGTACTACCGCGTCGTGGGCGGTACTATTTTTTTACTTCTATCTTCTGGGCGGCAGTAAAATCTTACTACCGCTCCAGCCACGGTACTATCGCATTTGTAGTGGTAGTAATTTTTTACTTCCGCTGCTGGGTGGTAGTAACACTTTACTTCCGCTCCAGCCACGATACTACCGCTCCTAGCGGTACTACCGCGTTTGCAGTGGTAGTAAATTTTTACTTCCACAAGAAGTGCTGGTACTATCGCTCGATCCACAACTACCTCATTTTGTCCTGTCTATTCTCCTTTCTACATGGTTTTTGTGTTTGCTTTTGTCCTTGCCTTACCTTTTCCATTTGTCCATTGTGTTTGCGTTGCGTGCCATAGGTGGTGGCTTTGGTTCCAGCTCTGCTCCAAGACGTTCCAATCCGTCTCGTGACACAAGCTCCAAGCAGCTCCGCAATCCTGATGCTCCTGAGGGATCCAATGATCCACCCCGCAATTTCAAGAGAACTGCATCCAAGCTCAAGCGACCAATTGAGAACTTTGAGGTCATGCCCCAAGCTGAGTTTCTGTCTTGACGGATGATCAATCCCTACGACAAGCCAAGGGAAGTTTCCAAGGCCAATGACTTGTTCTAGTCCAAGCAGCAGTATCTTATTCATGTTGATGTGATCAAGGGCAAGAAAAATCTCTATGTTCCTGTCCAATACATTCATCTAGAACACATGAGGAAGTATCCACCATACTTCAGTGAGGCTCTGGAGTTGGTACAGCAGCAGTTTGCTATTGCAGACATCATTTCATTCCACCTTGACTTTGATCCCGAGATAGTGGGTCAGTTCTTTGCCTCTGACCACTTTCACTCTGATGAGCAGCGGACCATGACATGGATGACCCATGGCGAGCAACTGTCTGCCACCTGGAAGGACTTCATGGACTTGCTGCATGTTCCTGATTCCGGGCTTGATGTGCCAATTGGACTGCGCCCTCATGGCAACCCTCAGCCAATACGTAAGGAGAATCTCGTGCCTTTCTACATTCTGAAGACTTTACGATCTGGTGAGCAAATTCCTGTGCTCAGCCCATTCCTTGATGGCATGCACCGAATCTTCCGCAACACTCTGTTTCCTCGCATGGGAGACAAGGACAAGGTACACTCCTATCTAGTGGATATGTTGCTGCTATGTGAGAAAGGAAGACATGAAGAACTTGGCATCCTTGATGTGTCTCACATTATGTGGTCTGAGCTTCGCACTGTTGTGTTCCATGGTAAGGTCCCCATTTATGGACCCTACTTGTTCCACCTGATTCGTGCTACTTGGGACAAGACCTTTCCGGGTCAGGACATGCCAGAGCACTTGTTTCTTCATGAGCCCATCCGTTTGCGTATGAAGGACAAGTGGGCTAACACCGACACTAAGCCAACTTCTTCTCTTATGGAGGTTGATGATGATGAGATCGAAGAGGAGGAAGGTCACAGTTCTGAGTCCTATGTGCCACCGTCTTCTGAGCCATCTTGGGCCAAGAAGCTATCTCACAAGATGAGGACATTGTTCTGAATGCAGGCCAAGGGCCAGTATCAGGCTCACGTTGCTCAGAAGGAGAGTCGCCAGCGTGACAAGCGTATTCTGAGGAGGCTTGGCGAGACCATCTCGAGCGGGTCTGAGAAGGACATCACTCCTGAGGCCACTTGAATGGCGAAGCAATAGTTCCAATGGGCTGATTCAGATGTGGAGTCCATTCCAGACGCTCCAGAGGAGGAGCCAGATGACTGATTGTTTTGCATGGGAGCTGTCACCTATGTGTTAGGTGTCCTCCCTACCTTTTTGGCGTCTCGATGCCAAAGGAGGAGAGAGTGTAGGATTTGCGAGTATTTGTGTTTCGTCGTCTCTTTGGTTTCGTTGAACTTTGGTTTATATCAGGTGTGTGTGTGACTTGGAGACTTCCTCTATCATATGGTGTGAGACATATGCTATCACTACTACCTTATTATTGTCTAGTATGATTCGTAGCTTGTGAGTCTATCTATTACGTACCCTTATCTTAATGCTCACATGCTATGCCTAGTTTCCATACATAGTTTTGTTGGAAAGATTGCATTGCCTATAAAATATAGGGGGAGTGTTGATCCTAGTGTGTACGCCTTGCAGTCCAAAGCATATCTAGAGTATGCACACATCTATGGGGAGCTCTTCTATATTTTGTAGGTCTCGGGTTTTGCATATGCTCATTCTATGTTCTTATGTGCAAATCCCGTATTGTCATCAATCCACCAAAAAGGGGGAGATTGTAAGGGCATATTTATCCCTAAGTGGTTTTGGTGATTGATGACAATGCCTTTGTGGACTAATCGTGTGCATTGAGCATTTCACATATCTTAGGTCTAGGCACAAGACGATTCAGTGCCCCTCGGAATCTCTCGAAGACGGTTGTTCTCTACATTTCCTTCTGGTGGATTTGAGTCGTAGGAAAGCCGTACTATTAAGAGGGGGTCTGCTTCGGAAAGGTCTGGGTGGATTCAACACGTACACATCTATCCTTTGCACCACCTTTCCCTCTCTTCAATGGAGCCCCAACTCGTTTTCCTTCACTGTGCAAAAGGAACGCATGCTAGGTGTTTGTGTTCAGCGATCTGCGGTAGTACCGCTCAAGGGAGCGGTAGTACCTCACGTGCCAGTAGTAGTACCGCTTCATGGAGCGGTAGTACCACTGTGTCCTGCCCTGGCCTCTACACCTATGGTAGTAGGTGCGGATGTAATTTTTTACATCCGCCCTACTACGGTAGTACCGCGATTCACGTCCGGTACTACCATGCCGGACTGTTTTGCAGAGTTTCCCTCTATGGAGGTAGGCATGGAAGTAATTTTTTACTTTCGTGCACCTCCAGTGACTACCTCTGCCGACCGTGCGGTGGTACCGCATGGGCTCGCGGTAGTACCGCTCTGGCGGTTCTACCGCTTGCTGTCCTGTGCAAACGACCAGAGCCAGTTACTTCCGCATGAGCGGTAGTACCGCACGAGGCTGCGGTAGTACCGCAAGACGTCATGGTAGTACCGTGTCGATTGCGGTAGTACCGCGATCCGTGGGGCTGAGAGAGTGGATAATGGTTGGATCTTGTCCACTATGAAAGGGAGGTCTTCTTTCCCAAGAAGCTTACCTCTTCCTTCCCAAACTCCGTTGTTGCTCCAAGATCCATTTTAGCACAATCTCTCTCCCTAGCCAATCAATCTTGTTGATTTCCTAGGGATAGGTTGAGAAGTCCCCGATCTACACTTCCACCAACAGAAATTTGATTCCCCCCACTAATCCCTTGCGGATCTTGTTACTCTTGGGTGTTTGAGCACCCTATACAGTTGAGGTCACCTCGGAGCCACATTCCATTGTGGTGAAGCTGTGGAGATTGCCCCAACCTTTTTTGTAAAGGTTCGGTCGCCGCCTTCAAGGGCACCAATAGTGGAATCACGGCATCTCGCATTGTGTGAGGGCGTGAGGAGAATACGGTGGCCCTAGTGGCTTATTGGGTAGCATTGTGCCTCCACACCGCTCCAACGGAGACGTACTTGCCCACAAGGGAAGGAACTTTGGTAACACATCCTCGTCTCCACTGGCTCCACTTTTGGTTATCGCGCATCTTTACTTCTTGCAAGCTTTTATTGTGTTATATCCCTTGCTTGCTTGTGCACTTGTTGTGATTAGCATCATATAGGTTATTCACCTAGTTGCACATCTAGCTAACTTATTTGATGCTAAACCTTAATTGTTAAAGAAAAGTTAAAAAGTGTTAGTTGCCTATTCACCCCCCCTCTAGTCAACCATATCGATCCTTTCAATGGCATATTATACAGAGCCTATGGCTAAGACACAGGGAACGACATTCATCCTTTCTCTTTCTTCTGCCATGGTCGAGCTTTGAGTTTCACTCAACTTTACACCTTACAAATCAGGCAAGAACTCTTTATTTAACTGATCCATTTTGAAATCTTTTTAAATCTTGTCAATGTATGTACTTATTGAAAGTCTCATCAAGCATCTTGATCTATCTCTATAGATCTTGATGCTCAATAATTAGGTAGCTTTATCCAGGTCTTCCTTTGAAAACTCTTTTCAAACAACCGTTTATGCTTTCCAGAAATTCTACATCATTTTCAATCAATAATATGTCAACCACATATGCTTATCAAAATTCTATAGTGCTCCCACTCACTTTATTGTAAATACAAGTTTCTCATAAACTTTGTATAGACTCAAAAACTTTGATCACCTCATCAAAACATATATTCCGACTCCGAGATGCTTGCTCCAGTCCATAGAAGGATCACTGCAGCTTGCACAACTTTTAGCATCCTTAGGACTAACACAACCTTCTGGTTGTATCACATACAACCTTTCCTCAAGTAAACCGTTAAGGAAACAATGTTTTGACGTAGGTTCCAGATTTCGTAATTGAAAAATGCAGCAACTGCTAACATAATTCCAACATACTTTAGCATCGCTACGAGTGACAGAGTCTTATCGCAGTCAACTCCTTGAACTTGTCCGAAACTTTTTTGTGACAAGTCGAGCTTTATAAATGGTGACCTTTACCATCAGCATGTGTCTTCATCTTAAAGGTCCATTTGTACTTGACGACCTGCCGCCCAACGAGCAAGTCTACCAAAGTCTATACTTGGTTTTCATACATGGATCCTTTCTCAGATTTCATGGCCTCAAACCATTTGTTGGAATCCGGGCCCATCATCGCTTCTCCATAGCTCGTAGGTTCATCGTTGTCCAACAACATGACCTCCAAGACAGGGTTATTGTACCACTCAGGAGCAGTACGTGTCCTTGTCGACCTACGAGGTTCGATAGTAACGTGATCCGAAGCTTCATGATCATCATCATTTACTTCCTCTTCAACTGACGTAGGTTCCACAGAAACATCTTTCTGCGCTGCGCTACTCTCTGGTTGAAACAAAGGTTCAACAACCTCATCAAGTTCTATCTTCCTCCCACTCAATTCTTTCGAGAGAAACTTTTTCTCAAGAAAGGACCTGTTTTAGCAACAAACACTTTGTAGTCGGATCTGAGATAGAAGGTATACCCAACTATTCTTAGGGTATTCCATGAAGATGCATTTGTCTGCTTTGGGTTCGAGCTCATTAGGTGAAAACTCTTTTCAC
Organism: Hordeum marinum; assembly: GCA_022496015.1. Lineage (NCBI taxonomy): Eukaryota > Viridiplantae > Streptophyta > Magnoliopsida > Poales > Poaceae > Hordeum > Hordeum marinum. The sequence goes on along the minus strand of CM039675.1, from coordinate 461,254,120 downwards.
ATAAGCGTCGCAACCCCAAACATTAAGAAAAGACAGCTTAGGTTTCTGCCAAACCATATGGTGTCACCTCAACGGATTTAGATGGTGCCCAATTTAAAGTGAATGTAGTTGTCTCTAATGCATAACCCAAAATGATAGTGGTAAAACGATAAGAGACAGCATAATTCGCACCATATCCAATAGAGCATGACTACGACATTCGGACACACCATCACACTATGGTGTTCCAGGTGGCGTGAGTTGTGAAACAACTTTTCACATTGTCTTAAGTTGTATACCAAATTCGTAACTTAGATATTCACCTCTACGATCATATCGTAGACATTTTATCTTCTCGTCACGATGATCTCAAACTTCACTCCGATTCTGCTCGAACTTTTCAAACGATTCAGACTTGTGTTTCATTAAGTAAATATACACTATATCTACTAAAATCATCAGCGAAGGTAAGAAAATAATGATATGAACCACACGCTACAACACTCATTGGATCGCATACATCAACGTGTATCATTTCCATAAGTCACTTGCCCGTTCCATCAAGGTTTTAGTCATCTTGCCCAAAAGGCATGGTCTGCATGTCTCAATCAATTCAAAATCGAATGAGTCCAAAGATCCATCACCATGGAGTTTCTTCATGCGATTTGTACCAATATGACATTTAGCGGTAGTGCCACAAGTATGTGGTACTATCATTACTAACTTTGTATCATTTGGCATTAATTATATGAACATGTGTACTACTACGATCAAGATTCAACAAACCATTCATTGGGTGCATGACCATTGAAGGTATTATTCATGTAAACAGAATAACCTTATTTTCTAACTTAAATGAATAACCGTGTTGCAATAAACACGATCTAATCATGTTCATGCTTAACACAAACACCAAATAACATTTATTTAGGTTCGTCACTAATCCCGAAGGTAGAGAGAGCGTGCGATGTTGATCACATCAACCTTTGAAACATTTCTAACACACATCATCACCTCACCCTTAGCTAGTCTTTGTTTATTCCATAGCTTTTATTTTGAGTTACTAACATTTAGCAACCGAACCGGTATCCAATACCCAGGTGCTACTAAGAATACTAGTAATGTACACATCAATAACACGTATATCAAATATACTTCTGTCGACATTGCCAGCCTTCTTATCTACCAAGTATCTAGGGTTGTTCCGCTTCAGCGACCACTCTCCTCATAATAGAAGCACTTAGTCTCGGGTTTGGGTTCAACTTTGGGTTGCTTCACTGGAGCAACAACTGACTTGCCATCCATGAAGTTTCCCTCCTTGCCCTTGCCCTTCTTGAAACTAGTGGTTTTACTAACCATCAACACTTGATGTTCCTTCTTGATTTCTACTTTCGCGGTGTCAAACATCGCGAGCAGCTCAGGGATCATCATTTCCATCCTTGGCATTTTATAGTTCATCACGAAGCTCTAGTAGCTTAGTGACAGTGACTTGGAAAACTATTCAATCACTTTCTTATGTGGAAGATCAACTCCCACTCAATTCAAGCGATTGTAGCACCCAGACAATCTGAGCACATGATCAACGATTGAGCTATTCTCCTTTATCTTGCAGGCAAAGAATCTTGTTTGAGATCTCATATCTCACAACATAGGCATGAGCCTGAGATCCCAATTTCAGCTCTTTGAACATCTCATATGTTCTGTGGCATTCAAAATGTTTTGGAGCCTCATTTCTAAGCCGTAATGCATGACGCACTAAACTATCAAGTAGTCATCAGAACATGTCTGTCAGTTGTTCACAACATCTACAGATGACGCTAGAGGGGTTGGCGCACCGAGCGGTGCATTAAGGACAAAAGCCTTCTGTGCAGCAATGAGGACAATCCTCAGATCACGGACCCAGTCCAGAATATTGCTACCATCATCTTTCAACTCTATTGCTCTAGGAACATATAAAAAATTCAAGGGAGCTACAGCGCGAGCAAGTTATCTACAACATAATTTGCAAAGACACTACTAACTATGTTCATGATAATGAGTTCAATTAATCAAATTACTAAAGAACTCCCACTCAAATTGACATCCCTCCAGTCATTCGAGTGATTCATGATCGAAATTCAGCAACTCAAGTCCGATCATCACGTGGGTTGAGGTGGTTTCAGTGGTGAACATCATCATGTTGATCATATCTACTATATGACTCATGTTCGAGCTTTCGGTCTCTTGTGTTCCGAGGCCATGTCCGTACATGCTAGGCTCGTCAAGTTTAACCCGAGTGTTCTGCATGTGCAATACTGGCTTGAAACCATTGTATGTGAACGTAGAGTCTATCACACCCGATAATCACGTGGTGTCTCGACACGACGAACTTTCGCAACAGTGCACACTCGGGGAGAACACAATTTATCTTGAAATTAAGTGAGGGATACCTTTATAATGCTACCGTCGTCCTAAGCAAAACAAGGTGCATAAAAGGATTAACATCACATGCAAATCATAAGTTACATGATATGGCCATGAACTTGTGCTTCTGATCTCCATCTTGAAAGCACCGGCATGATCTCCATCGTCACCGGCATGACACCATGATATCCATCATCTTGATCTCCATCAACGTGTCGCCATCGTGGTTGTCGTGCCCACCATGCTTCTACTATTGCTACCGTTTAGAAATAAAGTAAAGCATTATATAGCGCTTCATGATTGACACGCAGGTCATATAATAATTAAAGACAACCCTATGGCTCCAGCCGGTTGCCGTACTCATCGACATGCAAGTCGTGATATTTTATACAACACATGATCATCTCATACATCACATATATCTCATCATGTAATTGGCCATATCACATCACAACATACCCTGCAAAAACAAGTTAGACGTCCTCTAATTGTTGTTGCATGTTTTACGTGGATGCTACGAGTATCTAGCAAGAACAATTCTTACCTACACATAAACCACAACGGTGATACATAAGTTGCTTTTCATTATGTAGGCCCTGACTCTCCATTATGGAGAATGGAGATCAAATTGTCTCCAATTCTTGGCCTACGCACAATGTTGCTTCCAAGTAGCTCTCTACGATTGACCATGCATTTTTTCCAATCTTTGATTGTCATGACTCCATCGGTTTTAGAAATCCGGTATGGACAGGTGTAATGCATAGGCTGACCTAGCCATGGTGGCCCTAAGCTCGTAACAACAACGTGACCTCTTGGAAACATCAGATGAGGCACACAATCCTTCGGGATTTTCTGTTGAAAAACATAGTAATAACTTTGTAGTTAGCAATGTAGTTTAGTTTTAGAAGAATTTATGCAAAATATGCACGGATGTCGTAATAGTAGAAAATCTTACCATGCAATCTCCATGGATGTTACCGTAGCATACCACGTGCACTTGTGGCACGTATTGACCATAATGTTGAGGAGTTTGATAATAGCTATTGTAATTCTCAAGATGATTAAGAAATGTGGTAAGATGGTCTTTCTCCTTACAAGTTAATTCTGCTTCATCATTGTAGTAATAGGTTCTGTCTACCATATTCCGTACATTTTTTAAAGAATGAAAATAAGCTGTCAATGGAAATAAGTTGTCAACTATTTTTAAATAAACAATATAAATTTCTTAATAAATATGGTTGAGAAACTCACATAATGGTAGAACCGGAGGCACCTGCACATCGACCCAGATGTCGATATGTTGGGGAACGTTGCATGGGAAACAAAAAATTTCCTACGCACACGCAAGATCTATCCATGGTGATGAGCATCTACGAGCGGCAGAGTGGATCTACATACCCTTGTAGATCGCTAAGCGGGAAGCGTTAAGAAACGCGGTTGATGTAGTCGAACGTCTTCGCGATCCAAATCGCCGAGCGTCCCGCGATCCCATCATGATCCATCTCGCGATCCAATAACGATTCATCCCATGATATCATAATGATCCGTCCCGCGGTCCAATCATGAATCGTCTCGCGATCTTGATCATGGTCCTTCCAATCTAGCGCCGAACGTATGGCACCTCCGCGTTCAGCACACGTATAGCTCGATGATGATCTCTGCCTTCTTGATCCAACAAGAGGCAGTGAAGAGGTAGATGAGTTCTCGAGCAGCGCGATGGCGTTGTGGCGATGGTGGTGGAGCTATTCCAGCAGGGCTTTGCCTAAGCACCGCTGAAAACCTATCTAGAGGAGAAACTACGATCTAGAGGAGAGTTAGCACGTGGCTATTAGGGTTAGCTTTTCCCTCTAAATCCTCTAGTATATATGAGGGAGGGAGGGGAGGAGGTAGCCTCAAACCCTCCTCCCACAGCCCATGTATCCTCTTGGGTCGAGACACCCCTCCCGATGGTCCCCCGGTACCCTCCTAGCACTCCCGGTACACTACCGATGAGCCCGAAACTTTTTCAGTGACCAAAACAGGACTTACTATATATCAATCTTTACCTCCAGACCATTCCGGAGCTCCTCGTGACGTCCGAGATCTCATATAGGACTCCGAACAACCTTCGTTCACCACTATACATAACTCTATACTACCGAAACATCACTGAACCTTAAGTGTGCAGACCCTGCGGATTTGAGAACTATGTAGACATGACCGAGACACCTCTACGGTCAATAACCAATAGCGGACCTAGATGCCCATATTGGTTCCTACATATTCAACAAAGATCTTTATCGGCCAAACCTCTATATCAAGGATTCAATTAATCCTGTATGTTGTTCCCTTTGTTCTTCGGTATGTTACTTGCCCGATATTCGATCTTCGGCATATCCATACCTAGTTCAACCTCATTACCAGCAAGTCTCTTTAATCGTTCCGTAATACAAGATCCCATGGCTAACACTTAGTCATATTGCTTGCAAGGCTTATTGTGATGTTGTATTACCGAGTGGGCCCTGAGATACCTCTCCGTCACACGGAGTAACAAATCTTCGTCTTGATCCATGCCAATCCATGCCAACCCGACAGACACCCTCGGAGATACCTGTAGAGCATCTTCATAGTCACCCAGTTACGTTGCGACATTTGATACACACAAGGTACTCCTCCGGTGTCAGTCAGTTGCATGATCTCATGGTCATAGGAACAAATACTTGACATGCAGAAAACAGTAGCAATAACTGACACGATCATATGCTACGTTTGTAGTTTGGGTCTTGTCCATCACATAATTCTCCTAATGATGTGATCCCGTTATCAAATGACATCTGATGTCCATGACTAGGAAACCATAGCCATATTTGATCAACGAGCTAGTCTAGTAGAGGCATACTAGGGACATGGTGGTGTCTATGTATCCACACATGTATCTGAGTTTCCGATTAATACAATTATAGAATGGATAATAAACGATTATCATGAACAAGGAAATATGATAATAAGAATTTATTATTGCCTCTAGGGCATATTTCCAACACGATATTACCTTCAATTTGATCTTCCGGGCGAATATCAAAGGTGATAATCATATTAGGCTCAAATGCATAAGCCTTGCATAGTGCTCTCCAACTTTTGCATTCAAAATAACAGTAGGTGTCTACATGGTACAATTTTATCGCAAAAGTATAACCATGCTCGGTCCTCAAGTGAACTATCTTTACCTCCATATCTTTTTTCGTATCGAAACCAATGTTATCCAAGACTGCAATTCTTGCATGATAGTGGATATGCTAGTAGAATGGTAAAAAAATAAAATTATAAGTAAAAGCAAAAGAAGCAGAAGTCATGCTTAATTACGAAAAAAGACTTGTCGTTGTGACTTACTATATCCACTTCGAAGGTCTCACCCAGCATGATGTTGAAGCGCCTACCATCAACTAGGAAAGGCTTGTCACACAGGTCGCGCTCGTCTTCGCAGTATTCGCACATAGTGAATTCCCTTTCGCCTTCAGACATTTCCTGTGTTCATAGTTGAAGCATTTAAAATCGATCGAAGGAAAACTACGAGAAAACTGATCAACACACATATCACTATTACTCAATATGCAATAGGTTGACTTTAGGTCTATCGAGTCTTTCCTTCCTAAACTTTCATCTCACGTATATGGTGGACGCACTCCTTCTCATATTGCGACCGTCGGTGATGGTGGCTCCTCCATTCGTCCCAGAGTGCATTACACCAAAATATCTCGCACACTGGAATGATGGAGAAGCCACCCCCACGACAACAGTCGGGATTCTTCCTTTCTCATATATATATATATATATATATATATATATATATATATGGTGGACACTCTCCCTCACTGAAACACACACAAGGAACCGAAACATACTTAAAGCCAACCCGTTCCATATATCGAGCAATGACATAAAAAAATATGCAAATTTTGCAAATACTAATTGCTATATATTGGATCAAATGTCAAAATTCATCAACTTTTTTCTATACATATATTGGATCAAAATGTAAAAATTCCTACGTTATAACTACCCTAATAATATTCAATTCTCAATCAAAAATCTAATTAAGCAACATTATAACTTCGTCCAAGCAACATTTTAATAGGTTAGGGACATTATACACTTCCAATTAAGCAAAAAATTCTAATTAGGCATATATACTTCTAAGCAACATTTTAATAGGTTAGGGACATTATATACTACAAAATTCATCTAATTAATATTTATATATCAAAAATTCATCTAACATTTCTATAACTAAAAGTATAAAAAAGTAAAAAACATTCATCTAAAATTTATATATCTAATTCATCTAACATTTCTATAACTAAAAGTATAAAAAACTAAAAAACAGAAAACAGAAAATAAGAAAATGTGTATGTGTGTGTACGTGTGTGTGTTCATGCATATGTGTGTGTGCGGGCTCGATCGATCGATGGGAGGGCGGCCATGGTGGCAGGGGCTCACACAGGGGCGACGGGCGGCGAGGCGAGGCGACGACGATGGCGACGACGACGGAGCGCGACAATGGCGGCGACGGGGGGCGGCGCGTGATGGTGGCGACGACGGGAGGCGGCGTGTCTGGGACGACGATGGCATGGGCGTTTCATCGGTGGCGACGACGGTGTAGGGGCGACGACAGCGTGGGTGGCGACGACATCGGGGGTGCGCGCGGGCGGCGATCCTGTGGTCGAAGAGACAAAGAAAACAGAGGGAATCTGAAAAAATTCAACTCCTGATTATATAGGAGGAACTTTAGTCGCGGTTGGTGGCTCCAACCGCGACTAAAGACCCCCCCCCCCTTTAGTCGCGGTTGGAGCCACCAACAACGGCTAAAGGTGAATTTCACCAGCCGAAGCGGCGGGAAGCGAAAACCTTTAGTCGCGGTTGGTGGCTCCAACCGTGACAAAAGGTGGGTCTTTAGTCACGGTTGGAGCCACCAACCTTGTCTAAAGGGTTGTGTGCTAGGCGTGGGGCGGGGTGGATGTTTAGTCCCACCTCACTTGCCGAGAGGAGCCCGCATCGGTTTATAAGCCCCGTCGCGGCTACCGTGTCGAGCTCCTCTCTTAAGCAGGCCTTCTGGGCCAACCTCTCCTCTGCGCCCTGTGGGGTCTGCTGGGCCGTACGGGCATGCATCCTGGCCCAACAAGAGGTTGGATTTCTAGTCGTATGCACGTCGTGGCGGCCTAGTAGGCGGGCTTTTTTTAATATATATTTTTTCTGCTTTATTTATTTTGTTTTGTTTTTGAGTTGTTTTTTGCTTTATTTAGAGTTTCTTTGTGAATCTTTTTTCTTTAGGTAAAAAATTTTATAAACTTTCTCTTAGTGCTAGTAGTTTTCAAATTTGAATAGTTTAAATTTGAATTATTTGAAATTTGTGTGAATCACTAGTTTGTGAATAACTTTACTTTAAAAATAGATTTTCCAGTGATTATTTTTTCCATTGTTTAATATTATCATGTTTTATATTTATATCCAATTTGGTAATTCTTAGGTTATTTAAAAAATGAAATGCCTTTGTAATAGGCGAGTTTTCGTCTGAAACCCTGATACTTCGAAAGAGATTGTCCATTTTGTACACGAAGTGCATCCAGTTTTTGTCGTAACCCTCTCAACTTTTTAGCACATGCTATGTGGGTGAAATGATGGTACCATGCCAACTTTCAACCTTTTCAGAGTTCATTTGAAGTGCTTATCAATTTCAGGGTCATTTAGCTCAAAACAAATCAGTAAATGCATGAAAAATAGCAAATGAAGTCGGAAAGGGTTGAAAATTGATGGCCTCCCTTCGAATGGTGCATACTGAACGCACAAAAAGTCTGGATTTGAAATAAGTTAAAAAATGAAATGCCTTTGTAACAGGCGAGTTTTCGTCTGAAACACTCATACTTCGAAAGAGATTGTCCATTTTGTACACGAAGTGCATCTAGTTTTTGCTGTAACCCTCGCAACTTTCTAGCACATGCTATGTGGGTGAAATGATAATACCATGCCAACTTTCAACATTTTCAGAGTTCATTTGAAGTGCTTATCAATTTCAGGGTCATTTAGATCAAACAAAATCAGTAAATGCATGAAAAATAGCAAACGAAGTCGGAAAGGGTTGAAAATTGATAGCCTCCCTTCGAATGGTGCATACTAAACGCACAAAAAGTCTGGAGTTGAAATAAGTTAAAAAATGAAATTCCTTTGTAACAGGTGAGTTTTCGTCTCGAACCCTGATACTTCGAAAGAGATTGAGCATTTTGTACACGAAGTGCATCCAGTTTTTGTCGTAACCCTCTCAACTTTTTAGCACATGGTATGTGGGTGAAATGATGATACCATGCCAACTTTCAACCTTTTCACAGTTCATTTGAAGTGCTTATCAATTTCAGGGCCATTTAGCTAAAAAAATCAAAAAAATGCATGAAAAATAGCAAATGAAGTCGGAAAGGGTTGAACATTGATGGCCTCCCTTCGAATGGTGCATATTGAACGCACAAAACACATAAGTACACTACTATTACAAAGATTCCCTTCGGTTTGTCTGAAGTAGGACTTTCTAGGTATATAACTACGGAAACTAACTAGAGAAGCCGATCACATCCCAGAGTGGGATCTTTGGGTGTAAAACTTTTTCTTCGTGTGTGTCCTTGTGCGTCGTAACCATGGGCAATCTTCATCGTTTAACTTGATGCTCGGGTAAACATTCACTTTGAAGGGAGCAATTTCATGAAACTTTTCATCATCTCCTGACATGTCTGTCTTGTCCTCCACTCCCACGATGTTTCTTTTCCCTGAAAGAACTATGTGGCGCTTTGGCTCATCTCATGATGTATTTGCTTCCTTATCTTTTCTTTTTCTCGGCTTGGTAGACATGTCCTTCACATAAAAAACCTACGCCACATCATTGGCTAGGACGAATGGTTCGTCTGTGCCCAAGATTGTTGAGATCAACTGTTGTCATTCCGTACTGCGGGTCTTCCTTTACCCCGCCTCCTGTCAGATTGACCCATTTGCACCTAAACAAAGGGACCTTCAAATCAAGTCCATAGTCAAGTTCCCATATCTCCTCTATGTAACCATAGTATGTGTCCTTTGGCCCATTGTTGTTTGCTGCATCAAAGCGGACACCACTGTTTTGGTTGGCGCTCTTTTTATCTTGGACGATCATCTAAAATGCATTCCCATTTATCTCGTACCCTTTGAAAGTCAATATAGTCGAAGATGGTAACTTGGATAGCAAGTATAGTTCATCTTCAATAGTGTCATCATGCACGAGACGTGTCTGCAACCAACCGGCGAAAGTCACCGTTTGTTCATGTGTAATCTAGTCGTCAGACTTCTCCGGGTGTTTGGAGCATAGAATATTCTTGTGTTGCTCGATATATGGAGCCACCAAGGCGGAACTTTGTAGAACTGTGTAGTGTGCTTGCGCCAAAGAATGTCAATCCCGGCATATTAGTGATTTCTTTCCTAGCGTGCCTTTTCCACCTAGTCTGCCCTCATGCCGCAATTCAGGAACACCTATCGGCTTAATGTCAGGAATAAAGTCAACACAAAACTCAATGACCTCCTCTGTTTCATGTCCCTTGGAGATGCTTCCTTCTGTCCTAGCACGATTATGAACGTATTTCTTTAAGACTCCCATGAACCTCTCAAAGGGGAACATATTGTGTAGAAATACAGGACCCAAAATGTCAATCTCCTCAACTAGGTGAACTAGGACATGTGTCATGATATTGAAGAAGGATGGTGGGAACACCAACATGAAACTGACAAGACATTGCACCAAATCATTCTCTAACCTTGGTAGGATTTCTGGATCGATTAACTTCTGAGAGATTGCATTCATGAATGCACATAGCTTCACAATGGCTAATCGAACGTTTTGTGGTAGAAGCCCCCTCGATGCAACCAGAAGCAGTTGCGTCATAATCACGTGGCAGTCATGAGACTTTAGGTTCTGAAACTTTTTCTCTGCCATATTTATTATTCCCTTTATATTTGACGAGAAGCCACACAGGACCTTCATACTGAGAAGGCATTCGAAGAAGATTTCCTTCTCTTCTTTGGTAAGAGCATAGCTGGCATGACCCTGAAAGTGCTTTGGATCCATGCCTTCTTTTCCGTGGATACGTTGCTGGTCCTCCCATGCCTCCGACATATCTTTTGTGTTCCCATACACGCCCAAGAAGCCTAGCAGGTTCACGCAAAGATTCTTCATCACGTGCATCACATCGATTGCAGAGCAGACCTCGAGGTCTTTCCAATACGGTAGGTCCCAAAATATAGATTTCTTCTTCCACATGGGTGCGCATTTGCCAGCGTCATTCGGAACAGATTGTGCACTAGGACCCTTGCCAAATATTACTTTTAAATCCTTAACCATATCAAGTATTTCATCACCCGTACGGTGGCGAGGCTTCTTCCGGTGATCTACCTCACCTTTGAAATGCCTGCCTTTCTTTCTTACTATGTGCCTGCTCTGAAGAAATCGACGATGTCCCAGATACACATTCTTCTTACATTTATCCAAATATATACTATCGGTATCATCTAAACAGTGCGTGCATGTGTGGTATCCCTTGTCTTTCTGTCGTGAAAGGTTACTAAGAGCAGGCCAATCATTGATGGTTGCAAATAGCAACGCATGTAGGTCAAATCCCTCCTGATCTTTCGCATCCCATGTAGGTACACCTTTTCCATTTCATAGTTGTAAAAGTTCTTCAACCAATGGCCTTAGGTACACATCAATGTTGTTTCCGGGTTGCTTGGGGCCTTGTATGATCACTGCATCATAATGAACTTCCGCTTCATGCACAACCAAGGAGGAAGGTTATAGATACATAGAGTCACATGCCATGTGCTATGATTGCTGTTCTGCTCCCCAAAAGGATTAATGCCATATGCACTTAAACCAAACCATATGTTCCTTGCATCCTTTGCAAAGTCCTTCCACTTTCTCTTGATTTTTCTCCATTCCGACCCGTCAGCGGGCACTCTCAACTTCCCGTATTTCTTACGGTCTTCATTGTGCCATCGCGTCAACTTGGCATGCTCTTTGTTTTGGAACAAACGTTTCAACTTTGGTATTATAGGAGCATACCACATCACCTTAGCCGGAATCTTCTTCCTGGGGCGCTCGCCCTCAACATCATCAGGGTCATCGTGGCTGACCTTATAGCGCAATGCACAACATACCGGGCATGCATTAAAATCCTCATACTCACCGCGATAGAGGATGCAATCATTAGGGCATGCATGTATCTTCTCGAACTCTAATCCTAGAGGGCAGACATCCTTCTTTGCTTCGTACGTACTCTCTGCCAATTCGTTGTCCTTGGTAGCTTCTTCTTTAACGTTATCAGCAACTTTTGAAATGCCTTGTCAGATACACCATTCTCTGCCTTCCATTGCAGCAATTCCAATGTGGTACCCAGCTTTTTATTGTCATCTTCGCAATTTGGGTACAACCCTTTTTCGTGATCCTCTAACATGTGGTGCAACTTCAGCTTCTCCTTTTCACTTGCGCAATTTCTCTTTGCATCGGAAATGGCCTGGCCAAGATCATCATCGGCTCATCAGATGCCTCTTCTTCAGCTCCTTCCCGCATTGTTGGCTCAGCTTCTTCCCCCATTGTTGTACCGTCGTATTCATGGAACCCATGGCTAGGATAGCTGTCATCATCCTCTTCTTCTTCATTCTCTTCCATTAGGACACCTCTTTCTCCATGCTTAGTCCAACAGTTATAGCCGGACATGAAACTGGACTCAAATAGGTGGACGTGAATGGTTCTTGAGTTAGAGTAATTTCGATCATTCTTACAGCCAGCACATGGACAATACATAAAACCATCCGGTCGCTTGTTTGCCTCAACTGCAACCAAGAAAGTATGCACGCCATTAATGAACTGGGGAGAGCATCGGTCCTCGTACATCCATTGCCGGCTCATCTTCATTACCCAACACCGAAAATACCAAATTAATACAAGTTTGTACATAAAGTTCATACACACTTGTTCTCATAAAACAACATACAAACTCTCTAGCTAAAGCATTTAAATGCAACAACAAATGCGATCAACATCGCAACTAAGGTAACAATTGATCCAACAGCGTAGCGATACCAAGCCTCACGGTCAATGGTATATATTTTAAATTTTCTAATCTTCAAGCGCATTGCACCCATCTTGATCTTGTGATCATCGATGACATCGGCAACATACAACTCCAGTTTCATCTTCTCTTATTCAACTCTTTTCAATTTTTCTTTCAAATACTCGTTTTCTTTTTCAACTAAATTTAACTTCTTGACAAGAATATCTATGTCGATTGGAATCTCCGGTTCACATACCTCCTAGATAAAAATATCTATGTCAACTTGATTGGCATAATTATCATAAACACGAAATGCAACAAAGAGTTAGAAAAGAGAGTATATACCATATCCGCATCATAAACCGGACAAGGGCCGACGGGGACGGATTTCAAAACCATGCCACTATGTATAAAAAACAACCATATAGGTAAGAAAACTATACATGTAACTAACTAAATCTTACAAACATGGCTTTTTTATAAAAAGGATAAGAACAAGAAGCTCACCAAGGTGGTGCCGGCAACGGGACTGTGCGGGCGATCGATGGTGTTTAGGACGGGGACGGGAAGGCACTAAGTAAACCACACCTACAAATGCAAAGTAAGAAGTTAATTTGAGCTCAAATTGCATAAATCAAATAAACTACCACATACAAACTAAAACCCACAAATTACTATACTTATAGAGCATTGCAAGAGCTAATCTAGCAATGAGAGATGAAAGGACAAAGTTGCTAACCTTTGTGAACACTTGGAAGGATGGGATGCCTCCAAATCTTGACAAATTTTGGCAAAAATGGAGGATGAGCTCAAGGAAGAGAGGAAGAACAGAGAGGAGAGGAATGATGAAGAACAGAGGACTCTACTCGGGCTGGCGCCGAAGGGATTCAATATAGGGGGACCTTTAGTCCTGGTTGGTGGCTCCAACCGCGACTAAAGGTTAGCCTATAGTCACGGTTGGAGCCACCAACCAGGACTATAGGCTCCCGTGGGGCCCCAGGCTGATGTCGGCCTGCCACTATGCCTTTAGTGCCGGTTCGTGGCACGAACCGGGACTAAAGGTCCGTAACAAACCGGCACAAATGATCCCTGTCACGAACCGGCACTAATGATCACATTAGTGCCGGTTCAAAAACCAACCGGCACTAATGAGGCAGACAAAAGGTTTGTTTTCTACTAGTGTTTCACTATCGAGATTGAAGCGACGCCAGCCGAGAGAGCGGCGCCCGTTGCATGTCAGACTAAACACGCCTCTTCGTGCATTCAAACGGCTACACACTACCCGTCTACCTCCATTAAATCTGTGTGTGTGCCGAGAAACCTACTTTGGTCACACGCTCGTTCGCGAGGCGGCCGGCATTAAACACAATGTCTATTGGCTCCTTGCGTCCGTCTGCTATTTATACGAGGCCAAGCGTCTCGTAAGAATCGCGTCACACCTCCGCTCCCATCACCTCCTTGTACCATAATCTTCACACCATCCATGGCATCCAACGAGCATAAAGACGAGTTCTCTGGCATAAAAGCCGACTGGGTGGCCCTTCGAGCCAGTCAGATATACGATCCAGACAACTCGCTGCTCCACCTCCCTCTCTGCTGCAGGTTGTCAGTACCATGGGCGAGGCTCCAAGCCGGCACGTCCCGCAACAACGCGCCGCTCCAAGCCAGCTCACTGAGGAGTGGCGAGTTGCTCCAGGATGGCACATGGGGAGCACGGTGGTATGGACACCGTGGTTAACGTGGACGAGGCCCGCTCCTCCTATTCCTGCAACCACGCCATCCGTCGTCAATGTCCATGGAATCGCGCCCTGTTAGTGGAGATAGAGGCCAGCTTCGTAGAGATAAAAAAGGCGGTGACCAACACATATGCAGTAGCCGCCACATCAGAAAAGGTAGAACTTGAGAAGCTGCCACTGCTTGTTCCCAGAAAGGACACCATCGCCGTGTCCCCGATGTACACAACCGGTGTCTTTCCCGCTCGCATTCCAACACCGTCCCTGTCAGTGTCAAAATCGGCGGATCTCGGGTAGGGGTCCCGAACTATGGATCTTGGATCGATTGGTAACAGGAGACAAGGGAGATGGTATTTACCCAGGTTCGGGCCCTCTTGATGGTGGTAAAACCCTATGTCCTACCTTGTTTGTATTGATGATGGTGTATCGAGTACAGAGTTGATCTACCACGAGATCGTATGTAGTGGTCTAAACCCTAAGAGCTATGCTCGTATGATGATATGATCTATGATGATCTGATTGTCCCTAATGACTAGCCTGGCCTCGGTTTATATAACACACAAGAGGCCTAGGATAACAAGAGTTCTAGTCGTCTACGTCGATGGAGAGGAGTCCTTATCTTGATCACCAAGTCTTGTGTAATCTTCCTCGTATGCATTATGGGCTGCCCAAAGTTGCCCATTAGTGAATCATCATGGGGGTCCTCGGCCCGACCGATAGGTCGGGAGACTATGTGGTGAGTACCCCCTAGTCCAGGACACCGTCAGTAGCCCCCTGAACCGGTCTTCAAGTTAGGGACGCTCCTCGGTTCTTTCAAGCTGTTCTTCATATTTATCCATCGGTCTTGAAATCTGGTTCAACAAATCTTCCCATCTTCGATCTTGAGGAACGCACACGTGTATCTATAGAGTTCACACATCGGGCATCCGATGAGCCCCTTTAAGTTCTCGGTCTTTATCAATGCCTTATAATTTTTTACGCCACACCTCAGGTTTGAAGTGTTTCCCGTGCGGCGGTGTCCTCTTGCATCCGAGCTCCAACGCCGAACTACATCTGAGGTGTCCTTTTGTAGCCGAGCTCCAACGTTGATCGGCATCTGAGCTCCAATGACGGGCTGCGTCCGAGATCCAACGCCGGATTGTGTCTGAGGTATTCTTTTTCAGCCGAGCTCCAACGCTGGTCGACATCCAAGGTGTCATAAATTACCTCGGTCTCTGCAAATTTGAAGGAGTCCATCCGAACCTAAATGACGGAATAGTCTTTTATGGAGCCAGCCATTCACATTCGGGCTTTATGCCGGAAAGCTTTCGAGGTGTTTTGCGCAGCCAAGCTCCAACGCTGGTTGGCATCCGAGGTGTCATAAATTACTTCGGCCTTTGAAAAGGTTGAATGAGTTCAGCGGAGCTTAATGCCGACAATGCCCTCAATTTAGCCAACCACCTGTATCCGAGCATTAAACCGGACTGCTTCCAAAATAGTGCATCACCTCAGTAGCGGGGCTGAGTTTTTGTTGAAATTATTTCCGATTGCTGCAATTTATTCTCTGCCAAGATATATAGCCTAGTAGCCCTCAAGGTGTGTGTCGGTCTATAACCCGAGATGCACCTGAAGGAAAATAATAACAATCAAAATAAAAACATTGATCCCAGTAGCCCCTAAGACTTAGGTCGATTTGCAAAATCGGCCTGAGGATCAAGTTCTTGCTCGGTGGCATACGTTGGGTATGTAAACACGATACGTAGTAGTTTCCAAGGCTCGGGTTGGGTGCGGCTGACCAACCTAAGGATCGAATCTCCTCGGAAACCATATTGCACTTTGGGTTTGTTGCATTAAATAGGTAATGCAGTAGCCCCGAGCCTTAATTTAGGCACGGGTGGTCGAATTAAGGATCGATATTTGTTTTACACAAACTTTGGTACGGTCAACACAATTTATGTGCAATGATTCTATGTATCCAAGTACTTTACATCATTAATGCTCGGATCCGCATTGTACAAGACTTTGTTGACCGACCATCGGCTTCAACCTCCTCGGCCATTAGCTGATGAGTGTTTGTCATACTTTATAAAGCCTTTAGAATGGCAAAGATTTACGACAAATAAGGCAATCCGGTCATACGGTTTTATAAACAAAGGTACACGGATAGATATGTTATATTACTATTAACATAAGAAACATCATCTGGGAAAAATAGTTCCTTTATAAGTTTGTTTTTCCAGGATATCATGTTGACCATGATTGTGAAACCTCAACTCCGATCAATGTGGGAGGATAATATTGAGGATTTAGTTTGAAAAATGTTCCCGGACTCTGTGGTCATTTAATGAACAAAAAAAATACTTCCATCATTGCCAACCAATTATATTCTTAAGATAGTTAGCTTTCGGCTTCACCCAGTCTGAGGTACTAACCAGGATGACCCGGAAGTAACTATCGCAGAGGTGCTCCCTTTACCCCCTAGCCAAACAATCGGGAACATAGGGGACAAGCACAGGAGCTAGGCAACCCATCTTTGCCAAAATCTTAAGCCAAATTGATGCATATTTATGGCTTTAGATGATTACGGAAGGCAGCACTCGCATATTGAATACAAATGCTTTTATGCTATATGCTATTTTGACTCCTTTGTGACCGTTTATCATTTGTGAGTCGCCCATCGTCGGCTTCTACCCCTTTGTAGATGCTACGTGGGGTGTTTCTGCAGTAACAAGACTACCCTTAGCCGACGTCTCGGTGCCCGGAGGTAGTTGTGTTAGAGGAAACGAGGCAATCAGATATCTAGGCTTTATAACTTTCACTTGGTCATGGGAGCTTAAATTTCAGGAGGCCAGTTACTAGCCCCCAATTAGTGTTCGGCGTCAGACAAGGTCAAGCCGTTGAAAGTACAACATGCTCCCTTGGTGGTTTTGATAATTCATGACAACATAAATTGTCTCTTGGACTAACACCTCTATCTAGTGTATTTCAGATAGTACTCCATGGAGAGTTGGGTTGGCAAAAGGATTGTGGAGATTGTGGGATTACCCCAAGATGCAAGGAAATAGGTTGCCCAAGCTTCAAGCAAGTGGAATGTACATTTTACATTTGTGAGAAATCACTTTGAGTCCATAGGAAAGCCAATACTATTAAAAGGGGGTAAGGTTTTGTTGGTGAACAAAATGCTCATATGTGCACAAGTGATAGTCACCAAAACCATCCACAAGCTCTACCACCAAAGTCTGTCTATAGCCAAACATTCAAAAACGGTGCAACCAACATTCCTATCCCAATGCCATCGATTCTAGAACCTAGACAGACTCGGCCAAACCCTAGCCACTTCGGTGCAACCGATTCCATACCGGTGCCACCGAGTTTAGGTTGCCAACTTTCTGTTATGCAAATTCGTATTTTCGGTACCACCGAGATTGTTGGGTCGGCGTCACCGAGATTGGAAACCTGACTGTTGGTCACCTTATTGGTGCAACCGAGTTTCATATATTGGTCTCATCGAGATCCAACAGTTGCCACCTTTTGGTCAATTCGGTACCACCGAGATTAACACATCAGTGTGACCGAGTTGGTCATTTTTTGTGTAACGGTTGGATATTTGGGGATACCTATATATACCCCTCCACCACCACCTACTCGAGAGAGAAGCACTCAAAACTATTCCATACCTACCCTATCAGATTTTCTGAGAGAGAACCACCTACCCTTGTGTTGAGATCAAGATCTTCCACTCCAACCATATGGATCTTGATTTCTAGCCCCCCCCCCAATTTGCTTTCCACCAATCCCATCTCTTCCACCAAGCCAAATCTGTGAGAGAGTGATTGTGTGTTGAGGAGTCTATCATCTTGAAGCACAAGAGCAAGGAGTTGATCATCATTACCGAGCCTATTACCTTTTGGAGGGTGGTGCCTCCTAGATTGGTTAGGTGTCGCTTGGGATCCTCCTACTTCGTGTTGTGGAGTGAGCCAAGAAGTTTGTAAGGGCAAGGAGATCGCCTACTTCGTGAAGATCTACCCATAGTGAGGCTAGTCCTTCGTGGACGGAAGCCATATGGAATAGTCAAGGTTGCTACTTCGTGGACCCTTATGGGTGGAGCCCTCCGTGGACACTCACGACCGTTACCCTCCGTGGGTTGAATACTCCATAAACATGAACGTACGATAGCACCACCTATCGGAACCACGGGAAAAATCTTTGTGTCTCCTATTGCGTTTGTTATTCCTATCTCATCTCTTTACTTCATGTTGAATGTCTTTACTTTCTGCTACCATATTTATAGACATGCATGTGTAGGGCTGTTAGACTCGCTAGACTTGCTAAAAACTGTTAAAATCTGCCAACCAATTAACTTGGGAAAAGGTTAGGTTTTAAATTCCTGCTAGTAGTCTATTCACCACCCCCTCTAGACACTCTTCTAGTGATCCTACAAGCGGTATCAAAGCATTAGTCTCCATTGCTTCGGTTTAATCACCGTGGAGGAAGATGGATGTGTCTAGTGTAGAGAGTTTGAGTTGTAGAGTGCCTATTCTTGATGGAGAGTACTATAGTCAATGGGAGAATGCCATGATTGATCTATTTGATAAATTCCATTTGACAAAATATATTGAAAACCCCTATGTGCTCCCCATTGATGAATTGCATCCCACACACGAAGAGGAAATTAACATGCTTGGTAACCTTAGAACTGTCAATCTTATTGTTAGAGGTTTACCAAGATTCATGCTTTCTCAATTGTAGAACTTTTCATGTGCCTATACGTTGTGGACTGATTTAGAGAAATGATATCCAAATCTTTCATTAGGAAATCTTGATGAAATTCTTCATAAAACTATTGCTTTTCACAAAATGAAGCCTAGCGATCCAAACTTTGATAAATGCCTATTTGAGCTTTGTGATCTTATGCGTGCTAAAGGAGATGTCACCACTATCAACAACATTATCTTTGAAGCCATTCGCATTCATAAACTTGAACATTGTCATGATCACAATTCTAACGAATCTCTTGTTCTTTATGATGAGGCTTTCACAACTGTTGATGACAATGTGGAACATGGCTACTATGATGAAGATGAGTTGTTCAACATCGAGTATGAGAAGATCATGAAGAATCTAAGTATAATGTCAAAGCTTAAGGATTACATGTCCGGAGGAAAAGAGTGGATTCTCGATACCGGATGTACCAATCATATGACCGGAGATAGAGAGATGTTCGAAGAGATCACACCAAACCATGGACCGCGAAGGTACGTAACGTTTGGAGATAACTCCAAAGGTAAGGTACTTGGACTTGGTAAGGTGGCCATATCCCATGATAGCTCTATTCAAAATGTCATGCTTGTTGAATCCCTTGGCTACAATCTTCTTTCCGTATCTAGACTTGCCAACTTTGGTTTCAATGTGTTATTCACGAAAGTAGATTGCCAAGTGTTTCATCAAGACAAGCATAAAATGGTCTTTACCGGTTTCCGTAGAGGTGATCTATAAATTGTTGATTTCACTAAGAGATCCAAAGCTCGTACTTGTCTTATTGCAAAATGTTCTAAAGGGTGGCTTTGGCATAGAAGACTAGGACATGCTAGCATGCGTAATTTAGACAAACTTATGAAAGGTGATCATATACTTGGTTTTAAAGATGTTATCTTTGACAAAGATAGACTTTGTAGTGCTTGTCAAGATGGAAAGTAAGTAGGTGGAAGTCATCCCGTTAAGAATATCATGACTACTAGGAGACCACTCGAGTTACTTCACATGGATCTTTTTGGTCCTAATGCTTACAAGAGTCTCGGTGGAACTTCCTGTTTTCTAGTTATAGTTGATGATTTTTCTAGATTTACGTGGGTATTCTTTCTTGATGATAATTCGCAGGTTCAAAAGATCTTCAAGAACTTCGCTCACAAAGCGCAAAATCAGTTTGAAGTGAAGATCAAGAAGGTTCGGGGCGATAAGGGATCGGAGTTCTAGAACACCCATGTGGATACCTTTCTTGACGAAGAAGGTGTCTCACATGAGTTCTCGGCTACGTACACACCTCAACAAAATGGAGTTGTTGAGTAGAAGAACAGGATGCTCATTGATATGTCAAGAACAATGCTTGATGAATACAAGACGCCAAGACACTTTTGGGTAGAAGCTAGTGAAACAGCATGTCATGCCACAAACCGACTTTACTTGCACAAGCTTCTCGCTAAAACGGCATACAAGCTACTCACCCGTAACAAACCCCAAGTCGGATACTTTTGGGTATTTGGCTCAAAGTGCTACATTCTTGATAAGCATCGTCGTACTAAATTTT
Organism: Hordeum marinum; assembly: GCA_022496015.1. Classification (NCBI taxonomy): domain Eukaryota; kingdom Viridiplantae; phylum Streptophyta; class Magnoliopsida; order Poales; family Poaceae; genus Hordeum; species Hordeum marinum. The sequence goes on along the minus strand of CM039675.1, from coordinate 461,233,631 downwards.
CTCCTACTTCTCATGAAGGATTCCTACTTGGTTACGGAATGAACTCTCACACTTAACGTGTCTACAACAACTTCACTCGAAAAGTTGAAGAGACGGTAGATGTGAAGTTTGATGAATCTAATGGTTCGCAGGTCGAACAATTGCCAAATGATGTAGGTGATAAGGACCCTTTGGAAGCTATTCTAGATCTACCCATCGGCAAGATTCGTCCCATGGAGGTGAAGGAAAGTACTTCATTAACTCAAGTGGAATTCCCTACTTAACATCAAGGTGAAACTCAACACGACATGGAGGCATCCACAAGCGGTACACGACGAGATGATGAAGAGGAGGAAGTGCATCATGAAGATACACCACAACCATCTTCACCATCTCCTCAAGGGAATGACACCTTCAACAACAACGAAGATGAAGGAAATGATGGTAAATAAGAAGAAGCTCCACCATCCAACAATCGGAAGCTGACCCGAGTTCGAGCACAAGTGACCAAGAATCAACCCCTAAACCAAATCTTTGGTGATATACAAACATGGAGAATCACTCGCTCTAAAATCCGTCTAGATAACTTTTGTGAGCATTATTCTTTCATCTCTAGCATTGAGCCTTTGATGGTAGAACAATCTCTTGAAGACGCGGATTGGGTGAACGCTATGCATGAAGATCTTCACAACTTCGAAGGGAACGAAGTGTGGACACTCGTGGAGAATCCCGAAGATGAGCACAACATCATCGGAATCAAATGGGTGTTTCAGAACAAACAAGACGAAGATGGTCAAGTCATGCGCAACAAGCCTCGTCTCGTAGCCCAAGGATATACGCAAGTCGAAGGTATGGACTACGGTGAGACTTATGCCCCCGTCGCTAGACTTGAAGCTTTTCGTATTCTTCTTGCTTATGCTAATCACCATGATATCACGCTTTATCAAATGGATATCAAAAGTGAATTTTTAAATGGTGAAATTGAAGAAGAGGTTTATGTTAAGCAACCACCTGGTTTGGTGAATCCTAAGAAACCTAATCATGTTTACAAGCTTCGTAAAGCTCTTTATGGTCTTAAGCAAGCCCCTCGTGCTTGGTACAAATGTTTAACGAAGTTTATCATTGAAAAAGGTTTTGAAATGGGTAAAATTGATGCAACCTTGTTCACTAAGAGATTTAATGGTGAATTATTTGTGTGACAAATATATGTGGATGATATTATCTTTGGTTCCACTAACCATCAATTTAATGAAAGATTTGGAAGGTTGATGTCCGAGAAGTATGGATGTCTATGATGTGTGAGCTGAAATTCTTTCTTGGTTTGCAAATCAAGCAATCAAGAGAAGGAACTTTCATCTCTCAAACTAAGTATACCAAGGACTTATCAAGAAGTTCAATATGCAAGAGTGCAAAGGTATGAAAACTCCCATGCCCACTAGTGGACATGTTGATCTTACCAGGGAGGATGAACCGGTTGATCAAAAGGTTTATCGATCTATGATTAGTTCATTTCTATATCTATGTGCATCTCGTCCCAATATTATGCTTAGTGTTTGCATGGGTGCTAGATATCAAGTTGCACCTAAAGAGTGTCATCTTTTGGATGTGAAACGTACTATGAGATACTTGATACAAACACAAAACTTTGGCATTTGGTATCCCAAGGGATCTTCTTTTAATCTTGTTGGCTATTCCGATTCAGACTATGTCGGTGACAAGGTTGATAGAAAGTACACCTTGGGTACTTGTCAATTTTTGGGTAGATCTCTTGTGTCCTTGTCCTCCAAGAAACAAAACTCAGTATCTATATCTACTGCCGAAGCTGAGTATATTGCTATTGGATCTTGTTGTGTGCAATTATTATGGAAGAGACAAATGCTTAAGGATTATAGAATTTATATTAACAATGTTCCATTACTTTGTGACAATGAAAGTGCTACTGAAATTGGTCATAATCCAGTACAACATTCTCGAACTAAGTATATTCAAGTTCGACATCATTTCATTCATGATCATGTTGCCAAATGACATATTAATCTTAAGCATATTCGCACTAACAAGCAATTAGCCTATATCTTTACCAAGCCACTTGATGAGAAAACATTTTGTCACTTGAAGAGTGAGTTGAACATCATTGATGCTTCAAACTTGAGCTAGACTCACTCGGTTGCAAGCAAGGGCATGAGATTTCTTGTTATTTCCATGTTCCCGTAACTTGTTATCATATACCATGGAATTATATGCTCCCTTGTATTGCATCTAACCTTTTTTAGGTACTTGGAAGAACTTCATTCCACAAGATTGCCATCAACTCCAATCATAAGCAATCTTGTCATTACCAAGTATCCACAACCCCTCTTGATGATGGAAGGAAGAAGACAGCAAAAACATATCCTTGACATATACTTGATCTTAGTTATAAAATATTAAGTGGTATCATGTCGATTGGATATATCCATTGTTCTTCTTTGCATGACTAACCTTTGTAGGTGACTAGTGTACTAGAACGAGAAGGATTTCTCCCAATTCAAGATGATCTTCATCAACCTCGAGCATCCTCAACAAGTTCACCTACGAGCAACGTCATCAACATCACTCAAAGGTATGTACTCATATCCTTGAAAAGGCTTTACTCCAAGGCATGGGCTAAAGCAACTCAAGTGATGTGAACACATTAAAATGCTTAATCGAAAAATGGTAAGCCCATTTTGAGATTAACATAGAGTACGACCTATGATAGAGTATTCTTGCTTGGCTCCTTAAGTCAATATACTCTAATATAGGTGACCTAGTCACCATCCATCATCTAGTTAAGAATCTTGTGTGGTTTGCTCTCTATTTGCACGATCTCTCGTAACCACTCAAATCTTATCTATTTGATGTCCTTTGTAAAAAAATGGCATTCGCTTTTTGAAACTATTTCCATTGTCTCTGTGAAAATAGAAACGTGGTCTATCATTCGGAGCTACTGATATAAATAACTCGGTTCTACCAAAATTGCAGATGAGCTGCACTACAAAATCTCGATACCATCGATTTATTTTTCCCGGAGTCACCGATTTTTCTTCTTTTCTAAATCTATGTTTCTTAAATGTTTTTTTAAATTGGTATCTGTTCTAGTGATGTTCTTGTTCCTTCGATGACCCCTTTTATTATTAAAAAAGGAGAGAGAGAATAACAAGCTAGTCTTAGGGGGAGAAAATCTTTATTCAAGGATCCCTAGCTCCAAGGAGAAGAAGACTAGAATTTTCCAAAGGGAGAGAAGTTACTTTAAATGACCCTTGTTCTCGAGGATCCCTTCCTTGTCAATGATCCCTGTCTCAACTCCTAAGTTTATCCTTTTTGGAAATTTATGCCAAAGGGGGAGAATATCAAAGCTTCATGCTCAAGGGAGTGTTACATGGTTATGCAAAGGGGAAGATATGATTTAGGGGGAGAGGAAAATATCGAAAGTTTATACTTATACAAGGTGAGAACAAAGTAAGGGGAGAAAATTCCATGTGAACACTCAACAAGCTCTCAATAATATTCTTGTTCACTTTAGATTTTTTCTCACACAATCCAATCCCAATATCTACATGCTGATATTCAGGGGGACGGGATGAACTACCACTTTCATATCTAAGGGCAGAAAAGATATAAAAGATTAATGCTAAAGGAGGAGACATATCAATCTTAAGGATTATCATATTTTATATGTTCTCCATATCTTGGTATCCTTTGAGTTTTATTGCTTTTTATTGGTAGAATACCCTTGTGTTTCCTAACATTGTTTTCTCAAAGTGTATCTCTACTACTAGAACGCTCAAGAACTCAAGGTAAGTACGTATATGCATCATATCTTCGATCAAGATGATCTCCTGCTTATTGCACATATTGTTTGCAAGAGTGAAGTCTTGATCAAGGATACACCTCATTCATATACATTTGATGCAAATAGCCAAGATACACATGACTTTTCATATCCCTTCTACTATTTGTGTGTTCATGCATTCCAAAGCAACTATCCTTTAAAGGACTGCAAACATTTAGGGCGAGCAAATCTAAGTCATGTGTTTCTCAAAGTCTTCATTACATCCATGCATATATTTATTTGAAGCTTTGATTGTATGTTGTCATCAATTACCAATAAGGGGGAGATTGAAAGCACAACATGCTCCCTTGGTGGTTCTGATAAACAATGACAACATACATTGTCTCTTGGACTAACACCTCTATCTAGTGTATTTCAGATAATAGTCCATGTAGAGTTGGGTTGGCAAAAGGATTGTGGAGATTGTGGGACTACCCCAAGATGCAAGGAAATAGGTTGGCCAAGCTTCAAGCAAGTGGACTCTACATTTTACATTTGTGAGAAATCACATTGAGTCCATAGGAAAGCCAATACTATTAAACGGTGGTAAGGTTTGTTGGTGAACAAAATGATCATACGTGCACAAGTGATAGTCACCAAAAGCATCCACAAGCTCTCCCACCAAAGTTTGTCTATAGCCAAACATTCAAAAACGATGCAACCAACATTCCTATCCCGGTGCCACCGATTCCAGATCTAGACACACTCAGCCAAACCCTAGCCACTTCGGTGCAACCGATTCCATATCGGTGCCATCGAGTTTTGGTTGCCAACTTTCTGTTACGCAAATTCACATTTTCGGTACCATCGAGATTGTTGGGTCGGCGTCACCGTGATTGGAAATCTGACCGTTGGTCACCTTATCGGTGCAACCAAGTTTTCATAGATTGGTCTCACCGAGATTCAAAAGTTGCCGCCTTTTGGTCACTTTGGTACCACCGAGATTAACACATTGGTGTCACCGAGTTGGTCATTTGTGTGTAACGGCTGGATTTTTGGGGATGCCTATATATACCCCTCCACCACCACCTACTCGAGAGAGAAGCACTCAGAACTATTCCATACCTATCCTATCAGATTTTTTGAGAGAGAACCACATACCCTTGTGTTGAGATCAAGATCTTCCAATCCAACCATATGGATATTGATTTCTAGCCTCCCCAAGTTGCTTTCCATCAATCCCATCTCTTCCGCCAAGCCAAATCTATGAGAGAGTGATTGTGTGTTGAGGAGTCTATGATCTTGAAGTACAAGAGCAAGGAGTTGATAGTCATTACCGAGCATATTACCTTTTGGAGGGTGGTGCGTCCTAGATTGGTTAGGTGTCGCTTGGGATCCTCCTACTTCGTGTTGTGGAGTGAACCAAGAAGTTTGTAAGGGCAAGGAGATCGCCTACTTCGTGAAGATCTACCCATAGTGAGGCTAGTCCTTCGTGGACGGAAGCCATATGGAATAGTCAAGGTTGCTACTTCGTGGACCCTTATGGGTGGAGCCCTCCGTGGACACTCACGACCGTTACCCTCCGTGGGTTGAATACTCCATAAACATGAACGTACGATAGCACCACCTATCGGAACCACGGGAAAAATCTTTGCGTCTCCTATTGTGTTTGATCTTCCTATCTCATCTCTTTACTTCATGTGCAATGTCTTTACTTTCCGCTGGCATATTTGTAGACATGCATGTGTAGGGCTGTTAGACTCGCTAGACTTGCTAAAAACTGTTAAAATCTACCAACCAATTAACTTGGGAAAAGGTTAGGTTTTAAATTCCTGTTAGTAGTCTATTCAACCCCCCCCCCCTCCAGACACTCTTCTAGTGATCCTACAGCTGTTAACACTCCCGCCAATTTTATTAAAGGCCCGTTGTTTAATACGGTCATCAGATCACCAACCAGTTTACGCTCATTGTGACAGTCAGTTTTCGGCTTTCTCCCCTGAGGTACTTGACCAGTTAAACCAGAAGTACAGTCACAGTGGTTCTCCCTTTGCACTCCTACCGAACAAAGCATAACGTAGGAGGCAATCACAGGAGCAGGGCAACCCAACTATTGACCAAAGACACAATTCAAAACCGATGCATATAGAGCAATATCCGAGACGCCGACGTGGAGGTCAGTAGGGAAGATGCCAAACAACGGGTGAGAAAAGATTTCTCGAGCTGAATTATTACGTAGGGCACCTCGGTCAAGACGATGTCCCTCCTCCTAAAAAACATACAAATAGCTTAAAACTGCCATAATCTCGAAAAGCCAAAAAACTTACATAAAAACTTTGACGTTCGAACTAAATCAAGTGTTTCGGTGCTAATCGAAAAATTGGTCTTAAAATTAACATGTGCTTCAGTCGTGCTTTAACATGATATATCCGATCTCTCAGACTTCAAGCAGGCGAGCCTTTGGCTTCAAGCTCCATATCCCGAGGGCAGAGTGTTTCTCCAAGGCCTGTTTAGCGAACTAAACTCAAGCGGCTTTAGAGAGAAACTAGGCTACCCGGCTATTGACCGTACGCTAGTGTCAGAAAAAGGAGTAGTAGAAAAAGACTTTGCAATGACTAAGAAAAAACATTTATTATAAAACGGCTCATACAAATTTAAGAACCCCCCAAGTGACTTGGGTAAAATAATTTTATGTATAATGATTGTATGTACCGAAGTACTTATATCATATATGTGTTCGTCCGAACTTTAAACGCGTCTTAACCGACCATTGGCTTCTCCCTCTTTGTCCAAGGGCTGAAAAGTGTTATCTACTACGCAATCCGAGGGTATTAGGGGTGTTTCGAATAACCAGGCAATCAGGCCATTAGGCTATAACAGACAAAGCGTGCCGAGGGAACTTATGCTATATTACTATTTAACGTAAGAAGCATCTTCAAAGAAAATAGTACCGCCAACGGTTTCTTTCTTTGGATTCTCATGATTAGGGGTGTGCAACAGATTTATGTATGCTTGTCTTCCATCGTGGGTGACCATAGTTGAAAATAGTAAGAGCGCTAGCTTTTGGCTTCTCCCGTCTAAGGTACGAATTCGGATGATCCGATTGTAACAATCGCAGAGGTGCTCCCTTTACTCCCTAGCCGAACAATCAGGAACGTAGGGGTAAGCACAAGAGCAAGGCAACCCAGCTTTGGGGAACACTTAAGTCAACATGATGCATATATTGGCATAAACACGAACAAGGAAGGGTGTGATACATTAATAATCATATGCGAGAGGAATGGATTCATAAAGGAAACCCTCAAGTAAATGGGGTATTTGAATTTGTTTGTAACAAACAAAGTTTTGACAAGGAAAAAATTTCGCAAACAACTTTTTGTCAAAAAAGTATAATGCTTGGTCGAACCGAACAAAATTAAAAGATTGAAGAAAGTGAGCATGAAAGAGACTTAGTTGGTTAATGTGTTTGTGACGTGTGTCGAGCTTGTAGTGGGTCAAGGTCCCAGCCCCCAAGACGGTCATGAGGTAGCCGAAGAAGAGCTCGGCTTGATGAAGTGACAACACAACACTTCCGAAGGCCAAGGAGAAACCCCCGGGCGAGTCGATCAGAAAGAGTAGTTTGACAGCATGACGGTGAAGCCCCTAGTCCGTCAGCCATGTCGACGACACAATTTGGTTGCTGGAGGCGGGACAACGATGTAGGCACGCCAAGGTGACCGCATGACACAGCCGAAGCCGATTACCTGTGCACACAATATAGTGCAAGCCAAGAGTAATAACAAATAAAGGTAATAATATATATAAAAAAATCTTCTACTTAGTTAATTTAAGTGAAGCAAATAAGTAAAGGAATATGGCCTGGGTGCCAAGGCGCCTGAATGAAGAGTTCGCTTGACGAAGTGGCAACGCTGCACGGTCGATGTGGCAAGATGAAGTCCTCGGTCCAGTTAACATGGTGAAGCTGTGATCGGCGGACGTCAAAGTCTCATGCAGGTCAGCTGGTGACGCCAAAGTCTCATGCCAGCCGATGTGTTGAAGCAGGTCGGCTGGTGACGCCAAAGTCCCCGGAGCAGGTTGATGAAGGGATGACAAAGCCCCCAGTCTAGCCGAGGTGACGGAATAGATCTGTAAGGTGACGCTAGAGCCCCCATGCCAGCCGATGTGTCAGAGCAGGTCCGCATGGAGGAAGTCAGCTTGAAAAGGTAACAACGCGACGATGCCGACGCTGGTCGGAATTTGTGATGAGGTTGATGCTGGCTTGATGAAGCAATGGAGCGCCCGACCCGTACAACCCACAGATGAGGAGGTTCACTTGATGATTATTCGGCCGTCACGATGCCGAACTCTTGATCGGATGACCAAGATGATGAGAAAAGTTCCTTCAAAAAGGACGTTCGACAACCCGTTCATGAAGAAGATGAACTCGGGCCAGATTCGTTTTCGCACACAAAATGGATCCAAAATTCGTTGTACTGATCGGATGTTTCCCGGAGTTTGGACTGTCGGATCGAGCTGAAATTTTAAGGGTTGGTATAGGAATTCCGCAGCCGATGAACGATAGGATTTTCCAATGGACGTCCGAGCTAGACGCTGGACTGCTCACCCTAAACTCGTCCAAATTCTTGTCCAGATATGATAGGGCTTCAGTAGATCGGAGATTGCTAGTGATACCTCCATCGAAACGCGATGAAATTTTGTAGGGTATTTGTAGATACAATTCCGCACAATTCCACCGAAGCAATTGTCAAAGCAGCGCTCGAGGAAACAGGGACGACGAACACAAATTCATTTTCCAGAAAAAACTGCAATCTGCAGACGAGCCGTCGATCCTTCTAGCGATCCCACAACGGAACTCTCGATGAAAGCACCAATGTCGGTGTCAAAACCGGTGGATCTCGGGTAGGGGGGTCCCGACCTGTGGATCTTGGATCGATTGGTAACAGGAGACAAGGGAGATGGTATTTCCCCAGGATCGGGCCCTCTTGATGGAGGTAAAACCCTACGTCCTGATTTGTTGTATTGATGACGGTGTATCGAGTACAGAGTTGATCTACCACGAGATCGTATGTAGCGGTATAAACCCTAAGAGCTATGCTCGTATGATGATATGATTGTCCCTAATGACTAGCCTGACCTCGGTTTATATAACACACCAGAGGCCTAGGATAACAAGAGTCCTAGTCGGCTACGTCGGTGGAGAGGAGTCCTTGTCTTGATCACCAAGTCTTGTGGAATCTTCCTTGTATGCATTATGGGCTGCCCAAAGTTGCCCATTAGTGAATCGTCATGGGGGTCCTCGGCCCGATCTATAGGTCGGGAGACGACGTGGTGAGTATCCCCTAGTCCAGAACACCATCAGTCCCCCAACCCAAAAACCATCCTTGATTCATGCTTCAGAGAAGCAGAGGCCGTCCTTCTGCTCTGGTTGAAACTTATCTCTCTGTGCCACTCCAATGAGCGACACAACCGAATCAAAAGAAGACGGAGGCTATTCTTCCCCTCTCGCTGAAACATATACCTCCAGGGCTCCTGGCATTTCAAGGAGCGGGCTACCAGGCATGGGAAGATATATCGTCGGAGTGAAAGGCTGTGGAGGGCTGTAGGAGGTATGCCTTCATTTTTGGGGCTCGTGGCTGGCCTGGGATGGGGAAGGGGCGCCAACAATTAATTTAGTCTAGGTTTAGAGTCCTCTCTAGTTGAAATATGTGTAAATGTAATGAAAAGCATCCAGTTTTATGTAAAATCATACAAATATGAATGAATATCGTCTGGTTTGTTTGAGTAGGCATCAAATTTGTTTGTTTTCATTAAAATTCATTTCAAATGTAAGCGTACATATGCAGCTAGATTTGGATGGCCGTCTCCCGCATCCTTGTCACCGGACTGCGCCCCCCCCCCCATCCGTAGATAGATGTGGGAGGAAATTTAGGGGTTAGCATTGGAGATGCCTTAGAGCATCTCTAGCAGACCCCGCAAAATCTCGACCCTCAAAACGCGTTTGCAGTTCGACGAAGATCTCGTTTGCGGGTCGAGAACGAGGGCGGCCGAACAAAAACCGTAGATGAAACTGCATAATTTTAAAAAACAGTTTTGCGGGAGAAATTGCACCTCGTAGTTCATCACATACTACATATATTTCACATGATCAAACACTACAAACACTAGGTCATACTACATACTACACTAGTACTAGTACTAGAGGGGGGATCTCATGGCGGCGAGCTCGCGGCCATGGATGACGCCGTGGAGGAGCTCAATCCTCCTCGCCGGAGCTGCCGAGGTCGATGTACTTCGCCCTCTACTGATCGCGGATGCGCCGCCACTCGTCTTGTTTCTCCTTGGGTGCGAGGTTGGTCGTGACCGCCTGTCGGAACTCGAGGTCTTCGAGCTCCTCGTGGTGGCGCCAGCGCTCCGCCTCCTCGCGCACACTCCGCTCGGCAATGGCGGCCGCAACAGCGTCGATGTCGGCGACGAAGTCCTCCGGCCTGACAACTCCGCGGTGGCCGAGCCCCTCGGGCTCCTCCTTGACGGGGACGAACTCGACGTCCTCCGGCTCCTCGGGCTCCTCTGACCACTCCCTCTTCACGGGGAGAAGGCCCGCGACGAAAGAGGAGGAGCTCCCGGCGTAGGAAGATCTCGCCGCGGAGGAGAAGGACGTGGCAGAGGACGGGGTACGGCCGTGCCGATGGTCCTACTCGTCCGTCTCGTGGACGCGGAAGCTCAGCGGCGGCAAGAGGCCGCGGTTGGTCCACTTCCTTGCCCCGCGCTTCCTCGTGTCGTCCAACCGGACGCACCGCTCGTGCTCGGGGTCGCTGCCGCCGCCACGTCCGGAGCTCCACATGTGGCCCCACATGGCGGCTGGAGGCGGAAGGGGGTCGCCGGCGGTGAGAAATGTGGAAAGGGGGGGTGGGAAATTGCGTAGCTCGACGGCGGCGGGGGATAGGGTTTTGACCCGCAAACGCGCCGCAAACCCGCAGATATAGTGGTCGGTGTGTGCGGTTTGCGGGCCACGGCAAAACAATTTACGGGCCGGGCGAGTATGCGGGCTCTGTTCTGGCCGGAAAATTGGGCCGAGCTCGCATACTCGCTGAAATTTTGCGGGTTCGCAGCTTTTGTGGGGTCTGCTAGAGTCGCTCTTAGTCATTTTCCAAAAATAATTACCTCATTCTTTTCGTGATGAAATAAATTTATTCCAGGATAATAGGGTTAAAATCTAGAGGAAAAAGCTCCTTAATACATGATGGTCCTTTATGTGGCCATACATCAGTGATATATTATGTATGACTATACAACGCCAGACGTTTTGCCACACTATTTTAAACACGTTTAAGCTTCACGGGAATAAATTCTTTCCTTTCCATCAAGAACTTAATCTCAATAACCATGTGACCATAAGATGAACGTGACAACTCCTCCCCAGAGAGAGTCGTCAAAGCCTATGAAGAATCTGACTGAACAATAAGTAGGCCGTCAGTGTGGTACAATGCGAGAGCCATGCCTTGCATCAATGCATGAGTTTCTGCTGCCAAGGTATCGTTCCAGTCGAACAAATATCTATAAGCTACAAGTATCACACTTCCATCCTACCTACGAAGAATCGTTCCCATTCTCGCGGTACCGTCCTCCATTGAGAAGGAGCCATCCACATGGTCTACTGACGGAGATGGTCATGGACTGATGGCTTCTGCCGTACTGGCCACCACCGGACAATCGTGCGGCAGAGGAAATTTCCTTTGGTAATATCTTCAGTTGGATACAACCTTGCAGTAGACAACAAAATCATAGTATATACATTTTCCTAGATGATTTCAACTTCAATATTTTTCCATGATTCATGCACGCCATTGGAAGCCCCATGCTCAAATTTTGGTTCTTTTTGAGTTTGTTTGCTATATTTTAAGCATTAAATGTTTTTCCGATCACTAAAAAGGGATAAACGAGTTTTGAGGGTGCTAACGAGCTCAAAAAGGTATGAACTTTGCATGGTGTCTTCATTGGAACCCTATGGAGCATGGTCAAAATTTTGAGAATGTTACGTCAAAAACTTAATTCACCTCGTGTATAAACTGGACACTCTCCTTCAAAGTGTCAGGGTTTCGAACGAAAACTGCCACCTTTCATAGAGAAACCAAAATTTTAAAGAATTTCAACTTCAATAATTTTCCACGGTGAATGCAAATCATTGGAAACCCCATGCTCAATTTTTACCATTTTTAGTTGCTTTGCTATTTTGAAAGCATTAATCGTTTTTCTGACCACTAAAAAGGGATAAACAAGATTTGAGCATGCCAACAAGCTTGAAAAGGGATGAAACTCTGCATGGTATCTTATGGTAAAAAATTGAGAGTGTTACGACAAAAAAATGATGCACCTCATGTACAAACTAAACACTCTCTGTCAAAGTGTGAGGGTTTCGAATGGAAACCGCCACCTACCAAACATAAATTATTATTTTAAAGTATTTCAACTTCAATATTTTCCGATGATTAATGCACACGATTGTAAGTCCCTTGCCAATTTTGCCATTTTTTGAATTGGTTTGCTATTTTTGAAGCATTAAATGTTTTCCCTCCACTAAAAAGGGATAAACGAGCTTTGGGCGTGCCAACGAGCTCGGAAAGGGGTGGAACTTGGCATCGTGTCTTCATTGGAACCTTGTGTGGTGTGGTAAAATTTGGGAGTATTCTAGGTTTGGTAAATATGATTTTTCTAGTATTTTTCAGACTTATCATATGCGTAGCAGGTGTTATATAATGCCCGCCACTACAAATTTCTTGATTTTTTAAAATTGTTGATGCAGGTTGCAGAAATATTGCAGTGGTGGACATATTCGACACCAGATACGACTGCAAACTAAAGCATTGGCGGGCACTAATATAGGGCCCGCCACTACTATATTTATCCCATGGGCACTTTGGGAAGAGTTTATGAGTGATAGGTACTAAAACTTGTCTGCCACTCTAGTGCCCCAAGTAATGGCGGGTCACATTTGGTACCTACCATTGCTAGTTTTCCAAATTAGTTGTGGCAGGATCCTGGCTGCACCCGTCACTAATTTAAGGCCACCTATAAGCTTTTTCCTAATAGTTCATTTTGGACTTAGGAAGTCTCATCTTGTCCCAACTGAGCCATGCCATTTTCTTATTTCTCTTCTCAACTCCCCACTAATACGACCTCATCAAACATGTCACATCCTCACACATTGAAGCGGCCAACCTAAAAACACTCGTAACATATGTAGAGATAACTTTCGCAACTGACTTCATAAGAATTTTCTTGTTTCCATAAGACGAATATTGTTCACTCCAATCTACTAATCTCTTACTCATATGATCCTGCATAGTTTGAAACCAACCTTTATGAATTATTCCTTCTAGAAACAGAAGCCCCATGAAGTTTGATTCGAAAACTTGTTACGAGATATCCAACATATTCCTCACTTCTTGTTAATTACTAGAAAAAAAGGATGGATCACTTCATTGGGTTTATAAGTTGATTCGTCACTAAAGCATAAGTGTTAAATAAACCTTTAATGTCTGCTCACCAGAAGCATGGAAAAATAACATAGTATGAACCAAAAACAATGATATGATATAGTGGGAGCAGTACGACATATCCCAATGCCCGTCAATCCATTCTCCATGCATGACTTGTTGATATTCTTGTTGAAAAGGAGGATACCTCGGTCTGTGCATCCAGAAGATGCATGCAGCCATATTATTAAGCAAAGTATGTCCAACAAAAGTGCAGTAAGTAATATGAGCTCAAAAATAGAGCCCTTCAAAAAGATACAAAAGATGCCACATATGGCGAAAAAAATAACAGGCTACAATGACTAAACACCTAGCTTATTAGTTAGTCGTCATCCAAATCGATCAAAGATAACCCATGTTGCTTTCTCCCAACGGTTGCACCTAGTAACCAAAAACTCTCTTGACTCTACAGGTGTGAGTAATGACCCCGTACGGATCCAAGTTTTGGATATGTAAATAACCTGCAAAAAGTTGGTAAAGTTTTCCCATTAAATATCATAGCATTTCTGCAGTTTCATATAGCCCAAGATAGTGCATGTATCCCTATCCGAATATGACATGATGTGCTTGTTTTCGCTTCACTAAAACTTGTCCCAAATAACGTGTTCATACTATGCGGATGTCTTATATTAAAGGCTATATGTATAGTACGCCCAAGAAGTTTGGCAAAAGGACAATCGAGAAAGAGGTTTTTAATAGTCTTGTTCTGGTAACAAAAACAACATCTGGAGTTACATGTCCATCTGTGTTTAACTAGATTATCTTTCATTAAAATCACTCCCTTGTGAACAAACCATATAAATATTTTAATTCTAAGTGGAACCTTAATCTTCTAGATGTGATTTGATGTCAGTAATAGCCCAGAATCAATCAAGTCTAAATACATCGATTTCACTAAAAAACTACCACTTGTAGTTAACTTCCAGTGAATGGCATCTAGCTGGTCAGAAAGGTGAACCTCCATCCACCAACGGACCAGGTGTAGCCATGAGTTCCATCGTTCCCCCACCAAAGACCTTCTAAATTGAATATTAAGAGGGATCCAATGTAATACCGTAGCAACATAAATTTCTTTACGTTGTACGATATTATATAAAGAGGGATATTAAATAGCCAAGGGCATCTTTCCTAGCCACGTATCTTCCCAGAACCTAGTTGTGTTATCGTTACTGATGTGAAATTTCACCCTGTGAAAAAAGTCTCTTTTATCCTCATTAACCCTTTCCAAAACGGTGAATCAATAGGTCTAACGGTAACCTGGCCAAAGTCTTAGATTGTAGGTACTTGTTGTGTAGAGTTTGTAACCACGTGTCTGTCGTCTCTACAAACAGTCCGGAGAACCACTTGCTAAGAAGGCATCTAATCTTAACTTCTAAATTCTCGATCCCTAACCCACCTTGGCCTTAAGGTCGACATATGATATCCCATCTGGGGAGTTTGTATTTCTTCTTGGTTAGCATGACTTGCTGATGAGAGAAGATAAAGCGTTAGCAACAAAAACGAATAAAAACAGAGACAATGGAAGTGGATCACCTTGTCGGAGCCCCCTACACTAAGTAAAAGATTCCAATAATTTACCATTGAACTTTTGAGTAATTATTTGTTAAGTCGGTTAAATAATTCTCCATCTAATATAAGTACTTCATTCATTTCTTTTTATTTCGCATATAAGATCTGTCACCTTTCTCAAAACTCATTCATAGTTATTTGATTATAGACACTGGCGAAATGAAAGAACATAAACGCTCTAGCATATACGTGTTCTGACCTAGGCAACAGGGCATATATTTCAAATGTGGATTAACCATTTTTCCAAACAAGCTTGTCACCTTTCTAATTGAGTTTTTTCCTTCAGTTTAAGCGTGGTGTGACCTGGGTGAGAGGGCATATATGGCAATACGTGGATTACATTTAGCGGCAAATACTACGGGGTGGACTGCATCATGACTCGTGACTACTCATGAGACAACCGTGCGCGTGAACAATGAATTACATGAGACTTGGACTTGGAAAACGTGACTCCGCCGTCTGACCGGGGATTATTGACCAGACGATTTCATCAAGTGTATAAATTAAATTGACCCTGTCTATCAGTATTCATTCTCATATTCTCAGTTTCACTGAGAAAATCTGTGTGTTCAACTCGCTTTTTAATGGAAGAAAAGATTGGTCGTTAGCTGGGTGAAAATTAAACACACTAATGTCGTAGTTTAAGAGCTAGCTGTGTGCCCAAGAGCCTTATCGTTGTATGACCCCACTGATAGCCAGTTCGTCACAAGGAATTGTTGCATCCTTTTCTAATTGCCACTAGGTGTAGACTAAACCGAGCAATGCCTTTTCGAGCTAGAACAATTGTTTAAGAGCTAGCTTTCCATACACAAATCATTGGATTCAAAACCCCTTTTCCCCTTTCCGTTTTTTCTTTGCAGGATGCTTTCCTTTATCTTTCTGAGGCCCAGAAACCTTTTCATTCTAGGATCTCACTGATCGCCAGTTCGTCACACTGAATTATTGAAGCCTTTTCTAATATGGCACTATGTAATTGGTCGAACGTGAACACCACCCATAATCATTGAAGCATTTCTAGTAGTATGCTTAGTTAATTAGGAGCTTATAATATTTGGAGAGTAATGGTTACTAGAACTGCCATATTGTATATCCGTGGAGAATCCCTTGGAATCTGGCAGCTAAACCACGAATCTCCATCGGCTCCTTTATTATTAATCTCACGTCAACTTCACAGGGAGCCGATTGCCGATATATATCGTGCTTGCGGTATGCATGCATGCTTGACGCCGTTTTTCTTGTCGCAAATTGCTTTTATAAGGAACTGACCACATGAGACATTTCCTTAGATAATGACATGATACATTTTTAAACATTGTTTAGTGCCTTTCACATGATCTGCCTTTAGGCCGCCTGCGTTCGTTCGCGTGACGACTAGACTAACCTGGACATGTTTTATAGGCAATTGTATAAGTGTTTACTTTCTCATGGCTTGTGTCCTAAAGAAAAATTTAAAAAATGGTTAATGAATATATGGTTCGCTTGTGAATGCAATTTGAATGTATAAATATATTATACTGAATATACTCCTGTGAGAGATCGTGTGCGGACACATATACATACATCAACATACATATCGATCGATGATCGTGTTTCCTGGTCATAGACATGGATATTTCAAATCGATATAATGGACACTTGTAAGTTGAACTAGCATCGGATGCCTGCTTATGAGATAGTGTGAGGGCATCATCCTTTCTTGTCATTGTATATCCCTACGTCATTAAACTCCAGGTCATGCCAGATAATCAGGATGTGGACTTATCTGCTTAGGGATCGTTAAATATTACTGTGTTACTAGGTAACTATAAAGGTGGCTTTTGGGTTCACTGGAAAGCATGTCGGGTGCCCTGGACTGATTAAGATGGCGTGCTAACAATAGATTAGGTGTATAGGCATCGTAGTCTATTCTCAGTTGTGCCAGATATGACACTGTATTTTTCTTTCGTACTTTCTTTTTGTTTAAGCGCCTGAGCGCCTTGTGGATCTAAGACCTCATTTCGAATTCCATTAATAAGATGGCTGCATGCATCGATTGATGCAGAGGCCGGGGGGCTTCGTTTCTCCTTTTCCAAAAAAACATAAAAATCCGGGTGCCCTGGACTGATTAAGATGGGATTTTCTCCTTCGAGATAAAGAGATGTATTTAGGCCTCGTGAGGATCGATTTTACGAAATGCGTGACCATGCTTATGATTAAAGAGTTAACCATATTTTGGGGTTCCTGATGCAGATATTTAGAAATGTCGAGCTGGAAACAAGGATGACTACCTGGCCTTGAGTTCGACAATATTGTGAGGCAAAATTAGGTCATACAATATCTACTCAAAGTCATCCGCCGCGATCTGATAGGATATGACATGCTACAATTCATTGTTGATCATTGATCGAGAAGGTGTTCTCGGCATGGCCATACATATATGAACCCATAGAGTCACACATTTAACAAATCGAGAATTATTGTGCTGAGAAAGAAAAGTGAGAGTCGAACAGGGATAAACTTAGGCCCATTAGTTGTGGTGGGGAGGGGGGTCCCAAAATTGTGAGGGTGTGCTTCTTAAATAAAGGAGGTCAGCGGGTGGAGCACACCCATAGGTATTGATCATTTGCACCTCATGCACACGACGTTACCTCCTCCTTTCTAGGGTGCCACTCCTCCCTGCATATTGGACATGCAAGGCATGTCTTCTTTACATGTTGTTTGTTTGGAGTTTCTAGTGTCACTAGATCTATAAGTTCTTGATCTCATATGTTTGGATACCTTGAAGACATTACATACAATGTGTGTTGGCTACAATTGTGAGACGGTATACTTTTAATCTAATTCCGCTAAGGTTGGTCTTGATTTCGTATGAACTCATGAACTCTAGCTTGCATATCAAAAAAAATCCTAGGTGTTTCACATTGTTTTTAATCTATAGATAACACAACGATCACGTTAGGTGCAATATCCATAGTGATTGATGTGATGTCTGGTGTTTGTGGTGAGATTGAAGTCGTGGAGTCGGCCTGCAAGGAGTGATGATGATGACCCATGATTAGCTTCGACGGATGGAATTCTCATTATATTGTGACATGTTTGTTTTTTATGGAGATGTTGGTTGACGACCCGCTAGTCCTTGTTTAGCTTGGTTTGTTGCGTCTGGTTCAAGAAAAAGAGAGATTGCTTTGATGCTAGCAATAGTGTGCCAGGTCGAAATCTCAGAAGCACCACAATTATTGAGGTGTGTGCTTGGTTACTTTCTATCATGGTTGTGGTTTTGCCACATTTATAATCCACATGTCTCATCTCTTATAGGCACGATCGTTTTGCTAACTTTTTTCTACACTCAGCGGCTATGATTTTACTGGCCACACTTTTGCAACAAAATGGCACATTGCCTGGGCTTAATTTTTGAGAAAAAAGACAATTATGAACTAGATGCGTTCTAGTCTCTCTTAAACTTGCACCAACATACATACACATAAATTATAGCCGTTTTACTTAGGCTTGGTGTGCTTCTACCATCGATGCTCCGACAAAGAAATGTGTGTGTCGTATGATCCATGCGCTATAGAAGATACATATGGCTAGGAAAACATTTTTTTCGTAATGGAACGATGCGACCTTGACTTATGGCATGATTCAATAATACACAATAAGGTTTTGTAGCACTCCCCCGGTTCTCAAAAAAGAGTGACATTTTTCTCTTATAGACGAAGGAGCATGCTACCAGATGGAAAACTTTGTACTTTATCCCTATTAAGAGAACACTGCGAAATTAATCTACTCAATTCTAGCAGTTTTGGCTCCTTTTTTCCATAAATATTGCTACCCCTCAGTGTGGTAGGGGGAGTACCGAGAAAAGTATTTTTTTATGATGAGAGAATGGAAAGGGGCAATATTCTTCGAAGCACATCATCAATTCACTCCTCGCGCACTTATTTTGCAGAATTTGCATAAAATATTTCATACCCCTTTTTTAGGATTTGTTGTGGGTGCAAAACTTTAGTTCATGTTCTAGTTTCTAACCAACAATTCTCCTCATCTACATGCCTTTCGGGCTTCTCTTAATCACATGGTCTTCAAAATGCATGATAAAAATACAAGGCAAACCACTAGAGTTTGGAAAACACAAAACAAATTGGAAAGTTTCATCTTTGATTCATAGGAATAGGAAAAACATGTGAATACTATTAAACATGGTCAAACAAAATTCAAACCATAAGCAAAACTATTTTATTGTTATTATAACACTAACTACCTTTGTTTCGGTCTTTGTTCACGAAACATCAAAAGAGAGGACTAAGTGGATCGTAGAAATCCTAATGATTCTTGAAACTGAGATCAATGAAAATCCTACCGTCCTTTTAACAAGATGAATGAATATTGAATTTTATGTATTCCAGATGATCACTGTAAATATATTAGTAAGATGCGTTGAAAGAAGATAATTGTTGCAACATATTTTATTCCCCGTTGTTTGGATCTGCTAGTAGGTACCATATGTGCTTATGTGGCCCACATTCAAAAATTCACTACATTAACATTATGACTTAGATGTTATATACTTAATATAAATGAGCGTGTTTTCAAGAATATTACCGACTTATATATGGTCTCGTCTAGGGTTTCGAGAATGTTAATGCCTATATCTAGTATTGGTTGGTATTTCAAGAATATTAATGTAATATATCTTAGGGACAAATGCATTTATGCCCTTAGTAGGAACCACCCCACGGGTTTTGCCCTTACTTTTCAACTCTGCTCGGTTTTGCCCTTAGATTTGTCTTAGAGGTTGTCCAGGTGCCCTTTGATCGTTTGACCAAAACTTTGAAAAATCATAAAAAAATTCATAAAAACTCATAAAAATGCAAATAAGATGTCAAAATGTTCATAATGACATTAACTTTATGTGCATATCATTTGCATTCGAGAAAAAACTACTATTTAAACAACCCATGGTTATTGATGTTATTAACATTATTAAACATAAAAATGTATAAACAATACTTTTTCATTAATAAAAAATACATGCAAATGGAGTTGATGTTTTCTGAACAACTCGATAGCTTATTTGCGTTTTCTGAGTTCATATCAACTTGTTATGAATTTTCAATTACTTTGACCATTACTTTGAAAATGCATAACAAGTTGATATGAACTCAAAAAATGCAAATAAGATATCAGGATGTTAATGACATACATTGCATGTGATTTTTATTCATGCAAAATGTATTGTTTATACAATTTTATGCTTAATAATATTAATAACCTCGGGTTGTTTAAATGGTACTTTTTTCTTGAATGCAAATAACATGCACATAAAGGTAATGCCTTTCTAAACATTTTGATATGTTACTTGCTTTTGTATGAGTTCTTATGAATTTGTTACTAATTTTCATAATTTTGGTCAAGCGGACAAAGGGCACTCATGCGATCTCCGAGACAAATATAAGGGCAAAACTAGTAGAGCCGAAAAGTAAGGGCAAAACCCGTGGGGTGGTTCTGACTAAGGGCAATAGTGTAATTGTCCCTATATCTTATTTGGATGGTGTTTAGTAATATCGATGATGTATATCTAGTCTTGACTAGAGTTTTCAAAATATTAATGTCGTATATCTAATTGGACTGGCATTTCAAGAAACTTAAGGATGCAATCTAGTCTAGATTGGTATTAAGATAATACAAAAAATAGATAATACATAAAAATGGCCACTGAAGAGAATATTAGTGTCGTATATCTGGCATGTTGACGTCTCCAAAATATTAATGATGTATAGCTATTTAGGGTTGTCATTTTGATAATAGCAATGTTAACTATCCAGCCTAGTCACGTATTTCAAGAATAGTATGAAAAAACTCCACTTTTACGTGGAAAAATATATTTCTTTTGTAAACACACAAAGCTTGTGTATCTTTTGTTGATAGAAGGAATTAGAATGGGTAAAACACATGACACAAACGTAAAAAGGTGCGAACATGGTGCCCGAAGCAGAGAACAAGGTATGCTCGGCCCAAAATAGAGAGGATACTATTGGGGAACGTAGTAGTAATTCAAAATATTCCTACGTATCACCAAGATCTATCTATGTGAAACTTGCAACGAGTGAGGGGTTTGAGTGCATCTTCATACCTTTAAAGATCGCTAAGCGGAAGCGTTACTAGAACGCGGTTGGTGGAGTCATACTCGCAGCGATTCAGATCGCGGTGGATTCCGATCTAAGCACCGAACAACGGCGCCTCCGCGTTCAACACACGTGCAGCCCAGTAACGTCTCCTACGCCTTGATCCAGCAAGGAGGAAGGAGAGGTTGAGGGAGAGTTCCGGCAACACGACGGCATGGTGACAGTGGAGCTGCGTGGTACTCTGGCAGGGCTTCGCCAAGCGCTACGGAGGACGAGGAGGTGGAGAGGTAGGGCTGCACCGAGAGAGAGAGAGGGAGAGAGAGAGAGAGATGCGCGTTCTCGGCAGCCCTAAGGGTTCCACTATATATAGGAGGAGGAGGAGGGGTGTGCAGCCCCTAGGGTTCCCACCCTAGGGCCGGCGGCCACCCCTAGATGGGTCTAGGGCGGCGTCCAAGAGAGGGGAGAGGAGGGGCGGCGCCCTAGGTGGGCCTAGGGCCCATCTGTGCCTAGGGTTTGCCCCCCTTCCACCTTTTCTGCGCCTTGGGCCCTTGTGGGAGGCGCACCAGCCCACCTAGGGGCCGGTTCCCTCCCACCTTTGGCCCACGCAGCCCTCTAGTGCCGGTGGCCCCACACGGTGAACCCCCGGAACCCTTCAGGTGGTCCCGATACGTTACCGGTGATGCCCGAAACACTTCCGATGACCAAATCCTCACTTCCTATATATGAAACTTTATCTCCGGACCATTTTGAAACTCCTCGTGATGTCCAGCATCTCATACGGGACTCCGAACAACCTTCGCTAACCACGTACACAATTTCCCTATAACCCTAGCGTCATCGAACTTTAAGTGTGTAGACCCTACGGGTTCGGGAGGCATGTAGACATGACCGAGACACCTCTCTGGTCAATAACCAACAGCGGAATTTGGATACCCATGTTGGCTCCCACATGCTCCACGATGATCTCATCGGATGAACCACAATGTCAGAGATTCAATCCATCCCGTATACAATTCCCTTTGTCCATCGGTATGCTACTTGCCCGAGATTCAATCGTCGGTATTCCTGTACCTTGTTCAATCTCATTATCGGCAAGTCTCTTTACTCATTCCGCAACACATCATCCCGTGGCTAACTCCTTAGTCACATTGAGCTCCTTATGATGATGTCTTACCGAGTGGGCCCAGAGATACCTCTCCGTCACACGGAGCGACAAATCCCAGTCTCGATTCGCGCCTTCCCAACAGATACTTTCGGGGATACCCATAGTATACCTTTATAGCCACCCAGTTACGTTGTGACATTTGGCACACCCAAAGTATTCCTACGGTATCCGGGAGTTGCACAATCTCATAGTCTAAGGAAATGATACTTGTGATTAGAAAAGCTTTAGCAGACGAACTACACGATCTTGTGCTATGCTTAGGATTGGGTCTTGTGCATCACATCATTCTACTAATGATGTGATCCCGTTATCAATGACATCCAATGTCCATGGCCATGAAATCGTGACCATCTATTGATCAACGAGCTAGTCAACTAGAGGCTCACTAGGGACATGTTGTGGTCTATGTATTCACACATGTATTACGGTTTCCGGTTAATACAATTATAGCATGAACAATAGACAATTATCAAGAACAAGGAAATATAATAATAACCACTTTATTATTGCCTCTAGGGCATATTTCCAACAGTCTCCCACTTGCACTAAAGTCAATAATCTAGTTCACATCGCCATGTGATTAACACTTACGTCACCATGTGATCATATCATCATGTGATTAACACCCAATTAGTTCTGGGGTTTGATCATATTTTGCTCGTGAAAGAGGTTTTAGTCAATGGGTCTGCGACACTCAGATCCGTGTGTACCTTGCAAACTTCTATGTCATACTATAGATACTACTCCCACACTCCACTTGGAGCTATTCCAAATGGCTACTCCACCATACGTATCCAGATTTCTACTAAGAGTCATCCGGATTGGTGTTAAAGCTTGCATCGACATAACCCTTTACGACGAACTCTTTATCACCTCCATAATCGAGAACTATTTCCTTAATCCTCTAGTTGCTAAGGATAATTTTGATCGCTGTCCAGTGATCCACTCTTGGATCTCTCTTGTACCCCTTGACAGACTCATGGCAAGGCACACACAGGTGAGGTACACAACATGACATACTATATAGAGCCCATGGCTGAAGCATAGGGGATGACACTCATCTTTTATCTATTTTCTGCCATGGTCGGGCATTGAGCTGTGCTCAATCTCACACCTTCTAATACAGGAAAGAACCCTTTCTTGGACTGATCCATATTGAACTTCTTCAATATCTTGTCAAGGTATGTACTCATTGAAATTATTATCAAGCATCTTGATCTATCTCTATAAATCTTGATGCCCAACAATTAGGTAGCTTTATCCAGGTCTTCCTTTGAAAAACCTTTTTCCAAACAACCATTTATGCTTCCCAGAAGTTCTACATCATTTCCGATCAATAATATGTCAACTACATATTCTTATCAGAAATTCTATAGTGCTCCCACTCAATTTCTTGTAAAGACAAGTTTCTCATAAACTTTGTATAAACTCAAAAACTTTGATCACTTCATCAAAGCTCATATTCCAACTCCGAGATGCTTGCTCCAGTCCATAGAAGGATCGCTGGAGTTTGCATACCTTTTAGCATCCTTAGGATTGACAAAACCTTCTGGTTGTATCACATACAACTCTTCCTCATGGAAACCGATAAGGAAGCCTTGTTTTGACATCCACCTGCCAGATTTCATAATCGAAAAATGCAGCAACTGCTAACATAATTTTAACAGACTTTTAGCATCGCTACGGATGAGAAAATCTCATCGCAGTCAACTCCTTCAACTTGGTGGAAACTTCTTTGAGACAAGTCGAGCTTTATAAATGGTGACATTTCACCATTAGCATCTGTGTTCATCTCAAAGGTCCATTTGTACTCAACGACCCGCCGTTCAATGGGCAAGTCTACCAAAGTCCATACTTGATTTTCATACATGGATCCATTCTCGGATTTCATGGCTCCTAGCCATTTGTTGGAATCCAGGCCCACCATTGCTTCTCCATAGTTCGTAGGTTCATCGTTTTCCAACAATATGACTTCCAAGACAGGGTTGCCGTACTACTCAGGAGCAGTACGCGTCCTTGTCGACCTACGTGGTTTGATAGTAACTTGATCCGAAGCTTCATGATCATCATCATTAACTTCCTTTTCCACTGACGTAGGCTCCACGGAAACATCTTTCTGTGTTGTGCTACTCTCTGGTTGAAACAAAGGTTCAACCACCTCATCAAATTCTATCTTCCTCTCACTCAATTCTTTTGAGAGAAACTCTTTCTCGAGAAAGGACTTGTTCTTAGCAACAAACACCATTTTGTGATTGGATCTGAGATAGAAGGTATACTCGATGTCTCCTTAGGGTATTCTATGAAGATTCCTTTGCCTGCTTTGGGTTCGAGCTCATTGAGTGAAAACCCATTTTCACATAAGCGTCGCAGCCCCAAACATTAAGAAATGACAGCTTAGGCTTCTGTCAAACTATAATTCTCACGGTGTCATCTTAACAGACTTAGATGGTGCCCTATTAAAGTGAATGGATTTGTCTTTAATGCATAACCCCATAACGATAGTGGCAAAACGATAAGAGACATCATAGTACGCACTATATCCAATAGAGCACGACTACAACGTTCGGATACACCATCACACTATGGTGTTCCAGGAGGCGTGAGCTGTGAAACAATTTCCACATTGTCTTAAATTGCATAGCAAACTCGTAAATCAGATATTCATGTCCACGATCATATCATAGACATTTTATCTTCTTGTCACAATGTCTTTAACTTTACTCTGAAACTCATTGAACCTTTCAAACATTTCAGACTCGTGTTTCATTAGGCAAATATCCCCATATTTACTTAAATCATTAGTGAAGGTAAATAAAATAACGATATCCACTATGTGTTTCAACACTCATTGGACCACATACATCAACATGTATTAATTCCAATAAGCCACTAGCCCGCTTCATCATACTGGAAGACGGGGTCTTAGTCATCTTGCCCAAGAGGAATGGATCGCATGTCTCAACCGATTCAAAATCGTGTGAGTCAAAAGATCCATCGGCATGGAGTTTCTTCATGCGATTTATACCAATATGACATTTAGCGGCAGTGCCACAAGTATGTGGCACTATCATTATTAACTTTGTATCTTTTGGTACCAATGTTATGAACATGTATACTACTACGATCAAGATACAATAAACCATTCCCAGTGGGTGTATGACCATTGAAGGCATTATTCATGTAAACAGAATAACCATTATTCTCTAACTTATATGAATAACCGTATTGCACTAAACATGATCTAATCACGTTCATGCTCAACGCAAATACCAAATAACATTTATTTAGGTTTATCACAAATCCCGAAGGTAGAGAGAGCATGCAATGGTGATCACATCAACCTTGGAAACGCTTCGAACACACATCGTCACCTTTCACTTAGCTAGCCTCCGTTTATTCTGTAGCTTTTATTTCAAGCTGCTAACACTTAGCAACCGAACCCGTATCCAATACCTAGGTGCTACTAGGAGTACCAGCAAGGTACACATCAATAACACGTATATCAAATATCCGTCTGTCGACATTGCCAGCCTTCTTATCTACTAAGTATCTAGGGTTGTTCCGCTTCGGCGAACATGCTCCTCATAATAGAAGCACTTAGTCTCGAGTTTGGACCCAACCTTGGGTTTCTTCACTAGAGCAGCAACTAGCTTGCCATTCCTGAAGTTTTTTCCCTTCTTGCCCTTGCCCTTCTTGAAACTAGTGGTTTTCACTTAACCATAAACACTTGATGCTCCTTCTTGATTTCTACCTTCGTGGTGTCAAACATCACGAACAACTCAGGGATCATCTTATCCATCCCTAGCATGTTATAGTTCATCACGAAGCTCTAGTAGCTTGGTGGCAGTGACTTGGAGAACTACATTAATCACTATCTTATCTGGAAGATTAACTCCCACTCGATTCAAGTGATTGTAGCACCCAGACAATCTCAGCACATGATCACCGATTGAGCTATTCTGTTTTATCTTACAAGCAAAGAATCTTGTTGGAGGTCTCATACCTCTCAACATAGGCACGAGCCTGAAATCCCAATTTCAGCTCTTAGAACATCTCATATGACCCGTGACGTTCAAAATGTTTTGGAGCCTCAATTCTAAGCCGTAATGCATGACGCACTGAACTATCAAGTAGTCATCACAAAAATGTGTGTCATATGTTCTCAACATCTACAAACAACGCTTGAGGGAGTGGTGCACTTAGCGGTGCATCAAGGACATAAGCCTTCTGTGTAGCAATGAGGACAATCCTCAAATCATGGACCCAGTCTGCATTATTGCTACCATCAACTTTCAACTTACTTTTCTCTAGGACCGTATCAATAAAACAAGGGAGATACAGCGCGAGCTATTTACGACATAATTTGCAAAGACACTTTTAGACTAAGTTCATGATAATTAAGTTCATCTAATCAAATTATTAATGAACTCCCACTTAGATAGACATCTCTCTAGTCATCCAAGTGACACAATCCACGTCAACTAGCCCGTGTCCGATCATCACGTGAGACGGACTAGTCATCAATGGTGAACATCTCCATGTTGATCGTATCTTCTATACAAGTCATGTTCAACCTTTCGGTCTCTCATGTTCCGAGGCCATGTCTATACATGCTAGGCTCGTCAAGTCAACCTAAGTGTATTGCGTGTGTAAATCTGGCTTACACCCGTTGTATGCGAACTTTAGAGCCTATCACACCCGATCATCATGTGGTGCTTCGAAATTACGAACCTTAGCAAATAAGATGTAAAATATGATAAACATCACATGCAATCATATAGTGACATGATATGGCCAATATCATCTTGCTCCTTTGATCTCCATCTTTGGGGCACCATGATCATCATTGTCACTGGCACGACACCATGATCTCCATCGTCATGATATCCATCATCGTGTCTTCATGAAGTTGTCTTGCCAACTATTACTTCTACTACTATGGCTAATGGTTAGCAATAAAATAAAGTAATTACATGGCATTTTTGATTGACACGCATGTCATACAATAAATTAAGACAACTCCTATGGCTCCTGCCGGTTGTCATACTCATCGACATGCAAGTCGTGAATCCTATTACAAGAACATGATCAATATCATACATCACATATATCACATCATATCCTTTGGCCATATCACATCACACGGCATATGCTGCAAAAACAAGTTAGACGTCCTCTAATTGTTGTTGCAAGTTTTTACGTGGCTACTATAGGTTTCTAGCAAGAACGTTTCTCACCTACGCAAAAACCACCATGTGATATGCCAATTTTTATTTATCCTTCATAAGGACCCTTTTCATCGAATCCGATCCGACTAATGTGGGAGAGACAGACACCTGCAAGCCACCTTATGCAACCAGTGCATCTGTGGTGGAACCAGTCTCACGTAAGCATACGTGTAAGGTCGGTCCGAGCTGCTTCATCCCACAATGCCGCCGAATCAAGATAAGACTTGTAAAGGCAAGCCAATTGACAAAATCGACGCCCACAACACCTTGTGTTCTACTCATGCATAGATTCTATGCATAGACCTAGCACATGATGCCACTGTTGGGGAACGAAGTAGTAATTCAAAATTTTCCTACGTATCACCCAGATCTATCTATGTGAAACCAGCAACGAGTGAGGGGTTTGAGTGCATCATCATACCTTTGAAGATCGCTAAGCGGAAGCGTTACTAGAACGCGGTTGGTG
This sequence comes from Hordeum marinum, assembly GCA_022496015.1. Lineage (NCBI taxonomy): Eukaryota > Viridiplantae > Streptophyta > Magnoliopsida > Poales > Poaceae > Hordeum > Hordeum marinum. The sequence continues at coordinate 461,205,797 of CM039675.1, read as the reverse complement.
GAGTCATACTCACAACGATTCAGATCGCGGTGGATTCCGATCTAAGCGCCGAACAACGGCGCCTCCGCGTTCAACACACGTGTAGCCCGGTGACGTCTCCTATGCCTTGATCCAGCAAGGAGGAAGGAGAGGTTGAGGGAGAGATCCAACAGCACGATGGCGTGGTGACGGTGGAGCTGTGTGGTACTCCGGCAGGGCTTCGCCAAGCGCTACGGAGGACGAGGAGGTGGAGAGGTAGGGCTGCGCCGAGAGAGAGAGATGCGTGTTCTCGGCAGCCCCAAGGGCTCCACTATATATGGGAGGAGGAGAGGTGTGCAGCCCCTAGTTCCCACCCTAGGGCCGGTGGCCAACCCTAGATGGGTCTAGGGCGGTGGCCAAGAGAGGGGAGAGGTGGGGCAGCGCCCTAGGAGGGCCTAGGGCCCATCTGCGCATAGGGTTTGCCCCCTCCCACCTTTGTTGCGCCTTAGGCCCTTGTCGGAGGCGCACCAGCCCACCTAGGGGCTGGTTCCCTCCCACCTTCGGCCCACGCAGCCCTCTGGAGCCTGTGGCCCCACACGGTGGACCCCCGGAACCCTTCCGGTGGTCCCGATACGTTACCGGTGATGCCTGAAACACTTCCGGTGACCAAAACCTCACTTCCTATATATGAATCTTTACCTCCGGACCATTCCGGAACTCCTCCTGACATCCGGGATCTCATCCGGGACTCCTAACAACCTTTGATAACCACGTACACAATTTCCCTATAACCCTAGCGTCATCGAACCTTAAGTGTGTAAACCCTACGGGTTCGGGAGGCATGTAGACATGACCGAGACACCTCTCCGGTCAATAGCCAATAGCGGGATCTAGATACCCATGTTGTCTCCCACATGCTCTACGATGATCTCATCAGATGAACCATGATGTCGGTGATTCAATCAATCCCATATACAATTCCCTTTGTCCATTGGTATGTTACTTGCCCGAGATTCGATCATAGGTATTCCTATACCTTTTTCAATCTCATTACTGGCAAGTCTCTTTACTCATTCCGCAACACATCATCCCGTGTCTAACTCCTTAGTCACATTGAGCTCATTATGATGATGTCTTACCGAGTGGGCCCAGAGATACCTCCCCGTCACATGGAGCGACCAATCCCAGTCTCGATTCGTGCCAACCCAACAGCTACTTTCGAGGATACCCGTAGTATACCTTTATAGCCACCCAGTTAAGTTGTGACATTTGGCACACCCAAAGTATTCCTACGGTATCCGGGAGTTGCACAATCTCATGGTCTAAGGAAACGATACTTGACATTAGAAAAAGCTTTAGCAGACAAACTACACGATCTTGTGCTATGCTTAGGATTGGGTCTTGTCCATCACATCATTCTCCTACTGATGTGATCCTGTTATCAATTACATCCAATGTCCATGGCCATGAAACCGTGACCATCTATTGGTCAACGAGCTAGTCAACTAGATGCTCACTAGGGACATGTTGTGGTCTATGTATTCACACATGTATTATGGTTTCCGGTTAATACAATTATAGCATGAACAATAGACAATTATCATGAACAAGGAAATATAATAATAACAATTTTATTATTGCCTCTAGGGCATATTTCCAACAGATACACATAGCTAAAACCAAGACCCAACAAGAAAGGCAGGCCAAACAAGCAATGTTTTCAACATAGGAAAATTCATCACTAGGGACAATGCAAGTAAACAAGATAGGAAAATTCATAGGAGAACGATGCCGAGATGCCTTCTCCATCCGATCCGGAGAACCAGACCTAGGATTCCCCCATAAGCTCGAAGAGGGGTGTAGATGGAGGGATGGCAGTGCCTTCAAGAAGAGAAAATGACACCCGTGAGTGACAAAGCTGCCAACACCGACAAGCCGAGAAGGGATTTCTCCTGGGCCTGAGTCTAAGAAATCCCATAGCCACTAAATCTGGGCTCTATAATGAGGAAGCCACCGCCCATCAAAACTGCCATGTCGAGAAAAGGGTTGGTGGGGTTGCTCCTGCCACCGGAGGGTGGCACTGGGCGCCATCAAACACACGAGCATTGGATCTGTCTCAAGGAGAGGCGTGAAGGTGTATGGGTCGGGGAGGCGACGAGGCAGAGAGAAACCTGCACAGGGTAATCATCGACAATGGTGATGTCGGCAAGCTAGGAACTAGAGACACACATATCCAAGTTGTCGGGGCGGTAGCCGATGGAGCATCGACGAGCAGCGTAAGCTGGAGGATAACACACCTACTTGGCTGTTGGGGACGGAGTCACGTAGGCAGAGGCGATGCAAATCCACGGACACCGAAGAACGCAGGTCCGGGGCCGTCAGGGCCAGAGCAGCGCCAACAAACCGAGGGTTCCACTCGCCCACCATGCGGCCAGGTCAGCGCGTCGCCAAAGGCAGCCGCCGCTGGGAATGCCTAATTATAACCTCACCATGCCACCATGTCGAAGTTCTCACTCCAGCACGAGGGAGGGAGCAGCGCCGATGGAGATGAGGACCGAACATACGAGGCCAGTCCACACCCGGACGCAGAACCACACCATCCCCTGGCCAGCAACAATGCCATCAACATGGCTAGGTTGCATCGTTGGGGGACGAGTCATAGCATGGCTTTCCCAGACCGTCCTCTGATAGCGGCGATGCAGGAGCGGGAGGAGGCAAGGCCTTACGACGAAGACGACGATGGTTTCCCCCGTGTCGCCAAGGAGGGGTGATGATTTGGGGGGGAGGAGAACGGTCTGGACCAGTCTCTAAGAACAGAAAAAAATAGGATGCGATACGTGGCTACCCAAGCTCATGTTGAGAGTCGCCACCCCCCAAGCCAGCGAGTTTTTTTTGCGAGACCCGGGTCTATACCTCATGTTGGCCGCCCCATTCTTTAAGGTGTTATCAACACATTCGCCATATGAAGAATATTAATGTCATTGAACCTACAAAATTAAGAGGCAAGAAAAGTTACATACATGCATTAATAGAATTGTTGGTCAGCACGTAAATAAACCAAAACCACGACACTTATTTGTTGGGGAACGTCGCATGGGAAACAAAAATTTCCTACGCACACGCAAACCTATCCATGGTGATGAGCATCTACGAGAGGGAGAGTGGATCTACATACCCTTGTAGATCGCTAAGCGGGAAGCATTAAGAAACGCGGTTGGTGTAGTCAAACATCTTCGTGATCCAAATCGCCGAGCGTCCCGCGATCTCATCACGATCCGTCCCGTGATCCAATCACGATCCGTCCCGCGAACACATCATGATCCATCCCGCGAACTCATCACGATCCGTCTCACGATCTTGATCACGATCTGTCCCGCGAACTCATCACGATCTGTTCCGTGATCACATCACGAACCGTCTCGCGATCTCGATCACGGTCCTTCCGATCTAGCGCCGAACGGACGGCACCTCCGCGTTTAGCACACGTGTAGCTTGATGACGATATCCACCATCTTTATCCAGCAAGAGGAGGTGGAGAGGAGAGAGAGTTCACTGGCAGTGTGACGGCGCTCCGGTGATGGTGGTGGAGCAATTCCGGCAGGGCTTCGCCTAAGCGCTGCAGAAAACCGATCTAGAGGAGCACCGGTGAAACGGGTAGCACGTGGTCGTAAACTGTGTCCAAACAGCACCCAATCCACCAGTATATAAAGGAGGGAGAGAGAGGAGGGCTGGCGCAAGGAAAAACTCCAATAGGAGTCGGCCAAACTAGAGGGGGAGGAGTCCTACTCCTCCTCCACTCCTAGTAGGAGTAGGACTCTTCCTTTTTAGCCTTTTTTCCACCTTTTCCTTTAGGACTTTTGCCTCCTGCGCCATGGGCCTTGGTGTGGCTGTTTTTCCAGCCCACTAAGAGCTGGTTATTATTCTCCCACAGCCCATGGACCTCTTGGGGTCGAAATACCCCTCCCGGAGGTCCCCCGGTACACTACCGGCACTCCCGGTACACTACCGATGAGCCCGAAACTTTTCCAGCGACCAAACTAGGACTTCCTATATATGAATCTTTACCTCCGGACCATTCCGGAGCTCCTCGTGATGTCCGGGATCTCATCCGGGACTCTGAACAACCTTCGTTCACCACCATACATAACTCTACACTACCAAAACGTCACCAAACCTTAAGTGTGCAGACCCTGCGGGTTCGAGAACTATGTAGACATGACCGAGACACCTCTACGGTCAATAACCAATGGTGGGACCTGGACGTCCACATTGGTTCCTACATATTCTATGAAGATCTTTATCGGTCGAACCTCTATGTCAAGGATTCAGTTAATCCCGTATAACGTTCCCTTTGTTCTTCGGTATGTTACTTGCCCGAGATTCGATCGTCGGTATCTCCATACCTAGTTCAACCTCGTTACTGGGAAGTCTCTTTACTCGTTCCGTAATACAAGATCCCGTGACTAACACTTAGCCACATTGCTTGCAAGGCTTGTTGTGATGTTGTATTACCGAGTGGGCCCTGAGATACCTCTCCGTCACACGCAGTAACAAATCCCAGTCTCGATCCATGCCAACTCAACAGACACCATCGGAGATACCTGTAGAGCACCTTTATAGTCACCCAGTTACGTTGTGACGTTTGATACACACAAGGCACTCCTCCGATATTCGTGAGTTGCATGATCTCATGGTCATAGGAACATATACTTGACATGCAGAAAACAGTAGCAATAAACTGACACGATCATATGCTATGTTTGTAGTTTGGGTCTTATCCATCACATCATTCTCCTAATGATGTGATCCCGTTATCAAATGACATCTCATGTCCATGGCTAGGAAACCTTAACCATCCTTTGATCAACGAGCTAGTCCATTAGAGGCATACTAGGGACATGGTTTTGTCTATGTATCCACACATGCATTTAAGTCTCCGATCAATACAATTATAACATGGATAATAAACGATTATCATGAACAAGGAAATATGATAATAACTAATTTATTATTGCCTCTAGGGCATATTTCCAACATTATTTTGAAACAAAGGGAATGCATTTGTAAAGAGAATAGCACTTGACCAGTATGTGTCAGGACCGGTTTTTTCAATAAAACATTTATTGAAAAATCGCCCCTTACGTCCTTTTTACTGGTAGATAAATCCTTGATACAGAAATCCAGTAGTACTTAATATTATACAGGGTTGAGCTGAGGCTGCTCAACAATTTATTACAAGCACGCCCATATCATACATAAAGGCGGATATGTCACAATGGATATGGTGGCATAACTACTGACTCGCAATAAAAGGGTGTGGTGGATATGTCACAGTGGAGTGGGTGACATGACTCTAATATCTTACAACACATCAAGCATCGGAGTGAGGCTCAATGATTTATTTGGGTAGCGGAAGCGAATATAATACTAGCAACCAACTCCAGGATCGCAAGGGACTGACTAGGACTCCTCTAGGCATCGGACTCGCTATCGTATTCTTCATCCATAAGATCGCCTTCATCAATATCTGGCCAAATCAACAAGCCAGGTGAGTACTTTGAATGTACTCGCAAGACAGTTTCGACATAAGATATAACAAATTCAATCATGATGCACATGAGCAAAAAATTAGTAATACACACTCAGGTAATAAGTTTGCACTACAAGGTAGATAAAAAGGAAGTCGGGCGGTAATCCTCCCGAAATTCCAATAAAATAAGATAAGGCCGATCGGGTGTCTGAAGCGACGCCTCGAAAGGTAACAATAAATTTAACTTACCGCAGTCGGGCGTCGGGGCGACACCACATAAAGGGCTTATACTGAAACATAAATAACAATACATGCCACAGTCGGATGTCTGATGCGACGTCTCATAAAGGGCTTACAATGAAAGTAAACAACAAGAATGCCACAGTCGAACGTCTGAGCGACATCACATAAAGGGCTTATATCAAAAGTAAATAACAGAATGCCACAATTGGACGTTAGAGCGACATCACATAAAGGGCTTATATCAAAAGTAATTAACAGAAATGCCATAGTCGGACGTCTGAGTGACATCACATAAAGGGCTTATATCTCAACTTTCAAATACGAGTAATCCGGGAGGTAGCACCATCCCAAGAAATACTCGGTACATAATAGTAAACATGTTAGTCCATCCACAGGAATAATATCTAACCGAGTTTTCTTTCGTTATTTAACATATTAGTTCTCCAGAGACTCACACTGAGACCGACACTTGACCTGTCAACCAATATCCTTGACCGTGGACACGGCTATCCGAATAGTTTTGACTCTGCAGAGGTTGTACTCTTTACCCACATCCAACGAATTTCAGTAGTCACAAAGGACTAGTACCGTCTACGGTATTTTAGAAGAAAACACACCTAACCAATACACACCCATTCCACCTCCCGATGCCAGGTATCACCCTAGGCAACGTTCAATAAAAACTTTAAGACGGGGAGGCCAATACCTCGAATAGCATGAGATCAAATTTATATCGCGCTCTCTAAGGGGTGCCCCTCCCTCGGTCCCAACCGGAAACACCCATGCCCCCTGACGGGATGACAGGCTTTAATCCAGGGCCATGGAACCCTCATCACGGCCCCTCTATTTGGTGTGTACATGGAAAGAGGTTTGTAAGTTACTAAACCATATTATTTGTAGAAAACATGTGGCGGTACGAAAAGAAGGAGAACGGGGACAAGACTTGATCTATGTCAACAATGGAGTTAAACAGTTTGTTATAGAACTGGCATGCTCCAACAATACCAGCCTCCAACCTATCATGCCACCACATGACTAGGTTGTTTCATCATTCCATGATCACATCAAGTTTCTAGCTCACTTGCAACTTACCATGCATGAAATATAACATTCAACAAATTCTTATATAAACATGCCATGAGAACAACCACTCAAGCAAACATGAAAACACTCATCATATCAAAGGTTCAAACATGCTTGCTTGGTTCGGAGTAGTCGGAGTCTAGCTCGGCGAAATTGACGGCACCGTCACCTTCTTCGGTATCTACGTCACATAAAATACCGAAGTTTACCGTAAATACCGTGCGTGCATAAAAATTGTTCCAAATATTTTCCAATTAAATATGAATAAAAACTAAACAAAGAAATAGAGATGACAGAAAAAGAATCAACTCCAAATTATCTTTTGTTTAAAAGTTATTAAGGTTTTAGTCTAGGGACTAGTCTGTTTTAAACAGAGAATACCCAGGGTTAGTTTGATAAAACAAAAAACGCTTCGGATAAAAATACGTCAGCTTGAAGAGACGACAAACTTTGCCCGAAGGCGTTTTCAGAAAACGGTTCGAAGAAGAGAGGAGAGGCTGACGAGGGGGTCCCTCACGTCAGGTTTAAAAAAGAGGTTCGCTAGTGCCAGAAGCAAACGGCAAACGTCGGCGATGATCAACGGCAATCTAGAGGAGGGAAAGGGGATGGTTGCACTCACGGGACAATTCCGCGACGGTAGGAAGTGGAAGGAGGCGTCGGAGAGCACAACGGCGACGGCCACTTGTTCTCCGGCGGACAGCGGCATCGGGTGATGATGGATCTCACCGAAGGGGGCTGCCAACACCAAATTGAAGCTCGGGTTAGAAGAGGTGGTGGACTAGGAGGTTGATGACCAAAGTTGGGCTGCAGGGACACACTCACCAAAGAGAAATTTGTCGGAGCCCGAAGCGGATCAGGGCGGCCGGAGGCAAGGAAGAAGACCCTCCTGAGGCCCTCTGATGAGTGTGGCAGGGTTCTGAGGAGAGGTGGAGGGGATTGGGTTGATGGGAAGCTTGGGGACCCTATTTATAGCCGGCCCGAGGCGGTTGCCGAGAACGGGATAACTCCGGCGAGCACTTACAGCGAGGTGGTGATCAGACGGAAGGGAAAGGCGACGGGGCAGCTTCGGATTTGTCCGCCGGCTCCATTTTTGGCTCAAGTTGGGTTTAACTTGGGTGGTACTCCGGGGCTTGATGGAACGGAGCTCACAGGCACGTCGGCGGTAGAGAGTGAGCTCTACGCTTCCCAGGCCACGTTGACGGTTCTGTGGCACGCACAGAGAATAGGATGGCCAAGCGGAGGATCCTAGTGGAGTGGGCGGTGCTGGACGGCGCCATTCCTCGTTGAGCTCCTTTGGCGGCCACAGCGAGCGTCGCTGTCGTCGCTCACGGGGGCGATGTGCCCCTGCCAGCTCACCGGCGACCAGGAGAAGATGCCAACTAACCGTGCGGCGCCCTGTATAAGAACTAGCCATAGTGAGCAAACCGCCATAGTGTCTACTGCAGAGATTGACGAAGATCTCTGCCGCAAACGACACTGACGACTGAACCCAACACTGAAACTCTGAATTTTTAACTGAACCTTGATTGGAAAAGTGGAAGCCACCTGCTCAATGAAATGATTTAGGCACGAGGAAAAAATTTCTGGAGCTGAAACATGGTGGGGTGGTCTCTTGTTGCATCCAGAGACTACCTGAATTTTCTCAGAATTTATGGAAAAGAGAAAGGAATGAATTGCATCAAAAATGGCAAATCTGGTCCAAACTTGCAGTATACATATTTTGAAAACTTTGAACTGTGGACCAGCAGCTCTTGATGGATCCGGGTTGAGGGTATCAAGGAGTAGCTAGGGTAATTTATTTGAAACCAAAGCTCAAACGAATCTGATACTTCCTTTGTAAACTTGAGGGGTCCAAAATAAATTAAAGAAAAAGGTTTAAGGTTAGAATAAATAGAAAATGAATGAGGATAGGTTGAACCTTGCTAGAATAGCATGCTTGGCATGACCCAAAGTAGGGAGAAGCTTTTGGGAAGAAAATTGAAATGGGGGGCGTGGCATGAGAGAAGCATGGGAATGTTTTTGGAATAGGAAAGGATAAATCCAAATTTTCATAGGAATCTTTTTAATAAAAGAAATAACAAAATATGCCAAGTGTATTTGTTTTGAACCAACACATGTCAAAAGATCCTCAAGACCAGAATCCCATGATTGAAAAGATTTCATAAGAGGTTTTTCATCAAAAGATTTGAGAGGAAGGTCGTCTTAAAAAAATCAAATAGCCTCCTCAAAATTTATTAAAGAATTTGATAAAAAAACAGAATAAAAATTTTGGGGTGTTACAACACCTACCCCCTTAGAAAAAATCTCGTCCCCAAGATTTCAACCAATCCTCAAATAGGTGTGGGTGCTCTGCCCGAAGAAAATCCTCTCTTTCCCCTGTTGTTTCATCCTTGGTGTGATTGCTCCACTGAACCCTGAAAATTTTGATTGTCTTCTGACGGGTCCTCCTTTTAGACTCTTCCAATATTTTGATTGGATGTTCCCTGTATGTGAGGTCTGGATGAACGTCAATGCTCTCGTGAGACACATGCTTCTCTGGGTTGCTTACACATTTTCTTAGCTTTGAGATGTGGAACACGTCATGGACATCTGATAGTTCTTCTGGTAGGTCTAGCTGGTAGGCCATTGTGCCTCTTGGTGCAACTATACAGAAGGGTCTAATAAATCGTGGTGCCAGCTTCCCCTTGACTTTGAATCTTTGCAGATCTCTCATTGGAGATACTCGTAGGTACACGTATTCACCAGGTTCAAAATTGACTTCACGGTGTTTTTGATCATAGTAACTCTTTTGTCGGCTCTGGGCTGTTTTGAGTCGATCTCTGATTTGTTTAATTTTTTCCTCAGCTTCCTTGAGCATGTCGGGGTCGAATATACAGCTATCTTCTGTCTGGGACCAATTAAGCGGAGTATGACATCTTCGTCCATACAAGGCTTCAAAAGGCACCATTTGTAGACTGGCTTGGTAACTATTGTTGTACACAAACTCAGCATACGGCAAGCTTTCTTCCCAACTGACTCCATAGGTGAGAACACATGCTCTTAGCATGTCCTCTAGAATTTGGTTCACACATTCAATTTGTCCTCCAGTCTGGGGGTGGTATGCTATACTGAATACTAGTTGAGTTCCCAGAGCTTGTTGTAGATGATCCCAAAATCTGGAGACGAATTGAGTACCTCTGTCGGATATTATAGTCTTGGGAACCCCATGTAAACAGACAATACGGTTGAGATAAAGTTTGGCAAGCTTCTGTGTGGTGTGGGTTGTCTTTACTGGAATAAAATTTGCCACTTTGGTTAACCTCTCGGTGATGACCCAAATGGCATCATTTCCGTGTCGTTACCGAGGTAGTCCAACAATAAAATCCATTCCAATTTCGTCCCACTTCCATTCAGGTACCTTGTTTGGTTGTAATAGTCCTGCTGGTTTTTGGTGCTCGGCTTTAATGCGCTGACACGAGTCACAACATGTAATAAATGTGGCTATATCTCTTTTCATACCGTGCCAACCAAACTTTTCCTGAATGTCCTTGTACATTTTGGTTCCTCCGGGATGGATTGAATATGGAGTGGTGTGGGCTTCGGTCAAAAATTGTTGTTTGAGGTCTTCAATATTTGGTACGCATAGCCTGTCTCTGTACCATAATATTCCCTTGTTGTCTACGGCAAATTCCGAGGCCTTGCCCACACTCACTTTTCTTTTTATGCCTTTGATGCTGGGGTGTCCGTTCTGAGCTTCTTTGATTTTCTCCATCAGGGTGGGCTGAATTTCTAAATTTGCCACAGTACCCTCGATGACTAAAACCATGTTGAGCTTGGCAAACTCCCGCTGAAACTCTGGTTTCAAATTTTGCAGACTACCATTGCTTGAGCTTGGGTTTCAGCTGAGGGCATCTGCTACGACATTTGCCTTGTCGCGATGATAGTGAATACCAACATCATAGTCCTTCACTAATTCCAGCCAGCATTGTTGTCGTAAATTGAGTTCTGGCTGCATGAAAATATATTTGAGACTTTTATGGTCCGTATATATTTCACAACGATTCCCAAGCAAAAAGTGCCCCCATTCCTTGAGTGCATGAATAACTGCTGCTAATTCCAAGTCATGAGTAGGATAATTTTCTTCATGCTGACGTAGTTGCCTGGAAGTATAGGCGACTACTTTTCCTTCTTGCATTAGCACACATCCAAGACCTTTCCTGGACGCATCACAATATACTTCAAAAAATTGTGTATGTCTGGTAAAATTAATATGGGGGCTGTTGTTAATCTTTCTTCAACTCTTGGAATCTTTTCTCACGGGCATCGGTCCACTCAAATTTCTTATTTTCTTGAGTAGCTATGTCATAGGTTTTGCTATGGTGGAAAATCCCTCAATAAATCTTCTATAATATCCAGCCATTCCTAGAAAACTTCGTATATCTGTTATGTTGGCTGGTTGTTTCCAGTCAAGTACGGCCTTGACTTTTTGGGACCCACGGCAACACCCTCTTGGGTCAATACATGGCCTACAAAACCAACTTGTTTTAACCAAAATTCGCATTTGCTGAATTTGGCGTACAATTGATGTTTTCTTAATTCTCCCAATACAATTATGAGATGTTCAGCATGTTCTTCTAGTGTCTTGAAATATACCAAAATATCATCAATGAATACCACAACTTTGTCCATATACTTCATAAACACTTTGTTCATGAGGTGGACAAAATATGCGGGGGCATTTGTCAGTCCGAACGGCATTACTGTAAATTCATATAACCCGTATCTGGAGGTAAATGTTGTCTTAGGAATATCTTATGTTCGTATCTTTAATTGATGATATCCTGACCTCAAATCATTTTTTGAGAAAACCTTGGCCTGTGCGAGTTGGTCAAATAAATCATTTATCCGTGGCATCAGATATTTGTTTTTGATGGTGACCATGTTCAGGGCTCCATAGTCCACACATAATCTCAGAATTCCATCTCTTTTCTTGGCAAATAATACTGGCGAACCCCAAGGTGAGGAGTTGGGCCTGATATAGCCTTTGTCCAGTAATTCCTTTATCTGCTTCTTTAATTCTATCAACTCGGATGGTGCCATTCTATATGGTTTCCTGTAGATAGGTTTGGTGGCAGGTGCTAGTTCAATGATGAACTCTATTTGTCTGTCTGGTGGCATACCTGGTAGCTCTTCTGGAAATACATCAGGAAATTCACATACCACTGGAACATTGCTTAATTCAGAAATATCCACCTTGTTTAATCTTGGTTGAGTGATATTGGTCTTTTTAGAGCTGCAACTTTTATTGTCTTTCCGTGATGATGAGTGAGAATCACAGTCCGATTGTCGCAATCAATAAAACCTTTATTTGTTGTTAGCCAATCCATTCCAAGAATAACATCCAATCCCTTGTTTTCCAATACATTGACGTTTGCCCAAAACTTCAATCCCTCAATCTCGATAACAACACCTTGGCAGTAACTTTGAGTGATTTTCTTAATCCTGGGGGACTTGATGGTCAAGGTATTTTCCAAGGGGAGAATCGGAAAATCATGTTGCAAAGCAAATTTCTTGCAAATGAACGAGTGAGAAGCTCCAGAATCAAACAAAACTGTGGCAGGTATTGAGTTGACAGGGAACATACCGAGTACGATGTCTGGAGCATTCTGTGCTCCATCCTTGGTCACATGGTTTACGTGACCCTTCCTGTGGTTATTATTGGGATTGAAGTTGTTGCGCTTGGGAGCTGCATTATTTCCATTGTTGTTCAGCTTGGGAGCCAAGTTTCTTGGCTTTGGGCATTGCTTGGCATAGTGTCCTTCCTCTCCACAAGTGAAGCACGTAACGCCTGGGTGATACGATAAAGTCCTTGTCCCTTGCATGGAAATTTTTATTTGGACGAGTGTTGGTTGAGGATTTATTCGCCCCATTTCTCTAGAAATCATTCTTGATCTTGTTGTTGCGGGAATGAGTAGTCTTGTGTTGGAAATATGCCCTAGAGGCAATGATAAAATGGTTATTATTGTATTTCCTTATTCATGATAATTGTCTATTGTTCATGCTATAATTGTGTTAACCGGAAACCATAATACATGTGTGAATACATAGACCACAACATGTCCCTGGTGAGCCTCTAGTTGACTAGCTCGTTGATCAATAGATGGTCACGGTTTCATGGCCATGGACATTGGATGTCGTTGATAACGGGATCACATCATTAGGAGAATGATGTGATGGACAAGACCCAATCCTAAGCATAGCACAAGGTCGTGTAGTTCGTATGCTAAAGCTTTTCTAATGTCAAGTATCTTTTCCTTAGACCATGAGATTGTACAACTCCCTGATACCGTAGGAATGCTTTGGGTGTATCAAACGTCACAACGTAACTGCGTGGCCATAAAGGTGCACTACAGGTATCCCCGAAAGTATCTGTTGGGTTGGCACGAATCGAGACTGGGATTTGTCACTTCGTGTGACGGAGAGGTATCTCTAGGCCCACTCGGTAAGACATCATCATAATGAGCTCAATGTGACTAAGGAGTTAGCCATGGGATGATGTATTACGGAACGAGTAAAGAGACTTGCCGGTAACGAGATTGAACAAGGTATAGGGATACCGACGATCGAATCTCGGGCAAGTATCATACCGATAGACAAAGGGAATTGTATACGGGATTGATTGAATCCCCGACATCGTGGTTCATCCGATGAGATCATCGTGGAGTACGTGGGAGCCAACATGGGTATCCAGATCCCGTTGTTGGTTATTGGCCAAAGAGATGTCTCGGTCATGTCTACGTGTCTCCCGAACCCGTAGGGTCTACACACTTAAGGTTTGATGATGCTAGGGTTATAGGGAAATGGTATACGTGATTACCGAAGGTTGTTCGGAGTCCCTAATGAGATCCCGAACGTCAAGAGGAGCTCCGGAGGTAAAGATTGATATATAGGAAGTCCAGTTTTGGTCACCGGAAAGTTTTTGGGCTCATCGATAGTGTACCGGGAGTGCCGGGAGGGTGCCGGAGGACCCCCGGGAGGGGTGTGACGACCAAAGGACCTCATGGGCTGTTAGATAAAGTGTGCCAGCCCTTATTGGGCTGGGAAAGACTTTTGCTAAAGGCCCATGCGGCTGGAGATAAGGAGATAAGGCAAAAATGATTCAAAAGGAAGAGTTCCACCTCCCTTGTGGGAGGAGGACTCTCCCTTTAATTCGGCCGAACCTCTCCTCTTTGGAGTAGAGGCCAAGCCAACCCTCCACGTCCCTCCTCCTATATATACTTGAGGTTTTGGATGTTTTGAGACATGATTTGATCTCTCTCTCACACGGCGAAGCCCTACCTCTCTTCTACCTCCTCTGCGGCACTTAGGCAAAGCCCTGTCGGAATACCTTGCTACTCCACCACCACCACGCCGTCGTGCTGCTGTTGGAGCCCTTCCCCAACCTCTCCTTCCTCCTTGCTGTATCAAGGCGTAGGAGACGTCACCGGGCTGCACGTGTGTTGAACGCGGAGGTGCCGTCCGTTCGGCACTTGATCGGATCTACCGCGATCTGAATCGCTGCGAGTACGACTCCATCAACCGCATTCTTGCAACGCTTCCACTTAGCGATCTTCAAAGGTATGAAGATGCAATCTATCCCCACTCGTTGCTGGTTTCTCCATGGATAGATCTTGGTGATCGTAGGAAAAATTTTGGTTGACTACTACGTCTCCCAACAGTGGCATCATGAGCTAGGTCTATGCGTAGAATCTATGCACGAGTAGAACACAAGTTGTTGTGGGCGTCGATTTTGTTAATTTTCTTACCGCTACTAGTCTTATCTTGATTCGACGGTATTGTGGGATGAAGCGGCCCGGACCAACTTTACACGTACGCTTACGTGAGACCGGTTCCACCGCCTAACATGCACTAGTTGCATAAGGTGGCTAGCGGGTGTCTGTCTCTCCCACCTTAGTCGGATTGGATTCGATGAAAAGGGTCCTTATGAAGGGTAAATAGCAATTGGCATATCACGTTGTGGTTTTGGCGTAGGTAAGAAACGTTCTTGCTAGTAACCTATAGCAGCCACGTAAAACTTGCAACTACAAATTAGAGGACGTCTAACTTGTTTTTGTAGCATGTGACTTGTGATGTGATATGGCCAAAAGGATGTGATGTGATTCATTGTGATGTATGAGATCGATCATGTTCTTGTAATAGGATTCACGACTTGCATGTCGATGAGTATGACAACCGGCAGGAGCCATAGGAGTTGTCTTATTTTATTGTATGACCTGCGTGTCAATCATAAACGCCATGTAATTACTTTACTTTATTGCTAAACGTTAGCCGTAGTAGTAGAAGTAATAGTTGGCGAGACAACTTCATGAAGACACGATGATGTAGATCATGATGATGGAGATCATGGTGTCGAGCCGGTGACAGTGATGATCATGGTGCCTCGAAGATGGAGATCAAAGGAGCAAGATGATATTGGCCATATCATGTCACTATATTGATTGCATGTGATGTTTATCATGTTTACATCTTATTTGCTTAGAACGACGATAGTAAATAAGATGATCTCTCAATAAAATTTCAAGAAATGTGTTCACCCTAACTGTGCACCGTTGCTAAGGATCGTTGTTCCGAAGCACCACGTGATGATCGGGTGTGATAGGTTCTAACGTTCGCATACAACGGATGTAAGCCAGATTTACACACGTGAAACACTTAGGTTGACTTGACGAGCCTAGCATGTACAGACATGGCCTCGGAACACGGAAGACCGAAAGGTCGAACATGAGTCGTATAGAAGATACGATCAACATGGAGATGTTCACCATGGATGACTAGTCCGTCTCACGTGATGATCGGACACGGGCTAGTTGACCTGGATCATGTGTCACTTAGATGACTAGAGAGATGTCTATCTAAGTGGGAGTTCATTAATAACTTGATTAGATGAACTTAATTATCATGAACTTAGTCTAAAAGTGTCCTTGCAAATTATGTCGTAGATAGCTCGCGCTGTAGCTCCCCTGTTTTATTGATACGATCCTAGAGAAAAGTAAGTTGAAAGTTGATGGTAGCAATAATGCGGACTGGGTCCGTGATCTGAGGATTGTCCTCATTGCTGCGTAGAAAGCTTATGTCTTTGATGTACCGCTAAGTGCACCACTCCCTCAAGCGTTGTCTATAGATGTTGTGAACATATGGCAGGCACTTTTTGATGACTACGTGATAGTTTAGTGCGTCATGCATTACGGCTTAGAATTTAGGCTCCAAAACGTTTTGAACGTCACGGAACATA
Organism: Hordeum marinum; assembly: GCA_022496015.1. Taxonomy (NCBI): domain Eukaryota; kingdom Viridiplantae; phylum Streptophyta; class Magnoliopsida; order Poales; family Poaceae; genus Hordeum; species Hordeum marinum. Next base: position 461,189,712 of record CM039675.1, on the reverse strand, counting down.
AGAGATGTTCTAAGAGCTGAAATTGGGATTTCAGGCTCGTGCCTATGTTGAGAGGTATGAGACCTCCAACAAGATTCTTTGCCTGCAAGATAAAGGAGAATAGCTCAATCGGTAGGCGTGTGCTACGATTGTCTGGGTGCTACAATCACTTGAATCAAGTGGGAGTTAATCTTCCAGATGAGATAGTGATTAATGCAGTTCTCCAAGTCACTGTCACCAAGCTACTGGAGCTTCGTGATGAACTATAAAATGCCAAGGATGGAGATTAGGATCCTTGAGCTATTCGCGTTGTTTGACACCGCGAAGGTAGAAATCAAGAATGAGCGTCAAGTGTTGATGGTTAAGTGAAAACCACTAGTTTCAAGAAGGGCAAGGGCAAGAAGGGAAAAACTTCAGGAATGGCAAGCCAGTTGACGCTCTAGTGAAGAAACCCAAGGTTGAGCCCAAACCCGAGACTGAGTGCTTATGTTATGAGGAGAATGTTTGCTGAAGCGGAACAACCCTAGATACTTGGTAGATAAGAAGGCTGGTAATGTCGACAAAGAATATTTGATGTACGTGTTATTGATGTGTACCTTGCTGGTACTCCTAGTAGCACCTGGGTATTGGATACCGGTTCGGTTGCTAAGTGTTAGCAACTCGAAATAAAAGCTACGGAATAAACGAAGACTAGCTAGGTGAAAGGTGGAGATGTGTGTTGGAAGTGTTTCCAAGATTGATGTGATCACCATCGTACGCTCTCTCTACGTTCGGGATTTGTGGTAAACCTAATATAAATGTTATTTGGTGTTTGCGTTGAGCATGAACGTGATTAGATCATGATTAGTGCAATACGGTTATTCATATAAGTTAGAGAATAATGGTTATTCTGTTTACATGAACAATGCCTTCAATGGTCATGCACCCACTAGGATGGTTTATTGAATCTTGATCATAGTAGTACACACGTTCATAACATTGGTACCAAAAGATACAAAGTTAATAATGATAGTACCACATGCTTGTGGCACTGCCACGTAATGTCATATTGGTATAAATCGCATGAAGAAACTCCATGATGATGGATTTTTGACTCACTCGATTTCGAATCGGGTGAGAAATGCGAGCCATGCCTCTTGGGCAAGATGACTAAGACCCCGTCTTCCGATATGATGGAGCGGGCAAGTGGCTTATTGGAATTAATACATGTTGATGTATGTGGTCCAATGAGTGTTGAAACACACAGTGGATATCGTTGTTTTTCTTTACCTTCACTGATGATTTGAGTAAATATGGGGATATTTACTTAATGAAACACGAATCTGAAATGTTTGAAAGGTTCAAGGAGTTTCAGAGTGAAGTTAAAGATCATCGTGACAAGAAGATAAATGTCTATGATATGATCATGGAGGTGAATATCTAAGTTACGAGTTTGGTATGCAATTTTAGACAGTGTGGAAATTGTTTCACAGCTCACGCCTCCTGGAACACCATAGTGTGATGGTGTGTTCGAACGTCGTAGTCGTGCTCTATTGGATATAGTGAGTACTATGGTGTCTCTTATCGTTTTACCACTATCGTTATGGGGTTATGCATTAAAGACAAATCCATTCACTTTAATAGGGCACCATCTAAGTCTGTTGAGATGACACCGTGAGAATTATGGTTTGACAGAATCCTAAGCTATCATTTCTTAATGTTTGGGGCTGTGACGCTTATGTGAAAAGGGTTTTCACCTAATGAGCTCGAACCAAAGCAGACAAATGCATCTTCATAGAATACCCTAAGGAGACATTAGGTATACCTTCTATCTCAGATTGAAGCGCAAAAGTGTTTGTGGCTAAGAACGGGTCCTTTCTTGAGAAAGAGTTTCTCTCGAAAGAATTGAGTGGGAGGAAGATAAACTTGATAAGGTTGTTGAACCATTGTTTCAACCAGAGAGTAGCGCAGCACAGAAAGATTTTTCTGTAGATCCTACGTCGGTTGAAAAGGAAGTTAATGATGATGATCATGAAGCTTCGGATCAAGTCACTATTGAACCTCGTAGGTCGACAAGGACGCGTACTGCTCCTGAGTAGTACGACAACCCTGTCTTGGAAATCATGTTGTTGGACAACGATGAACCTACGAACTATGGAGAAGCGATGGTGGGCCTGGATTCCAACAAATGGCTAGGAGCCATGAAATCCGAGAAAGGATCCATGTATGAAAACCAAGTATGGACTTTGGTAGACTTGCCTGTTGAATGGCAGGTAGTTGAGTACAAATGGACATTTGAGATAAACATAGACGCTAATGGTGAAATGTCACCGTTTATAAAGCTCGACTTGTCACAAAGAAGTTTCCGCCAAGTTCAAGGAGTTGACTGCGATGAGATTGTCTCATCTGTCGCGATGCTAAAAGTCTATTAAAATTATGTTAGCAGTTGCTGCATTTTTCGATTATGAAATCTGGCAGATGGATGACAAAACAAGGTTTCTGTAATGGTTTCTGTGAGGAAGAGTTGTATATGATACAACCAGAAGGTTTTGTCAATCCTAAGGATGCTAAAAAGTATGCAAACTCTAGCAATCCTTCTATGGACTGGAGCAAGCATCTCGGAGTTGGAATATATGCTTTGATGAGGTGATCAAAGTGCTTAAGTTTATACAAAGTTTATGAAAAACTTGTATTTACAAGAAAGTGAGTGGGAGCACTATAGAATTTCTTATAAGAATATGTAGTTAACATATTATTGATCGGAAATGATGTAGAATTTCTGGAAGAGCATGAAGGGTTGTTTGGAAAGAGTTTTTCAAAGGAATACCCAGATAAAGCTACTATTTTATTGAGCATCAAGATCTATAGGGATAGATTAATTCGCTTGATAAGTTTTTTCAATGAAGACATACCTTGACAAGTTTTGAAGGAGTTCAAAATAGATGAGTCAAAGAAGGAGTTCTTGATTGTATTGTAAGGTGTGAAATTGAGTAAGACTTAATGCCCGACCACGGCAGAAGATAAAGAAAAGATGAGTGTCATCCCCTATGCTTTAGCCGTAGGCTCTATATAGTATGCCATGCTATGTACCGCACTTGTGTGTGCCTTGCCATGAGTCTGTCAAGGGGTACAAGAGTAATCCAAGAGTGGATCACTGGACAGCGGTCAAAGTTATCCTTAGTAAGTTGAGATCTAAGGAAATATTTCTCGATTATGGAGGTGATAAAGAGTTCATCATAAAGGTTTACAATGATGCAAGCTTTAACACCAATCCGGATGATTCTTAGTAGAAATCCGGCTAAGTATAGTGGAGCAGCCATTTGGAATAGCTCCAAGTGGAGCGTGGGAGCAGTATATACAAATATGACATAGAAAGTTTGCAAGGTACACACGGATCTGTCTGTCGCAGACCCGTTGACTAAAACCTCTTTCACGAGCAAAACATGATCAAACCCCAGAACTAATTGGGTGTTAATCACATGATGATATGATCACATGGTGATGTAAGTGTTAATCACATGGTGATGTGAACTAGATTATTGACTCTAGTGCAAGTGGGAGACTGTTGGAAATATGCCCTAGAGGCAATGATAAAATGGTTATTATTGTATTTCCTTATTCATGATAATTGTCTATTGTTCATGCTATAATTGTGTTAACCGGAAACCATAATACATGTGTGAATACATAGACCACAACATGTCCCTGGTGAGCCTCTAGTTGACTAGCTCGTTAATCAATAGATGGTCACGGTTTCATGGCCATGGACATTGGATGTCGTTGATAACGGGATCACATCATTAGGAGAATGATGTGATGGACAAGACCCAATCCTAAGCATAGCACAAGGTCGTGTAGTTCGTATGCTAAAGCTTTTCTAATGTCAAGTATCTTTTCCTTAGACCATGAGATTGTACAACTCCCTGATACCGTAGGAATGCTTTGGGTGTATCAAACGTCACAACGTAACTGCGTGGCCATAAAGGTGCACTACAGGTATCCCCGAAAGTATCTGTTGGGTTGGCACGAATCGAGACTGGGATTTGTCACTTCGTGTGACGGAGAGGTATCTCTAGGCCCACTCGGTAAGACATCATCATAATGAGCTCAATGTGACTAAGGAGTTAGCCATGGGATGATGTATTACGGAACGAGTAAAGAGACTTTCCAGTAACGAGATTGAACAAGGTATAGGGATACCGACGATCGAATCTCGGGCAAGTATCATACCGATAGACAAAGGGAATTGTATACGGGATTGATTAAATCCCCGACATCGTGGTTCATCCGATGAGATCATCGTGGAGTACGTGGGATCCAACATGGGTATCCAGATCCCACTGTTGGTTATTGGCCAGAGAGATGTCTCGGTCATGTCTACGTGCCTCCCGAACCCGTAGGGTCTACACACTTAAGGTTCGATGATGCTAGGGTTATAGGGAAATGGTATACGTGATTACCGAAGGTTGTTCGGAGTCCCGAATGAGATCCCGGACGTCACGAGGAGCTCCGGAATGGTTCGTAGGTAAAGATTGATATATAGGAAGTCCAGTTTTGGTCACCGGAAAGTTTTCGGGCTCATCGGTAGTGTATCGGGAGTGCCGGGAGGGTGCCGGAGGACCCCCGGGAGGGGTGTGACGACCAAAGGACCTCATGGGCTGTTAGATAAAGTGTGCCAGCCCTTATTGGGCTGGGAAAGACTTTTGCTAAAGGCCCATGCGGCTGGAGATAAGGAGATAAGGCAAAAATGATTCAAAAGGAAGAGTTCCACCTCCCTTGTGGGAGGAGGACTCTCCCTTTAATTCGGCCGAACCTCTCCTCTTTGGAGTAGAGGCCAAGCCAACCCTCCACGTCCCTCCTCCTATATATACTTGAGGTTTTGGATGTTTTGAGACATGATTTGATCTCTCTCTCACACGGAGAAGCCCTACCTCTCTTCTTCCTCCTCTGCGGCGCTTAGGCAAAGCCCTGTCGGAATACCTTGCTACTCCACCACCACCACGCCGTCGTGCTGCTGTTGGAGCCCTTCCCCAACCTCTCCTTCCTCCTTGCTGTATCAAGGCGTAGGAGACGTCACCGGGCTGCACGTGTGTTGAACGCGGAGGTGCCGTCCGTTCGGCACTTGATCGGATCTACCGCGATCTGAATCGCTGCGAGTACGACTCCATCAACCGCGTTCTTGCAATGCTTCCGCTTAGCGATCTTCAAAGGTATGAAGATGCAATCTCTCTCCACTCGTTGCTGGTTTCTCCATGGATAGATCTTGGTGATCGTAGGAATGATTGACTACTACGTCTCCCAACATCTTGTCCCTTCTACGTTTTCGAATATCATACAAGCTGCGGCGCTCATTTTCCAGTGTAACGGCCTTGTCCACAAGTGTCTTGAACTGGAAAGGTGTGAACGACCAGTTGGCATTTTAATGTTGGTGCCAGACCGTCCAGAAATTTTTCCATCTTTTTATCTTCAGTCATACGTTCTTCATTTGCATAGCGAGATAGTTGAGTAAACTGACTATTGTACTCAGTCACTGTCATGCTTCTCTGCTTGAGATCAGCAAACTCCCTTTTCTTGATCTTCATGACACTTTTGGGAATGTGCGCCCCACGAAAATTTTCCTTAAATTCCTCCCAGGTGATATTGTCTTCATTGGGTGCATGTGTAGGAAATTTTCCCACCACGATGCAGCTGCTCTTGTGAGGTAGTGGGGTGCATAAAGTACTTTTTCACGGTCTGAACACTATGCAATAATTAATTTTCTCTCAATGTCTCGAAGCCAGTCGTCGGCCTCAAGAGGTTTATCAGTGTGAGAGAAAGTTCGGGGACGTGTCTTTTGCAACTCAGATAACTTGGAATGTTGTTGGTATGATTCTCGGTGATTTCCCATATTGATAATACGATTCATCATCTCTTGATGTTGTTGTTGGCTTTGCTCATAAAGGCAACATACGTGAGAAAATGTTGCTTCACTGTCTTGCTGACTAGACTGTCCCTGTGTGAAATTGTTACTTGTCTGTGTATCATAATTTTCTTCTGGTGGACTTGGCATAGAACGAGTCCAGGGATGAGGCATTTTCCACTCTAGGGTATTTTTTTGTAGAACACATGAGAAAATCTGAGTGGCAAAAATAAATAATTTTGCAAAGGCAAGAAATTTTAAATACTCCAAGATTTTTCAAGAAAATATTTGATTGCGTATGAAGAAGGACCGCTCGGTACATATCTTACAAGCAAGCCATAATTATACAGTACGACACTCAGGATGCGCGTACACACTCCTGACATGTTATTTAGGCTAGTGCACTTCTCCAGGTTCCTACATGATGCGCATACAAACTACTTCTCATCAAGCCTATATACATATAAACATATCATACAAGCTGATGCATCACACTGCTGCTCGGCGCACTCAGTCGGAGATGGTAAAAACTTCTCTCGGCCAGCCGAGGGTAAGTCCCAGAGGTACTGGAGACTCAACCTCCTCCTCAATAATAGGCTCTAGGCGTGGAGTACTGGGCTGTGGAGCTGGTGCGGGTGCGGCAGATGGTGCAGCACTAACTGGGGTAGGAGTAATGACTTGGTCAAATTCCTCAGTGGTAGGCAGACAGCGAGCGGTAGCTAAGATGGAAGGCGAATACGATGCTGCAGACGAGATGTACGACAGTGGTGGTGTTGTATGGAGAAGCTTCCTCCTATTGGCGACACAGCCCTGAACTGAGTCCATACGAGCAGCCACAAAGTCGTCTACGAGGTTATCAAAAGCTTCCTCAAGAGCTTTGAGATACTCAACAAGCATCTTGATAGCCTCATCTCTCTCTCCCCTAGTGCAGGCAAATGCATAGTGACAAGTGTAAGGGACGTGGCATGGGAGATAGCGGTAGCGACGAGCCTTCATAGAAGGAAGAGCATCCCGGAGACGAGAAATTGCCTCACGGGCAGCCACCTGCATAGCATGACTCTCCGTAGGCATGACCCTCCCAACAAATTGGAAGTGGCGTGTTTCAGCACGTCTTCCCTTAAAATGCACCACGGCCTGATGCATAGACACGTTGTCGTTGAGCTTGTGTTGGTAAAGTGTGAATTCCGGATGAGTCGATGGCCCAATCGCGATCTTGGCGATGGAGGTGAGGAGCTTGATAAACCCCTCAGGCACATTGGCGAACACCTGAGACTCACAGTTGCGGCCAGCCATCTACAAAAGTAGATAAAAATTCCAGATAGTCAAATCATAAATCTATGATGACCAACAGAAAAATTGCTACAATTTGCAAAATGCTAAAATAGCACTAATACGCTAATAACCGATTAGCGAAAGCACCTAGTGGTTTCCTACAGTCAGCCTGACTCTGATACCAAGGTTGTCAGGACCGGTTTTTCAATAAAACATTTATTGAAAAATCGCCCCTTACGTCTGACCAGTATAGAAAATCCTTCTTACTGGTAGACAAATCCTTGATACAGAAATCCAGTAGTACTTAATATCATACAGGGTTGAGCTGAGGCTGCTCGACAATTTATTACAAGCACACCCATATCATACATAAAGGCGGATATGTCACAATGGATATGATGGCATAACTACTGACTCGCAATAAAAGGGTGTGGTGGGTATGTCACGGTGGAGTGGGTGACATGACTCTAATATCTTACAACACATCAAGCATCGGAGTGAGGCTCAATGATTTATTTGGGTAGCGGAAGCGGATATAATACTAGCAACCAACTCCAGGATCGCAAGGGACTGACTTGGACTCCTCTAGGCATCGGACTCGCTATCGTATTCTTCATCCATAAGATCGCCTTCATCAATATCTGGCCAAATCAACAAGCCAGGTGAGTACTTTGAATGTACTCGCAAGACAGTTTGGACATAAGATATAACAAATGCAATCATGATGCACATGAGCAAAAATTAGTAATACACACTCAGGTAATAAGTTTGCACTGCAAGGTAGATAAAAAGGAAGTCGGGCAGTAATCCTCCCGAAATTCCAATAAAATAAGATAAGCCCGATCGGGTGTCTGAAGCGACGCCTCGAAAGGTAACAATAAATTTAACTTGCCGCAGTTGGGCGTCAGGGCGACACCACATAAAGGGCTTATACTGAAACATAAATAACAGTACATGCCATAGTCGGACGTCTGATGCGACGTCTCATAAAGGGCTTATAATGAAAGTAAACAACAAGAATGCCACAGTCGAACGTCTGAACGACATCACATAAAGGGCTTATATCAAAAGTAAATAATAGAATGCCACAGTCAGACGTCAGAGCGACATCACATAAAGGGCTTATATCAAAAGTAATTAACAAGAATGCCACAGTCGGACATCTGAGCGACATCACATAAAGGGCTTATATCTCAACGTTCATATACGAGTAATCCGGAAGGTAGCACCATCCCAAGGAATACTCGATACATAATAGTAACCATGTTAGTCCATCCACAGGAATAATATCCAGCCGAGTTTTCTTCCGTTATTTAACATATTAGTTCTCCAGAGACTGACACTGAGACCGACACTTGACCTGTCAACCAATATCCTTGACCGTGGACACGCTATTCGAATAGTTTTGACTCTGCAGAGGTTGTACTCTTTACCCACAGCCAACGGATTTCAATAGTCAGACTAGTTCCGTTTATGGTATTTTAGAAGAAAACACACCTAACCAGTACGCACCCATTCCACCTCCCGATGCCAGGTATCACCCTAGGCAACGTTCAATAAAAACTTTAAGACGGGGAGGCCAATACCTCGAATAGCATGGGATCAAATTTATATCGCGCGCTCTAAGGGGTGCCCCCCTCTCGGTCCCAACTGGAAACACCCATGCCCCCTGACCGGATGACGAGCTTTAATCCAGGGCCATGGAACCCTCATCACGGCCACTCTATTTGGTGTGTACATGGACAGAGGTTTGCAACTTACTAAACCGTATTCTTTGTAGAAAACATGTGGTAGTACGAAAAGAAGGAGAACGGGGACAAGACTCGATCTATGTCAACACTGGAGTTAAACAATTTGTTATAGAACTGGCATGCTCCAACAATACCAGCCTACAACCTATCATGCCACCACATGACTAGGTTGTTTCGTCATTTCATGATCACATCAAGTTTAGAGCTCACTTGCAACTTACCATGCATGAAATATAACATTCAACAAATGCTTATATAAACATGCCATGAGAACAACCACTCGGGCATACATGAAAACACTCATCATATCAAAGGTTCAAACATGCTTGCCTGGTTCAGAGTAGTCGGAGTCTAGCTCGGCGAAATTGACGGCATCGTCACCTTCTTCGGTATCTACGTCACATAAAATATCAAAGTCTAACGTAAATATCGTGCGTGCATAAAAATTGTTCCAAATATTTTTCAGTTGAATATGAATAAAAACTAGACAGAAAAATAGAGATGACAGAAAAAGAATCAACTCCAAATTATCTTTTGTTTAAAAGTTATTAAGGTTTTAGTCTAGGGACTAGTCTGTTTTAAACAGAAAATATCTAGGGTTAGTTTGATAACACAGAAAACGCTTCAGATAAAAATACGTCAGCCTGGAGAGAAGAGAACTTTGCCTGAAGGCGTTTTCAGAAAACGGTTCGATGAAGAGAGGAGAGGCTGACAAGGGGGTCCCTTACGTCAGGTTTTAAAAAGAGGCTCATCGGCGCCAAAAGCAAACGGCGAACGCCGGCGACGATCAACGTCAATCTAGAGGAGGGAAAGGGGATGGTTGCACTCATGGGACAATTCCGCGGCGGTGGGAGGTGGAAGGAGGCGTCGGAGAGCACCACGGCGATGGCCACTTCCTCTCCGGCGAACGGCGGCGTCGGATGATGATGGATCTCACCGGAGGGGGCTGCCAACACCAAATTGAAGCTCGGGTTAGAAGAGGTGGTGGACTAGGAGGTTGATGACCGAAGTTGGGCTGCGGGGACACACTCACCAAAGAGAAATTTGCCGGAGCCCGAAGCGGATCGGGGCGGCCGAAGGCGAGGAAGAAGACCCTCCCGAGGCCCTTTGATGAGTTTGGCGAGGTTCTGAGGAGAGGTGGAGGGGCTCTAGGTTGATGGGAATCTCGGGGCCTCTATTTATAGCCGGCCTGAGGCGGTTGTCGAGAACGGGATAACTCTGGCGAGCACTTACGGCGAGGTGGTGATCGGGTGGAAGGGAAAGGCAACGGGGCAGCTTCGGATTGGTCTACTGGCTCCATTTTTGGCTCAAGCTGGGTTTAACTTGGGCAGTACTCCACGGCTAGACGGAACGGAGCTCACGGGCACGGCGGCGGCAGAGAGCACGCTCTGCGCTTCCCAAGCCATGGCGACGGTTCTGTGGCACGCACAGAGAATACGACGGCCACGCGAAGAATCTTGGTGGAGTGGGCGGTGTTGGACGGCGCCGTTCCTCGCTGTCGTCGCTCACGGGGGCGATGTGCCCCTGCCAGCTCACCGACGACTAGGAGAAGATGCCAACTGACCGTGCGGCGCACTGGATAAGAACTAGCCATAGTGAGCAAGCCGCCACAGTGGCTACTGCAGAGATTGACGAAGATCTCTTCCGCAAACGACACTGACGACTGAACCCAACACTGAAACTCTGAATTTTTAACCGAACCTTGACTGGAAAAGTGTCGGCCACCTGCTCGACGAAATGATTTAGGCACGAGGAAAAATTTTCTGAAGCTGAAACTTGGTGGGGTGGTCTCTTGTTGCATCCAGAGACTACCTGGATTTTCTCAGAATTTATGGAAAAGAGAAAGGAATGAATTGCATCAAAAATGGCAAATCTGGTCCAAACTTGCAGTATACATATTTTGAAAATTTTGAACTGTGGACCAGTAGCTCTTGATGGATCCAGGTTGAGGGTATCAAGGAGTAGCTAGGGTAATTTATTTGGAACCAAAGCTCAAAGGAATCTGATACTTTCTTTGTAAACTTGAGGGGTCCAAAATAAATTACAAAAAAAGGTTTGAGGTTAGAATAAATAGAAAAGGAAGGAGGATAGGTTGAACCTTGCTAGAATAGCATGCTTGGCATGACCCAAAGTAGGGAGAAGCTTTTGGGAAGAAAATTGAAATGGGGGGCATGGCATGAGAGAAGCATGGGAATGTTTTTGGAATAGGAAAGGATAAATCCAAATTTTCATAGGAATCTTTTTAATAAAAGAAATAACAAAATATGCCCAAAGTATTTGTGTTGAACCAACACATGTTGAAAGATCCTCAAGACCAAAATCCCATGATTCAAAAGATTTTATAGAGGTTTGTCATCAAAAGATTTGAGAGGAAGGTCTTCTTAAAAGAAATCAAATAGCCTCCTCAAAATTTATTAAAGAATTTGATAAAACCAGAATAAAATTTTTGAGGTGCTACAGTATGTATCTCCAACTAGCAAAAAGGAAAAAAGAAATGAAGTCCCCAAGTTGCACTTAATCAATTGGTTCGAAGCTTAGCATCCAGCTAGACAATATATACACACCTCCTGAACCACCCATTCCATCTGTTAGTGTATCTAAAATTCTAAATGCAACACGCATATTCCCTGTTTGAATGCAACACGCATAGTAACCTCGAGCACCGATGCAGAAAGCATTCCCTTCTCCGGCGCGCCAATCATGATGGTTAGCATCGGGAGGGGAGCACCGAATTCCAATCTCCAAATCCCGCATGATGCCGTCTCGACTTCCGATGTGCCAAATCGTGGCCATTCATGTGCCAGAACAGCAAGCCAATTCATCGGGACAACTACAGATGGCTACTCCACTTGACACCCCGACGAACCATATTCTCCGCCGCAACCGGCCCGGGCCTCCGCTCGCCGGTCGACACGCGGCCACCGAACGGCAGATCCAACGGCCGGGAATCCCGCCGTCGCCGTCGCGGTCGTCCCGGATCCCGCACCGGGTCCCGTGCTCGCCCGCCTGCGTGGCGCGCCGGCTGTGGTCTCGGGGCATGGGCGTGCAGGGGAATCCCGTGGAGACCGCTCGCTATATTTGGTGGGCCTGCGCGTAGCCGGGCCCCGCCGAATCTGAACCGTGGGGCCGCGCCGGTCGTGGGGGTGCGCCGTCGCTTTCCGCTCGGGTCGTGTGGCCGAGAGCGCTCCGCCGTTCGACCAGCCCTGGAGTCCGATGCAACTTTTTTTGTTGTTGAGGATCAAGTCCGATGCAACTGCAGCAGATTCGCCGTTCGTTTTCCGCGAAAGAATCAGCAACCCATACAGACGGCCGTTCCCAACCCCCAAAATGATTAGCGTCTCCAACTGTATATAAATCACGTACGTACTGCCTCAGAACTCAGAAGAGAATTTTACTGCATTACGTACAGTACGCGGCGGTGGTGGCGGTAGTAGTACACCATGACCAACGGTGGAATGTAAATGAGGAGTACAGTAGAGCTAGACAAGTCACGTACTAGTGATCTCCGTTGTGGGTACAAGGTTGGACATCCCATCCGTAGTCAGTGGTCTTGTCTTCCCTCCTCTGCGATGGAACGCAACGGCGGTGGTGGCAGTTGGTTGGGGAAGCACCCACCATCTTTGCGTCTGATGATGATCGGTGGCGGGATCGGGAGCACCGGCTACTGAAAAACCAGCGCTATCCCTTGCCAAAAAAAGAGCGCAGAGAGACAGAGGCACATGCACGCCGCGTCCGGCCGTGCGAGCCTCGCCGTGCCAGTCAACCTCCGGCAGTACACGAGGTCCGGCGCCCAGACATTCACAGGAAAGCTCCTCCACAACTTCCACCCATCACCCCCATCATCGTCCTCCGTGTTTGCACCGGGAGGCGATAGAGCCGGCCCGGAACGCGGTGCGCTCTGGACCAGACTGGCCAGGCCTTCCGCTTCCGGGCTACGCTAGTGCGCAGGCACCGGCGCACCGTACCACCATAGCACGACGCCACGACAGGTCTAGAGTGATCGCACCGGCATATGGATTCCACGGCGCGGCTCGGCTGTCCGGTCCTTGTCCATGCCCAGCGCCAGGACACGACACGGCACCGGCACCGGGGCTTGAATGAGCCTTTTCAGTCGCAACTCACCTTGGACCTGGACGTGCCGTAGCTAGCAGCAGTACCATACCAGCAGCAACAGCAACAGTAGTACGTAGTACCTGTACTGCAAGACGCGCAAGAGGGGTGGTACCTTCCCGAACGTACCACCACTCCTATACTTGCCTTTTGTTTCATTCATGCTTCCATCGCATCATCGGTCGCCGCCTTTGCACAACAACTTTCATTGTTAAATTATTATCAAAATCCTCCTTCCTATAGAAAGACAACGCACGTGCAAACTCTGCCTTTGGCTGGTTAATCTTTCCTTCACCATACTATGTATATACTCCTACTAGTTTAATTACGCGGATAATGGCAGTTGATGTGACCTATGGACCGGGGAATGGAGTGGAGTGGAGATAGCCACATTTTACAGGGCCAAACACAGCACGGTACTGTGCTGTGGTTTTGGCCCGGCACTCAACAATCAACGTTTCCACTCACGTACACCGACACGTAGCCGCTGATGGAACACCAGCAAGCAGCCCAACTTTTTCCCCGGACAGCTCCTGCGTGCGTGCCGATGAACAAAAGTTGTTTTTTTTTTGAGGGGATGAACAAAAGTTGGTGATTATCTGGTGCGTGGTGGTACGATATTCGGGACTAGCACTAATAAACAACACGCTTTTCTGGCCCATCCGCCATGGCCTTTTGCGATTTGGCCGCCACCTTCGGTGCGCGACGTGGATGCAAAGCCGAATACTTTTTCCGGCCAAAAATTCGCCCGTCGGCGTCCATGCGCATATTCGCAAAGAAGCCGCAGCTGCTTTCCGGCAAAGTGGCCGTCGTCTCGTCTGCGAAGATGCCGGCGAGGCGAGAGTGGCCGTCGTCGTCGCTGTCGGCGGCGGCGCCGGGTTCGCATCGCCCGTCGTCGCCATGGCAGCCGCTTTTGACCACGCCTGCCTCTGCTTAATTAATCAGGTAGCGCGACGGGTAGACTAGACCTGCGGGCTGCACCGAAGACGTCGACGTGTGCTTGCCATCTTTGCTTTCTCTTATTTATTTATTTGTCGAAATAATGTGGCGCTCTGCTCTGCTTGCGTTGTGGTTGTGGACATGGACGTGTTCCCATCCAGGTGGTTTGTTACTTGGCGCTGCTGCATGGTGGTGGCTTAATGGGAGCAAACACCACTTTTGTCCTCGCCGTCCTTCTCTGCGACTCAGTTGATGCAATGATGTGGATCCAGACATCCATCCAGGTGACCGGACATAGCTTTGAATTGAAATAGCTCACGACGCCGACGGCTATGCATACACGAATAATTCACAAGGAGCCAAAAGTAGTACGACGAACTTGTCACCGGTTGAGAGAAGCTACGTAAGCTCGAAACTTTTTTTTTTTTGAGTCTTTTGGTGGTGGAGTGCAGACGGCGTAGACTCTGCGGGTTTCAGATAAGCAACGCAGCTTATCCTCAGGCATATTCCCTGCCTGGGCTCAAACTAATCTTCGTATTTGGGTCATTGGGCCTGAAAACATTGCTGCCAACCGGTTGGTGACATCAGTATTGGCCAAAAGGAAAAAAAGTTGCACTGAATCAGGGAACACTTGTGTACGCGCCGTGCCCGTACTGCACGCCTCACCACATTTACATGCCGACGATGCCCCGGCTCCCTTGACGCACGGTGCACAAGCACGCGTAGCGTGTGTGTGATTAGCAGGAAACCAAACACATGTTCCTCAAAAAATGCATCTACTACTCCCACAATTTGCTACAGCGGCCCGTCTCCGACAATTTGGGGCCGATTAGTGAGAAAGAAGGTTATGACGACCACGAGGGGAACCCAGAAAGAAAATTCAGTAGAGCTGCCAACGACGCCTCACTTTGACGATTGCTTATGGGCTCTGAGCGCTTCCAGGATGCTTTCAACCCACCTGCCCAAAGCAACATGGAAAACGACATAGTCAGCCAAGGGCTACGTAAGTCGTGGTGCATTTTTCTGAATGTATGGCTCTGGATGTCCAACGAACAGCGACTTGTCCATGACAATGGGATAGCATTTTTGAAAAGGAGATTATTATGTGCGCGCGTGTGTGTGCGCCCGTACCCTTCGAGTCCAGGGGTTGCAGGATAGTACACGCTCTCCAGGCCGAGTTTCTTGGCCGCTGACGCCGTCGTCTCGCCTATGCAGGCGACCGAGTTGCTCCAGTTGTCAACCCGCGATGTCAGATTTATCCACGCCCTGCAACAATGACATTGAGTGAAACAAATGAATAGGGTAAAGCATAGCTTTATGAAAATTGGAATTAATTACAGTTATCAGCAAAGTGAGACGGATTATATTATCATGTTCCAGGTTCAGCATGATATGGACAATAACAGTGATGTGCTCGCGGATCAGTAAGCTTCCATTGTACGCATAATAACCTCCCACGAACAGGGGATTCATGTTTAAATGCTAGTATCTCATGATCTGTAGCACATGTGCTTTACCATCTTACAATGCCGTACTACTGTACAATTATGTGAACAAAGACTATGATTCTTTTACCCAAATACAGCTAACATAGTTACCACCTTACCGGAGTGCAGATGGAGAAGCTACTGCAACAACTGGTGCTGAAAGAGCAAGCTATGATTCTTTTACCCAAATACAGCTAACATAGTTACCACCTTACCGGAGTGCAGATGGAGAAGCTACTGCAACAACTGGTGCTGAAAGAGCAAGCTTTAAAATTTGTGGATCCACATCTTGTACAGGTACCTGCTTGTAAAGACACCAGCTTAATTAATTACCAGGAGTCCAAGTCCATCACGAATATAATGTAAAATTCATGATATGCCACAGCCAACCTTACAAAATAACAAATATGATACTGTCAGCTAAGAAAAGCAGCCTGCTGGAATTAAAATATCATGACGTAAGTCAATAGTTCAGGTTAATATTATATGGCTCAACTGCATTGAGTTCAATAGTTCACTAGAACCAACCTACAAATACAAGGATAAAAACACAAATATCCTGCTATAGTTTGGAACTATGTGGTGTCGTTGCAAAAAACTGCTTCATCTCTCTTTTTTGCGGGGAATATGAAGCTTAATATCAAATAAAATTAGTACTCATAGATTTAAGAAAGATCAAGCTAAGCAAGATAGCTACCATAGATCATTGGAAAATATCTAAAAAATGCAGAATACATGTTCTGTATACAAATTCAGAAACAGTATGGAAATTAAATACCAATATAAGTGAAAATCTTACAGTTGAATATGTGTTCAGTCTTGTCACCTCAAATCCTCGAGCTGACAACCCATTCTCTGCATCGTGTGGGCAAAACTAAGTAACAGAATGACTGAATATTTCATGCAGTTGTTGCGGAAGACAGAGATCACAAGATAAGGAATTAAAGGAGTCAAAATTGATGCAATTAGTTACAAAACTTAAACGATGATAAAATTAACTCCAAGACTGAAAATACAAAGAAATTATTGATCAATAATATGCATCAATTTGCAAAGCCCTAAATAATTCATAACTCTCTCTGGAAAACAGAAAGGCATAAATCGTGTGGCTTAGATCAAGAGGATGAAATAAATAACACACATAGAATGCTAACTGCATGAACACAAAAATGACTCACGAATTTCATGGCCAGCCTTTGCAGATGCAGGATACAAGACTTTACAGGCAGTCTCACTGGTCCTTGGAAGCTCTGAGGCCAAAACTTTGCCCAAAGCTGATGAAGAAATAAATGTAATAACTACCTTATAGAATGAAAAAAAATACTTCAAGTCTTCAAGATGCATGAAGTCTTTAAGAGCATGGGCAGTACATGATAGTAGTGTAAATTATGGGCAAGATACCTTTGGAAGGAGAAAATGCAACATCAAGGGATCCATCATTAGATCGCAATACTTCATCAAAAGTTCTTGCAGTACCTGCTCCAACAACTGCTATTTGCACCTTAGGACTTCCAGCAGCCCTGGTATTGAGTTATTGTGTAATATCAAATATGGTAGTCTAGTCATAGATTACGTTTGATTTGTTCTGGTGTCATGTAGCAATGATTTGATTGCAGAAATGAAGTTCAGAACGAAAAGAAAAAGTTTGAACATGTAAGACACATAATCTACTTTGTTTCACAGAAAGTGCACGGACCTGCGCTGCCACAAGCCCGCAACTTATGTGGAATGAATCGTGAAATGACATATGTTCTATTTGTGTAGCAACACTGCGCACAGTAACTGCAATATGTTTGAATCTTACTTCCATCCCTCAAGGAACACTGCAGCTGCCTCAGGAGATGTAACAGTAACCCAGTCAAACTTTTCATCTGTAAATACACAATACTGAAGTGACTAAACCCTGTGGTTGCAAGTTTCGCGGAGCAGTGTAAATATAGTATCTGTTGGAGCAAATAAATGTGCTGTACATAGCAGGAAAGAAACAACGAGGCGTTATGCTGCTGCGAATAGATGGACTGAACCACATACCCCGCAAGACAGCCGAAAGCCTATCTGTATCAGGGCCTTCGACGTGCTGAATAAGAGGGAGCTCCAGAGAGTGCACATTATGCTTTTCCTGCACAAATCCAATTACAAAATCGATGTGATTAACTCCCCAAGGTTCCATTATCCCCCAGTTCAGACTTCAGAGAGGTAAAATCAGCTCGGAAATTGCCTCTCTACAGCCGACCATATAAAATCCCCCCCCCCCCCCTCTCAAATTCACCAATTTCAGCTCAGGGCATCAGTATAGAAAATCGATTGCGCTCGATCCAGGAGAACAATGCGAGAGCTACCCACTGTGGAAGGGAACTTACTAGAGCGGCGACGAGCTTGGCGTTCTTGCCTTGCTCCCGCGTGACCACGACGTCGGGCGAGGGAGACGAGTGGGCCACGAGCCTCCTCCCCGGCGCGCCGGCTCCGGAAGCTCCGGCGGGGCGGCGGGCTCCGTGGAAGGCTCCGGGAGGTGGGGCGAAGGGGGAGGGAGCGACCGAGGAATGGAAGGCCATGGGGAGGCGAAGGCCGACGCCGCGGCTGACCTGTGTTGCGGAGAGAGTGGACGCCGCTCTGGACTCGGTGGTTGTGGGCAGGCCCCCATGTTTCGATTCGTTCGCCTGGATCTGGGCTGAGTAACTGCGGAACGGACGGCCTTTGTCGCCTGGTGGGCGGTTCATGGGCCTAGTAATGATATGATCCCGGGAAGAATCCCTAAAAAAAAGGTACAGGGGAAGATGTTGTTTAAAAAGGGTACCGGCGAAGATAAAGATGTTTTTGTGGAGATTGGTGAAACATTCGTTGCCAACGCACGATGTTTGCTGGTACAAACACATGCAACCTTTGTGGCTTCGAAGATTCATGGACACACTCACTGCTAGAGTTAGCTCAAAAAAAAAAAAAAGTCAATGCTAGAGTGCCTGATGACATGTATTGCCTCGGCGCTCGTCGGTGATGTTCTATCAGAGCATATGATGTCAATCATGGAACCAATTCCCCAAAATTACTTGTTTACGACGATAAAGTCACTCCCATACAATATTTTTGCGCGACTATCAGTGAGTTTATGGACTATATGGTGCGCAAGAAGGAAGGTGTTATACAAGGGGAAATTTCAGAGTCCTTTATTGACTAAACTGTTCATTCATATTAGAGCTGGAAAAGATCACAACAAGAAATGCACGTGGGTGATCTAATGTTTTTGCGTAGGACCCTTGAGCTCGCATAAAAGCACCACCAACCCGCTATGCTAAGATACATGTGGATGCTCGAGACACAGTGGCGGCAGTCTGCCGAGACTCATAGGGAAACTATCTTGGCTTCACTGTTTTGGTAATTCATGGCGACCTGGACGTGACAACTATGGGATCACTAGAAGAGTATGTCTAGAGAGGGGGGGGGGTGAATAGACTACTAGCAGGAAATTAAAATCTACACAAGGTGCAAAGTTAAGTGTTGGTAGATTTTATCATCCATATCAAGTCTAGCAAGTCTAGCACACCCTACACATGCAAGTCATCAAGTATAGCAGTGGAAAGTAAAGACATTGCACATGGGAATAAGGAGTTGAGATAGAGAGATCGAACGCATGAAGGACATCAAGATTTTTCCTGTGATTCCGATAGGTGGTGCTATCGTACGTCCACGTTTATGGAGTCTTCAACCCACGGAGGGTAACGGTCGCGAGAGTCCACGGAGGGCTCCACCCATAAGGGTCCACGAAGTAGCAACCTTGACTATTCCATAGTGGCCTACGTCCACGGAGGACTAGCCTAACTCGGGGGTAGATCTTCACGAAGTAGGCGATCTCCTTGCCCTTACAAACTTCTTGGTTCACTCCACAACACGAAGTAGGAGGCTCCCAAGCGACACCTAATCAATCTAGGAGGCACCACCCTCCAAAAGATAATAGGCTCGATAATGTCGATGAACTCCTTGCTCTTGTGCTTCAAGATGATAGACTCCTCAACACACAATCACTCACGGATTTGGCTTTGGTGGAAGAGATTGATTGGGTGGAAAGCAACTTGGGGAGGCTAGATATCAAGATTCATATGTAGAAATGGAATAGCATGATCTCAACACATGAGTAGGTGGCTCTCTCTCAGAAAATCAGTTGGTATGAGTGGGGATCTGTTCTGAGTGCTTCTTTGTCGAGTAGGTGGTGGTGGAGGGGTATATATAGGCATCTCCAAAAATCCAATCGTTACACCTAATAAGTCCAACTTGGTGACACCGATGTGTTAATCTCGGTGGTACCGAGTTGCCTCAAAGGTTGCCACTTTTGAATCTAGGTGAGACCGATATAGACTTCTCGGTGATACCGAAAAGGTGGGCAACGGTCAGAATGGCAAGATTCGGTGACACAGAAGCAAAAACTCAGAATTTCCGATTTTTTGCAACACACATTAGTAGGTTTGCTACCTGAACTCGTTTCCACCGATTTAGAGTCGGTTGCATCGAAAAGTTATGGTTTGGCTGGGTTGTGTCTGAGTATGGGAATTGGTTGCACCGAGTGGGAAGTGTTGGTTGCACCGATTTTGGATATTTGGCATTGGACAAACTTTTGTGGAGGAGTTTTTGGATGTTTTTGGTGACTATCACTTGTCCACATATGAGCATCTTGTTAACCAACAGTACCTTACCCCCTTTTGATAGTATTGGCTTTCCTATGACTCAAAGTGATTTCTCACAAAGTAAAATGTAGAGTCCTCTTGCTTGAAGCTTGCCAATGTTATTTCCATGCATCTTGGGGTCTATCCACAATCCTTTTGCTAACCCTCTCTGTGGACTTCATCTGAAATACACTAGGTAAAAGTGTTAGTCCAAGAGACAATGTATGTTGTCATGAATTATCAAAACCACCAAGGGAGCATATTGTGCTTTCAATCTCCCCTTTTTGGTAATTGATGACAACATACAATCAAAACTTCAAATAAAGTTATGCATGTATATAATGAAGACTTTGAGAGACACATGACTTAGACTTTCTCCCCCTAAACGTGTGCAATCCTTTTAAAGGATAGTTGCTTTGGAATGCATGGACACACATGTAGTAAAAGGGATATATAGAGTCATGTGTATCTTGGTTATATGCATCAAATGTGTATTAGTGAGGTATATCCTTGTTCAAGACTTCGCTCTTGCAAACAATATGTGCAAGAAGCAAGAGATCATCTTGATCAAAGACATGATGCATATACTTACCTTGAGTTCTTGAGCATTCTTGTAGTAGAAATACACTTGAGAAAACAATGTTAGAAAACACAAGGGTATTCTACCAGTCACAAGCAATAGAGCTCAAAAGTACCAAGATATGGAGACCATAAAGAGAATAGTATTCCTTAAGATTCATATGTCTCCAAGATCATTTAGAGCTTTCTCCCCTAGATATGAAATAGTAGATCATCCTCTCTACCTGAATCTTAGCATGTAGATATTGGGATGGGATAGGGTGAGAAAAGTCTAACATGAGTAGTCAAATGAAAGAAACACATATTTTCTCCCAAACAAATTTTCTCCCCTACTTTGGTATTCTCCCCTTGTCTATATAAGTATAAACTTCGATATTCTTCTCTCCCCCTTGATTATATCTCCCTCTTTGCATAAGCATGTATCTCTCTCTTTAGCTTTGAAGCTTTGGTATTTATCCCCCTTTTGCATTAATTTCCAAAAAGGTCATTGATTAAGAAGGGATCCTTGAGATCAAGGGTCATAGAATGTAGGATTCATAGAAAATGAACATGATAGATATCATGAGAAAAATGAGGGAATTATTGAAAATAATTTCTCTCCCTTTGGCAAAACTACAAGTTTGTAAGACTTCTCCTCCCTTTAGTTAGGGATCCTTGAATTGATTTCTCCCCCCTTTTTGAAAGGAGGGATCATTGAAGAAATGAAAATATCACAGTAGGATCATAAAGATTTACTGATACGAACACGGACTGAAAAAAATATCAAATCGGTGGCTCCGAGTCAAACTAGTCGGTGGTATCGATATGTTGTTATGCAGCTCATCTGTTGAATTGGTATAACTAAGTCATTCTGATCGGAGGCTCTGAGGCTAAAACAGAATCTTGTCAATATTTGAGAGACTTGCAATTTTGTTTTTGAAAAATTGTAACAAAGAGTCAAAATAATTTGGTAAAGGAAATGTAAAGGACTTTTACAAAGAGATATCAACTAGAGAAGGTTTGAATGGTTCCAAGAAATCTTGCAAAATAGAGAATGAACCAAACAAGTTTCTTAACTAGATGATGGGAGATTACTAGGTCATATATATTAGAGTATATTGACTTAGGAGGCAAGCAAGAATACTTGATAATATGTCATACTCATCGTTAAGTTCAAAAATGGGGTTACCATTTTTTGATTAAGCATTTTAATGTAGTCATATAACTTGAGTTGCTTTAGCTCATGTCTTCGAGTAAAGCTTTTTCAAGGATATGAGGACATACCTTTGAGTAATGTTGATGATGTAGCTTGTAGGTGAACTTGATGAGGATGCTCGAAGTTGATGAAGTTCATCTTGAGTTGGGAGCAATCCTTTTTGTTTTCGTTCACTTTTCACCTACATGTGTTAGTCACGCAAGGAAAGACATGATATATTCAAATGACATGATACCAATTGTGAGCTGATACCAATTGAGAAATATATGTCAAGGATATGTTTCGTTTTCTTCTCCCTTTCATCATCAAAGTGAGGTTGTGGATACTTGGTCATGACAAGATTGCTTAAGATATGAGTTGACGGCAATCTTGTGGAGTGTTATTCTTCCAAGTACCTACAAAAGGGTTAGATACAAGACAAGGGAGCATAGAATTCCAAGATACACGATATTCATGGTAACATAGCATGGAATGGTAAAGTAAGCTCATCCCTTGCATGCATCCGAGTGAGTTTAGCTCAAGTTTGAAGCATCAATGATGTTCAACTCACTCCTCAAATGACAAAAAACTTTTTCATCAAGAGGCTTAGTAAAGATATCGGCCAATTGCTTGTTAGTACGAACATGCTTGAGATTGATATCCCCTTTGGCAACATGATCACGAATGAAATGATGTAGAACTTGAATATGCTTGGTTCGAGAATTTTGCACGGGATTATGACCTATCTTAAGAGCACTCTCATTGTCACAAAGTAATGGGACCTTTATCACATGGATTCCATAATCCTTAAGCGTTTGTGTCATCCACAATAATTGAGCACAACATGATCCGGCATCAATATATTCAGCTTCGGCGGTAGATAGAGATACCGAGTTTTGTTTCTTGGAGGACCAAGACACAAGATATCTACCAAGAAATTGACATGTACTTGAGGTGGATTTTCTATCAATCTTGTCACCGACATAGTCCGAGTCGGAGTAGCCAACAAGATTAAAAGAAGATCCGTTGGGATAACAAATGCCAAAGTTTGGTGTATGTATCAAGTATCTCACAATGCGTTTCACAGCCTTAAGATGACATTCTTTAGGAGCAGTTTGATATATAGCACACATGAAAACACTAAGCATAATATCGGGACATGAGGCACACAGATATAACAATGAACCAATCATTGATCGATAAACCTTTTGATCAACCGCTTCACCCTCCTTAGTGAGATCATCGTGTCCGCTAGTGGGCATGGGATTTTTCATACCTTTGCACTCTTGCATGTTGAACTTCTTGATCAAGTCCTTGGTATACCTGGTTTGAGAGATGAAAGTTCCTTCTCTTGTTTGCTTGATTTGTAGACCAAGGTAGAATTTCAGCTCACACATCATAGACATCTCATACTTCTCTGACATCCACCTTCCAAATTTCTCACTAAATTGTGGGTTAGTAGATCCAAAGATAATATCAACCACATAAATTTGGTACACAAATAATTCACCATTAACTCTCTTTGTGAATAAGGTTGCGTCAATTTTACCAATTTCAAAACCTTTTTCAATAAGGAACTTCGTGAGACATTTATACCAAGCGCGAGGAGCTTGCTTAAGACCATATCAAGCTTTGCAAAGTTTCTAAACGTGGTTAGGTTTCTTAGGATTAACAAAACCGGGAGGTTGTTTAACATAAACTTCCTGCTCAATCTCACCATTTAAAAATGCACTTTAATATCCATTTGGTAAAGCGTGATGTCATGGTGATTGGCATAAGCAAGAAGAATTCGAATAGCATCGAGTCTAGCAACATGGGCGTCGGTCTCACCGTAGTCCATACCTTCGACTTGTGTATATCCTTGGGCTACGAGGGGATCCTAGTTGCGTACAACTTGACCGTCTTCATCTTGCTTGTTCCGAAATACCCATTTCGTGACGATGATGTTTTGCTCATCCTTGGGCTTCTCCACGAGTGTCCACACTTCGTTCCTCTCGAAGTTGTGAAGGTCTTCATGCATAGCGTTCACCCAATCCACGTCTTCAAGAGCTTGTTCAAACTTCAAGTGTTCAATGCTAGAGATGAAAAAATAATGCTCACAAAAGTTAGCTAGGTGAGTTTTCGAGCGAGTGATCCTCCCTGTTTGTATATCACCAAAGATTTTATTAAGGGGATGGTTCTTGGTCACTTGTGCTCGAACTCGGGGTACCTTTGGTTTATTGGATGGTGGAGCTTATTCTTCATCATCCCCTTCATCTTCGTTGTTGTCGAAGTGGTCATCTCCTTGAGGTGGTGGTGAAGGAGAGGTTGTGGTGGATATTCATGATGTACTTCCTCCTCCCCTTCATCTTGTCGAGTACCACTTGTGGATGCTTCCATGTCGTTTTGTTGGTAGTCTTCATCCGAGGTAGGAGCTTCCACTTGGGTCAATGAAGTACTTTCCTTCACCTCCATGGGATGAATCTTGCGGATGAGCAAGTCTTGGATAGTTTTTGAAGGATCTTTATCACCTACATCATTTGGCAATTGTTCGACTTGCGAACCATTAGATTCATCAAACTTCACATCTACTGTCTCTTCGACTTTTTGAGTGAAGTTGTTGTAGACACGGTAGGTGTGAGAGTTTGATCCGTAACCAACTAGGAAACCTTAATGAGATTTAGGAGCAAATTTAGCATGGCGATGCTTATCGGGAATGTAACACTTAGAGCCGAATACCCGAAAGTATCCAACTTGGAGTTTGTTACCGGTGAGTAGCTCGTATGCCGTTTTACCGAGAAGCTTGTGCAAGTAGAGTCGGTTTATGGCATGACATGCTGTTTCCACGACTTGTGCCCAAGAGTGTTTTGCCATCTTGTATTCCTCAAGCATGGTTCTTGCCATCTCAATGATGGTGTTGTTATTCCTCTCAACAACTCCATTTTGTTGGGGCGTGTATGTAGCCAAGAACTCATGTGAAATACCCTCTTCGTAAAGAAAGGTACCCACATGGATCTTCTTGAACTCCGATACGTTATCGCTTCAAATCTTCTTGATCTTCACTTCAAATTGATTTTGCGCTTTTCGTGCAAAGTTCTTGAAAATATTTTGTACATGCGACTTGTCATCAAGAAAGAATACCCACGTAAATCTGGAAAAATCATCAACTATAACTAGACAATAAGAGTTTTCACCGAGACTCTTGTAAGCATTGGGATCAAAAAGATCCATATGAATTAACTCGAGTGGTCTCCTAGTAGTCATAATGTTTTTGACCGAATGACTTCCACCTACTTGCTTTCCTGCTTGACAAGCGCTACAAAGCCTATCTTTGTCAAAGATAACATCTTTAAAACCAAGAATGTGATCGCCCTTGATAAGCTTATCTAGATTGCACATGCCTACATGTCCTAGCCTTTTATGCCATAGCCAACCTTTAGATGATTTTGCAATAAGATAAGTACTAGGTTGAGCCTTTTTAGTGAAATCGACAATGTATAGATCACCTCTACGAATATTGGTAAAGATAATTTTATGATTATCATGACGAAACACTCAACAATCAACTTTGGTAAACAACACATTGAAACCTAAGTCTGCTAGTCTAGATGAAGAAAGAAGATTGTAGCCAAGGGATTCAACAAGCATGACATTTTGAATAGAGCTATCATGTGATACGACCACCTTACTGATATTATATTTCTCCAACGTATCTATAATTTTTGATTGTTCCATGCTATTATATTATCTATTTTGGATGTTTTATATGAATTAATATGCTATTTTATATTATTTTTGGGACTAACCTATTAATCTAGAGCCTAGTGCCACTTTATGTTTTTCCTTGTTTTTAAGAATTGCAGATAAAGAATATTAAACGGAGTCCAAACGGAATAAATCTTCGGAATAATTTTTCTTGGACCAGAAGAAAACCAGGAGACTTGGAGATGAAGTCGGGAGAGCCACCGTGGGGCCACAAGCCCTAGGGTCGCGCCCAGGGGGGTAGGGCGCGCCCCCCAGGCTTCTGGACCCAAGGCAGCTCTCCTAACCCTATTTCTCGGCCTATAAATTCCCAAAGATTCCCTGTATACCAGAACGAGCCACGCAAACACTTTTTCGCCGCCAGAAGCCTCCGTTCCCGAGAGATCCAATCTTGGAGCCTTTTCCAGTAATCTGCCGGAGAGGGATTCAATCACGGACGGCATCTATATCAACTCTATTGCCCCTTCGATGATGCGTGAGTAGTTCATTGTAGACCTTCGGGTCCATATCTAGTAGTTGGATGGCTTCTTCTCTCTCTTTGCTCCTCAATACCATGTTCTTCATCATCTTCATGGAGATCTATCCAATGTAATACTCTTTTTGCGGTGTGTTTGTCAAGTTTTGATGAATTGTGGGTTTATGTTCAGATTATCTATGAATATTATTTGAGTCTTTTCTAAATTCTTATATGCATGATTTCATATCTTTGCAAGTCTCTTCGAGTTATTGGTTTGGTTTGGCCAACTAGATTGGTAATTCTTGCAAGGCATGTATTGTATTGTTGCCATCAAGGATAAAAAGATTGGGTTTTCATCATATTGCTTGAGTTTATCCCTCTACATCATGTCATCTTACCTAATGTGTTACTCTGTTCTTCATGGACTTAATACTCTAGATGCAGGCAGGAGTCGGTTGATGTGTGGAGTAATAGTAGTAGATGCAGAATCATTTCGGTCTACTTGACACGGACATGATGCCTATATGAATAATCATTGCCTTGTATATCTTCATAATTATTTGCTTTTCATCAATTGCTCGACAGTAATTTGTTCACCCACCGTAATACTTGCCATCATGAGAGAAGCCTCTAGTGAAACCTATGGCCCCGGGGTCTATTTTCCATCTTATACTTTTAGATCTAAAACCAAAATTACCAAAAATACTTTCTTGCATTATTTTTACCTTTTGTTTTACTTTCCATTCAAGCAATCTATCTCAATCAGATCTCATCCTTGCAAGTAACCATGAAGGGATTGACAACCCCTTTATAGCGTTGGGTGCAAGAGTTTGATTCTTTGTGTAGGCATATCTATTGGGGACTTGCTTGTATCTCCTACTGGATTGATACCTTGGTTCTCAACAACTGAGGGAAATACTTATCTACTTTGCTACATCAACTGTTCCTCTTCACGGAAACCAACGCATGCTCGAAAAGTAGTAAGAAGGATTTCAGGCGCTGTTGCCAGGGAGATCTACATCAAGCCTACCAAGTACCCATCACAAACTAATCTCTTGCATTTACATTATTTGCCATTTGCCTCTCATTTTCCTCTCCCCCACTTCTAAAACAATTTTCAAGAAATACCAAAAATATTTTCCTTTTTATTCGCCTTTTTCGTTCGTCTTTCTGTTTGCTTTTTGCTTGCTTGCGTGTTAAATTGGTTGGTCGTCTTTATGGCTCAACCCAACAGCTTTGATCCTTACCTTAGAAAGTTGGAAGATATTGAGGATACCGTTAAAAGTTTCATGTCACTTCAATATGATCACAATAGCTTCTTCAAGGATGAACTTAAAGAACAAAAGGCTATGTGGGAGTACATGAATAAGGAACTTGATGATATGTCTAAAGAGTTCTATGGTTTGAAATCTCAATTTACTGACCTTGAAAACTTAGTGGTCCAAATTTCTGATAAACAAGCTACTTTAGTCAATAAAATGGTCACAAAGCCAGAATCGCTGAATATTGATGAAGATCTTAAAGTGATTGATGTGACTCCTATTGAATCTTTGTTTTCCAATATTAATCTTGGTAAATATGGGACTGGAGATGAGTCAACTTTAGTTAAAAGGAGTCCAAGTGATTCGGAGTTTATAAATCTTGCTAATAAAAGTGGGATTGAAGAGGTCAAAACTTTAAATAGCAATGAACCCACTCTTTTGAATTTCAAGAACTTTAATCATGATAGCTGCTCTTTGATTGATTGTATTTCCTTGTTGCAATCCATGTTGAAATCTCCTCGTGCTTATAATCAAAACAAAGCTTTTACTAAACATATTGTTGATCCTATGATGAAAGCTTTTGAAGAAAAACTTGAGTTGGAAGTTTCTATACCTAGAAAGCTATATGATGAGTGGGAACCTACTATTAATATTAATATTAAAGATCATGTGTGCCATGCTTTGTGTGGTTTGGGTGCTAGTGTTTCCACGAGTCCAAAAACTTTATGTGATGTGCTAGGTTTTCGTGAATTTGATGATTGTTCCTTAAATTTGCATCTTGCGGATTCCACTATAAAGAAACCTATGGGAAGGATTAATGATGTTCTTATTATTGAAAATAGGAATTATGTGACTGTAGATTTCATTGTTCTTGATACAGATTGCAATCCTACATGCCCTATTATTCTTGGTAGACCTTTCCTTAGAACGATTGGTGCAATTATTGATATGAAGGAAGGGAATATTAGATTCCAATTTCCATTAAGGAAAGGCATGGAACACTTTACTAGAAAGAAAATAAAATTACCTTATGAATCTATCATGAGAGCTACTTATGGATTGTATACCAAAGATGACAATACCTAGATCTATTGTGTTTTGCCTAGCTAGGGGCGTTAAACAATAGCGCTTGTTGGGAGGCAACCCAATTCTATTTTGCTTTCTATTTTTTTTGCTTCTGTTTTGGTGTGTTTTGCACATTATTACTTCTGTAGTAATTGTGTTTTGGTGTTTTAATTAGTGTTTGAGCCAAGTAAAACCTTTGGGGTGATCTATGGTAGTTGTTGATTTGATCTTGCTGAAAAACAGAAACTATTGCGCTCAGTTCAGGAAGTTTCTAATTTTTTCAGAGAACCTAATTGATCTGAAATTTTTACAAAATTTTATATAAAATTTCCCTGATTGTACTAATTGTTTAGAATTTTTAGAGTTTAAGAAGTATTCGAAGTCTGTAGATTGCTATAGGCTGTTCTGTTTTTGATAGATTCTGTTTTCTTTGTGTTGTTTGCATATTTTGATGTATCTATGGGTCGTATCGGGGGTATGAACCATGGAGAAGTTAGAATACAGTAGGTATTACACAAATATAAATAAACAATGAGTTCACAACAGTACCTAAAATGGTGATTTATTTTTCTTATACTAACGGACCTCATGAGTTTTCTGTTGAGTTTTGTGTTGTGAAGTTTTTGAGTTTTGGGTGAAGATTTGATGGACTATGGAATAAAGAGTGGCAAGAGCCTAAGATTGGGATGCCCAAGGCACCCCAATCCATATTCAAGGATACCAAAAAGCCTAAGCTTGGGGATGCCCCGGAAGGCATCCCCTCTTTCGTCTTCAATCCATCGGTAAATGTACTTGAGACTATATTTTTATTCACCACATGATATGTGTTTTGCTTGGAGCGTCTTGTATGATATGAGTCTTTGATTTTTAGTTTGCCATAATCATCCTTGCTGCACACATATTTTTAGAGAGACACGCTGAATCGTGAATTTATTAGAATACTCTATGTGCTTCACTTATATCTTTTGAGCTAGGGAATGCTGTTCTAGTGCTTCACTTATATATTTTTAGAGCATGATGGTGTTATATTTTATAGAAATTATTGAAATCTAGTTCCTCACTTATATTATTTTGAGAGTTTCTTAAAACAACATGGTAATTTCTTTAGGTTATGAATTTAGTCCTAATATAATGGGCATCCAAGAGGGATATAGTAAAAACTTTCATATTAAGTGCATTGAATACTATGAGAAGTTTGATTCCTTGCATATAGTTTTGAGATAATGGAGATGGTAATATTAGAGTCATGCTAGTGAGTATTTGTGAATTGTAAGAGATACTTGTGTTATAGTTTGTGATTCCCGTAGCATGCACGTATGGTGAACCATTATGTAACAAAGTCGGAGCATGATTTGTTTAATGATTGTCAACCTTTGTGTGAGGGTCGGGAACACACAATGGTTAACTCCTACCAACATCTCCCCTAGGAGCATGCGTCTAATGCTTTGTTTTACAACTAATAGAATTTTGCAATAAGTATGTGAGTTCTTTATGACTAATGTTGGGTCCATGGATTATACACACTCTCGCCCTTCCACCTTTGCTAGCCTCTCTAGTACCGCGCAACTTTCGCCGGTACATCAAACTCTCCTTACTCAAAACAGCCACCATATATTTTCCTCAAAACAACCACCATATCTACCTATTATGGCATTTCCATAGCCATTCCGAGATATATTGCCATGCAATTTCCACCATTTAGTTTTTCATGACATGCACCATCTCTTCATATTGCATATAGAGTCATACTTTGTTCTAGGTATCGAGTTGTAATTTTCTTTTTGAGTTGTAAGTAAATAAAAGTGTGATGATTTTCATTAATAGAGCATTGTCCCGTGAGAGAAAAGGATGATGGAAGCCATGACTCCCTCACAAGTTGGGATGAGTATCCGGACTTTACAAAAAATAAAAGAGGCCAGCGAAGCCCAAACAAAAAAATAAAAAGAGGCAAAAGATGCCCACCAATATATATATAATAAAAAAATGAGAGAAAGAGAGAAGGGACAATTTCTACTATCTTTTTCCACACTTGTGCTTCAAAGTAGCACCATGATCTTCATGATAGAGAGTCTCCTATTTTGTCACTTTCATATAACTAGTGGATATTCATCTTGCACGACCACTTAGTTTTCTTTTTGAGATTTCATACACTTATAGCTCTAAGTGCATTTGTTGCATGGCAATCCCTACTCATTCACATTGATATCTATTGATGGGCATCTCCATAGCCTGTTGATATGCCTAGTTGATGTGAGACTATCTTCTCCCTTTTTCCTTGCACCTCCTCCATATTCTATTCCACCTATAGTGATATATCCACGGCTCACGCTCATGTATTGCGTGAGAGTTGAAAAGGTTTGAGAACACCAAAAGTGTGAAACAATTGCTTGACTTGTTCATCGGGATTGTGCATGATTTAGATACTTTGTGTGGGGAAGATGGAGCATAGCCAGACCATATGATTTTGTAGGGATAACTTTCTAAGGCCATGTTATTTCGAAAGGACACGACTGCCTTGTTGGTGTCCTCGAAGTATTACTGTTTTTATGTCAATATTAGACTATTGTTTTGCATCTTACAAATCTGAATATTCATGCCACAATAAAGAATATTACATGGATAAATATGTTAGGTAGAATTTCACATCAAAAATTCTGTTTTTATCATTTACCTACTCGAGGACGAGCAAGAATTAAGCTTGGGGATGCTTGATACGTCTCCAACATATCTATAATTTTTGATTGTTCCATGCTATTATATTATCTGTTTTGGATGTTTTATATGCATTAATATGCTATTTTATATTATTTTTGGGACTAACCTATTAATCTAGAACCTAGTGCTAGTTTCTGTTTTTTCCTTGTTTTTGAGAATTGCAGATAAGGAATATTAAACGGAGTCCAAACGGAATAAAATCTTCGGAATAATTTTTCTTGGACTAGAAGCAAACCAGGAGACTTGGAGATGAAGTCGGGAGAGCCACCGTGGGGCCACAAGCCCTAGAGGCGCGCCCAAGGGGGTAGGGCGTGCCCTCCAAGCTTGTGGGCCCATGCAGCTCTCCTAACCCTATTTATCAGCCTATAAATTCCCAAATATTCCCTGTATACTAGAACGAGCCACGAAAACACTTTTCCGTCGCCAGAAGCCTCCATTCCCGAGAGATCCAATCTTGGATCCTTTTTCGGTAATTTGCCAGAGGGGGATTCGATCACGTAGGGCATCTACATCATCTCCATTGCCCCTCCGATGATGCGTGAGTAGTTCACCACAGACCTTCGGGTCCATAGCTAGTAGCTAGATGGCTTCTTCTCTCTCTTTGCTCTTCAATACCATGTTCTTCATGATCTTCATGGAGATCTATCCGATGTAATACTCTTTTGCGGTGTGTTTGTCGAGATCTGATGAATTGTGGGTTTATGTTCAGATTATCTATGAATATTATTTGAGTCTTTTCTAAATTCTTATATGTATGATTTCATATCTTTGCAAGTCTCTTCGACTTATTGGTTTGGTTTGGACAACTAGATTGGCAATTCTTGCAATAAAAGAAGTGCTTAGTTTTGGGTTCAATCTTGCGGTGTCCTCACCCAGTGACAAAGTAGGGGTAGCGAGGCACATATTGTACTATTTCCATCAAGGATAAAAAGATGGGGTTTTCATCATATTGCTTGAGTTTATCCCTCTACATCATGTCATCTTACCTAATGCGTTACTTTGTTCTTCATGAACTTAATACTCTAGATGCAGGCAGGAGTCGCTCGATGTGTGGAGTAATAGTAGTAGATGCAGAATCGTTTTGGTCTACTTGACACGGACGTGATGCCTATATGTATAATCATTGCCTTGGATATCTTCATAATTATTCGCTTTTCTATCAGTTGCTTGACAATAATTTGTTCACCCACCGTAATACTTGCCATCATGGGGTCTATTTTCCATCTTATACTTTCAGATCTAAAACCAAAAATACCAAAAATACTTTGTTGCATTATTTTTACCTTTTGTTTTACTTTCCGTTCAAGCAATCTATTTCTATAAGATCTCATCCTTGCAAGTAACCGTGAAGGGATTGACAACCCCTTTATAGCATTGGGTGCAAGAGTTTGATTCTTTGTGTAGGTAAATCTATTGGGGACTTGCTTGTATCTCCTACTGGATTGATACCTTGGTTCTCAACAACTGAGGGAAATACTTATCTACTTTGCTGCATCAACCGTTCCTCTTCACGGAAACCAACGCATGCTCGAGAAGTAGCACTTACCAAGGCCAAGTACCTTACCCTTAGAGTTGTCTCCAAAGGTCACATACCTCTGAGGACCTTGATTAGGTGTGATCTCTTGGAACATGTCTTTATCTCTAGTCATGTGGTCCGTGCATCCACTGTCGAGAATCCACTCTTTTTCTCCGGACACGTAGTCTCTAAGATTTTCCATGAGACTTAGATTCTTCATGATCTTCTCAAGCTCGATGTCGAACAACACATCCTCATCATAGTAGCCCTGTTTTTCATTGTCATCATTAGGTAGAATCTCCTCGTCATAGAAACCAAGAGACTCTTTAGAATTGTAACCATGAAAATGTTCAAGCTTATGAATGTGATTGGCTTCTATAATGATGTTGTTGATAGTAGTGACATCTCCTTTAGCACGCATAAGATCACGAAGCTCAAATAGGCATTTATCAAAGTTTGGATCATTATGCTTCATTTTGTGAAAAGCAACAGTTTTATGAAGAATTTCATCAATATTACTTAATGAAAGATTTGGATATTGTTTCTCCAAATCATTCCACCAAGTATAAGCACATGCAAAGTTCTTCAATTGAGAAAGCACGGATCTTGGTAAGCCTCTAACAATAAGATTGACAGTTCTAAGGTTACCGATCATGTCAATTTCCTCTTCGTGTGTGGGATGCAATTCATCAATGGGGAGCACATAGGGTTTTTCAATATGTTTTCTCAAATGGAATTATTCAAATAGATCAAACATAGCATTCTTCCATTGACTATAGTACTCTCCATCAAGAATAGGCACTCTACAACTCAAACTTTCCACACTAGACACATCCATCTTCCTCCACGGTGATGAAACCGGAGCAATGGAGACCAATGCTCTGATACCAATTGTGGGATCACTAGAAGAGTATGGCTAGAGGGGGTGAATAGACTACTAGCAGGAATTTAAAATCTAAACAAGGTGCAAAGTTAAGTGTTGGCAGATTTTAGCATTCATAGCAAGTCTAGAAAGTCTAGCACACCCTACACATGCAAGTCATCAAATATAGCAGCGAAAAGTAAAGACATTGCACATGGAAATAAGTTGTTGAGATAGAGAGATCAAATGCATGAAAGACATTGCACATGGAAATAAGTTGTTCCGATAGGTGGTGCTATCGTACGTCCACGTTTATGGAGTCTTCAACCCACAAAGGGTAACGGTCGCGAGAGTCCAAGGAGGTCTCTACCCATATGGGTACACGAAGTAGCAACCTTGAATATTCCATAGTGGCCTATGTCCACGGAGGACTAGCCTAACTCGGGGTAGATCTTCACGAAGTAGGCGATCTCCTTGCCCTTACAAACTTCTTGGTTCACTCCACAACACGAAGTAGGAGGCTCCCAAGCGACACCTAACCAATCTAGGAGGCACCACCCTTCAAAAGGTAATAGGCTCGATAATGTCGATGAACTCCTTGCTCTTGTGCTTCAAGATGATAGAATCCTCAATACACAATCACTCGCTCATAGATTTGGCTTTGGTGGAAGAGATTGATGGGTGGAAAGCAACCTGCGGAGGCTAGAGATCAAGATTCATATGGTAGGAATGGAATGGCATGATCTCAACACATCAGTAGGTGGCTCTCTCTCAGAAAATCAGTTGGTATGAGTGGGGATCTGTTCTGAGTGCTTCTCTATGGAGTAGGTGGAGGTGGAGGGGTATATATAGGCATCTCCAAAAATCCAACCATTACACCTAATAAGTCCAACTCGGTGACACCAATGTGTTAATCTCGGTGGTACCGAGTTGCCTCAAAGATAGCAACTTTTGAATCTCGATGAGACCGATATAGATTTCTCGGTGATACCAAAAAGGTGGGCAATGGTCAGAATGGCAAGATTCGGTGACATCGAAGTAAAAACTTGGAATTTTTGATTTTGTGCAACAGACAACAGTAGGTTTGCCACCTGAAGTTGGTTCCACCGATTCAGAATCGGTTGCACCAAAAAGGTAGGGATTTGCTGAGCTCTGTCTGAGTATGGGAGTCAGTTGCACCGAGTGGGAAGTGTTGGTTGCACCGATTTTGGATATTTGGCTTTGGACAGGCTTTTGTGGAGGAGTTGGTGGATGTTTTTGGTGACTATCACTTGTGCATGTATGAGCATCTTGTTCACCAACAGTATCTTACCCCCTTTTGATAGTATTGGCTTTCCTATGACTCAAAGTGATTTCTTGATGACCCACAAGTATAGGGTATCTATCGTAGTCCTTTCGATAAGTAAGAGTGTCAAACCCAACAAGGAGCAGAAGGAAATGACAAGCGGTTCTCAGTAAGGTATTCTCTGCAAGCACTGAAATTATTGGTAACAAATAGTTTTGTGATAAGATAATTTGTAATGGTAGCAAGTAACAATTGTAACAAAGGTGCAGCAAGGTGGACCAATCCTTTTTATAGCAAAGGACAAGCCTGGACAAACTCTTATATAAAGCAAACGCTCCCGAGGAGACATGAGAATTTCTGTCAAGCTAGTTTTCATCATGCATATGTGATTCCTGTTCGTTACTTTGATAATTTGATATGTGGGTGGACCGGTGCTTGGGTGCTGCCCTTACTTGGACAAGCCTCCCACTTATGATTAACCCCTCCCGCAAGCATCTGCAACTATGAAAGAAGAATTAAGATAAATATAACCATAGCATGAAACATGTGGATCCAAATCAGCCCCTTACGAAGCACCGCATAAACTAGGGCTTAAGCTTCTGTCACTCTAGCAACCCATCATCTACTTATTACTTTCCAATGCCTTCCTCTAGGCCCAAACAATGGTGACGTGTTATGTAGTCGACGTTCACATAACACCACTAGAGGAGAGATAACATACATCTCATCAAAATATTGAATGAAAACCAAATTCACGTGATTATTTATAACAAGACTTATCCCATGTCCTCGGAAATAGATGTAACTACTCACAAGGAATATTCATGATCATAATCACAGGAGTATTAATGATGATCAAGGATCTGAACATATGATCTTCCACCAAGTAAACCAACTAGCATCAACTACAAGGAGTAATCAACACTACTAGCAACCCACAAGTACCAATCTGAGGTTTTGAGATAAAGATCGGATACAAGATATGAACTAGGATTTGCAGAGGAGATGGTGTTGATGAATATGTTGATGAAGATTGACCCCCTCATGACGAGAGGATCGTTGGTGATGACGATGGCTTTGATTTCCCCCTCCGGGAGGGAAGTTTCCCTGGCAGGATCGCCCTGCCGGAGCTCTAGATTGGTTCTGCCCAAGTTCCGCCTCGAGACGGCGGCGCTTCATCCCGAAAGATCATTTATGATTTTTTCCAGGACGAAACCCTCAATATAGCAGAAGATGGGCACCGGAGGGCTGCCAGGTGGGCCACAAGCCCCAGAGGCGCGCCCAAGGGGGTAGGGCGCGCCCTACAGGCTTGTGGCTGCCTGGTGGGCCCCCTGATGTATTTATTTCTCCCAATATTTTTTATATATTCCAAAATCATTCTCCGTAGATTTTCAGGACTTTTGGAGTTGCGCAGAATAGATATCTCAGATTTTCTCCTTTTCCAGTCCAGAATTCCAACTGCCGGCATTCTCCCTTTTCATGTAAACCTTGTAAAAGAATAGAGAAAAGGCATAAGTGTTGTGCCAAAATGTGTAATAACATCCCATAATGCAGTAAATATCAATATAAAATCATGATGCAAAATGGACGTATCAACTCCCCCAAGCTTAGACCTCGCTTGTCCTCAAGCGAAAGCTGAAATCGATAAATACGCCCACATGTTTAGAGATAGAGGTGTCAATAAAATAAAATACGGACATGAAGTCATCATGATCATCTTTAGAGCACCAACATATATTGACAGATAATTTCTTATGCTAAAGTAATAATTCATTCACAATGGCAAAGTATGAATCAAGAACTCTATTGAGAACCGACAAACTATGATCTGAGTCATTGAAGCAATTCCAATTTATCATAACGTAGGAAAAAGTCAACATAAGATCTTGTAAAGCAAACCCACATACTCAATCATCTTTTAGTCTTTCACAATTGCTAACACTCACGAGGTACCTATGAGTTCAAAGTTTTAATCGGACACAGAGAAAGATAGGGGCTTACAGTGTTGCCTCCCAACTATTTACCTCAAGGGTAATGTTAACAGTAATGACTCATACTCGTCCACTTCCGAGTGGATATATGTGCCTAGATCATTCCCCAACACGTGACACTTGCCAGAAAATAAAGGCGAAAATAGAGAAGGTGATGGAAATCACCACGACTCTTGCATAAAGGTAAGAACTAGAAAATAAAAGTAACAGATAGGCCCTTCGCAGAGGGAAGCAGAGGTTGTCATGCGCTTTTATAGTTGGATGCACAATCTCTTAATGCAAAAGAACGTCACTTTATATTGCCCCTTGTGATAGAGAACTTTATTATGCAGTCTGTCGCTTTTATTTCTTCCCTATCACAAGTCTGTATAAAGTTTATTTTCCTCACATTAATAGATCACACATATTTAGAGAGCACTTTTTATTGCTTGCACCGATGACAACTTACTTGAAGGATCTTATTCCATCCTTAGGTAGGTATGGTGGACTCTCATTGCAAAACTGGGTTAAGGGTGTTTTGATGCACAAGTAGTATCTCTACTTGGTGCGGAGGTTTTGGCTGATATTAGGTGGGATCAAGCAACACATGTTGAGGGATCCATAAAAATATAACTTCTATTCGGAAATAAGCAAACATAAACCATTATGTTGTCTTCCTTGTCCGACATCAACTTCTTAACATATAATGTTTTAATGAGTGCTCACAATCATATAAGATGTCCAAGATAATATATTTATATGTGAACCTCTCTTTCTTTATTACTTCCTTTTAATTGCCCCAATGACAAACAACTATGTTTGTCAACCCACAACAGGTTTCGATCGGCATACTTCTTATGTGTGAAGTCATTACTGTTGGGGAACGTCGCATGGGAAACAAAAATTTTCCTACGCACACGCAAACCTATCCATGGTGATGAGCATCTACGAGAGGGAGAGTGGATCTACATACCCTTGTAGATCGCTAAGCGGGAAGCGTTAAGAAACGCGGTTGGTGTAGTCGAACATCTTCGCGATCCAAATCGCGGAGCGTCCCGCGATCTCATCACGATCCGTCCCGCGATCCCATCACGATCCGTCCCGTGAACTCATCACGATCCGTCCCGCGATCTCATCACGATCCATCTCACGATCTTGATCACGATCTTTCCCGCGAACT
Source organism: Hordeum marinum (assembly GCA_022496015.1). Classification (NCBI taxonomy): domain Eukaryota; kingdom Viridiplantae; phylum Streptophyta; class Magnoliopsida; order Poales; family Poaceae; genus Hordeum; species Hordeum marinum. Next base: position 461,151,838 of record CM039675.1, on the reverse strand, counting down.
CATCACGATCCGTTCCGTGATCTCATCACGAACTGTCTCGCGATCTCGATCACGGTCCTTCTGATCTAGCGCCGAACGGACGGTACCTCCGCGTTCAGCACACGTGCAGCTTGATGATGATATCCACCGTCTCGATCCAGCGAGAGGATGTGGAGAGGAGAGAGAGTTCACCGGCAGCGTGACGGCGCTCCGGTGATGGTGGTGGAGTGATTCCGGCAGGGCTTCGCCTAAGCGCTGCGGAAAACCGATCTAGAGGAGAAACTGTGCACCGGTGAAACGGGTAGCACGTGGCCGGAAATTCTGTCCAAAAACCACCCAATCCACTAGTATATATAGTAGGAGAGGAGAGGAGAGGCAGCCAAGGCCTTTGGGTCGGCCGAAATAGGAGGTGGGAGCAATCCTACTTCACCTCCAATCCTAGTTGGAGTAGGATTGCCTCCTATTGGCTGATTTTTCCACTTTTTGCTTTAGGACTTTCTCTCCTGCGCCATGGGCCTTTGTGGCTGTTTTCCCAGCCCAATAAGGGCTGGGTATTATTCTCCCACAGCCCATGGACCTCTTGGGGTCGAAATACCCCTCCCGGAGGTCCTCCGGTACACTACCGGCACTCCCGGTACACTACCGATACTCCGGGTACACTACCGATGAGCCCGAAACTTTTCCGAAAACCAAACTGGGACGTCCTATATATGAATCTTTACCTCCGGACCATTCCGGAGCTCCTCGTGACGTCCGGGATCTCATCCGGGACTCCGAACAAACTTCGGTCACCACCATACATAACTCTACACTACCGAAACGTCACCGAACCTTAAGTGTGCAGACCCTACGGGTTCGAGAACTATGTAGACATGACCGAGACACCTCTACGGTCAATAACCAATGGCGGGACCTGGACGTCCACATTGGTTCCTACATATTCTACGAAGATCTTTATCGGTCGAACCTCTATGTCAAGGATTCAGTTAATCCCGTATGACGTTCCCTTTGTTCTTCGGTATGTTACTTGCCCGAGATTCGATCGTCGGTATCTCCATACCTAGTTCAACCTCGTTACCGGCAAGTCTCTTTACTCGTTCCATAATACAAGATCCCGCAACTAACAATTAGTCACATTGCTTGCAAGGCTCATTGTGATGTTGTATTATCGAGTGGGCCATGAGATACCTCTCCGTCACACGGAGTAACAAATCCCAGTCTCGATCCATGCCAACTCAACAGACACCATCGGAGATACCTGTAGAGCACCTTTATAGTCACCTAGTTACGTTGCGACGTTTGATACACACAAGGCACTCCTCCGATATCCGTGAGTTGCATGATCTCATGGTCATAGGAACATATACTTGACATGCAGAAAACAGTAGCAATAAACTGACATGATCATATGCTATGTTTGTAGTTTGGGTCTTATCCATCACATCATTCTCCTAATGATGTGATCCCGTTATCAAATGACATCTCATGTCCATGGCTAGGAAACCTTAACCATCCTTTGATCAACGAGCTAGTCCATTAGAGGCATACTAGGGACATGGTTTTGTCTATGTATCCACACATGCATTTAAGTCTCCGATCAATACAATTATAGCATGGATAATAAACGATTATCATGAACAAGGAAATATGATAATAACTAATTTATTATTGCCTCTAGGGCATATTTCCAACAGTCTCCCACTTGCACTAGAGTCAATAATCTAGTTCACATCACCATGTGATTCGCATTGTTATGAATCTAACACCCAATGAGTTCTGGGGCTCGATCATGCTTTGCATGTGAGAGAGGTCTTATAGTCAACGGGTCTGCGATATTCAGATCCGTGTGTACTTTGCATATCTCTATGTCAAACCGTAAACACTGCTACCACACTCCACTTGGTACTATTTCCAAATGGCTGCTCCACTATACGTATCCAGATTGCTACTACTAGTCATCCGGATAGGTGTTAAAGCTTGCATCGACGTAACTCTTTACGACGAACTCTTTATCACCTCCATAATCAAGAAACATTTCCTTAGTCCTCTGGTTACTAAGGATAATTCCGACCGCTGTCCAGTGATCCACTCCTGGACCACTCTTGTACCCCTTGACAGACTCATGGCAAGGCACACATAGGTGCGGTACACAGCATGGCATAATATAGAGCCTATGGCTAAGGCATAGGGGACGACGTTCGTCCTTTCTCTTTCTTCTGCCGTTGGCGAGCTTTGAGTCTCACTCAGCTTCACACCTTACAAATCAGACGAGAACTATTTCTCTGGCTGATCCATTTTGAACTCTTTCAAAATCTTGTGAAGGTATGCACTCATTGAAAGTCTCATCAAGCATCTTGATCTATCTCTATAGATTTTGATGCTCAACAATTAGGTAGCTTTATCCAGGTCTTCCTTTGAAAATCACTTTCCAAATAACCGTTTTATGCTTTCCAGAAACTCTACATTATTTCTGAACAACAATATGTCATCCACATATACTTATCAGAAATTCTATAGTGCTCCCACTCACTTTATTGCAAATACAAGTTTCTCATAAAGTTTGTATAAACATCAGAACTTTGATCACCTCATCAAAGCGTATATTCCAACTCCGAGATGCTTGCTTCAGTCCATGGAAGGATCACCAAAGCTTGCACACCTTTTAGCATCCTTAGGCCTGACAAAACCTTCTGGTTGTATCACATACAACCTTTCCTCAAGTAAACCATTAAGGAAACGATGTTTTGACATCCATCTGCCAGATTTCATAATTGAAAACACAACAACTCCTAACATAATTCCAACAGACTTTTAGCATCGCTACGAGTGAGAAAGTCTCATCGTAGTCAACTCCTTGAACTTGTCACAAACATCTTTGCAACAAGTCGAGCTTTACAAATAGTGACATTCACCATCAGTGTCTGTCTTCATTTTAAAGATCCATTTGTACTCAACGACCTGCCGTCCAACGAGCAAGTCTACCAAAGTCTACACTTGGTTTTAATACATGGATCCTATCTCGGATTTCATGGCCTCCAACCATTTGTCGGAATCTGGGCCCATCATCGCTTCTCCATAGCTCGTAGGTTCATCGTTGTCCAACAACATGACCTCCAAGACAAAGTTGTCGTACCGCTCAGGAGCAGTACACATCCTTGTCGACCTACGAAGTTCGATAGTAACTTGATCCTGAAGCTTCATGATCATCATCATTAACTTCCTCTTCAACTAACGTAGGCTTCACAGAAACATCTTTCTGCGCTGCGCTACTCTCTGGTTGAACAAAGGTTTAATAACCTCATCAAGTTCTATCTTCCTCCCACTCAATTCTTTCGAGAGAAACTTTTTCTCGAGAAAGGACCCAGTTCTAGCAACAAACACTTTGCACTCGGATCTGAGATAGAAGGCATACCCATCTGTTCTTAGGGTATTCTATGAAGATATATTTGTCCGCTTTGGGTTCTAGCTTATTATGTGAAAACATTTTCCACACAAGCATCACAGCCCCAAACATTAAGAAATGACAGCTTAGGTTTCTATCAAACCATAATTCACACAGTGTCATCTCAACGGATTTAGATGATGCCCTATTTAAAGTGAATGTAGTTGTCTCTAATGCATAACCCCAAAAATTATAGTAGTAAAACGATAAGAGACATCACAGTATGCACTATATCAATAGAGCATGACTATGATGTTCGGACACACCATCACACCATGGTGTTCCAGGTGGCGTTAGTTGTGAAACAAATTTCACGTTGTCTTAAGTTGTATGCCAAACTCGTAACTCAGATATTCACCTCCACGATCATATCGCGGTCATTTTTATCTTCTTGTCACGATGATCTTTAAACTTCACTCTGAATTTGCTTGAACCTTTCAAACGATCCAGACTTGTGTTTCATTAAGTAAATATACACTATATCTACTCAAATCATCAGTGAAGGTAAGAAAATAACGATATCCACTGCACGCTACAAGACTCACTAGATTGCATACATCAACATGTATCATTTCCAATGAATCACTTGCCCGCTCCATCCAACGGGGTCCTTTAGTCATCTTGCCCAAGAGGCATGGTTCGCATGTCTCAACCGATTCGAAATCGATGAGTCCAAATATCCATCAGCATGGAGTTTCTACATGCGCTTTATACCAATATGACATTTAGCGGCATTGCCACAAGTATGTGGTACTATCATTATTAACTTTGTATCTTTTGACATCAATGTTATGAACATGTGTACTACTACGATCAAGATTTCAACAAACCATTCTCACTGGGTGCATGACCATTGAAGGTATTATTCATATAACCAGAATAACTATTATTCTCTGACTTAAATGAATAACCGTATTGCAACAAACATGATCTAATCATGTTCATGCTCAATGCAAAACACCAAATAACATTTATTTAGGTTCGTCACTAATCCTGAAGGTAGAGAGAGCGTGCGATGTTGATAACATCAACCTTGGAAACATTTCCAACACACATCGTCACCTCACCCTTAGCTAGTTCTCTGTTTATTCCGTAGCTTTTATTTCGAGTTACTAACATTTAGCAACCGAACCGGTATCCAATACCCAGGTGCTACTAGGAGTACTAGCAAGGTACACATCAATAACTGGTATATCAAATATACTTCTGTCGATGTTGCCAGCCTTCTTATCTACCAAGTATCTAGGGTTGTTCCGCTTCAGCGACCTCTCACCTCATAATAGACGCACTTAGTCTCGGGTTTGAGTTCAACTTTGGGTTGCTTCACTGGAGCAACAACTGACTTGCTATCCATGAAGTTTCCCTCCTTGCTCTTGCCCTTTTCGAAACTAGTGGTTTGATTAACCATCAACACTTGACGCTCCTTCTTGATTTCTACCTTCGCGGTGTCAAACATCGCGAACAGCTCAGGGATCAATACTTCTATCCCTGGTGTATTATAGTTCATCACTAAGTTCTAGTAGCTTTAGTGACAGTGACTTGGAGAACTATATCAATCACTATCTTATCTGGAAGATCAACTCCCACTTGATTCAAGCGATTGTAGTACCCAGACAATCTGAGTACATGCTCAACGATTGAGCTATTCTCCTTCATCTTACAAGCAAAGAATCTTGTTGGAGATCTCATATCTCGCAACAAAGGCACGAGCCTGAGATCACAATCTCTGCTCCTAGAACATCTCATATGTTCCGTGACGTTCAAAATGTTTTGGAGCCTCAATTCTAAGCCGTAATGCATGGCGCACTAAACTATCAAGTAGTCATCGAAACGTGCCTGTTAGATGTTCACAACATCTATAGACGACGCTAGAGGGGGTGGCGCACCGAGCGGTGCATTAAGGACATAAGCCTTCTATGCAGCAATGAGGACAATCCTCAGATCACGGACCCAGTCCGCAATTTTGCTACCAACATCTTTCAATTCTATTTCTCTAGGAACATATAAAAATACAAGGGAGCTACAGCGCGAGCTAGTAATCTACAACATAATTTGCAAAGACACTTTGACTATGTTCATGATAATGAGTTCAATTAATCATATTACTTAAGAACTCCCACTCAAATTGACATCCCTCCGATCATTCGAGTGATACATGATGCAAATTCACCAACTCAAGTCCGATCATCACGTGAGTTGAGGTGGCTGCAATGGTGAACATCATTATGTTGATCATATCTACTATATGACTCATGTTCGACCTTTCGGTCTCTCGTGTTCCGAGGCCATGTCTGTACATGCTAGGCTCGTCAAGTTTAACCCGAGTGTTCTGCGCGTGCAAATCTGGCTTGCACCCATTGTATGTGAACGTAGAGTCTATCACACCCGATCATCACGTGGTGTCTCAACACGACGAACTTTCGCAACGGTGCACAATCGGAGAGAACACAGTTCATCTTGAAATTCAAGTGAGGGATCACCTTATAATTCTACCGCCGTACTAAGCAAAACAAGGTGCATAAAAGGATTAACATCTCATGCAATTCATAAGTGACATGATATGGCCATGAACTTGTGTTTAAGATCTCCATCTTCGAAACACCGGCATGATCTCCATCGTCACCGGCACAACACCATGATCTCCATCATCTTGATCTCCATCAATGTGTTGCCATTGGGGTTGTCACGCCCTGCATGCTTCTACTACTACTGCTACCGTAGCGATAAAGTAAAGCATTACATAGCGCTTAATGATTGACACGCAGGTCATACAATAATTAAAGACAACCCTATGGCTCCTACCGGTTGCCGTACTCATCGACATGCAAGTCGTGATAATCTATACATCACATGATCATCTCATACATCACATATATCTCATCATGTAATTGGCCATATCACATCACAACATACCCTGCAAAAACAAGTTAGACGTCCTCTAATTGTTGTTGCATATTTTACGTGGTTGCTATGGGTATCTAGCAAGAACGATTCTCACCTACGCATAAACCACAACGGTGATACACTAGTTTACTTTTCAACCTTCTCAAGGACCGCCTTTTTGTCGAATCCGATCCAACTAAAGTGAGAGAAACTGTCACCCGCAAGCCATCTAGGCAACAAGTTGCGTCGAGGGAACTGGTCTCTCGTAAGCGTACGAGTAATGTTGGTCCGGGCCGCTTCATCTCACAATCCTGCTGAACCAAAATACGACCAACGGAGGAAGCAATCTAAGCATCAACGCCCACAAACCTTTTGTGTTCTACTCGAGATCTCATCGAACCATCAACCTAGCTCTGAAACCACTGTTGGGGAATGTCGCATGGGAAACAAAAAATTTCCTATGCACACGCAAACCTATCCATGGTGATGAGCATCTACGAGAGGGAGAGTGGATCTACATACCCTTGTAGATCGCTAAGCGGGAAGCGTTAAGAAACGCGGTTGGTGTAGTCGAACATCTTCGCGATCCAAATCGCCGAGCGTCCCGCGATCTCATCACGATCCGTCCCGCGATCCAATCACGATCCGTCCCGTGAACTCATCACGATCCGTCCCGCGATCTCATCACGATCCGTCTCACGATCTTGATCACGATCTTTCCCGCGAACTCATCACGATCCGTTCCGTGATCTCATCACGAACTGTCTCGCGATCTCGATCACGGTCCTTCTGATCTAGCGCCGAACGGACGGCACCTCCGCGTTCAGCACACGTGCAGCTTGATGACGATATCCACCGTCTCGATCCAGCGAGAGGATGTGGAGAGGAGAGAGAGTTCACCGGCAGCGTGACGGCGCTCCGGTGATGGTGGTGGAGTGATTCCGGCAGGGCTTCGCCTAAGCGCTGCGGAAAACCGATCTAGAGGAGAAACTGTGCACCGGTGAAACGGGTAGCACGTGGCCGGAAATTCTGTCCAAAAACCACCCAATCCACTAGTATATATAGGAGGAGAGGAGAGGAGAGGCAGCCAAGGCCTTTGGGTCGGCCGAAATAGGAGGTGGGAGCAATCCTACTTCACCTCCAATCCTAGTTGGAGTAGGATTGCCTCCTATTGGCTGATTTTCCACTTTTTGCTTTAGGACTTTCTCTCCTGCGCCATGGGCCTTTGTGGATGTTTTCCCAGCCCACTAAGGGCTGGTTATTATTCTCCCACAGCCCATGGACCTCTTGGGGTCGAAATACCCCTCCCGGAGGTCCTCCGGTACACTACCGGCACTCCCGGTACACTACCGATGAGCCCGAAACTTTTCTGGAAACCAAACTGGGACGTCCTATATATGAATCTTTACCTATGGACCATTACGGAGCTCCTCGTGACGTCCGGGATCTCATCCGGAACTCCAAACAAACTTCGGTCACCACCATACATAACTCTACACTACCGAAACATCACCGAACCTTAAGTGTGCAGACCCTGCGAGTTCGAGAACTATGTAGACATGACCGAGACACCTCTACGGTCAATAACCAATGGCGGGACCTGGACGTCCACATTGCTTCCTACATATTCTATGAAGATCTTTATCGGTCGAACATCTATGTCAAGGATTCAGTTAATCCCGTATAACGTTCCCTTTGTTCTTCGGTATGTTACTTGCCCGAGATTCGATCGTCGGTATCTCCATACCTAGTTCAACCTCGTTACCGGCAAGTCTCTTTACTCGTTCCATAATACAAGATCCCGCAACTAACAATTAGTCACATTACTTGCAAGGCTCATTGTGATGTTGTATTACCGAGTGGGCCCTAAGATACCTCTCCGTCACACGGAGTAACAAATCCCAGTCTCGATCCATGCCAACTCAACAGACACCATCGGAGATACCTGTAGAGCACCTTTATAGTCACCCAGTTACGTTGCGACGTTTGATACACACAAGGCACTCCTCCGATATCCGTGAGTTGCATGATCTCATGGTCATAGGAACATATACTTGACATGCAGAAAACAGTAGCAATAAACTGACACGATCATATGCTATGTTTGTAGTTTGGGTCTTATCCATCACATCATTCTCCTAATGATGTGATCCCGTTATCAAATGACATCTCATGTCCATGGCTAGGAAACCTTAACCATCCTTTGATCAACGAGCTAGTCCATTAGAGGCATACTAGGGACATGGTTTTGTCTATGTATCCACACATGCATTTAAGTCTCCGATCAATACAATTATAGCATGGATAATAAACGATTATCATGAACAAGGAAATATGATAATAACTAATTTATTATTGCCTCTAGGGCATATTTCCAACAATTACTCCCCATAATATTTTCATACGTACTCTTTTCTTTTATTCTATACTTCTTTCTACTTCATCTTTCTCAAGATCAAGATCATGCAAAACAAGCAAAATCCCTCAACTCAAAAGCAATTTTTATTATATAACTCACGGACTTGCTTACATAGGAGGAATCATAAAGCAAAGACTCGAAACTAGATCACATGAAAACTTTATTCTACTAGATCAAGATATAACTAAAAGGATCGAACTAAGGAAAGATGATAAAAATAAAAATAAAAATAAAAATAAAAATAAAAGATGTGATGGTGATACGATACCGGGGCACCTCCCCCAAGCTTGGCACAAGCCAAGGGGAGTGCCCATACCCATGTGTTTAGTTGTCTTGCTTCGGAGGTGGCGATGTCGGAGTTGTTGATGAGGTTGGAAGTTTGTCCTCCATCTTCCAAGGCATAGGCTCACCATCGTAAAAGGATGAACGAGTCTCCGAAATCCTCAAATCTGCAGCCAAACTCATTCTCTTAAATCTGTATTCATACTCACACTTTTGGTTTTGCAGGCCACAGATCTGGGCTTGGAGGTGCTCGATTCTCTCGTAAAGTTTGAAGATGTGATCCACAATGTCATTGGCATCTAGCTTATGTTTATGGGTAAACTCCGTGATCATCATAATATTAGCATCGAGTCCTCGTTCCACCATCCCTTGGCACTTGAGGACTTGCTGTTCCATTGCTTCGAGCCTTGACTCCATGCTCCCGGTTTTCTTTGTCCCCTGAACATCACGGATGTGCAGCACCCCCTCACGCATCTCAATGGTTTGAGGGTGTTGCAGCACCTCCACAAGGTAGGGGTTGATTACCTTCTCTGAGAACTTGTCCTTCGAAACACTTGAGGACGTCATGTTGATCTAAATTTCTACAGAAAAAGCTCAAAGAGAAAATAGGAGGTATTGTCGTGATACGAGAGTCAAAACCTCCGAGAGATTATATAATGAATTTTTACCGACCCGAAGGAGTACATCACAAGAAAACGGAGTCCGGAAGGTGCACGAGGTGCCCACAAGCCCCAGGGGCGTGCCCAGGGGGGTAGGGCGCGCCCTGCAGGCTTGTCGCCTCCTTGTGCACTATTCAGACTACTTCAAATTTTCCCACTTTTTTAAATATTCCAAAATAGATAAAAATTGCCATTGAAAAAGTTTTGGGAGTCTTTTTACTTATTGTACCACATACCTATTCCTTTTCGGAGTCTGAAACATTCCGGTAAGTCTCCCTAATGTACTCCTCTGGAGTTACGGTATTGATGATATTGGTTTCAACATTTATGGGAGTACCTGAGATATAATGTTTGATTCTTTGACCGTTCACCACCTTCGTGTTTGTGCCTTCGGCGTTGTTAATCTTGATGGCACCGGAACGGTATACCTCCACGATAACGTAAGGACCTTCACATTTAGAGAGAAGTTTTCCTGCAAAAAATCTTAAACGAGAATTGTATAGCAAGACATGATCACCTACATTAAATTCATGCTTTTGTATCCTTCTATCATGCCATCTCTTAACCTTTTCCTTAAACAACTTGGCATTCTCATGGCTTGGGTTCTCCATTCATCAAGTGAGCTAATGTCAAATAACCTCTTCTCACCAGCAAGTTTAAAATCATAATTGAGCTCTTTGATTGCCCAATAAGCTTTATGTTCTAGTTCTAGAGGTAAGTGACATACTTTACCATAAACCATCTTATACGGAGACATACCCATAGGATTTTTGTAAGCAGTTCAATAAGCCCACAATGCATCATCAAGTTTCTTAGACCAATTCTTCCTAGATCTATTAACAGTCTTTTGCAAAATCAATTTAATTTCTCTATTACTCAATTCTACTTGACCACTAGACTGAGGATGATAAGTAAATGCAATTCTATGATTAACATCGTATTTAGCGAGCAATTTACGGAAAGCGCCATGAATAAAGTGTGAACCACCATCAGTCATCAAATATCTGGTACTCCGAATCTAGGGAAAATAACTTCTTTAAGCATTTTAATAGAAGTGTTATGATCAGCGCTACTTGTTCGAATAGCTTCTACCCATTTAGTAACATAATCAACCGTAACTAGAATATGAGTATACCCGCTAGATTGTGGAAAAGGACCCATATAATTAAAACCCCAAACGTCAAATGGTTCAATAACAAGAGAGTAATTCATAGGCATTTCCTGATGTCTAATGATATTACCAATTCTTTGACATTCATCACAAGACAAGACAAACTTATGAGCATCCTTGAAGAGAGTGGGCCAATAAAACCCAGATTGTAGTACCTTATGTGCAGTTCTATCTCCATCATGGTGTCCTCCATAGGCTTCGGAGTGGCACTTGCATAAGATTTGTTCATGTTCATGTTCAGGTACACAACGTCTAATAACACCATCTACTCGTTCTTTATAAAGGTGTGGATCATCCCAAAAGTAATGCCTCAAATCATAGAAGAACTTTTTCTTTTGTTGGTATGTGAAACTAGGAGGTATAAACTTAGAAACAATGTAATTGGCATAATCAGCATACCAAGGAGCATTATGTGAAGCATTCACAACAACCAATTGTTCATCAGGAAAGCTATCATCAATAGGTAATGGGTCATCAAGAACATTTTCTAATCTAGACAAGTTATCTGCCACAAGGTTATCAACATCCTTTCTATCAATGATATGCAAATCAAGTTCTTGTAGCAGAAGGACCCACCTAATAAGTCTAGGTTTATCATCTTTCTTTTCCATAAGGTACTTAATAGCAACATGATCGGTGTGAACAGTTACTTTGGAATCAACAATATAAGGTCTAAACTTATCACAAGCAAACACGACTGCTAAAAATTCTTTTTCAGTAGTAGCATAGTTTCTTTGAGCACTGTCTAGAGTCTTACTAGCATAATGGATAACATTTAATTTATTATTGACTCTTTGTCCTAGAACAGCACCAACAACATAGTCACTAGCATCACACATAATTTCAAAGGGTAGGTTCCAGTCGGGTGCTTGAACAACAGGTGCGGTAATCAGGGCATTCTTAAGAATCTCAAATGCTTCCACACAATCGTCATCAAAAACAAAAGGGACATATTTTTGCAAAAGATTTGTGAGAGGCCTAGAAATCTTAGAGAAATCTTTGATAAACCTCATATAGAAACCAACATGACAAAGGAAACTTCTTATACCTTTGATATCTGTAGGACACGACATTTTTTCGATGGCATCAACTTCAGCTTTATCAACTTCAATACCTCTTTCTGAGATCTTGTGTCCCAAGACAATACCTTCATTAACCATAAAGTGGCACTTTTCCTAGTTCAAGACAAGATTAGTTTCTTCACATCTCTGCAAAACTCGATCAAGGTTGCTCAAACAATCATCAAATGAAGTTCCGCAAAAGGAAAAATCATCCATGAAAACCTCAAGAATGTTTTCACAAAAGTCAGAGAATATAGCCATCATACATCTTTGAAAGGTAGCAGGTGCATTGCATAAACCAAAAGACATACGTCTATAAGCAACGGTACCGAAAGGGCAAGTGAAAGTGGTTTTTTCTTGATCCTGGCTTGATACAGGTATTTCAGAGAAACCAGAGTAATCATCTAGAAAGCAAAAATGAGTATTTTTGGATAATCTTTCTAGCAAGAAAGTCTAATTTTCTTATCTATAGAACATTTTTTAACCATTAGTCATTTCTAGTAGAAATTCTGAATTGGTATAATGGCTCTTTCTTACAATACAAGAGTTTCTTACAGGAGTGAAACAAAACTAAATAAAAAGATTAAAGAATAAGAAAAATATTAAAGAATAAATTTTGACAAAATAATTAATGCAAAACGATCAATAAAAAAAGAATTGATACAACAATTTGATTACTTAATCAATTAGTAGTATGATCAATAAAAGGTAAAGGGTAATGATCTTTCTTAGTAGCTTTATTTAATTTCCTAAAATCAATTACCATTCTATAACCTGTAACAATTCTTTGCGGGTTCAATTCATTTTTATCATTGGAAACAACGGTAATACCTCCCTTCTTAGGGACTCAATGTACGGGACTAACCCATCTACTATCAGCAACAAGATAAATTATACCTGCCTCTAGAAGCTTTAGTGTTTCTTTTCTTACCAGTTCTTTCATCTTAGGGTTCAATCGTCGTTGGTGATCAATAATTGGTTTCGCATCGGGCTCCATGTTAATTTTATGCTGACATAAAGAGGGACTAATGTGCTTAAGATCATCAAGAGTATAACCAATAGCAGCACGGTGCTTCCTCAGAGTTTTCAATAATCTCTTTTCTTCATGCTTTGAAAGGTTAGCACTAATAATAACAGGATATATCTCCTTTTCATCATGATAAGCATATTTCAACGTATCAGGTAACTGCTTGAGCTCAAACACGGGATCACCCTTGGGTGAAGGAGGATCCCCAAGTATTTCAACAGGTAAATTGTGTTTCAAAATAGGCTGCTGATCAAAGAAAATTTCATCTATTTCGTTCCTCTCATTCATATGCATATCATTTTCATGGTCTAGCAAATATTGTTCTAAAGGATCAGTAGGAGGCACATCAATAGAAGCGAGACCAATAATTTCATCTTTACTAGGCAATTCTTTGTCATGGGGTTGTCTACGAAATTTAGAGAAATTAAAATCATGAGACACATCCCCAAAACTCACAGTAACTATTTCTTTCTCACAATCAATCCTAGCATTAACAGTATTTAAGAAGGGTCTGCCAAATATAATGGGATAAAAATTATCTTGTGGGGAACCAAGAACAAGAAAATCAGTAGGATATTTTGTTTTCCCACACAAGACTTCAACATCTCTAACAATCCCATCGATGCAATAGTGTCTCTATTAGCAAGCTTAATAGTAACATCAATTTCCTCTAGTTCAATTGGTGCAATATCATGCATTATTTCTTTGTATAAGGAATAGGGGATTGCACTTACACTAGCACCCATATTGCACAAGCCATGATAACAATGATCTCCTATTTTAATAGAAACAATAGGCACACCAACAACTGGTCTATGTTTATGCTTAGTATCAGGTCTAGCAATTCTAGCCGCTTCATTGTAGAAATGAATGACATGCCCATCAATATTATCAACCAAGAGATCTTTAACTATAGCAATACTAGGTTCAACTTTAATTTTCTCAGGGGTTGGAGGTGTTCTAATACAACTCTTACGTACCACAGTTGTCGTGGATTTATCATGGCAGATGTCCGGGTTAACGGACTTGGATTCGAGGCCATCGCTAACGTGATGGACTCAAAGGGGTTAACTAGGACAAAGGACACGAGTTTACCCAGGTTCGGCCCCTCAAGGTGAGGTAATAGCCTACGTCTTGCTTATGTTTGTATTGCTTGTTGTATTGATTACAAGGGAGCTAAAGCTTGACCTAGTTCTCGATAACCTGACCTCTAAGTCGCCCCGGGTCTTGCCTTCATATACCGAGGTCAAGACCACGGGTCATACAAGTCGTAGCCGACTCTCATTACACGTCCGAGTCTGCCTCTATCTTCTATTGCAATAAATATCAATATAAAATCATGATGCAAAATAGACGTATCATTTCTCACAAAGTAAAATGTAGAGTCCTCTTGGTTGAAGCTTTGCAATGCTATTTCCTTGCATCTTAGGGTCTCTCTACAATCCTTTTGCCAACCCTCTCTGTGGACTTCATCTGAAATACACTAGGTAAAAGTGTTAGTCCAAGAGACAATGTATGTTGCCATGAATTATCAAAATCACCAAGGGAGCATATTGTGATTTCAACAACCCTATAAGCGATTGCGTGTAGGAAAGGTTTGTGCATTGCAGTTGATGTTCTCCTCCACAATATATTGATTGCTACATACTCAAAGCAAGTTTCGGATTCTAAGGAGGGCTATGGAAACTATGGTCAAATGATAACTCTTTTTTTGAACAAGCAAAGGCACCAAGAGGTGCCCAATTTCATTCAGCTCAAAGAGATAATACAAATATAGTTACATATATCTGCAGATGAAAAGAGAGGAAGTTAAGCAAAAACTATGAGAAGGAGTTGAAGAAAAGATTCTATGAGGCAAAGTGGAAGGACCACGATGCGATGAGGAGAAGCAAGATTACATACTGTAGCTGAAACATGGCAACAGACCTGAAGGGGAAAAGAAATTTAAAACAACGAGGCACTGCAACCGCAAGTTACTCTAAAGACTATCCATCTTGACATAAGAAGCTTGCAGGCGCCGAAAAGAGCAGCATACCAGGCGGGGCCTGTAAGTGATAAGAGAAGAAGAGACACTTCCTTCTGCAGCCCAGAGATGTGCACATCCTACAAAACAAAGAAGAAATGCTTTGCATCTCCAACAGTCCAAGTCCATCATAGTTCAAAGGGCCCTGTAGATGAAATCATAAAAAAAACATGACATAGCAGCTTGCATAGGAAAATAAGCTAATAGTGAGGATACCAAAAACTAATAGCAGTGCATAGTATGTAATTTAACACCGGGAATTTGAAAATTTGATAGAAGAGGCACAACATGGCAAGATCTAGGAGAATGGGTTTGAGCAAAGCAACAAACTTGAGTATTACCAGTGGATCTAAAAACCTGTTGAGCAAGATTATGTGCAATACCATTAATCTCTCTAGAAATATGAAACACCTTCGGATGCAAGGAAGCAGTTTGCTTGAAAAAAAATGGCCAGATCCTTTCTAGTATTCCAAGGAATAGAGGAGTCCAAGGTGTTCCTCATAGCATCATACTTAGCAAGAGAAAGACAATCGGTCAAAAAGTTGGATGAACAACATTAAGCTGAGAGGCTATATAGGCAGCAGAAGAAAGAGCAATGACTTCAGCCTGCAAAGGAGTGGAAGTAGAAGTTGTTGAGGCCTGAACCTGGACATTGATTTTTTCCTTGAGCAGATGGAATTGAGATGTAAATTCGAACACTTATGGCAACTTCACCTGGTGGAAGACCAGGGACTTTCTTCATTCTGAAAGCTGCATCAGAAAAAAAAATTCTCTCCGACAATTAACAAATCAGACTTGAGCGTAGTACCTTGCAAAGGAAGCTGATTGTCAGCAAGATGATGTTGAACCTACTGTTTATTATTAGAAAGGTTTGAAAGAACATCATCAGAGTGTAAATTCAAAGCAATCGCTGCAATATTAACTTGATTAGGAAGAGCTTTCTTTCAATCAAAAAGAAAATCATTGCGAGCTTTCCAAAGGCACCACAGAAAATTAAGAATATTTGGAATAGAACTATGTGGGTGCCTCATTTGAATGAGGGATGTAAGCATCAAATGCATCGTAGAATGCCCTTGTAGCAAAACATCCGCTTTAAGAAACCAAGGAGAGGAGAACCAGGCTGCATGAGAAAAGTGACAAAGAAAAAAGAGATGGAACTCATCCTCTTGTTGACCACATCGACAACACATCCGAGAAATGTGAATCGAGAAACGACCAACGCGCAATCCTGTAGGCAAAGCTTTTCTCAAAAGTCTCCAGGCAAAAGTTTGCACCCTAGCGAGAATGCTCTTTTGTTTCCAAAACAATTTAAGAAGATCTTTCAATTCCAAAGAAACATCAGTAGGGGCATGCCTAGGATTAGAATGGATTTCTTGCAAACACAGTTTGTAAGCAGATTTGGACGAACAAATGCCATTAGGAGTAAGATCCCAACAAAGCAAATCTGGAACATCATCATCAACAATATTAGTTTGAACAATAGAAGAAGCCACGGGTTTTTGGAAAAGCGAGAAAATGATAGCATGATTCCAAAGCTTTTGTCCTGGAAGCCAAAGATCTTTAACCAAAGCAGGATACACAAAACCAACTTGTTGTGGTATAAGGTGATCATGGATTGAATTCCAATTAGAACACCAAGGCATGCTCCAAATGGAAATGTTACCTTGCGTAATTTGATAAAAAGAATGAGTTCTAAGCTTGGGTAAATTTTTTAGAATAGAATCCCAAAAAGCATACTTTGGAGGAGTAGCAGTGGCTGTCCAAATGGAAGCACCTCAGAAATATTTTGCTTTGAGCACAAGATACAAATGAGAAGAGGGAGATTTAGCTAACCTCCAAGCAACGGCTAGAACAAGAATTTCATTGATGGCCTTTAAATTCCTTATGCCCAGTCCTCCTTCATCTTTAGAATTGCAAATGTCTTTCCATGCCCTAAGACAAAGGCTCTTTGTGGAGTCATTTTTTCTTATACCTGTCCACCAGAAATTTCTAATAATAGCCGTAAGCTTGGCAATGAATTTCTTTGTGAACAAGATATTAGCCATATAATGAATATGGATGGCCGAAAAAATAGAATAAATCAACTCAAGACGGGAAAAATGAGAAAGCATGTTAGCTTTGTAGCAATGCAACTTATTCAAGAATTTACTGAGAACAAAGTTATAGGCAACAACCCTGTTTTTAGTAGGAAGAACCAGCGGGTGACCAAGATGGATAAAATTAGCATCCAAGGAAGAAACAAGGAAAATTTGCTTAATATCTTGCACAATATTAGCATCCAAGATGAGTGCTGAAAAGAATGGCAGTTTTGGACCAGTTCGTGGTTTGTCCAGAAATAGCACAAAATTGATGAATCGGGTTAGCCATAGTGGTAGCCTCCTGAAGAGTGGCTTGCCCACAAACCAACAAGTCATCTGCAAAAAGGAGAGAGTGAATGGAGGGGCAATTTGGTCCGAGGGAAATGCCCTGAAGACGATGGGCTGCAAGAGCCTCATTAAGAGCAATGGACAATTCATTAATAGCAAGGACAAATAAATAAGGAGACATAGGACAACCTTGTCGAATACCCCGAGAACTTTTAAACTTATGAGATGGCTGACCATTAATAATAACAGAAAACGTGGGCGAAGAGATGCATGCATGAATTAAATTTATAAAATGACTATGCAACCCTTTACGAGTAAGCGCAAAAACAATGAAACTCCATTCAAGACGATCGAACACTTTAGCAAGATCAATTTTAAGCATGAAAGCATTATGTTTCCAATATTTCAAAGAGAAAGAGTGAGTAATCTCCTGGGCAATAATGATGTTGTCACTAATTCTTCTACCTTCAATGAAAGCTTGCTGAGCTCGATCTATGTAATCAGTAAGGTGAGGTTTAATTATGTTAGCAAGCGACTTCGCAATAATTTTGTAAATAACATTGGATAGAGTAATAGGACGATAGTCCACGGGGACTTGGGGAACCAATTTCTTTGGAATGAGAGCAATATTTGTATCATTAATGTGAGGGGGCAAAAGAGCAGTACGATAAAAATTGACGACAAGCTGAGTAACCTCATCCCCTCCAATCCCAAGCAGCCAAGTAAAATTCAACATTGAAACCATCAGGCCCTGGAGAAGCATTTAAATTCATGTCTTTAAGAATCTGCAAAACCTCATGTTTGTCAGGAAGAGAATAAGTTGGATCCAAAGTAGCATTAGGGCATTGAGTGAACTCATGAGGTCTATCTGCATTATTATTAGGAGAGGAGAAAGTATACCGAAAATAATTGACAAACGTATTAGTGATAGTTGTAGGTTTGAAATGCAACATGCTGTTCTCATCCTTAATAGAACAAATAGTATTACGCTTCCTACGTTTAACGATAGCCTGGTGGAAAAACTTAGTATTATGGTCTCTAGCCCCACCCCAATTTTTCTTGCTGCGTTGCTTGTAAAAATGATTAAGCTTGGAAAGAGTCTGCTCATACCTGGCCGTGTGAGCACCTTCCAAAGCATGGTCCTGTTGTTGAGATGGTAGTTGTTGCAGTTGATTGATCTGTCCTTCTAGCTCCAAAAGATTACTTTGTAGGGACTTCTTTTTCCTACACCACACATTAAGAGATCCTGCCAAAGAAGAAGTCTTGGCTGCGAAAGAAGTAAGAGAATAATTGTTCCAAGCAAAATTGGCAAAATCCTTTTCCATCAGCCACCAATTCTCAAATTTAAAAGCTTGTCTGGGTTTAACAAAGTTCCCCTCCATCGACATTTAAATGGGAGCATGATCACTAAGACTAATAGGCAGATTAAGAACTTTAGTATTAGGGCAGTGCATGCACCACTCTGCATTAACCAAACAACGATCAAGGCAACGATAAATGGGTTTAGAAGTGTGCTGATTGCCACGCCAAGTATATGCCGGGCCACTAAAACCTATGTCAAAAAACCCACAATTTTTAACAAGAGAACGAAAAGCATTCATACAAAAGTAATTCACAGTGCCATTACATCCATCCGTATCATACAGGATGTCATTGAGGTCTCCCATACAGATCATGGGCATGGCCAAATTATCATACACAAAAGTGGAAATTTGACTCCAAATGGCACTAGTCTGCCTATGACATGGGTCACCATATATACAAATCAAGCAAAATTGGACCCCAGAAGCTAGATGGACTACATTAGCTAATATATAGTGGAAGGAAGCACTATGAACAGTGATTTTGAGCTCGACACCCCACATGAGCCAAAGGCCTCCCGAGGTACCTCTAGACGGACTACAAAAGCATTAGTAACATCAAACCTATTAACAAGATCGATAGAATGGACTTTGAAATATTTAATTTCTGAGACAAATGTTACCTGAGCTTTTGTGGAGCGAATCAAGTTTGCCAAGAAGAGCATACGATCATTGCCGAGGCCCCGACCCATACCTCGACAAGTCCAAGCGATGGCCCTCATGACACCTCGAGTTAGGGCCATGTGTCGCTGCCTAAGAAGAAGAGTGATTCATGCTCAAGTTCACCTGACCACCTAAGTCCGCCTCCTGCACCCTCTTTTCCTTGGCATTTCCATTCTATCAGCTTCATCTCCCTTGAAACACATCCCGTGGATGTTCACAGCCGCTGCAAAGCAGAGCCCCCAACGCCACTGCAAAGCAGAATCCCCCAACATGCCACAAGAAAGCAGAACAACCGGGAGATGAGACTTCCGCACAGAAGCTCACCAGATCAAGACACCGGCAAAACTCAAGTGATTAGCAGGAGGGCAGAGAGAATCGAAAGCTACAGAGGCAGCTAGCAGCAGATCTGACGGATTAGCGATTAACACAAGACACAGCCGACAAAAGATTGCGTGAGTTAACCGAACAAGAGGAACAAATACCTTGGATCAGGATAACTAGGAAATCTGGACACTTGAGAAGATCCACACATGTGCAAAGAATCTTGGATTTGATCTAAACCGAGAGAACAAGATTCAATCTTGACCTCGTCCTGAACGGACAGAGCAGAGGAACAGAGATCAGAAGATTATTAGATCTGGGTGGTCCAAGAGGATTGGAGAAGGAAGAATAGTGGAGAGATGGGAATCAGATAAGGAAGAAAGAAGAATCAAGAACAAGAATCAGCAGGAGGAGGACGACAAGTCGCCAATCACCGGCATATCGCCAAGACGCCAACCCAGACACGGAACCTCTCGTTGGTCAAATCATAACTGAGATCAAACAACGAGCGCATGAGAGCAATTGCATGTCCCGTTTTTGAGAAGCACATTTGCTAGCAAAATTCTCTCATTCATTAGGTCATAGACATCATATCTGGCTGGGCCAGCCCCATGTGCATTTCAATTTATGTAAACTTTGAATAATAAAGTGTGGCCTTTCTTGAAAACAAAAACTAGATGAACCAACCCTAGAGTTGCTAAATCACTAGTTAAGGATTAACCCTTGTAAGGTCACTTTCTCCTTCTTAGACGCTGACAAATGACGCACTGCATGTGGCCGCTTGTCATAATCTTATTTTTGTATATTTGTTTATTCAAAAACGTTTTATCTCTTGAATCATGCGTCCACGTCTCGATCTGTTTTCACCATTGGACTTTTTCATGTCGAGATGTTCAAAACTAGATCCCATGTTCAATAGATTTTGACAAACTTTTTCCTTATGAATAAAAACCAGAAGAAAAAACCGGGAGCCAAAACCATGTTGTTACCATGTTGTTTTGATTCAACAAGGATGTTCACCACATTTACAAGCGTATTTTAATTCAGAAATGATGTCTTATGATGCAACTAAACAATGCTACAGCCGTCAAAATCAGATTAACAATCAAGTCCACGATTTCATTTACTCCTCTCTTGAGAAAAAAAAAACTCTATAAATATACTCCGTCTATAAATAAATATAAGAGCGTTTAAACAGAGACAATAACAGTTATCGCACGCTTCATACTCTCTGACTCTGAATCATAAAATTCATATATTACATGAAAAAGCATTTTCAAACAGAAACTCCTGCAAGAATAGCGCCATTGGGATGTTATTATACTAGCTACTCGTACTATACAAGACCATAAATCTCGATCAATCCAACGAGTAGCAGATCTGCTCGAACGCCGCGACGTGTTCCTCCGCGACAGCGATGAATAGGTCGACGCCGCCGTTTGCCTTGCGCGATGGCACAAAGATCATGAGCCCCTCGATAGGCAAGTCCGGCGGTATGAAAGCGGACGGTGCCCCGGTGCCAAAGTCGAGCTGGTGGAACCTGAACCCCAGCCAGCTGTCCACTTCTGCGTCCGGGCAAAACATCGTGCCGGCCGTGGCCGCCGTCGCGAGCAGCTCCTCCTCGTTCGCGTCCGCCACTCCGCCGAAGTCCACGAAGGACTGCACGTACTCGTCGTCGATGCGCGCCACGGCATCGCGGATGACGCCGACCACGCTGCCGTAGCTCGAGTTCAGGACGTCCCGGACCTGAAGCCTTGGGAAAGCCCAGAGCACCATGTTCCCGAAGAAGTCCATTGGCACGGGAGGGTCGGCCCTGCCCCTGCAGTTCACGGCCACCCTCACCTTGGTGAACTCCTCCGGGTTCAGGTCCCGCGCCGCCGTGATTTTCTTCCAGACGTGCGCGAGAAGGCACTGGAACCTGCTGCAGCGGGCGCCGACACGGGCCTTGAGGTCGGCGACGAACTCGGCCGAGAAGTGCAGAGTAAGGTTTTTGATCCTGTCCATGGGGACGACGGCATACGTGTCTCCGTCTCCGCACGTGAACTCCCGTGACCGGTGGTCGAACACCGGCGTCGGCGTGCTTCGAGGCACGGACGTTCTCGCACGGTCGAGGAATGGTGCCGGCGTGGCGAAGTCCTTTCCCTCGCGCACCGCGGTCGCCCACGCGGTTAAAAACATGCTCATCGAGTGGCCGTCGGCGGCGTGATGGTGGGAGCATAGGCCGACCACGAGACCACCGCACTTATACCTGTTGAGCTGGATCTGAAGCAGCGCCGCCCCAATGTTAGCCTGCACAGTGCACAGGCAAAAAAAAAAAACGTGTAAGCGTTTGCAGCGGCCCGGCCATGCACGTTCTTATTGCATGCATGCATGCATGTGACGTGAGTCGTGACAGAAGTAAAGCAAAGCAACAAATACCTCCGGTATCGCCGGGTAGAGGTCCTCAACGCCTGCGGAGATGCGACCGTCGACGAGGACGTCCGCCAGGTCGGCCGGGACGGTGGCCTCGATCAAGAGCACGCCCTCGTTGTTGACGTGAAAGAAGCGCCGGCCTTCATCGTCGAGGGCGAGGCGGCCCGCCAGGTGAGGGTACGGCGCGACGGCCATGAGGAGCCCTTCCCTGAGCGCCTCGTTGGACGGCGCCGGCGCGGGGTAGGCGAGCACGATGGGGACGAAGATGTCCAGGGCGGCGCGGTCGAAGACGGTCAGCGGGACCTTGTCGCCGACGAGCGGGTGCTGCACGGCGTACGCCGGCTTCACCATCGTGCTGCTCGTGATCTCCATCGGTCGAATTTCTTGTATTCTCTATACCTCCGCGCGTACGTTAATTCGTACTTAACTCTCTATCAGTGTGTGACCTCGAGTAGTGCGTGCGCGCGCTTAATTTGGTGAACGGATTAGAGGGACACGAGCCATTTATAGAAGGATTCTACCTGCTGTGGCTGCACGTTGGGCCGGCATGATCGCCCCCGGAGAAGTAGAGAAAACGACGTGGACACTGCACAGTAGGTGATGTGGGTACGTACGTCGAGGTCAGAGCGAGCTGCACATAGTATCTGTTTCGAGATCATGTAAGCAATATTTTTTTGGGTTCGGAGTGGACTCTATCTGTTTCAAGATCTACAGCTACAGCCTGAAGCTTATAGCGGAGCCACGGCCGGCAATCGCCGTTGACCGGTCGTTGAGCCGTCAGTCTATAGCTATAGCTCGATCGAATATTGTCACACGATTGCTTCTTCCTCCTGTTCTTGCTTTTCTATCCACTATTTGTTCAATGCACTAGTATTTTAGTAGATGCTCGGCGCACATATTCCTACCTGCCGGCTACGGCGAGCGATCGCGAAGGATAATGCTTGGATTGCCAGAGAGAACGTGTTTGGCAAGCTAGCTAGCTCCAGGTTGATCAGTCCATTCGTAGAGTTGAGGAAATTTATGCATATATTGGCCGGACGGTTCACGCCGGAGAAGAAAAGAAGAAAACTATGCGTTTGAGAGTGAGTACTTTATTCGGGTTCAAGTGTCGGACAGAATGAAGATCGCTGGTACGTCCAGGGAATAGTGGGCTTAATTACATAGAAGATCCACAAAAGGATTGTGTGGCAACTGGCAACCAAATAAGTGAGTACTCTATCCAACCAAACTCCCTAGTGTGCGTGCGTGCGTATGCACTCTTCAAGAGCAAGCTTCTGTCATTTTTAGTTCTTTTTTCTTAAAGGAAAAGAACTCCTATTTTTTAACTTCGAACCGGAGAACAATTGTAGTATGGTATTTTCAATAATATATAAGAAAGAAAAGGTTATGTACAGGAAGGAGAAATAAAAAAAATATCACGTATGTAAGTTGCCTGAAAATTAAATTTCGGCCAGTCAATATTTCTGACCGTTGATTGCTGCCCAATTCGTGCTATCTCTTTTTCCCTGTTGTGTTGTGACTTGTTTTGGGCTGGAAATTTATGACTAGCCTCTATGTTGGGTCAGTCACCATAATTTGCTGAGGCCCGTTAACTGGGTGACCAATTTAGATTTATCTGGCCCATCTGATAACCCAACCCTCCCCTCTATTCCATTGTCTTTTCTATTTTTTTTCCTATTTTCATGCGTTTTTACTTTTTTAGAATTTTTTCCTTAAGGGAATTGTTTATGTGTATTATTTGTAGATTACAAAAAGCTCAATTTCAGTGTAAGGTGCTATACAACTTTTTATTTTTTTATTTTATTTCTTCTTAAAGGGTAATACGAATGTCAAAATTTATACTTAGAAAACACCACTATTTTGATTTGATTTTGTTTTTTATTTCATTTTATTTGTTCTTTATGGGTAAAAGTAATTCCAATAATCCATTTTCTTCGTAGAAACTTCCTTCTCGCAAAAAAATCAACTATTATATGTTTGTTCTTGCATATTCTAAAACGTGCAATTTCTGTGTAAATTTTGTGCGAATTTTATAATCATGTTTATTTGTCATTTTATTTTTCTTAAACAGTAATAACAATGGCACTAATTTATTATTTCCTAGAAAACTCCATTATTTTTATTATGTTGTAGTTTTATTTCATTTTATTTTTCTTAAACAGTAATACCAATGTGCAAACTTTCTCCCTATGTTTTTTTATTTTCTTTATTAAAGGGTGATACCGATGCCATTGATTCATTATTTCCTTATTAAAATTGGTAATTTTAATTTTATTTTAGTTTTTATACTAATATCTTTCTTATTAAAGGGTAATGACATTGCCACTAATTTAGTCTTCCCTAAAAAACTTAGTTGTTTCGATTTAGTTTTAGTTTTAACTTTATTTTCTTTCTTCTTAAAGGATAATACCATAGAAAACTTTCCACCTTATTTTTGGGTAATACCAATGCCACTAATTGATTCCTTCTGAGGAAACTTTGAGTTTTCCAAATATTATACTAATATATGTGTATTATTGCATATTATAAAAAACAGAAATTTTATGTATATTGTGTGTTAATTTCTTCATTATTTGTTTTATTTTTATTTTCTTTCTTCTTAAAGGGCAATCCCAATGTCACTAATTCATTTCTTCTTAGAAAACTTTATTCTTTTGATTTTGTTTTATTTTAATTTAACATTCATTCTTTCTCTGGAAACTTTTTCTTTTGCAAAAGTTTGACTATTAAAAAGGAGAGTTTCCGCGTCATTGTGCATACCTTTTTTCACTAATTATTATTTAAAAATCATTTTATTTTTCATAAAGGGTAATACCGATGCCACTAACCCAATATTTTTTAGTAAACTTCGTTGTTTTGTTTTTGTTTTTGTTTTTATTTCATTTGTTAATTATTTAAGGTTAATACTCAATTTATATGAAGGCAGTTTTCAAACGGAAGGAATACAACTAAATTAATTAACGCTACCTAAACCAGGCATATGATATCTTGAGTAGTAATTTTCAAATTGGGGAACACGCGAACAAATGTTCTCAGAGTTGGATGTTGCTACATCGAGTCTAACAATGGTTTCATCAATGTTCTTCGTTAGAGCATCTACAGCCGGGCGCCTCAAACACGCCCCATACGTCCAGGTGGGTCGCCCGATCACTGATCGGTCATAAAATTTGATCCAGACGGACGCCTCAAAGGGGTCTCAAATGTTCGAACTGACTGACACTTCTCATATACAACCCAAATATGGGGCATATATGGGGGTACCTGCCATGTAGAACTGACGATGGGTCCCACACGGAATCTTCCAGAAATCCAACGGTTTCGACGGACACCTCCTTTGTCGCCACGGTGTGAACCCCCGCTCTGATGACCCACAAGTATAGAGGGTCAATCCTAGTCCTTTTGATAAGTAAGAATGTCGAACCCAACAAGGAGCAGAAGGAAATGACAAGCGGTTTTCAGCAAGGTAATTTCTGCAAGCACTGAAAATGTAGGTAACAGGTCGTTTGATACCAAGATTATTGGTAACGAGCAAGTAATGGTAACTATAAATAAAGTGCAGAACGATAGCCCAATCCTTTTGTAGGAAAAGACAGGCTAAAACGATCTCTTATAATAAGCAAAGCGTTCTTGAGGGTACATAAGAATTTCATCTAGTCACTTTCATCATGTTGGTTTGATTCATGTTCGCTACTTTGATAATTTGGTATGTGGGTGGACCGGTGCTTGGGTTCTGTTCTTACTTGAACAAACCTCCCACGTATGATTAACCCCCTTGCAAGCATCCGCAACTACAAGAAAAGTATTAAGATAAAATCTAAACATAGCATTAAACATGTGGATCCAAGTCAGCTCCTTACGAAATAGCGCATAAACTAGTGTTTAAGCTTCTGTCACTCTAGCAACCCATCATCTAATAACTACTCCACTATGCATTCCCTTAGGACCAAAGATGGTGAAGTTTTATGTAGTCGACGTTCACATGACACCACTAAGGGAATCACAACATTCATATCATCAAAATATCTAACACATATCAACTTCACATGATTACTTGCAATGCGACTTCTCCCGTGACCTCAAGAACAAAGGTAAGTACTCACAAATGATATTCATGCTCAAGATCAGAGGGGTATTAAATAACATAATGGATCTAAACATATAATCTTCCACCAAATGAACCATATAGTAATCAACTATGCAATGGAATCAACACTACTAGTCACCCACAGGTAACAATCTGAGGTTCCGGTACAAAGACTGACCATAAGGGATGAACTAGGGTTTGAGAGGAGATGATGTTGTTGAAGATGTTGATGAATATTGGCCTCCCAAAGATGAGAGGGTTGCTGGTGATGATGATGGCTTCGTTTCCCCCTCCGGGAGGGAAGTTCCCCCGGCGGACAAAAGTGCTCCTACCCAAGTTACGCCTCGATACGGCGATGTTCTGTCCCAAAAGTACCCTCTTAATTTTTTCTAGGTCAAAACACCTTATGTACCAGAAGATGGGCACATGAGGTGGGCTGGGCTGCCCACAACCCACCAGGCCGTGCTCGGGGGGCCTAGCGCACCCTGGTTTCTTGTGGGCACTAGGTGGCCCCCCTCCGGTAGTTATTTGCTCCATTATTTCTTATATATTCCAAAATAATTCTCCGTGAAGTTTCAGCTTATTTGAAGATCTGCAGAATAGGTATCTCTGATATGCTTTTTAAGGTCCAGGATTCCAACTGCCAGCATTCTCCCTCTTTGTGTAAACCTTGCATATTATGAGAGAAAAGGCATTAGAATTACTCCATAAAGCATCATTATACATAAAAATATTATAAATAACAGTAGGAAATCATGATGCAAAATGGACGTATCAAATCCCCCAAGCTTAGACCTCGCTTGTCCTCAAGCGAAAGCCGATATTGAAAAACATGTCCACATGGTTTGAGAGAGAGGTGTCGATAAAAACAAAATACGAACATAGTAGAATCATGCTTATTATCATAGCAACAACAAATTTTGTCATAAGACTTTTTCATATAACTTTTATTATATAACTTCATCATATAACTTCTCATGAACAAGTAACAATTCATCACAACATAGAAGTATAAAGCATAAACCTTATTGGAAACCAACAAACTATGTTCTCAATCAACTTTGCAACTACAATTCATCATATTTTCCGGAAGGGTCTCATGTCAGAGCCTTTTGGAAAGTCCACATACTCAACCACCATTTAATCTTCTATGATTGCTAACACTCACAACATACCCACGAGCAAAAAGTTTCAACCGGACACATAGAAACATAGGGGCTTATAGTTTTTCCCCCCCAATGTATTCAACTCAAGGGTTATGTCAACAATGATAACTCAGCTCACTCATATCCAATTGATATATGTGCCTAGATCTTTCCTCACCACATGATGCTTGCAAAAAGAAAAAGTAAAAATGAATAGGGAAGACTACTTTGACTCTTGCATAAAATTAAGTTCATAAAGGTAAAAGATAGGCCTTCACAGTGGGAAGCAGAGGTTCTCATGCACTTTTTAGTTTATATGCCAAATCCCTTAATGCAAAAGAATGTCACGTTATGTTGCCCCTTTTGATAGCAACTTTTATTATGCAGTCTGTCGGTTTTATTACATTCCATCACAAGTTCGTACAACGCTCAATTTTGTCTTACACTAATTGATCAAACACATTTAGAAGCAATTTTTATTGCCTTAGTGCACCGATGACAACTTACTTTAAGGATCTTACTCAATCCATAGGTAGGTATGGTGGACTCTCAAAACATGAATCTGGGTTTAGTTTTTTTTGCTGCACAAGTAGTATCTCTACTTAGTGCAAAATTTTTGGTTAGCAAAGATATTGAGCAAGCACCGCATGTTGAAGGATATATGACAATATAACTTCTATGTGAATGTGAACAAACATAAATCATTACGTTGTCTTCCTTGTCCAACATCAACAATTTTGACATATACTATTTAATGGGGGCTCACAATCATAAAAGATGTCCAAGATAGTGTATTTGCATGTGAATCTTCTCTTCCCTTATTAATTCTTTCATGAATTAGATCATTGACCAATGCTTTGTTTATCAATATCCAATGAATTTTAGCACTTATACTTTTCCTTGTGTGATTTCATTACTTACCATAAGATTAACATATGCTCCTTTTCATTTGTTTTCTTTTTATTATGATTGCAACAATAAAGTAAAGAAGCAAAAGCTCAAACTAACTTTATTATATAACTCTCACTCAGTTACATAGATAGATATATCACGAAAGTAGCACTCAAAAATAGATCATACTAAACTTTTATTCAACTAAATCACGAAATAGAGGATCGAAATAAAATAAGTAAAGGTAAATAAAACTGATGGTGATACGATACTGGGGCATCTCCCCCAAGCTTGGCTCAAGCCAAGGGGAGTGCCCATACCCGTGTACTCAAGTCTCCTTTAGTGGTGAAGATGATGAAGGTGGTGGTGATGAGGTAGCCTTCTTCTTAAGCTTATACTTGAGCATAAAATTTTCCTCCCCTGGATCAACATTTTCTAACTCGAGCTTTAATATCCTTTTGCATAATGTCGCCTTGCTCTCCTACAGAAAATAATATGGAATAAATTGAACCTTATGTTTGTATCCTTTAGGGAGGCTTGGCTTCTTGAATTCCACATGCATGTCTCTAGGCTGAGGTGGTGGGTCATCCTCTTCCTCAGAGCTGTCATCCTTTGTTTCCTTCATGTTGGAGTCTTCCTACTCATCTATGGTCCATCCATAATGATCCACCTCTCCATAGACCTTAGTGTTTGCAACATAGTCAGCAACATAGCTCTCCCTCTCTGAATCTTGAGACAACATATTTTCAGACCTATCAGAAAAACAACACGAAACAAGAACATGGGATCTTTTGCGATGCGGTGTCAAAACAATTGGGGATATATAGAGAGATTTTTTATCTTGGGAAACAAGAATATGGAAGCAAAACGGAGTCGGAAAGGTTCCCGAGGAGGGCACAACCCACCAGGGCGCGCCAGGGAGGGCAGACGCGCCCTGGTGTATCGTGCTCACCTTGGTTGCCTTCCTGTTTATTTCTTATTTTCCTAATTTTTGTAATATTCAAAAACTAACAGAAAGTATTTTTGCGCATTTTTTGGAGTCCGTTTACTTACCGTATCACGTACCTCCTCTTTTTGAAGATTATGGAGTGTTCCGGAAGCTTTCTTTTATGTGTTCCTCAGGTGTCATGGTTTGAATAATATTTCTTTCAACATTAATAGGTGTACATGAGATATAGTGTTTAATTCTTTGTCCATTAACCACCTTCGGGTTAGTAGCTTCGGCATTATTAATCTTGAAAGTGTTGGGGAACGTTGCATGGAAAAAAAAATCCTACACACATGCAAGATCTATCCATGGTGATGAGCATCTACGAGAGGGAGAGTGGATCTACATACCCTTGTAGATCGCTAAGCGGAAGCGTTAAGAAACGCGGTTGATGTAGCCAAACGTCTTTGCGATCCAAATCACTGAGCATCCCATGATCCCATCATGATCCATCTCGCGATCCAATCACAATCCGTCCCGCGATCCCATCACGATCTGTCTCGCGATCTTGATCACGGTCGATCCGATCTAGCACCGAATGGACGGCACCTACACATTCAACACACGTACAACATGATGACGTCCTCGCCTTCTTGATCCAGCAAGACGAGCGAAGTAGTAGATGAGTACCGGCAGGACAATGACGTGGTGACGGTGTTGGTGAAGAACAATCTCCACAGGGCTTCGCCAAGCACTACGAAAACTATGACGAAGGATAAACTAGAGGGACGGGGTTGCCGGCACACGACTTAGGGTTTCTTGATGTGTTACAAGTGCTAGCCCCATCCCTTTTTTTATATGCTGAGCCCTGGGGTCGAAACTTGGAGAAAAATCCTCCTCAAGGACGTTTTGCCCGCAAGGCAAGAGTCCTCCATGGACTCCAGGACCAGACGCCAAGGTCCTCGGCATCTGCCCCAGACACTAGGGTCCCTGGCGTCTGCCCCCTGGCCTTCGCAAAACACGTTTTGCACCTTTCTAAAGCCTCGTGGGCTTTACCCCTTGGCCCAAATAAAGTGTCCTTGTACCCCGAACATGTCGGGAAACATCTGAAACTATTTCCGATGAATTCCGGAACCCTTCCGGAAACCAAACACTATTATCCCATATATCAATCTTTACCTTCGGACTATTCCGGAGCTCCTTGTCATGTCCTAGATCTCATCCGAGACTCCGAACAACTTTCAGTCACCAACAGAATAACTCAACTATACTTATATCGTCACCAAACATTAAGTGTGTAGACCCTGCGGGTTCGAGAACTATGCAGACATGACCGAAACACCTCTACGGTCAATAACCAATAGCGGGACCTAGATGCCCATATTGTCTCCTTCATATTCTATGGAGATCTTTATCAGTTGAACCTCTATGTCAAGGATTCAGTTAATCCCGTATGTTGTTCCCTTTGTTCTTCGGTATGTTACTTGCCCGAGATTCGATCGTCGGTATCTCTATACCTAGTTCAATGTCGTTACCGGCAAGTCTCTTTACTTGTTCCGTAATACAAGATCGCATGGCTAACACTTAGTCACATTGCTTGCAAGGCTTATTGTGATGTTGTATTACCGAGTGGGCCCTGAGATACCTCTCCGTCACACGGAGTAACAAATCCCAGTCTTGATCCATGCCAACCCAACAGACACCCTCAGAGATACCTGTAGACCACCTTTATAGTCACCCAGTTACGTTGTGATGTTTGATACACACAAGGTACTCCTCCGGTGTTAGTGAGTTGCATGATCTCATGGTCATAGGAACAGATATTTGACATGTAGAAAACTGTAGCAATAAACTGACACGGTCATATGCTACCTTTATAGATTGGGTCTTGTCCATCACATCATTCTCCTAATGATGTGACCCTATCATCAAATGACATCTCATGTCCATGGCTAGGAAACCTTGACCATCTTCGATCAACGAGCTAGTCTACTAGAGGCATACTAGGGACATAATGTTGTCTATATACCCACACATGTATTTAGTTTCCAATCAATACAATTATAGCATGGATGATAATGATTATCATGAACAAGGAAATATAATAATAACCAAATTATTATTGCCTCTAGGGCATATTTCCAACAGTCTCCCACTTGCAGTAGAGTCAATAATCTAGTTCACATCACCATGCGATTTACATTGTTATGAATCTAACACCCAATAAGTTTTGGGGTCCGATCATGATTTGCATGTGAGAGAGATCTTTAGTCAACAGATTTGCGAAATTCAGATTCGTGTTTACTTTGCAAATCTCTATGTCATAGTGTGGACACTTCTACCACACTCCACTTGGAACTATTCCAACCGGCTGCTCCACTATACATATCCGAATGGCTACTAAGAGTCATCCGGATTGGTGTTAAAGCTTGCATCGAGGTAACTCTTTATGATGAACTCTTTATCACCTCCATAATCGAGAAACATCTCCTTAGTCCTCTAGTTACTAAGGATAATATTGACCGCTGTCCAGTGATCCACTCCTCGATCACTTTTGTACCCCTTGATGGACTCATGGCAAGGCACACACCAGGTGCGGTACACAGCATGGCATAATATAGAGCCTATGGCTAAGGCATAGGGGACGACCTTCGTCCTTTCTCTTTCTTCTGCCGTGGTCGAGCTTTGAGTCTCACTCAACCTCACACCTTACAAACCAGGCAAGAACTCTTTCTTTGAGTGATCCATTTTGAACTCTTTCAAAATCTTGTCAAGGTATGTACTCATTGAAAATCTCATCAGGCGTCTTGATCTATGTCTATAGATCTCGATGCCCAACAATTAAGTAGCTTTATCCAGGTCTTCCTTTGAAAAAATCTTTTCAAACAACCCTTTAGGCTTTGCAATAATTCTACATTATTTTCGATCAACAATATGTAAACCACATATACATATCAGAAATTCTATAGTGCTCCCACTCACTTTCTTGTAAATACAAGTTTCTCATAAACTTTGTATAAACCCAAAAACTTTGATTACCTCATCAAATCATATATTCCAACTCTGGATGCTTGCTCCAGCCCATAGAAGGATTGTTGGAGCTTGCACACCTTTTAGCATCCTTAGGACTAACAAAACCTTCTAGTTGTATCACATACAACCTTTCCTCAAGTAAATCGTTAAGGAAACGATGTTTTGACATTCATATGCCAGATTTCATAATTGAAAAATGCAGCAACTGCTAACATAATTTCAACAGACTTTAGCATCGCTATGAGTGAGAAAGTCTCATCACAGTCAACTCCTTGAACTTGTCGGAAACTTCTTTGCGACAAGACGAGCTTTACAAATGGTGACATTCACCATCAATGTCTGTCTTCATCTTAAAGGTCCATTTGTACTCAACGACCTGTCGTCTAACGGACTAGTCTACCAAAGTCTATACTTGGTTTTCATACATGGATCCTTTCTCGGATTTCATGTCCTCTAACCATTTGTCAGAATCTGGGCCCATCATCGCTTCTCCATAGTTTGTAGGTTCATCGTTCTCCAACAACATGACCTCTAAGACAGGGTTGTCGTACCACTCAAGAGCAGTATGCGTCCTTGTCAACCTACGAGGTTTGATAGTAACTTGAGATGAAGTTTCATGATCATCATCATTAACTTCCCCTTCAACTAACGTAGGATCCACAGAAACACCTTTCTGCGCTGCGCTACTCTCTGGTTGAAACAAAGGTTCAACAACCTCATCAAGTTCTATCTTCCTCCCACTTAATTCTTTCGAGAGAAACTCTTTCTCGAGAAAGGACCCGTTTTAGCAACAAACACTTTGCATTTGGATCTGAGATACAAGGTATACCCAACTGTTCTTAGGGTATTCTATAAGATGCATTCGTCCGCTTTGGGTTTGAGCTCATTAGGTGAAAACCTTTTTCACATAAGCGTCATAGCCCCAAACATTAAGAAATGACAGCTTAGGTTTCTGCCAAACCAAAATTCATACGGTGTCATCTCAACGGACTTAGATGGTGTCCCTTTTAAAGTGAATGTAGTTGTCTCTAATGCATAACCCCAAAACGATAGTGGCAAATCGATAAGAGACATCATAGTTCATACCATATCCAATAGAGCACGACTACATCATTCGGACACACCATCACACTATGGTGTTCCAGATGGCGTGAGTTGTGAAACAATTTTCACATTGTCTAAAGTTGTATGCCAAACTCGTAACTAAGATATTCCCCTCCATGATCATATCGTAGACATTTTTATATTCTTGTCACGAGGATCTTAAACTTCACTCTGAATTTGTTTGAACTTTTCAAACATTTCAGACTCGTGTTTCATTAAGTGAATATACTCATATATACTCAAATCATCGGTGAAGGTAAGAAAATAATGATATCCACTTCACGCTACAACACTCATTGGACCATATACAAACATGTATTATTTCCAATAAGTTACTAGCACGCTCCATCATACCGAAAACAGGGTCTTTAGTCATCTTGCCCATGAGGCATGATCCACATGTCTCAACCGATTCGAAATCGAATGAGCCCAAAGATCCATCAGCATGGAGTTTCTTCATGCGATTTATACCAATATGACATTTAGCGGCAGTGCCACAAGTATGTGGTACTGTCATTATTAACTTTGTATCTTTTGGCATCAATGTTATGAACATGTGTATTACTACGATCAAGATTCAACAAACCATTTGTTGGGGAATGTTGCATGGGAAACAAAAAATTTCCTACGCACACGCAAGATCTATCCATGGTGATGAGCACCTACGAGAGGGAGAGTGGATCTACGTACCCTTGTAGATCGCTAAGCGGGAAGCGTTAAGAAATGTGGTTGGTGTAGTCGAATGTCTTCGCGATCCAAATTGCCGAGCGTCTCGCGATCCAATCACGATCAGTCCCGATCAAGCACCGAACGGATGACACCTCCGCGTTCAGCACAGGTACAGCTTGATGACGATCTCCGCCTTCTTGATCCAGCAAGAGGTAGCGGAGAGGTAGACGAGTTCTCCGGCAGCGTGACGGTGCTGCGGCGATGGTGGTGGAGCAATTCTGACAGGGCTTCGCCTAAGCACTGGAGAAAACTGATCTAAAGGAGAAACTATGCACTAGAGGAACGGGTAGCACGTGGCTGAAAATCAAGTGCCAAAACCCCTAAAACCTCTAGTATATATAAGATGAAGAGAGGAGGAGGCTTGGCCCAAGGGCCAAGCCATCTAGGCTTCGTTCGAACCAAGGAGGATAGGAGGATTCGTCCTCCAATCCTAGTAGGACTAGGACTCCTCCTTATTTTGGTCTTTCTGCATTTTTCCACCTTTTTCTCTTTGGGACTTTCTTCCCAGCCGCATGGGCCTTATGTGGGAATTCCACCAGCCCACAAAGGGCTGGTATTCACTCTCCCACAGCCCATGTAGCCTCTTGGGTCGAAATACCCCTCCCGATGATCTCCCGGTACACTACCGGCACTCCCGGTACACTACCGATGAACCCGAAACTTTTCCGTCGACCAAAATAGGACTTCCTATATATCAATCTTTACCTCCAGACCATTCCGGAGCTCCTCTTGATGTCCAAGATCTCATCCAGGACTCCGAACAACCTTAGGTAACCACCACACATAACTCCATACTACCGAAACGTCACCGAACCTTAAGTGCGCAGACCTGCGGGTTCGAGAACTATGTAGACATGACCGATACACCTCTACGGTCAATAACCAATAGCGGGAACTGGATGCCCATATTGGTTCCTACATATTCTACGAAGATCTTTATCGATCGAACCTCTATGTCAAGGATTCAGTTAATCCCATATGATGTTCCCTTTGTTCTTGGTATGTTACTTGCCCGAGATTCGATCATCGGTATATCCATACCTAGTTCAACCTCGTTACCGAAAAGTCTCTTTACTCGTTCTGTAACACAAGATCCCGTGACTAACACTTAGTCACATTGCTTGCAAGGTTTATTGTGACGTTGTATTACCGAGTGGGCCCTGAGATACCTCTCCGTCACACGGAGTAACAAATCCCAGTCTTGATCCATGCCAACTCAACAAACACCCTCGGAGATACCTGTAGAGCACCTTTATAGTCACCCAATTACATTGCAACGTTTGATACACACAAGGCACTCTTCCGGTGTCCGTGAGTTACATGATCTCATGGTCATATGAACATATACTTGACATGCAGAAAATAGTAGCAATAAACTGACACGATCATATGCTACGTTTGTAGTTTGGGTCTTATCCATCACATCATTCTCCAAATGATGTGAACCCGTTATCAAATGACATCACATGTCAATGGCTAGGAAACCTTGACCATCTTTGATCAACGAGCTAGTTCACTAGAGGCATACTAGGGACAAAGTGTTGTCTATTTTCCCACACATGTAATGTGATTCCAATCAATACAATTATAGCATGGATAATAAAGGATTATCATGAACAAGGAAATATAATAATAAACACTTTATTTATTGCCTCTAGGGCATATTTCCAACAGTCTCCCACTTGCACTAGAGTCAATAATCTAGTTCACATCACTATGTGATCTACATTGTAATGAATCGAACACCCATGCAGTTCTGGTGTTGATCATGTTTAGCCCTTGGAAGAGGTTTAGTCAACGGGTCTGCAACATTCAGATCCGTGTGCACTTTGCAAATATTTATGTCCTTCTCCTCGATGTAATCACGGATGGAGTTGAAGCGTCGCTTTATGTGTCTGGTCCTCTTGTGAAACCTTGGTTCCTTGGCGAGAGCAATGGCACCAGTGTTGTCACAAAACAGGTTCATTGGATTCAGTGCATTGGGCAGTACTCCAAGATCTGTCATGAACTGCTTCATCTAGAGACCTTCCTTCGCCACCTCCGAGGCCGCGATGTACTTCGCTTCGCACGTAGAATCGGCTACCACGCTGTGACACCCTGCAATTCTACCATAGTGATCAATGTAATTAATCCACAGTAATGGCATGGTTTGCCACTAATTATTTTGCATAGTGGAATATGATCAAGGTGGAATTTCAAATTTCCAATTCAAATTCTCTTCTAATGCTCTATAGATTCAAGTGACAAAATTATATCTTCAAACAGCAAAACAAAAATGTCCCAAAGTTGAGGAATGTTCCAAATTAAATAATGCTAAGAAGAACAACATCATCTGATGTGTGATGTGGCCCACGCCATTGAAAACAGGAGCTGAAAATGCCTTCAAAATTAGGTAAAATCAATTATAAAAATTAAAAAATTCCTAAAATGTTCAAACTTGTCGTGGACTTTCAAAATATTGCAAGTTATTAAATGGACCATGTTACACATTTTTGTTAAAAGAAAATATGGACAGAAAGGAATTAAAATAGAAACTAATAAAAAAAAAAGAAAACAACCTCCAGCTCAACTGGGCCGTGGCCCAGCTGGGCCAACCGGCCCACCCCGCCTCCCATAACCCCCCACCGGGGCAAACCCTAGCCCCGATCCCCACTCTCCCCTCTCCCGAACCCACTCTCTCTCCCTGCCCCCGCTCCCGATCCAGGTTGGATCGGGGCGCTCCCGACGCCGCCGCCGGCTCCCCTCGCCGTCCGCCGCCCCCCCACGTCCTCGCTGCCCCGCCGCGCCTCCGTCGACCCTTCCTCGAGATGCGGCGCCCCGACCGCATCTCCCCGCCTACTCCTCGCCGGTCGCCATCGCGCCTCGCCGCCCCAGCCCCCCGTCAACGACGGTGAGCCCATCTCGGGCTCCTCCCCCTGTCTCTTCCTCCCCCCTATCGGAGCCGCCTGCCGGCGCCGCACCCGAGCCCCCCCAACCGCCGGTGCCGCCGCTCGCGCTCATCGGCCCGTGCCCGCGCCCCTGCCCGCGCCTCCGCGCGTGCGCTCGCGCGCGCTGGCCTCGCCCTGCGCTCGCCAGTTGCTGCTGCTGCTGCTGGCCGGCCGCGGCTGGCCGCCACCGCCCCCTGGCCGTTGGCAAGCCGCCGGCGAGTCCCTGGCTCCCCTGGCCGTTTTGGTTAGTGGGGCTTAACCACCTACTAACCGAACCGGCCCACTCTCCCTGACAACAGGGGCCCACTGCCCCTAAAAAAATTAAAAAAACGTTAATATTAATAATGATTAATAGTAAATGATTAACTAATTAGATAATTTGTTTAATTAATTAATTAATTAATTAACTTAATTAAGCTAATTAGGTTAATTAACCTATCTAATTAGTCGGCAGAAAATGACAAGAGGGACCCACATGTCAGTTGACCACTGTTGACTGCTGACGTCACTGTGACATCATGATGACATCACCCTGCTACTGTTTCGGATAATTCCTAATTTGAATAATTAAATTAATTCCAGAAATTAGATAAAACTTTGAAAAATCATATAAAATAATCCGTAACCCGGATCAAAAAACTTTGTACATGAGAGTTGCTCGTAACGATGAGACAAACTCGGATACGCTACCCGCATATCCGTGTGATGCCTCTAACTGTCCAAACATGGGACTTTTTGACTGATTTTGATAAATGAATAGTGCATAACTGCCATCATTTAATTCCAACTTTAATCCTAAAATAACTAAAATGGTATAGACATGATTTTAGGCAACCCTACACTGCATCCTAGGTGTCCCATGCCTCTGGCACCACAAAATCGGAACACCCCCCTCTCCGATCATCTGTCCGACATTTGTTCGGAACCGGGAATACTTTCCCGGATGGGTTCCCCCTTTTCCCAGTATCGTGTAACACTGCGTTAGGACACACCCGACACTGCGTATCATCATGTCATGCCTTGAGTTTCATTGTTTGATTTATATTTATTGTTTCTCCCCCTCTTTTCTCCGGTAGACCCCAAGCCTGATGCTGCTGCCGAGTACGACTACACCGTTGACGATCAGGCCTTTGCCGCAGAGCAGCAAGGCAAGCAAACCCCCTTGAGCATTCCGATATCACCCATTCTTCTCTCTCTTATTCTTGCATTAGAATTTTTCTATTGTATTAGTTAGCTCCTATTCTGATGCATAGCCTGTTTTTGATGAACTGCTAATATTCCTACAATAGTACCAACTGCTTAGTATAGGATGGTTAGTGAATCCCCAGTGACCCCTTAGTCACGTTGCCCCTGCTTCTTCATCGATGACCCGACGACTTGAGGACTCGAAGACTCGGTCAACTGACTGACAAGCCAGGCCACTCACCTCACCGCACTCCCCTAAATTGTATGACTTTGCAGTACTACTATCGAGTACCGAGGGTGACACCTCGTGAAGTACTCCTGATGCTAGTCCTGTAGCGTAGCTTGTCGGTCGTGGTTATCGAGGGTGATTCCTCCTTCCCCATTCCCGACAATGCTTCTGTCATGCAATCCCTCAAGTGTGGGACTTTCGAGGGTGATTCCTTTACAGTCCACCTTGGCGGTTATATCGAGCGGGGACCCCTTGAGGGTGATTCCTTAGTTCCCGTCTTGACATTATATCTACACAGTTACTATTGACTTGGCCCTGGGCTAACATGGCGGGACTGAAGGGATGGGCGGTACCACCCTGTTGAGGTGGACCTGAGTTCCCAACAGCCCTGAGACGGGTCGGCCTCAAGGGTACCCGTGTGAGTAAGATTTGGTGGATGCGCCGCAAGGCATTCGAAGACTTGGTGGATTGCGCCGGTAAGGCACCCGAGTGTTATTGGCGGGGCGACGACCTGCAATATGGTTCAAGCTTGCCCCGCACTGATTAAAATGATAATGGGTTGGGTATTTGATCCAAGTTGGTCGTTGACCTTTTTACGCACTAAACCTTCACGTGGGAGAAGTTATGGGTGCTCAACGTCGTTGTATCAGCCGAAGCTCTTCGGACGTCAGCAATGAGCGGCGCACGCCGGATTGGGCTGGAACGTACAGCTCCCGGACTGAGTGTACTAGGTCTGCTTCCGGCCGCGTTCGCATCGTGCAGGAGTGCAAGGGCAAGTGGGCCCACGAACCTACGCGCTTAGGAGTAGACCGGCGGGCTGGCCTCTTCGTTGAGTCTAGGTGGGGCGACGACGTTTTGGATCCCGAGGCCGGGAATTACCCCGGAAAGTGTGCCCGGCCGGAGGTGTTCAAGCGTGTTGGAAATGCGGTGCACCTCTGCAGGGAAGAACCATCAATTCGAATAGCCGTGTCCACGGTAATAGGACGACTTGGAGTTGTACCTTGACCTTATACAACTAAAATTGTGCTTTATTTTAAATGTTTTGTGGCCCCGGGATTGCTTCCTCGCAGGGAGTC
The DNA here is from genome assembly GCA_022496015.1 of Hordeum marinum. Lineage (NCBI taxonomy): Eukaryota > Viridiplantae > Streptophyta > Magnoliopsida > Poales > Poaceae > Hordeum > Hordeum marinum. Next base: position 461,112,438 of record CM039675.1, on the reverse strand, counting down.
GAGGAAGAATCTCCGGACGTGGTTACTTAATAATATTGCTACAATAATATGGTTATATATGAGATACCAGTCTACTCTCTTCTCATGCTGCAAGATGTTGAAGATGCTAGTCTTCGATAGGACTAGGCCTTCCCCCCTATTCTTGCTTTCTGCAGTCAGTCCAGATATAACCCCACCCCTTGATAATGATGCATAGCTAGCATAGTTCTGATGTCAGTCTTGCGAGTACTTTGGATGAGTACTCACCGCTGCCTTGCTTTCTCTTTCTCCCTCGTTGCAATCTGCGTTCAGACGATGGATCCCAGGAGATGGAGTATGCCGGAGACGACTACTACAACACCGCAGGAGCCTACTACTACGTGGAGGCGGCCCCCGACCAGCAGTAGGATAGGAGGTTCCTAGGCAGGAGGCCTCGCCTCATTCGATCCGTTGTTATGTTTGTGCTAGCCTTCTTAAGGCAAGACTTGTCTAACTTATGTCTGTACTCAGATATTATTTGCTTCCGCTGACTCGTGCTTGTCGAGCTTTGTATTCGAGCCCTCGAGGCCCCTGGCTTGTAATATAAAGCTGTATGACTTTAAATTGTGGCTAGAGTTGTGTTGTGATATTGATTAGTGAGTCCCTAATCTTGGTCGTACGCATTGCGTGTATGTTTAGCGTACGGTCGAAAGTAGGGGGCGTCACACACGCTTTGCTTGGAACTACACCAGCTTACCGCTCCCCCGTTGAGAATAAATACGTATACGGTTTGTGACTTAGAGTCATCTGGATCAGTGTCAACGCTTGCATCGACGTAACCCTTTATGACGAGAACTTCATCATCTCCATAAACGAGAAACATTTCCTTAGTCCTTTTCAGGTACTTAAGGATATTCTTGACCGCCGCCCAGTGCTCCATTCCAGGATCACTTTGAAACCTTCCAGCCATACTTATGGCAAGGCTGACATCGGGTCTTGTGCACAACATTGCATACATGATAGAGCCTATGGCTGAAGCATAGGGGATGACACTCATCTTTTCTCTATCCTCTGCAGTCACTAGACATTGAGTCTTACTCAACTTCACACCTTGTAACACAGGCAAGAACCCCTTCTTGGACTGATCCATTTTGAACTTCTTCAAAAATTTATGAAGGTATGTGCTATGTGAAAGTACTATTAAGTGTCTCGATCTATCTCTATAGATCTTAATGCCTAATATGAAAGCAACTTCTCCTAGATCCTTCATTGAAAAACTCTTACTCAAATATTCCTTCATGCTTTCCAACAATTCTATATTGTTTCCAATCAGCAATATGCCATCCACATATAATATTAGAAACGCTACAGAGCTTCCACTCACTTTCTTGTAAATACAAGATTCTCCATAAACTTGTACAAACCCAAACGCTTTGATCACCTCATCAAAGCACTTATTCCAACTCCGAGATGCTTGCACCGGCCCATAAATGGATCGCTGGAGTTTGCAAACTTTGTCAGCATTCTCTGGATCGACAAAACCTTCTGGTTGCATCATATACAACTCTTCCTCAAGGAAATCGTTGAGGAACGCTATTTTGACATCCATCTGCCAAATTTCATAGTCGAAATAAGCAGCTATTGCCAACATGATTCTGACAGACTTAAGCATCGCTACGGGTGAGAAGGTCTCATCATAGTCAACTCCTTGAACTTGTGAAAAACCCTTTGCCACAAGTCAAGCTTTATAGACGGTGACATTACCGTCCGCGTTCGTCTTCTCCTTAAAGATCCATTTGTTCTGAATGGCCTTTTGCCCTTCAGGTAATACTTCCAAAGTCCATACTTTGTTTTCATACATGGATCCCATCTCGGATTTCATGGTCTCTAACCATTTCTCGGAATCCGGGCCCATCACCGCTCCTCCATAGCTCGTAGGTTCATTGTTATCCAAGAACATGACCTCCAAGACAGGGTTGTCGTACCACTCAGGAGCAGTACGTGCCCTTGTCGACCTACAAGGTTCAATAGTAGCTTGATCCGAAGCTTCATGATCATCATTATTAACTTCCTCTTCAACCGTCGTAGGTTCCGCAGAAACATCTTTCTGCGTTGCGCTACTTTCTGGTTGAAGTAAAGGTTCAATAACCTCATCAAGCTCTATTTTCCTCCCACTCAATTCTTTCGAGAGAAACTCTTTCTCAAGAAATGTTCTGTTCTTAGCGACAATAACTTTGCCTTCGGATGTGAGATAGAAGGTATACCCGACTGTCTCTTTCGGGTATCCTATGAAGACACATTTCTCCTCTTTGGGTTCCAGCTTTTTAGGCTGAAGCTTTTTGACATAAACATCACATCCCCAAACTTTAAGAAACAACAACTTTGACCTCTTGCCAAACCTTAGTTCATATGGCGTCGTCTCAACGGATTTCGATGGTGCCCTATTTAAAGTGAATGCAGCTGTCTCTAATGCATAACCCCAAGATGATAGTGGCAAATCAATAGGAGACATCATAGAATGCACCATATCTAATAAGGTTCGATTACGACGTTCGGACACACCATTACGCTGTGGTGTTCTAGGCGGTGTCAACTGTGAAAAAATTCCACACTGTCTTAAGTGACTGCCAAACTCATAACTCAGATATTCACCTCCTCGATCAGATTGCAAGAATTTAATCTTATTGTTATGATGATTCTCAACTTCACTCTGAAATTGCTTGAAGTTTTCAAACGTTTCAGACTTGTGTTTCATTAAGTAAATATACCCATATCTACTTAAGTCATCAGTGAAGGTGAGAAAATAACGATATCCACCACGCGCCATGACATTCATTGGACCGCACACATCAGTATGTATGATTTCCAATAAGTCACTTGCCCGTTCCATTGTTCCAGAGAATGGCGTTTTAGTAATATTGCCCATGAGGCATGGTTCACATGTGTCAAGTGATTCAAAATCAAGTGACTCCAAAAGTCCATCAGCATGGAGCTTCCTTATGCGTTTTACACTAATATGACCTAAACGGCAATGCCACAAGAAAGTGGTACTATCATTATCAACTCTACATCTTTTGGCATCAATGTTATGAACATGTGTATCATCACTATCAAGATTCAATATGAATAAACCCCTCACATTGGGTGCATGACCATAAAAGATATTACTCATATAAATAGAACAACCTTTATTCTCTGATTTAAATGAGTAATCGTCTCACAATAAACAAGATCCATATATAATGTTCATGCTTAATGCAGACACTAAATAACAATTATTCAGGTTCATCACTAATCCCGATGGTAATCGAAGAGAGAGCGTGCCGATGGCGATCACATCAATCTTGGAACCATTTCCCACGCGCATCGTCACTTCATCCTTTGCCAGCCTTCGTCTATTCCGTAGTTTCTGTTTTGAGTTGTAAATGTGAGCAACCGAACCGGTATCAAATACCCAGGCACTACAACGAGAGCTAGTAAGGTACATATCAATAACATGTATATCATATATACCTTGTTTGTCGTTGGCCGCCTTCTTGTCAGCCAGGTACTTGGGTAGTTCCTCTTCCATTGACCAACTCCCTTGCAATGAAAGCACTCAGTTTCTGGCTTGGGTCCATGCTTGGGCTTCTTTATAGGAGTAGAAACTGTTTTGCCATCCTTCTTGGTTTTACCCTTTTGCCCTTGCCCTTGCCATTCTTCTTGAAACTAGTGGTTTTATTGACCATCAACACTTGATGTTCTTTCTGGATTTCAGACTCAGCGACTTTTAGCATCGCAAACAGCTCGGCGACTGACTTGTTCATCTCGTGCATGTTATAGTGCATCACAAAGCTCTTGTAACTAGGTGGCAGTGATTGAAGAACTCTGTCAGGTGATCGCCTCTGGCGGAAGGGAAATTCCTAACTCCGCCAGACGAGTCGAATACCCAGACATCATGAGTATATGTTCACTGATAGACCCGTTCTCCTCCATTTTGCAAGCATAGAACTTATCGGAGGTCTCATACCTCTCGATTCAGGCATTCTTCTGAAAGATAAACTTCAACTCCTGGAACATCTCATATGCTCCATGACGTTCAAAATGTCTTTGAAGTCTTGGTTCTAAGCCATACAATATTGCACACTGAGCTATTGAGTAATCTCTAGAACGTGCCTCCCAAACGTTCTTAACGTCTTTGGATGACATGTCTTCTCGTTAGTCACCAAGCGGTGCATCAAGGACATATGATTTATGGGAAGCTGTGAGGATAATCCTCAGATTATGGGCCCAGTCAACAAAGTTACTTCCATCATCTTTCAACCTAGCTTTCTCTAGGAACGCATTAAAATTCAGGGGTGCTACTACGCGAGCCATTGATCTACAACATAAATATGCAAAGGTTACTTAGACTATTGTTCAAGATAATGAGTTTAGTTAATCAAATTACTAAAGCTCCCACTCAAATTGACATCCCTCAGGTCATCTGAGTGTCACATGATCCAAATTCACTAACTCAAGTCCGATCATCATGTGAGTTGAGATGGTTTCAATGGTGAACATCATCATGTTGATCATATCTACTATATGACTCATGTTCGACTTTTCGGTCTCTTGTGTTCTGAGGCCATGTCTATACATGCTAGGCTCGTCAAGTTTAACCCGAGTGTTCTGCATGTGCAACACTGGCTTGCACCCATTGTATGTGAACATAGAATCTATCACACCGGATCATCACGTGGTGTCTCGACACGACGAACTTTCGCAACGGTGCACACTCGGGGAGAAAAAATTCATCTTGAAATTTAAGTGAGGGATCACCTTATAATGCTACCGTCGTCCTAAGAAAAACAAGGTGCATAAAAGGATTAACATCACATGCAAATCATAAGTGACATGATATGGCCATGAACTTGTGCTTTTGATCTCCATCTATGAAAGCACCGACATGATCTCCATCGTCACTGACATGACACCATGATCTCCATCATCTTGATCTCTATCAATGTGTCGCCATTGTGATTGTTGCACCCACCATGCTTCTACTACTATTGCTACCATTTAGCGATAAAGTAAAGCATTACACAACGCTTAATGATTGACACGCAGGTCATACAATAATTAAAGACAACCCTATGGCTCCTGCCGATTGCCGTATTCATCGACATGCAAGTCATGATATTCTATACAACACATGATCATCTCATACATCACATATATTTCATCATGTAATTGGCCATATCACATCACAACATACACTGCAAAAACACGTTAGATGTCCCCTAATTATTGTTCTATGTTTTACGTGGCTGCTACGGGTATCTAGCAAGAACAATTCTCACCTACGCATAAACCACAATGGTGATACATTAGTTGGTTTTCAACCTTCTCAAGGACCACCTTTGTCGAATCCGATCCAACTAAAGTAGGAGAAACTGGCACCCGCCAGCCATCTTTTGCAACAAGTTGCAGTTGAGGGAACCGGTCTCTCGTAAGCGATGAGTAATGTTGGTCCGAGCCGCTTCATCCCACAATACTGCTGAACCAAAACACGACCAAGGGAGGAAGCAATCTAAGCATCAACACCCACAAACTCTTTCTGTTCTACTCGAGATCTCATCTACACATAGACCTAGCTCTGATACCACTATTGGGGAACGTTGCATGGGAAACAAAAATTTTCCTACGCACATGCAAGATCTATCCATGGTGATGAGCATCTACGAGAGGGAGAGTGGATCTACGTACCCTTGTAGATCGCTAAGCGGGAAGCGTTAAGAAACACAGTTGGTGTAGTCGAACGTCTTCGCTATCCAAATCGCTGAGCGCCCCGCGATCCAATCACGATCCGTCCTGATCAAGCACCGAACGTACGACACCTTCGCGTTCAGCACACATACAGCTTGATGACGATCTCCGCCTTCTTGATCCAGCAAGAGTGAGCGGAGTGGTAGATGATTTCTCCGGCAGCGTGATGGCGCTGCGGTGATGGTGGTGGAGCAATTCTGGCAGGGCTTCGCCTAAGCACTGCAGAAAACTGATCTAGAGGAGAAACTATGCACTAGAGGAACAAGTAGCACGTGGCTGAAAATCAAGTGCCAAAAACCGTAAAACCTCTAGTATATATAAGAGGAAGAGAGGAGGTGGCTTGGCCCAAGGGCCAAGCCATCTAGGCTTCAGCCGAACCAAGGAGGAGAGGAGGATTCCTCCTCCAATCCTAGTAGGACTAGGACTCCTCCTTACTTTGGTCTTTTTGCCTTTTTCCACCTTTTTCTCTTTGGGACTTTCTTCCCATCCGCATGGGCCTTATGTGGGACTTCCACCAGCCCACAAAGGGCTAGTATTAACTCTTCCACAGCCCATGTAGCCTCTTGGGTCGAAATACCCCTCCCGATGATCTCCCGGTACACTCCCGGCACTCCCGGTACACTATCGATGAGCCTGAAACTTTTCCGGCGACAAAAATAGGACTTCCTATATATCATTATTTACCTCCGGGACTCCAAACAACCTTCGATAACCACCACACATAACTCTATACTACCGAAACGTCACCGAACCTTAAGTGTGCAGACCCTGCGGGTTCGAGAACTATGTAGACATGACCGAGACACCTCTACGGTCAATAACCAATAGCAGGACCTGGATTCCCATATTGGTTCCTACATATTCTACGAAGATCTTTATCGGTCGAACCTCTATGTCAAGGATTCAGTTAATCCCGTATGATGTTCCCTTTGTTCTTCGGTATGTTAGTTGCCCAAGAATCGATCCTCGGTATCTCCATACCTAGTTCAACCTCGTTACTGGCAAGTCTCTTTACTCGCTCCGTAATACAAGATCCCGTGACTAACACTTAGTCACATTGCTTGCAAGGCTTATTGTGACGTTGTATTACCGAGTGGGCCCTGAGATACCTCTCCGTCACACGGAGTACCAAATCCTAGTGTTGATCCATGCCAACTCAACAAACACCCCCGGAGATACCTGTAGAGCACCTTTATAGTCACCCAGTTACGTTGCGACGTTTGATAGACACAAGGCACTCTTCTGGTGTCCATGAGTTACATGATCTCATGGTCATAGGAACATATACTTGACATGCAGAAAACAGTAGCAATAAACTGACACGATCATATGCTACGTTTGTAGTTTGGGTCTTGTCCATCACATCATTCTCCTAATGATGTGATCCCGTTATCAAATGACATCACATGTCAATGGCTAGGCAACCTTGACCATCTTTGATCAACGAGCTAGTTCACTAGAGGCATACTAGGGACAAAGTGTTGTCTATTTTCCCACACATGCAATGTGTTTCCAATCAATACAATTATAGCATGGATAATAAATGATTATCGTGAACAAGGAAATATAATAATAAACACTTTATTTATTGCCTCTAGGGCATATTTCCAACACCATTCTCATTGGGTGCATGACCATTCAAGGTATTATTCATGTAAACAGAATAACCATTATTCTCTAACTTAAATAAATAACCGTATTGCAATAAACATGATCTAATCATGTTCATGCTTAACGCAAACACCAAATAACATTTATTTAGGTTCGTCACTAATCCCGAAGGTAGAGAGAGCATGCTATGTTGATCACATCAACCTTGGAGATATTTCCAACACACATCATCACCTCACCCTTTGCTAGTCTCCATTTATTCCATAGCTTTTATTTCGAGTTACTGACATTTAGCAATCAAACTGGTATCCAATACCCAGGCGCTACTAGGGGTACTATCAAGGTACACATCAATAACACATATTTCAAATATACTTCTGTCGACGTTGCCAGCCTTCTTAACTACAAAGTATCTAGGGTTGTTCCGCTTCAGCGACCATTCCCCTCATAATAGAAGCACTTAGTCTCGGGTTTGGGTTCAACTTTGGGTTTCTTCACTAGAGCAACAACTGACTTGCCATCCATGAAGTTTCCGTCCTATCCCTTCCCCTTCTCGAAACTAGTGGTTTCATTAACCATCAACACTTGGTGCTCCTTCTTGATTTCTACCTTCGCGGTGTCAAACATCGCGAATAGCTCAGGGATCATTATTTCCATCCCTGGCATAATTATAGTTCATCACGCAGTTCTAGTAGCTTAGTGACAGTGACTCAGAGAAGTATATCAATCACTTTCTTATCTAGAAGATCAACTCCCACTCGATTCAAGCGATTGTAGCACCCAAACAATCTGAGCACATGTTCAACGATTGAGCTCTTCTCCTTCATCTTGCAGGCAAAGAATCTTGTTGGAGATCTCATATCTCACAACACGGGTACGAGCCTAAGATCCCAACTTCAGCTCTTTGAACATCTCATATGTTCCATTACGTTCAAAACGTTTTTGGAGACTCAATTCTAAGCCGTAAAGCATGACGCACTAAACTATCAAGTAGTCATCGGAACGTGCCTGTCAGACGTTCACAACATCTACATACGACGCTAGATGGGGTGGCACACCGAGCGGTGCATTAAAGACATAAGCCTTCTGTGTAGCAATGAGGGCAATCCTCAGATCTCGGACCCAGTCCACAATATTGCTACCATCATCTTTCAACTATATTTCTCTAGGAACATATAAAAATTTAAGGGAGCTACAACGTGAGCTAGTAATCTACAACATAATTTGCAAAGACACTTTGACTATGTTCATGATAATGAGTTCAATTAATCATATTACTTAAGAACTCCCACTCAAATTGACATCCCTTCGGTCATTCGAGTGATACATGATCCAAATTCACCAACTAAATTCCGATCATCACGTGAGTTGAGGTGGTTTCAAACATCATCATGTTGATCATATCTACTATATGACTCATGTTCGACCTTTCAGTCTCTTGTGTTCCGAGGCCATGTCTGTACATGCTAGGATCGTCAAGTTTAACGCAAATGTTCCGAATGTGCAACACTGGCTTGCACCCATTGTACGTGAACGTAGAGTCTATCACACCCAAGCATCACGTGGTGTCTCAACACGACGAACTTTCGCAACGGTGCACACTCAGGGAGAACACAATTTATCTTGAAAATTAAGTGAGGGATCACCTTATAATGATACCATCGTCCTAAGCAAAACAAGATGCATAAAAAGTATTAACATCACATACAAATCATAAGTGACATGATATGGCCATGAACTTGTGCTTTTGATCTCCATCTTGAAAGCACCGGTCTCTATCGTCATCGGCATGACACCATAATCTCCATCATCTTGATCTCCATCAACGTGTCGCCATTGCGGTTGTCGCGCCCACCATGCTTCTACTACTATTGCTACCACTTAGCGATAAAGTAAAGCATTACATAGCGCTTAATGAGTGACAGTAGGTCATACAATAATTAAAGAAAACCCTATGGCTCCTCCTGGTTGCCGTACTCATCGGCATGCAAGTCATGATATTCTATACAATACATGATCATCTCAGACATCACATATATCTCATCATGTAATTGGCCATATCACATCACAACATACCCTGCAAAAACAAGTTAGATGTCCTATAATTGTTGTTGCAAGTTTTACATGGCTACTACGGGTATCTAGAAAGAACAATTCTCACCTACGCAAAACCACAACAGTGATACATAAGTTGCTTTTCAACCTTCTCAAGGACAGCCTTTGTCGAATCCAATCCAACTAAAGTAGGATAAACAGACTCCCGCCAGCCATCTTTGTGCAATGAAGTTATAGGCCAGTCGATGGAACCGGTCTCTCGTAAGCGTATGAGTAAGGTTGGTCCGGGTCGCTTCATCCCACAATACCTCTGAACCAAAACACCACCAAGGGAGGAAGCAATCTAAGCATCAACGCCCACAAGCTCCTTTGTGTTCTACTCGAGATCTCATCTACACATAGACCTAGCTCTCATATACTGTTGGGGAACGTTGCATGGGAAACAAAAATTTTCCTACGCACACGCAAGATCTATCCATGGCGATGAGCATCTGCAAGAGGGAGAGTGGATCTACGTACCCTTGTAGATCGCTAAGCGGGAAGCGTTAAGAAACGCGGTTGGTGTAGTCGAACGTCTTCGCGATCCAATCATGATCCGTCCCGCGATCCCATCACGATCTGTCTCGCGATCTTGATCACAATCTTTCCGATCTAGCGCCGAACGGACGACACCTCCGTGTTCAACACACGTACAACTTGATGACGTCCTCACCTTCTTGATCTAGCAAGAGGGGCGAAGTAGTAGATGAGTTTTGGCAGCACGACGACATGGTGATGGTGTTGGTGAAGAACAATCTCCGCAGGGCTTTGCCAAGCATTACAGAAACTATGACGTAGGATAAACTAGAGGGACGGGGTTGCCGACACATGGCTTAGGGTTTCTTGATGTGTTCCAAGTGCTAGCCCTGCCCCTTTATTTATATGCTGAGCCCTGGGGTCGAAACTTGGAGAAAAATCCTCCTCAAGGTCAGTTTACTTGCAAGGTAAGAGTCCTCCGCGGACTCTAGGACCAGACGCCAAGGTCCTCAGTGTCTGGCCCAGACACTAGAGCCCCTGGCGTCTGGCCCCTGGCCTCCGCAAAACACCCTTTTCACCTTCCTAAAGCCTCATGGGCTTTACCCCTTGGCCCAATAAAGTGTCCTTGTACCCCGAACATTTTGGGAAACATCCGAAAATATTTTCGGTGAATTCCGGAACCCTTCCGGAGACCAAACACTATTATCCCTTATATCAATCTTTACCTCTGGACTATTCCGGAGCTCCTCGTCATGTACGGGATCTCATCCGGGACTCCTAACAATTTTCGGTTACCAACATAGTAACTCAACTATACTTATATCGTCACCAAACATTAAGTGTGTAGACCCTGCGGGTTCGAGAACTATGCAGACATGAGCGAGACACCTCTACGGTCAATAACCAATAGCGGGACCTAGATGCCCATATTGGCTCCTACATATTCTACAAAGATCTTTATCGGTTGAACCTTTATGTCAAGGATTCAGTTAATCCTATATGTTGTTCCCTTTGTTCTTCGGTATGATACTTGCCCGAGATTCAATCGTTGGTATCTCTATACCTAGTTCAATCTCGTTAACGGCAAGTCTCTTTACTCATTCCGTAATACAAGATCCCGTGGCTCATACTTAGTCACATTGCTTGCAAGGCTTATTGTGATGTTGTATTACCGAGTGGGCCCTGAGATACCTTTCCGTCACACGGAGTAACAAATCCCAGTCTTGATCCATGCCAACCCAACAGACACCCCCAGAGATACCTGTAGAGCACCTTTATAGTCACCTAGTTACGTTGAGATGTTTGATACACACAAGGTACTCCTCCGGTGTCAGTGAGTTGCATGATCTCATGGTCATTGGAACAGATACTTGACATGCAGAAAACTAGCAATAAACTGACATGATCATATGCTACGTTTATAGATCGGGTCTTGTCCATCACATCATTCTCCTAATGATGTGACCCCGTTATCAAATGACATCTCATGTCCATGGCTAGGAAACCTTGACCATCTTTGATCAACGAGCTAGTCTACTAGAGGCATACTAGGGACATAATGTTGTCTATATACCCACACATGTATTTACTTTCCAATCAATACAATTATAGCATGGATAATGAACGACATCATGAACAAGGAAATATAATTATAATCAAATTATTATTGCCTCCAAGGCATATTTCCAACAGATATCTCCAGAGCGAGAGACCTCTTCGATAAGATATGGTCCTTCCCATGTGGAAAGAAGTTTTCCCGCAAAAAAACTAAAAGGAGTGTTGTACAAAAGAACATATTCTCCAACTTTTAATTCTTGCTTTTGGATTCTTTTGTCATGCCATCTTTTAACCTTTTCTTTGAATAGTTTAGGATTTTCATAAGGTGGGTTCTCCATTCATCTAGTGAACTAATATCAAATAACCTCTTTTCACCGGCAAGTTTGAAGTCACAGTTCAGTTCTTTAATTTCCCAAAATGATTTATGTTCTAACTCTAGAGGAAAATGAATGGCTTTCTTATGTACCATTTTGTATGGAGACATACCCATAGGATTCTTATAAGTTGTCCTATAGGCCCAAAGTGCATCATCTAGTTTCTTAGACCAATTCTTTCGGGACCTATTGATAGTTTTTTGTAATATTAATTTTATTTCTCTATTGCTAAGTTAAACTTGAACACTAGATTGAGGATGATAGGGTGATGAAATTCTATGGTTAACATCATATTGAGCAAGTTTACGGAAAGCACCATGAATAAAATGTGAACTACCATGAGTCCTTAAATATCTAGGGACTCCGAACCTTGGAAAAATAACTTCTTTAAGCAATTTAATGGAGGTATTATGATCAACACTACAAGTTGGAATAGCTTCTACCCACTTAGTAACATAATCAACAGCAACCAAAATGTGAGTATACCCATTAGAGGAAGGAAAAGGTCGCATATAGTCAAAACCCAAACATCAAATGGTTCAACAACAAGTGATTAGTTCATAGGCATTTCGTGATGCTTATCGATATTACCAATTCTTTGACATTCAACGCAAGACAAGACAAACTTACGGGCATCCTTGAAGATGGTAGGCCAATAAAACAAGATTGCAATACCTTGTGAGCAATTCTATCTCCCGTATTATGTCCTCCATAGGCTTCGGAATAACATTTCCGTAGGATTTGTTCCTGTTCATGCTCAGGTACCCAACGTCTAATAATACCACCTACCCCTTCTTTATAAAGATGTGGGTCATCCCAAAAGTAATGTCGTAAATCGTAGAAGATTTTTTTTCTTTTGTTGGTATGTAAAACTTGGTGGTATATATTTAGCAACAATGTATTCAGCATAATCAGCATAGCAAGGAGTGTTTTGAGAAACATTTATTGCAGCTAACTGTTCATCAGGAAAACTATAATCAATAGGTAGTGGGTCATCAAGAATATTTTCTAACCTAGACAAGTTATCAGCTACGGGGTTCTTAGCTCCTTTCCTATGAGTGATATGATATGTAAATCAAATTCTTGAAGCAAGAAAACACACCTAATGAGTCAAGGTTTAGCATCTTTCTTTTCCATAAGATATTTAATAGCAGCATGATCAGTGTGAACAATAACTTTGGAATCAACAATGTAAGATCTAAATTTACACAAGCAAACACAACCACTAAAAATTCATTCTTAGTAGCAACATAATTTCTTTGGGCATTGTCTAGATTTTTGCTAGCGTAATGGATAACATCTAATTTCTTATCAACTTTTTCTCCTAGAACAACACCTACAACATAATCACTAGCATCACACATAATTTCAAAAGGGAAGTTCCAATCAGGTGGTTGAACAATAGGTGCAGAAGTTAAGGCTTTCGTAAGTGTTTCGAAGGCTTCTATACAATCATCATAAAAAACAAATGGAATATCCTTTTGTAAAAGATTATTGAGAGGACTAGAAATTTTAGAGAATTCTTTAACAAACCTCCTATAGGAACCATCAGACCAAGTAAACTCCGAATACCTTTAATATCTTTAGGACATGGCATTTTCTCAGTTGCATCAACTTTAGCTTGATCCACCTCAATACCTCATTGACAAATTTTATGCCCAAAGAAAATACCTTCATTAACCATAAAGTGGCACTTCTCCCAATTAAAGACGAGATTAGTTTGTTCATATCTCTACAAAACTCGATCAAGGTTGCTTAAGCAATCATCAAAAGAATTTCCGTAAACGGAAAAATCATCCATGAAAACTTCCACAATTTTTTCACAAAACTCAGAGAATATAGCAGTCATACATCTTTGAAAGGTAGTAGGTGCATTGCATAAAACAAAAGGCATACGTCTATAAGCATAGGTTCTAAAAGGACAAGTAAAGGTGATTTTCTCTTGATTAGGTTGTGATACAGGTATATTTGAGAGAAACCAGAATATCCATCCAGAAAACAAAAGTGTGTGTGCTTAGATAATCTTTCTAGTATTTGATCAATGAAAGGCAGAGGGTAATGATACTTTCTAGTAGATTTATTTAATTTTCTAAAATCAATTACCATTCTGTAGCCAGTGAAAATTATCTATGGGATAAGTTTATTTTTATCATTAGGAACAATAGTAATACCTCCCTTCTAAGGGACACAACGAACGAGACTTACCCATCTACTATCAGCTATGGGATAAATTATACCTGCTTCTAGAAGCTTTAATATTTCCGTTCTTACCACATGTTTCATCTTAGGATTCAATTGTCATTGGTGATCAACAACGGGTTTAGCATCAGGTTCCATATTGATCTTGTTGTTGACATAGAATGGGACTAACACCCTTAAGATCATCAAGAGTATATCCAATTGCAGCCTGGTGCTTCCTCCAAATTTTTAATAATCTTTCTTCTTCATGTTCTGAAAGGTTAGCACTAATAATAACATGATATATCTTTTTCTCATCAAGGTAAGCATACTTCAAAGTGTCAGGCAATTGTTTTAATTCAAACACGGGATCACCTTTTAGGTGGAGGAGGACCTCCTAGAGTTTCAATTGGCAAATTGTGTTTTAGGAGAGGTTATTGTCGAAAGAAAATTATATCTATTTCATTTCTTTCACGCAAGTGCATATCATTTTCATGGTCTAGCAAATATTGTTCTAGTGGATCAGTAGGAGGAACATCAATAGAAGCAAGACCAATTATTTAATTCTTACTAGATAATTCTTTATTACGGGGTTGTCTACTAAACTTGGAAAAATTAAACTCGTGAGACACATCACATAAATTAACACTGACGGTTTCTCTCTTGCAATCTATCTTAGCATTAACAGTGTTCAAGAAAGGTCTACCAAAGATAATGGGACAAAAGTCATCCTGTGGGGAACCAAGAAATAGAAATTGAGTAGGATTTTTTTCCACACAAGACTTCAACATCTCTAACGATCCCAAGTGGTGTGATGGTGTCTCTATTAGCAAGTTTAATAGTAACATCAATGTTTTCTATTTTAGCAGGTGCTATGGCATTCATAATTTCTTGATATAAGTAAAAGGAATAGCACTCACACTAGCACCCATATCACATAAACCATGATAGCAATGATCTCCTATTTTAACTGAGACCATAGGCTTGCCAACTACGGGTCTATGTTTAGCTTTTTCATCGGGTTTGGCAATTCTAGCAGCTTCACCATAGAAGTAAATAACATGCCCATCAATATTTTCTACCAAGAGATCTTTAACCATAGCAACACTAGGTTCTAATTTAATTTGTTCAGATGTCTTAGGTGCTTTAATATTACTTTTGTGAACCACAGTTGACACCTTAGCATGTTCCTTTATCCTAACAGGGAAAGGTGTTTTTTCAATATAAGATGTAGGCACAACTGGATCAACATTGTAAACGACAATTTCCTCTTTAGCTTTTACCGGTTCTTTAATTTCTTATTTAACATGGGATGATATTTAAACCACTTATCCTTAGGGAGATCAACATGAGTAGCAAATGATTCACAGAAAGAGGCTACTAACGTGGCTTGAGACTGCGTCGATATTTCCCCAAAGAGGAAGGGATGATGCAGCACATCAACTGTAAGTATTTCCCTTAGTTAAGAAACCAAGGTATCAATCGTAGGGGAAGATCAAGCAACTATTTAAACAGCACCTGCACACAAATAACAAATACTTGCAACCCAACGCGTAAGAGAGGTTGTCAAGCTCTCACGATAAAGAGATAATTAGGTTGTGACTGTTTGAGCAAATAGATCTCGCAAGAACACAAAAAAAAATAAAAAAAATTGCAACAAGGTATTTTTGGTTTTTGGATTAATAGATCTGAAAACAAATGCAACAAAAAGATAGACCGGAAAGCAATATGTTGGAAAAGTAGACCCGGGGGGCGTAGGTTTCACTAGTGACTTGTCTCATGAGTATAGCACAGGGTGGGAAAACAAATTAATGTTGGACAATTTATAGAAGATCGAATAATCATTACAATGTCCAAGGCAATGATTATTATATAGGCATCACATCCAAGATAAGTAGATCAAAACGATTCTGCATCTACTTCTAGTACTCCACACATCGACCGCTATCCATCATGCATCTAGTGTATTAAGTTCATGGAAAAATGGAGTAATGCAATAAGAACGGTGACATGATGTAGACAAGATCTATTCATGTTGAAATAGACCCCATATTGTTATCCTTAATAGCAACGATACATGCGTGCCTTGCTGCCCCTTTTGTAAGTGGGAAAGGACACTACAGGATCGAACCCATCACAAAGCACCTCTTCCCATGATAATAAAAATCGATATAGTTGGATTAACTAAACCAAATATTCGAAGAAGAAATACGAGACTATAAGTAATCATGCATATAACAGATCAAAGAAGACTCAAATAATATTCATGGATATAAACTGATCATGAACTCAAAATTCATCGGATCCCAACACACACACCGCAAAAGTCATTACATCAAATAGATCTCCAAGAGACCATTGTATTGATAATCAAAAGAGAGAGGAAGCCATCTAGCTACTACCTACGAATCACAAGATGAACCCCTCTGTTATGGTGTTAGATTGGATCTCGTGGTCCTGGAACTTGCAGCGGCTGGAATTGTTTTTCATCGAATCCCTTATGGTTTTCTGAATATTTGGTTATTTATAGAGGCGATAGTCGGTGGAGAGGCGTCCCAAGGAGGGCACAACCCACGAGGCCACACCAAGGGCCTCTGGCATGCCCTGGTGGGTTGTGGCCTCCTCGTCCCTCCCCTATGGCACTTCTTTGGCCCACTGTATGTCTTCTAGCCCAAAAAATCTCCAAAAAGTTTCACGGTGTTTGGGCTTCGTTTGGTAATGATTTTCTACAAAGTAAAAAACAAGCAAAAACAACAACTGGCACTTTGGCACTATGTCAACATGTTAGTCCCAAAAAATGATATAAAGTTGCTATAAATGATTGTAAAACATCCAACTTTCATAATATAACAGCAGGGAACAAGAAAAAATTATAGATACATTGGAGATGTATGAGCATCCCCAAGCTTAATTTATACTCATCCTCGAGTAGGTAAATGATAAAAATAGAATTTTTGCTGTGGAATGCTGCCTAACATGTTCATCACATATTTTTCCTTTTGTAGCATGGACTTTTGGACTTTTATATGGTTCAAAGCAATAGTCTAGTTTTGACATAGAGACTTTAATACTCAAGCATATCAACAAGCAACCATGTCTTTCAAAATATCAACACAAAAGCAAGTTATCCCTAGCCCATCATGCTCAATGAAGCACACTCAAATATTAGCTACACCTAATCCTCAAGTGCAATCATAGTGCCCCCTAGTTGGTGCTTTATAAGAGAAGATGGAGACTCAAGTAAAAATAAAAATTGCATAAAGGAAATATAGGCCCTTCGTAGAGGGAAGTAGGGATTTGTAGAGGTGTAAGAGCTCAAGGTTTAAATTGATAGAGAAAAATATTTTGGGTGGCATGCCTTTCCTATCAGCGAAAATGACCAAGAATTTCAGTATCTTTCCATGCTAGATACATCGTAAGCGGTTCCCAAACAGAAAATCAAGTTTATTCCTTTTTCAACCATTCTTTCACTTTACATGGCTAGCCGAATCCAAGGTTGCCTTCCATACCAACACTTTCCAAGTAATTTATTTTTTGACAACATAAAGTAAATTTCATTTCTTTTTTTTTCATTTCGGGACTAGGCATCCCTATTACTGCCATACTCTTGTGCAATGACAAGTGAATAAACACTCATCTTGAGAATAACACATCTAGCATGGAAAAATATCGGTCACCCCCTTCTGTTTCATGAGAGGTACAAGCACACAAAAAGGAAAATTTATTTTGAAATTAGAGATGGCACATAAAAATTTGCTTGGAAGAGTATGGAAATACCGTATATAGGTAGGTATGGCGGACTCATATGAAAAAACTAGGGTTAATGATTTTGGATGCACAAGTAGTATTTTTACTTAGTACAAGTGAAGGCTAGCAAATAGATTGAGAAGCATCCAACCAAGAAACGAAAAATCACATAACCAATCATTAAGCATAACTAACACCGAATAATGCACCATAAGTAGGATGTAATTTCATATCACAACTATTGACCTTCGTGCTTGCATAGGGAATCACAAACCTTAACACCAATATTCATACTAAGCATAATTACTCACTAACATGACTCACATATTACTATCATCATGTCTCAAAACTATTACAAATAATCAAGTTTAATTTTTCCAATGATCTTGATGAAAGTTCTTATTATATCCATCTTGAATATCTATCACTTTGGGACTAGTTTCATATATTGCCATTGTTTTTGACAAGCTCAAATAGATTTAAGTGAAGAACATGAGCATAAAAAATTTCATCTCTCAAAATAATATAAGTGAAGCATGAGAGGATTTATTCAAAATTACTAACTCTCAAAATAATATAAGTGAAGCATGGGAGAATTTCCTAAAACAAGTAAAAGCATGCCGTGCTCAAAAGGATATAACTGAAGCACTAGAGCAATTCCATAGCTCAAAAGATTTAAGTGAAGCATATAGAGCAATTCTAAAAAATAATAGCGTAATTTTGGATCTCTCAAATAGGCGTGTCCAGCAAGGATACAAATAAAAACAAGCAAAAACTCAAATGATACAAGACGCCAAGCCCAACCCATGATATGTGACGGATAAAAATATAGCTCCAAGTGAAATATCGATGGTTGTTAGAAGAAAGAGGGGATGCCACTCGGGGGCATCCCCAAGCTTAGTTGCTTGTTACTCTGTGGATATTATCATGGGGGTCCCATGGGAACCCCCAAGCTTAGGCTCTTCTTACTCCTTATACCTTCATCATCGCGATCTCAACCAAAACTTGAAAACTCCAATCACACAAAACTTGACAAAATCTTCGTGAGATCCGTTAGTATAATAAAGAAAATCATTATATTTACTGTATTATAACTTTACCATGACTTATACCCTCCAATAAAAGGCAAAGATTCATCAAAACAAGTACACAATGCAATGAAAACAAAATCTGTCTCAAACAGAACAGTCTGTTGTAATCTATACTCTACCCATACTTTCGTAAATCTAAAAATTCTGAGAAATTAGTAAAATGTAAATAATTTGTATATAAACACCGTGTTAAATTTTTAGCTCATTATCAAGTTCTGGTAAAACATGAAAATTCGTGCACTGGAGAAAACATTTCTGTTTCAGATTCAACATTGTTTCTACTCATCTTATGAATCATCCTAAAGGGTCTAAAGGGTCTAGTTGGCATAAAACATAAAAACACAATCATAACAGAGGAATAATTGTGCAAAAAATTCAAAAATAAAAAGCAAAAGAAAATAATAATTGATTCATGGGCTTTTTATTTTTGTGCCCTTGGTTCCTTAGTTGTACTCATTCATCCCCATGCTCTTAACTTTCGCTCACTTTTCCCACTCCCTTGCCAGAAACCCTCACAACTAGTCACAGCGGACATTGCCGTCGGGTCAATGTCTTGACCATTAACTTTGATGAGTGGGGCCGCGTTGGACTGTGTTGCCCGTTGGACCTCCCAAGTGGGTCCGCGTTGGGCCGTGCCACCCTCCTTTGACATTCTGACGTGTGGGGCCGCGCTGGA
The DNA here is from genome assembly GCA_022496015.1 of Hordeum marinum. Taxonomy (NCBI): domain Eukaryota; kingdom Viridiplantae; phylum Streptophyta; class Magnoliopsida; order Poales; family Poaceae; genus Hordeum; species Hordeum marinum. Next base: position 461,092,888 of record CM039675.1, on the reverse strand, counting down.
CTATGTCGCACGTTGGACTTGCCAAGTGGGGTCGTGTTGGACCATGGCACTGGTTGGACTGTCGGGCCATGGTTTTGTTTAGGCTGTTGCATTAAACGCCCACGTGCATAATGCGCTGATGCACGCCGGCACGATAATCCTGCTATGCATGCGCAACATGAACCAGCCAGCCTGTGTGCATGCGCCAACGCGTGCCGCCATGGACGCAACCTTCCTGTGAGCCGCTATGGGACGCAGCGTCTGTCGCTGCTACCGATTTGTCCCTTCTCACAAGCGCCTCCTCAATCGATTCACAGTTCACACCGTCTCAACCTTTGACCTCCGCAGCATCAATTCAGCATGACAATTAAAGTCTAGAGCATACCGATCGACGTGCGTCGCCATGATACAGAAGCCTGCTATGCGATTGAGCTAGCCTGCCTGCATGTGTGCCAGCACGGACGCAGCAACGGTCGCTTCCACTGGTTCCTGTCTTCTCGCACTCGTCTCAAATTCAAATTTCTTTAACCTCCTCTCCTTGATTGTTGAGGCACCTATCCGGCTCCCCGTCATTGTCCGCAGAAAACTATTTAAGATAGATGGTCTCCCCCAACCCTAGCTCATCCGCCTGCTCCCTCTCCCCGCTGGGACCCGAGCACTCCCCTCTTCGAGCCCATCAGCCATGCCACCATGCCGCTAGTACTACACAATCGAAGACCGTCTCTTCCTCCTTCGACAGGACAAAATCCGGAGGCAAGCGAGGCTACCTATGGAACCTAAGGAGAATTTAGAGGAGGGTTCGGAGATGGGGGAGGAGGAGGCAGATGCGCAGGCACATGAGCTGGGGTAGGAGGCGCCATCATAGGAGCCAGAGGCGGAGCCGTCGCCGAAGGAGCCGGAAGTGGAGGCACCGCCGGTCTACTATCTATGGCCCGACCAGGTGGTGATCCTCAACTCCATCCACTCGGAAGCAACTGCGGAGGCCCGGCATCTTCGTCAGCAATAGATGGAGGCAGCGCGTGCGGTGTAGGAGGAGGCGCAGGTGGCGGCCCAGGCGGACCAGGCTCCGGTGCAGGCGGATCAAGCCATCTCTGACTACGAAGACGCGTAGTGCACTAGGCAGTACATAGGATATATATTGTATGCTTTCGCTATTATGCACTCTGAGCTATGTTTAGCTGACTCTGGTTGTTGGTTATTTTCTCTAGTGTCATGGATGATTGTAGGGCACCCTATGTTTTATGGCGCCCTATGTTTTATGTAAGAACTATGCTATGCTTGCTACTTTCTATGTTATGGATGTATGCTTGCTACGTGAGATATCGATAGATGGATATGGTGCCGTAGCCGAGCCCTAGACATGCTCTCTAGATGGATATGCTGCTGTAGCCGAGCCCTAGACATGCTCTCTAGATGGATATGGTGGCTAATGGTGCCATCGGACTTTATTTTAGACGTGGTTTCTGATGGATATCATGATATACATAATTAAATCTGACATGCTCTTAATAATAAATTCTCCATTTTCTACAAAAAAATCATGTATAAAACAAAAACAAAAGCAAAAAAATCGAGTATACAATATTTTCTTGCAACAAAAACATGTTTATAATACCCGCATGTCAAAAACTCAAAGTGTTGTGCCGTAGTCTATATACAGAAGGGAATTGCCACGATATGTACAAATAAATTTGACATGGGCAAGTTCAATAAAGAATTTTTCATGGTATCTACACTAACAATGACATGGAAAAAGTTATTGTTAAGTTCGCCATGGCAATTATCTGTACAAAAATCCCATGAGACAAAAGTTGTACTGCTAACAATAAATTGATTTACTATCATGCACTATTTTTGTTTGGCATGGCAATAAATGGATTTACCATGGCAATAATCAAGCAAAAAAACAGAGCCAACACGTGCACTATTTTCTAGGCCTCTTTTATCTTTGTGGGCCTTCGACACTCAATGCAATGCGACGGCCTAACCAGAGCTTAGTTTGAATTTGGGCCCTAGAACTACATTTTTTTCTTGTTCGGTCGGTGTTGTCTAATGAAACTGAAGAAACCAAAAGTGTACAAAAACGACAAAACTGACATGATCCACAAATTAAGCAACACAAAGCATAGATCACATGATCCACAAATTTAAGGAAATCCTAGAGCACATGATCCACAAATTTAAGCAAATCCTCGAGCACATGATCCACAAATTTCACCAAATCCTAGAGCACATGACACCACACTAATAACATCTCTAACGAGTGATGACCAACAAGTAAGAAAAACATAGAGCAACTATACAAAAATAAAATCCTAAAGCTATCAGATTCGCCTGCTTTTTCAATTGAATCATCTGCTTCAACTTCTTGCTCATCTTCTTTAATTCCCCCTTCAGATATGCATCCCCAACTGTCGGAGTAGCACTTTCAGAGACCAAATTTTTTGGTGCTGATGGCAGATTGAGCTCCCGGGTCGGGGCCCCATTGCGTTGAATCCGCTGAATTAGTCATCCAACCATTTTAAATGTGTGCATTTCTTCACGATCTGAAATGAAAACATGAACCCTAAACCCCAGATCCAAGGAAAAAGAATTAAAATGAAATAGAAAAAGAAGTCAAAGAAAAATCATGAGATCTAACCTGCTCCTCTAGCTTGCTCTCGCATTTCATGAACTCGTGCCCATAGTTGTCATTCTTGACCACCTACAAAGTCAACCATACCAGTGGCACGCTGCGTGGGTAGTCAGGACATCGCTCCATGGGAAGTGGGCCATAGTGGGTCCATGAGGGGTGGGAGGCTGAAGTGGAGCTCGACATATCGCCCAAAGTCACCGGAGAAGAAGAAGAAGAGGAGTGGCTCCTCTCCTTGCCGAAGAAGAAGAAGCAGAGTAGTGGCTCCTCTCGTCGCCGCAGAATAAGCAGCAGAAGAAAGGGGAGGCAAGGGTGGGGCAGCACAACCAACAACTCTCGCGGATCGCCTCTCGCGGATCGCCCCACGATCCAACGATGCGGAGCCATTCATGTGATCCAACGGCGCGGAGGGCCGTCGCTTGGCGCTAGGGTATGATCTGATGGTAGACCCTTTGCCGCGGGGTTTAGAGGGGTTTTGAGCTAGTCAACGTGGTTTCCAAGGCTTTGACTGAGCATAACTATTTAAAAAAATTGAAAACATATGAAACCTTTGCCATTCGTCGTTTTATAAGACACACTAACGAGGAAAAATACTAAATTTGGTATACAGAGATTTACAAAAAAACCTAGCTGGCACGATCAAGGTCAAATGAGCACCATTAATTAAAAAAAAATCAAACAAATATAAACCTTCACACAATGTTGTCTTGTGTGACATGTTACCAACCAAAAATCATAAACTTTGTCTATGGACATTTTCATGAAAAAACCTTCACACATATGAGCTATCACGCACAACATTTCATAGAGTCCAGGGAGAGAAGGTAGGGTTCCCTTCGGTTTTTGAAAATAAAAAATCAAAAAATTCACCAAAGCTTGATTACAAAGTGAATAAGAAGGATTTGAACTTAGTTTTTCATTTTCATATTTTAAACGTGTTTCAATGGTTTTCTATCAAAGTATAATTTTTTCAAAAAAATATAAAAATATGAAGATTAATTCAATAAATAGTGATACTTCGACTCTACACTATATAAATTGACTAGATGTTAATAAAAATATTTGGCTCATTTAGAGTAGGTCCAAAAAAACTTGATTACAAATGGGGCCGTATACCCTAGCTTGGGAACTCATTTGGAGCATGTTTCTCATGACTACAAGTTTTACCACACAAAAGAGATCGGATTGATTACCTAGCGTTTATAATTGTTGAGCAAACTTTGCAACTCACACCATAGGGCAATGGACTTCAAGTGGTCGTTCAAATTCAAAGTTTGCCTAAAATTCAAATTTTGCATCAGTTTTGTATTCTACCTCAAATTTCACATCAATTTACAAATAGAATTATTACACCTTACAAGTTTTCACAGTAGTTCAAATTGATGATAGAATCCTTATTAGAAATCCTTAAAGTTCAAAGTTTATGACTTGCATTCAAGTTCAAATTCAAATCTTTGGCTTGCTCCTTGTGTTCCGGGATGGGTTAACCGTCTTGCTCCTAATTTCCCTAGATGGGATATTTTGTGCTTTTGAAAGCTTTGTCTTGTTGCTTCCGATCTTCACTTTTGGTGGTGGAGGTTTTGTTGAGCTTTGACTGACCGAGCAAGTGATGACCAGTTGATGATCATCTATGGGTTCACTAATCCTTAAAGGAACTTCAGACAAAATAACTTCCTCCTCTCTTATAGCTTCAAAACCTTCATAAGCCATGGTTTCAAATTCTGCATCACATGATGGTTCAACTGAAGTTTCTTCCTCTCTAGGTCTTTTCTGTCCCGTGCCTCTAATTATCCTAGAGCTGGGTCAAACAGAAATAATCTTAGCCATCGATAAAAAAGAGAACAAATGCAAAAAAGGTAATATTTGCACATATACCAAGATGCTACTTCAGTTGCTTCATTCTCCTATAAACTTGTTGCATTCTCCTCTGCTGCTGCATTCTCCTCTAAACTTGCTACATTCTCCTCTGTTGCTGCATTCTCCTCTGCATTTGCTGCTACCCATTGTTCCTTTTCTACAAATGATGCATCAAATGGATTGGTACAAGTCCTAGAAATATCCCCTAGGATATCACATTATTTGCACTTATGCTATTTTCTTACACGACCCTCTTCACTAGCTCTTATCCTGTTTTCCTTGGTCTTCCTGGTGGTCTAGTTAGTATAGAAGAATGGAGTTTGAACCCTGGGTTTACTATGTTCCATTGGTCTTTTCCCAAGAGTGCAGGCACATTTTCAGCATAAGCAGCCCTAAATTTGGCAACAGAGAAATGTTCAGAGCAATACGGATCAACTTCGCCATCTTCACCTCCAATAACAGTCGTGAGATGTAGGGCATGTATGCACGGCTTCCCGTGGATCTACCATTGCCTACAACTACATTCCTTAGTTGCAAGCTTCACTGGATATCTCCATTCCCTATTTTTACTGTCAGTGTATGTCACCTCAGCCTCGTATATCGATGGTCGAATGCATTTCATCCTTAGTCCTCTTGCCTTGGCATGCAATGCCTTAATCAGAGATGGGAGCATAAGATGACCAACATATTGTGTTTCTGCAATTCTTTTACGAAGAGCCATCTTTGTCATGGTCATCTTCCTGATCTTATCAAATGCTTGCCACAACAAAATCCCTTTCACTGACTTGAACTTTGCATTAAAACACTTAGCGAGGTTATTGGTTACATAGTCTACTTTGCAAATTTCAATGAATTTGCTTCTTGATTACACCTTTCCATGATGTTCATCCATGTACTCCTTCACCAAAGGATTGTGAGCATACAACACTCTCAAATGGTGCTCATACTGCCTCAAGCTACATGTGTATGATGCTAGCCATATGTTCTCATCATAAACTTTGCCTTTGAATTTCTTTTTAAAATTCTGCGCTAGGTGTCGCATATATTCCCTATGTTCCACTCTAGGGAATACACTTTCTACTGCACTCTCTAAACCATTGCAAGCATCTGTGTCTATAACTAAACCTGAGGGTGTACCTATAATGTTGCGCAACTGCTGCAGAAACCAGACCTAACTCTCCACGGACTCTACATCCAACACACCAAATGCAACTGGGAATAGGCAGTTGTATCCATCAACTACAGAAGCTACTGCTAGCTGGCCTCTCCATCTTCCATTCAAAGCAGATGCATCACCGTCAAATAGGGCCTACAACCATTCAGAAACCCTTGCCAGCAAGCCTTGAAACAAACAACAGCCCTCCTGAAGCACTCCTTCTCCACTGTCTTCCCTTTTAATTTGTCCTGAACTATATGCTTGTAAATCTCTACAACACTCCCTGGACTAGCCATCTCCACTTCAGCTTTGAAGGTGTAAAGCAACTGAAAACTCGCATTCCAGGGAGTGTTGTAGAGAAAATCTTCAAGAGCCCTTTCCTTAGCATAGAAAATCTTCATGTAACGTATATTAATCTTGTACTTGTCAAATAGCTTCCCGTGGAGTGTTGTTCGACCAATTGTTGGTGTTTCCCTCACCCAATCCAAGATTGCACCTGCCACCCACCTAGTCTTTGCAAGATTTGATTTTTCCTTTCCGCCTCCCCCTCTAGGTGGGCAAGTGTGCTCGTGTTTTTTTTCATATGAAACAAAATGAAAAATGATGTCAAATACAATTAAGAAACAACACACATGATATGAATATAGAATGGATAAATAATCTGAAAAAAGATTCAGTTGTAATACCCGAATCAATTTGCTCTTTAGCATATTGGATGCATGCAACCTCCACCTCCACCTATCATAAGGGTAATGAACAATGAATCTTGTTGGCTCACTCCTATCAACCTCATAGGAGTTTTTAGTGAGAATGCAATATGTAGTCTCTGCATTACGACAGTCCACCAACGATTCGAATATAGTTCCTGGAGTAAGTTGAGGATTCTCCTTGTTCCACTCAATTGTTGGCATGTCCTCACCATCATATTCTTGTAAAACTAAGGAATCGATGTTCTCCTCTCTCTCTCTCTCTCTCTCTCTCTCTTCATCGATAGGGTCATCAAATCTAGAACGGCTGGTAGGCTCCTCTAGATATTCATCTTTCATTGCCTGTTGACTGACTCTATCTACCAGTTCAGGGAATAGAGTCTCATTCTCATCATCATGTCGAGGCACTTCCTCGTTAGGCTCTGCATCTACTTCTACATCAGGTGCAGAAGGGAGAGAAGTGGAAAAATTTGCGGCACCCGACATGTTGTGTCTTTTAGAACCACTAGGTTTACTTGGTCTCGACCTACATGGAGTGCGAGGACGCTCAGTATTAGCAGAGACAGATGATGTCTGAACACCCTTCCCCTTCGGGATACGTTGTTTGCATGCCTGAAGCACACCGATATGGATTTTACAGAAATAGCTGTCAGCATTCAAACTAAATAGCAATCCCAGATGCTCATCACAAGTTAATGGGACAACTCTCTGCTCGGTACTGTTGAAATATCTTAGTTCAACAACATCGATAGGGCTCCACGGATACTCACAACAGAGTGCCTCACGGAAATCTATGAACGAAACACTGGTTTCTACCACTTTCGGATAGAAAAAGCCAAAAATCAGATATGGTTTAGTTCCACGTAGCTCGCTAGTTTCCATTCTAACCACCAGTCGACAAGCAAGTGCAGGATCAACCCTATTCGATTGAAATAAAGGGCGCAGTTAGGACGAAAATTGTCAATTTTTTTTGCACTGATTCACGCCAACGGTGGTCAAATACAGCCTAATTTACGGATATCCTAATCAATTTGAGAGGAAAACGATGCTTACCTAGGTGGAATCCATGAATTATCCCCTTATGATTCGACCCAATCATCTCCATGGTCGATGGGCCGGACGGTGTGCTCCCTCGACATCGCTTCCTAATCATAGAGGGACTGCGACGGAGGGTAGCTGCAGCGGAGGTGGCACGACTGCGACGGAGGGACTGCACGGAAGCGACTCAATCTGATCCAGGCTACATCGAGTGTCAGTTTTGCAGCCCCACTCATTAGCACGTAACAGCCAAAATGTCAAATCGGACCTACGCGGCCCCACTCGTCAGAGTTAACGATCACATGCATTGACCCAACGACAATGTCCATTGTGACCTGTTTTGAGGGTTTCGGGCAAGGGAGTGGGGAAAAGTGAGCAAAAGTTAAGAGCGTGGGGATTAATGAGTACAACTAAGGAACCAGGGGCATAGAAATATAAATCCCTTTATTCATTGGGTTGCCTCCCAACAAGCGCTATCGTTTTACACCCCTAGCTAGGCATAACGCATAGATTCAAGTATTGTCATCCTTTGTTTTAACTCCATAAAAGGCCCTCATGATTGATTCATATGGTGGCTTAATTATTGTTCTAGGGAAGTGTTCCCTACCATTTCTAAGGGGAAACTAAAACTTAATATTGCCTTCTTTCATATCAATCACATCACCTATAGTGCGTAAAAACGGTCTACCAAGTATGGTAGGACAAGAAGGATTGCAATCAATATCAAGAACAATAAAATCAATGGGCACATAATTCCTATTTCCAAGAATAAGAACATCCTTAATTCTTCCCAAAGGCTTTTTAATAGTAGAATCCGCCAAGTGCAAATTAAGAGCACATTCTCCAATATTGATAAGACCAAGAACGTCACATAGAGATTTCGGAATTGCAGAAACACTAGCACCCAAATAACACAAAGCAAAGCATTCATAATTTTTAATCTTGACTTTAATGGTAGGTTCCCACTCATCATGCAATTTTCTAGGGATTGAAATGTCTAATTCCAACTTTTCTTCTAAGGATTTCATCATGGCATGAACGATATGTTTTGTAAAAGCTTTATTTTGTTCATAAGCATGGGGTGAATTTATCATAGATTGCAGCACAGAAATACAATCAACCAAAGAGGAACTCTCATAATTAAATTCTTTGTAATAAAAAATAGTGGGTACATCACTAGTTAAAGTTTTGACCTCTCCATACCCACCTTTATCAAAAAATTCATCAAGATTTTCACCCTCCAAATCATTGGGACGCCTTCTAGATAAAGTTGACTCTTCTTCAGTCCCTTTATCATCAATTTTAAAATTACCAAACAGGGAATCAATAGAGCAAAGACCAATCATTTTAAGGTCTTCATCATTGTTATGAAATTAATCGCTAGAAAACTCTTTTTCCAAAAAAAATCGTTTAGCTCTAAGCATAACGGTTCTTTTCTTACTTTCATACATACAAACATATAAATATTAATCGATTCATTAATATTAGGTCGAAAAGCATTCAACTTGAGATTTTCTACATCATGGGAAATTTTATCAATGCTTCTAGACATATCATCAATCTTATTCAACTTTTCTTCTATCCCAGATACACCCATAGATCATTGAGATGAGTGACGGGGTGTTCCATGCCCGGGATGTTCAAGGGACAAAGAAGGAGGGAAGCGAGATGGCCAGGCTTGCAATAGTGGAGTGATAGCCCACAAGTGTAGGGGATCGTTTGTAGCCTTTTTTGATAAGTAAGAGTATCAAACAAAACAAGGAGCAAAGGTTAGAAATAATATTGTTTGAAGTTCTATCGACCACCGATACAACTCGATGCACACTAGCGCTTACTTTACCTAGAATAAATATGGAACTACTTTGCGGGAAGGAAACTAGAAGTACTTAGTAGGTGTAAGAGATAGTTTTGCAAGGTAATAAAGAACATGGAAATAGAAGTTAGGTGTTGTTTTAATAAATATAATTAAGTTAATTGTTTAGTAGAAATCTTTTTTGTAGCACAAGAGAAATAATCTCCATAGGAAATTAAATATATCACGATAGATACTTGTCATATGCAATGAGGGAGAGATATTCACTAACACACTTTCAGTACATGGATCATATGCACTTATGATTGGACCTATACAAAGCATCCGCAACTACTAGAAATCATTAAGGTAAAACCAACCATAGCATTAAACATCAAGTCCTCTTTACTTGCATACGCCATAACCCACCTACTTAGGTTTGTACTTCTGTCACGCACGCAACCCACCATAAGAAAGTTATGAACATATTGCAACACCCTACAACGGGGATCCCTCCGCTTGTGCGATATGGAGGGCACCGTAGGACAACACCATATCAACATACAAGTCTCATCCATAATATCATACCACAGTTAACCCATAGGACAAAATTTATCTACTCACATATCATAGGATAGCCACACATCATTGGATAATAATATATAGCATTAAGCACCATGTTTATGTAGATATTACACTAGGGAAGAGAGGTTTTACACTGCTGCATAGAGGGGGGAGAGTTGGTGGTGACGACGACGAAGTTGTTGGTGTAGATCACCATCACGATGGTTTCCCCGATGGCGCTCCGGCGCCATCAGTAGAAAGGGGGAGAGAGACCACCTCCTTCTTCTTATTCCTTGGTCTCCCCTAGGTGGGAGGATTGTTTCCCCTCTGGTCCATGTCCTTCATCGCTCCTGAAGGGTAGGAGCCCTCCGAGATTGGATCTATCTCTCTATTTCTCTTCTATTTTCATGATTGTTTTCCGACCCCTTCACCGTTTCTTAAATTTTTGGAGATCTGTAACTTCGATCGGGCTGAAATTTTGAGGGGATTTTTGTCAGAAAATTATCTTTCTTTCGTGGAAAGTAGAGCCCCAACCAACATAAGGGTGAGCCACGACCTAACAGGGTGCAGCCACCCCCGACCACACCCTGTTGTCTTGTGGGGCCCTTGGGCACCATGTTGTGTTGATTCTTCTTTCCAAAATGCACATATATTCCAAAAAATATCCGTAAATATTTATTGCATTTGGAGTTCGTTTGATATGGATATTCTATGAAACAAAAAAGAACACAAAAAATAGGGACTAGCACTGGGCACTAGATAAGTAAGTAGTCCAAAAATAATATAAAATATTGCCAAAAGTATATTAAAGATGTAGAATATTGGCATGAAATAATAAAAAAATTATAGATACACAGAGACATCTCAGCATCCCCAAGCTTAATTCCTACTCGTCCCCAAGTAGGTAACTGATAAAAAGATAATTTTTGATGTGGAATGCTACCTAACATAATCTTGAAAAAAAGTCTGTGGCATGAATATTAAGATATAGGTGATTCAAGGCAATAGTATATCATTTTACATAAAGACATTAATACTCAGGTTTACTAGCAAATAATTGCGTCCTTTCAAAATGACAATGCTAGAGAACGCTATCCCTACAAAATCATATAGCCTGTCTGTTGGGGAACGTTGCATGGGAAACAAAAATTTTCGTACGCACACGCAAGTTCTATCCATGGTGATGAGCATCTACGAGAGGGAGAGTGGATCTACATACCCTTGTAGAATGCTAAGCGGGAATCGTTAAGAAACGCGGTAGGTGTAGTCGAATGACTTCGCGATCCAAATCGCCGAGTGTCCGGCGATCTCATCATGATCCGTCCCATGATCCAATCACGATCCATCCTGCGAACTCATCACGATTCGTCCCGCAATCTCATCACAATCCATCTCGCGATCTTGATCACGGTCCTTCCGATCTAGCGCCAAACGGACGTCACCTCCGCATTCAGCACACGTACAACTCGATGACGATCTCTGCCTTCTTGATCCAGAAAGAGGGAGCGGAGAGGTAGACGAGTTATCCAGCAGCGCGAAGGCATTGCAGCGATGGTGGTGGAGGAATTCCAGTAGGGCTTCGCCTAAGCACCGCTGAAAACCGATCTAGAGGAGAAACTACGATCTAGAGGAGAGGTAGCACGTGGCTATTAGGGTTAGCTTTTTCCTCTAAATCGTCTAGTATATATAGGAGGGAGGGAGGGGAGGAGGCAGCCTCAAACCCTCAAGGTTTGGTCGAAATTGGATGTGGAGGAGTGCTACTCCAATCCTATTAGGAGTAGGATTCCTCCTTTCCACTTGGAAACTCTTTCCACCTCTCCACCTTTGGATTTTTCCTTCTCAAACCACTCCAGCCACATGGGCCCTTAGAGGAGGCTTCGTCCAGCCCACCAGGGGCTGGTTTACCTCCTCCCACAGCCCATGTAGCCTCTTGGGTCGAGACACCCCTCCCGATGGTCCCCCGGTACCCTCCCGGCACTCCCGATACACTACTGATGAGCCCGAAACTTTTCCAATGACCAAAACATGACTTCCTATATATCAATCTTCACTTACGGACCATTCTGGAGCTCCTCGTGATGTCCGGGATCTAATCCGGGACTCCGAACAACCTTCGGTCACCACCATACCTAACTCTATACTACCGAAATATCACCAAACCTTAAGTGTGCAGATCCTGTGGGTTCGAGAACTATGTAGACAAGACCGAGACACCTCTATGGTAGATAACCAATAACAGGACCTTGATGCCCATATTGGTTCCCACATATTCTACGAAGATCCTTATCGGTCAAACCTCTATGTCAAGGATTCAGTTAATCCCGTATGATGTTCCCTTTGTTCTTCGGTATGTTACTTGCGTGAGATTCGATCGTCGGTATCTCCATACCTAGTTCAACCTCGTTACCGGCAAGTCTCTTGACTTGTTTCGTAATACAAGATCCCGTGACTAACACTTAGTCACATTGCTTGCAAGGCTTATTGTGATGTTGTATTACCAAGTGGGCCCTGAGATACCTCTCCCTCACATGGAATAAAAAATCCTAGTCTTGATCCATGCCAACGAAACAGATACCCTCAAAGATACCTGTAGAGCACCTTTATAGTCACCCAGTTACGTTGCGACATTTGATACACACAAGGTAATCCTCTGGTGTGAGTGAGTTGCATGATCTCATGGTCATAGGAACAAATATTTGACATGTAGAAAACAGTAGCAATAAACTGACATGATCATATGCTACGTTTGTAGTTTGGGTCTTGTCCATAACATCATTCTCCTAATGACATGATCCCGTTATCAAATGACATCTCATGTCCATGACTAGGAAACCATAGCCATCTTTGATCAACGAGCTAGTCTATTAGAGGCATACTAGGGACATGGTGTTGTCTATGTATCCACACATGTATCTGTGTTTCCGATCAACACAATTATAGCATGGATAATAAACTATTATCATGAACAAGGAAATATGATAATAACCTATTTATTATTGCCTCTAGGCATATTTCCAATAGTCCCCCACTTGCACTAGAGTCAATAATCTAGTTCACATCACCATGTGATTCGCATTGTTATGAATCTAACACCCAATGAGTTCTGGGGCTCGATCATGCTTTGCATGTGAGAGAGGTCTTATAGTCAACGGGTCTGCGACATTTAGATCCGTGTGTACGTTGAAAATATCTATGTCAAACTGTAAACACTGCTACCACACTCCACTTGGAGCTATTCCAAATGGCTGCTCTACTATACGTATCCGGATTGCTACTAAGAGTCATTCGGATTGGTGTCAAAGCTTGCATCAACGTAACTCTTTACGACAAACTCTTTCTTACCTCCATAATTGAGAAACATTTCCTTAGTATTTTAGTTACTAAGGATGATCTTGACCACTATCTAGTGATCCACTCCTAGATCACTCTTGTACCCCTTGACGGACTCATGGCAAGGCACACACAGGTGCGGTACACAACATGGCATACTATACAGAGCCTATGGCTAAGGCATAGGGGACGATATTCGTCCTTTCTCTTTCTTCTCCCGTGGTCGAGCTTTGAGTCTCACTCAACTTCACACCTTACTAAGCAGGCGAGAACACTTCTCTCTGACTAATACATTTTGAACTATTTCAAAATCTTGTCAAGGTATGTACTCATTCAAAGTCTCATCAAGCATCTTGATCTATCTCTATAGATCTTGATGCTCAACAATTAGGTAGCTTTATCTAGGTCTTCCATTGAAAAAATCCTTTCAAACAACCCTTCATGCTTTCCGGAAATTCTATACCATTTCCGATCAACAATATGTCAACCACATATGCTTATCAGAAACTCTATAGTGCTCCCACTCACTTTATTGTAAATACAAGTTTCTCATAAACTTTTATAGACTCAAAAACTTTGATCACCTCATCAAAGTGTATATTCCAACTCCGAGATTCTTGCTTCAGTCCATAGAAGGATCACTGAAGCTGGCACACCTTTTAGCATCCTTAGGACTGACAAAACCTTCTGGTTGTATCACATACAACCTTTCCTCAAGTAAATCGTCAAGGAAACGATGTTTTGACATCCATCTGCCAGATTTCATAATTGAAAAATGCAACAACTCCTAACATAATTCCAACAGAGTTTAGCATCGCTACGAGTGAGAAAGTCTCATCGTTGTCAACTCCTTGAACTTTTCGTAAACTTCTTTGCAACAAGTCGAGCTTTACAAATGGTGACATTTAGCATCAGTGTCTGTCTTCATTTTAAAGATCCATTTGTAATCAACGACCTGCCATCCAATGAGCAAGTCTACCAAAGTCTATACTTGGTTTTCATACATGGATCCTATCTTGGATTTCATGGCCTCTATCCATTTGTCGGAATCCAGGGCCATCATCGCTTCTCCGTAGCTCGCAGGTTCATCGTTGTCCAACAACATGACCTCCAAGACAGGGTTGTCGTACCACTCAGGAGCAGTACGTGTCCTTGTCGACCTACAAGGTTCAATAGTAACTTGATCCTAAGCTTCATGATCATCATCATTAACTTCCTCTTCAACTGACGTAGGCTCCACAGAAACATCTTTTTGCTCTGCGCTACTCTCTGGTTGAACAAAGGTTCAACAACCTCATCAAGTTCTATCTTCCTCCCACTCAATTCTTTGGAAAGAAACTCTTTCTCGAGAAAGGACCCAGTTTTAGCAACAAACACTTTGTACTTGGATCTGAGATAGAAGGTATACCCAACTATACTTAGGGTATTCCATGAAGATGCATATTTCCGCTTTGGGTTCGAGCTCATTAGGTGAAAATCCTTTTCACATAAGCATCACAGCCCCAAACATTAAGAAATGACAACTTAGGTTTCTATCAAACCATAATTCATATGGTGTCATCTCAACGGATTTAGATGGTGCCCTATTTAAAGTGAGTGTAGTTGTCTCTAATGCATAACCCCAAAACGATAGTGGAAAAATGATAAGATACATCATAGTACGCACCATATCCAATATAGCACGAGTATGACGTTCGGACACACCATCACACTATGGTGTTCCAAGTGGCATGAGTTGTGAAACAACTTTCAGATTGTCTAAAGTTGTATGCCAAACTCGTAACTCAGATATTCACCTCCACGATCATATCGTATATATTTTTATATTCTTATCACGATGATCTTAAACTTCACTCTGAATTTGCTTGAAACCTTTCAAACGATTCAGACTTGTGTTTCATTAAGTAAATATACACTATATCTACTCAAATCATTAGTGAAGGTAATAAAATAACGATATCCACCGCACGCTACAAGACTCATTAGATTGCATACATCAACATGTATCATTTCCATTAAATCACTTGCCTACTCCATCAATCCGGAAAACGGGGTCCTTAGTCATCTTGCCCAAGAGGCATGGTTCGCATGTCTCAACCGATTCGTAATCGAATGAGTCCAAAGATCCACCAACATGGAGTTTCTTCATGCGCTTTATACCAATATGACATTTAGCGGCAATGCCACAAGTATGTGGTACTATCATTATTAACTTTGTATCTTTTGGCATCAATGTTATGAACATGTGTATTACTATGATCAAGATTCAACAAACCATTCTCATTGGGTGCATGACCATTGAAGGTATTATTCATGTAAATAGAATAACCATTATTCTCTAACTTAAATGAATAACCATGTTGCAATAAACACGATCTAATCACGTTCATGCTCAATGAAAAAAACCAAATAACATTTATTTAGGTTCGTCACTAATCCCGAAGGTAGAGATAGCGTGCGATGTTGATCACATCAACATTGGAAACATTTCCAACACACATCGTCACCTCACACTTAGCTAGTCTCCGTTTATTCCATAGATTTTATTTCGAGTTACTAACATTTAGTAACCGAACCGGTATCCAATACCAATGTGCTACTAGGAATACTAGTAAGGTACACATTAATAACACATATATCAAATATACTTCTATCGACGTTGCCAGCCTTCTTATCTACCAAGTATCTAGGGTTGTTCTGCTTCAGCGACCGCTCTCCTCATAATAGAAGCACTTAGTCTTGGGTTTGGGTTCAACTTTGGGGTGCTTCACTGGAGCAGCAACTGACTTGCCATCCATGAAGTTTCCCTTCGTGCCCTTGCCCTTCTCGAAACTAGTGGTTTTACTAACCATCAACACTTGATGCTCCTTTTTGATTTCTACCTTCCTGGTGTCAAACATCGCGAACAACTCATGGATCATTATTTCCATCCCTGGCATTTTATAGTTCATCGCCAAGTTCTAGTAGCTTAGTGACAGTGACTTGGAGAACTATATCAATCACTATCTTATCTAGAAGATCAACTCCCACTCGATTCAAGCGATTGTAGCCCCGAGACAATCTGAGCACATGCTCAATGATTGAGCTATTCTCCTTCATCTTGTAGGCAAAGAATCTTGTTGGAGATCTCATATCTCGCAACACTGGCACGAGCCTAAGATCCTAATTTCATCTCTTAGAACATCTCATATTTTCCGTGACATTCAAAACGTTTTGAAGCCTCAATTCTAAGCCGTAATGCATGACGCACTAAACTATCAAGTATTCATCAGAACGTGCCTGTCAGATGTTCACAACATCTACAGACGATGCTAGAGGGGTTGGCGCATCAAGCGGTGCATTAAGGACATAAGCCTTCTGTGCAGCAACGAGGACAATCCTCAGATCATGGACCCAGTCTGCAATATTGCTACCATCATATTTCAACTCTATTTCTCTAGGAACATATAAAAATTCAAGGGAGCTACAGCGCGAGCAAGTAATCTACAACATAATTTGCAAAGACACTACTGAATATGTTCATGATAAGGAGTTCAATTAATCGTATTACTGAAGAACTCCCACTCAAATTGACATCCCTTTGGTCATTCAAGTGATACATGATCCAAATTGACCAACTCAAGTCCCATCATCACGTGATTTGAGGTGGTTTCAATGGTGAACATGATCATGTTGATCATATCTACTATATGACTCATGTTCGACCTTTCGGTCTCTTGTGTTCCGAGGCCATGTCTGTACATGCTGGGCTTGTAAAGTTTTAACCCGAGTGTTCTGCATGTGCAACACTGGCTTGCACCCATTGTATGTGAACGTAGAGTCTATCACACCCGATCATCACGTGGTGTCTCGACACGATGAACTTTCGCAACGGTGCACACTCGGGGAGAACACAATTTATCTTGAAATTTAAGTGAGAGATCACCTTATAATGCTACGGTCGTCCTAAGAAAAACAAGGTGCATAAAAGGTTTAACATCACATGCAAATCATAAGTGACATGATATGCTATGAACTTGTGATTTTGATCTCCATCTTGAAAGCACCGACATGATCTCCATCGTCACCGGCATGACACCATGTTCTCCATCATCTTGATCTCCATCAATGTGTCGCCATCGGGGTTGTCGCGCCCACCATTCTTCTACTACTATTGCTACCTTTTAGCGATAAAGTAAAGTATACATGGAGCTTAATGATTGACACACAGGTCATACAAAAATTAAAGACAACCCTATGGCTCCTTCCGGTTGCCATACTCATCGACATGCAAGTCATGATATTCTATACAACACATGACAATCTCATACATCACATATATCGCATCATGTAATTGGCCATGTCACATCACAACATACCCTGCAAAAACAAGTTAGACGTCCTCTAATTGTTGTTGCATGTTTTACATGGCTGCTACGGGTATCTAGCAAGAACAATTCTCACCTACGCAAAACCACAACGGTGATACGTAACTTGCTTTTCAACCTTCTCAAGGACCACCTTTGTTGAATCCAATTCAAATATAGTCGGGGAAACAGACACTCGCCAGCCATCTTTGTGCAACGAAGTTACACGTCAATCGATGGAAGCGTACGAGTAAGGTTGGTCTGGGCCGCTTCATCCCACAATACCACTGAACCAAAACACGACCAAGGGAGGAAGCAATCTAAGGATCAATGCCCACAAACTCTTTATGTTCTATTCAAGATCTCATCTACACATAATCCTGGCTCTGATACCACTGTTGGGGAACGTTGCATGGTAAACGAAAAATTTCCTATGCACATGCAAGATCTATCCATGGTGATGAGCATCTACGAGAGGGAGTGTGGATCTACATACCCTTGTAGATCGCTAAGCGGGAAGCTTTAAGAAACGCGGTTGGTGTAGTCGAACGACTTCGCGATCCAAATCGCTGAGCATCCCGCGATCTCATGACGATCCGTCCCACGATCCTATCACGATCCGCCCCGCGAACTCATCATGATCTGTCCTGCGATCTCATCACGATCCGTCTCGCGATCTTGATCACGGTCCTTCCGATCTAGCGCCGAACGGACGACACCTCCGCGTTCAGCACACGTACAGCTCGATGATGATCTCCGCCTTCTTGATCCAGAAAGAGGGAGCAGAGAGGTAGACGAGTTCTCCAGCAGCACGACGGCTTTGCGGTGATGGTGTTGGAGGAATTCCAGCAGGGCTTCGCCTAAGCACCGCCGAAAACCGATCTAGAGGAGAAACTACGATCTAGAGGAGAGGTAGCACGTGGCTATTAGGATTAGCTTTTTCCTCTAAATCCTCTAGTATATATAGGAGGGAGGGAGGGGAGGAGGCAGCCTCAAACCCTCAAGGTTTGGTCAAAATTGGAGGTGGAGGAGTCCTACTCCAATCCTATTAGGAGTAGGATTCCTCCTTTCCACTTGGAAACTCTTTCCACCTCTCCACCTTTGGATTTTTTCCTTCTCAAACCACTCCAGCCGTGTGGGCCCTTAGAGGAGGCTTTGGCCAGCCCACCAGGGGCTGGTTTACCTCCTCCCACAACCCATGAATCCTCTTGGGTCGAGACACCCCTCCCGATGGTCCCCCGGTACCCTCCCGGCACTCCCGGTACACTATCGATGAGCCCGAAACTTTTCTGGTGACCAAAACAGGACTTCCTATATATCAATCTTTACCCCCAGACCATTCCGGAGCTCCTCGTGACGTCTGGGATCTCATCCGGGACTCCGAACAACCTTCGGTCACCACCATACATAACTCTATACTACCAAAACATCACCGAACCTTAAGTGTGCAGACCTTGCGGGTACGAGAACTATGTAGACATGACCGATACACCTCTACGGTCAATAACCAATAGCGGGACCTGGATGCCCATATTGGTTCCTACATATTCTACGAACATATTTATCGGTCGAACCTCTATGTCAAGGATTCAGTTAATCCCGTATGATGTTCCCTTTGTACTTCGCTATGTTACTTGCCCGAGATTCGATCGTTGGTATCTCCATACCTAGTTCAACCTAGTTACCGGCAAGTCTCTTTACTCGTTCCGTAATACAAGATCCTGTGACTAACACTTAGTCACATTGCTTGTAAGGCTTATTGTGATGTTGTTTTACCGAGTGGGCCCTGAGATACCTCTCCGTCACACGGAGTAACAAATCCCAGTCTTGACCCATGCCAACCCAATAGACACCCTCAGAGATACCTTTAGAGCACCTTTACAGTCACCCAGTTACGTTGTGACATTTGATACACACAAGGTACTCCTCCGGTGTCAGTGAGTTGCATGATCTCATGGTCATAGGAACAAATACTTGACATGTAGAAAACAGTAGCAATAAACTGACACGATCATATGCTACATTTGTAGTTTGGGTCTTGTCCATCACATCATTCTCCTAATGATGTGATCCCGTTATCAAATAACATCTCATGTCCATGACTAGGAAACCATAGCCATCTTTGATCAATGAGCTAGTCTATTGGAGGCATACTAGGGACATGGTGTTGTCTATGTATCCACACATGTATCCGAGTTTCCGATCAACACAATTATAGCATGGATAATAAACGATTATCATGAACAAGGAAATATGATAATAATCAATTTATTATTGCCTCTAGGACATATTTCCAACACTCTCAAGCTTGCTCTTCCTAGTATAAAGTATAAATCATGAGCACCTCAGTGTCAAACCAAGCAATTGGATCATACTTATTAATGCACTTCAGATTTTTATTACTCACTCAATACACGAGCATGAGCCATGAACATAGCATATAGGTGGAATAGAATATGGTGGTAGGTTTCAAAGGGGTAAAAGTAGAGAATTAAGTCTCGCATCAACTAGGCGTATCAACAGACTATGGAGATGACCATCAATAGATATTAATGAGAGGATTAGGGATTGACATGCAACAGATGCACTAAGAGCTATAAGTGTATGAAAGCTCGAATAAAACTAGGTGGGTGTGCATCCAACTTGCTTGCGCATGAAGATCTCGAGCATTTGAGGAAGCCCATCAGCGGAATATACAAGCCAAGTTCTATAATGAAAAATTCCCACTAGCATATGGAAGTGACAAAACAAGAGACTCTCTATATGAAAAACATGGTGCCCCTTTGAGGCACAAGTGTGGAAAAGAGGTAGTAGCATTGTCCCTTCTCTCTTTTCTCTCATTTTTTCTTTTTCTCTTTTCCCCCTTTTTTCTTTATTTTTCTTTCTTTCCTTTTCTCTTTTTTTTTCCGGGGTCTTATCCCGACTTGTGGGGGAATCATTGTCTCCATCATCCTTTGCTCATTGAGGCAGTGCCCTAAATAATGAATAGCATCACACTTCTATTTACTTACAACTCGATATGAAAAATTGCTAAACAATATGACTCTATATGAATGCCTCTGGCAGTTTACCAGAATGTACGATGATCTAGCGTTGCGAGGATATCAAAAAACGGACAAGCCATGGAAATATCATGCTAGATATCTTATGATCATGCGAAGCAATATGACAATGAATGTACTAGTCATATGATGTGACGGTGGAAGTTGCATGGCAATATATCTCGGAATGACAATGGAAATTCCACAATAGGTAGGTATGGTGGATTTTTTGAGGAAGATATAAGGTGGCTTATGTTCAAAAGAGTGTATCATGCTGTGGGGTTCGGATGCACCGGCGAAGTTTGCACCAATCCTCGAGGTGAGAATGGGAAATGCATGGTACCGAAGAGACTAGCAAATATGAGGTGGTGTGAGTGTGTACATCCATGGATTCACATTAATCATAAAGAACTCACATACTTATCGCAAGGTTTTAGTAGCTCTCTCGAAGCAAAGTACTACTCGAATGCCCCTAGGGAGGAGGTTGGTAGGAGTTAACCATCGTGTGCCCCCAATTATAACAACACAAAGAATTTCAATCAAGTATAAATTATGCTCCAACTTCATCGCATAACTAGAGACTATACGTGCATGCTTCAGGAATCACAAACCTTAACACTAATATTCATACTATACCACAATCATTCACTAGTGCCCCCACATATTACCATCTTAATATTGCAAAACTATTGCAGGGAATCAAACATATCATATCCAGTGATCTACAAGTTTTATGTAGAATTCTATGACTAAATATGTAAATAATAAATTCCCGTTGACTCTCTAAATAGGTATAAGTGAAGCATGAGAGTTTAATTTTTCTACAAAATACCATGCCCTAATAAATGTAAGTGAAGCAAAAGAGCATTCTACAAATAATAGTTTTTTATATGTAGAGAAACATGCATCCAACTTCAAATGATATAAGTGAAGCGCATGAAGCATTCTATAAACCCATACTCAAAACATATATGTGAAGTGAAAGAGAATTCTAGAAATCAGCCATGGAGTTCCTCATCCCTGCATTGGGCATTGCCAAAAGGAAAATAAAAGGCATGCGACACTTCAAGAATTTAGGCATCTCATGTGAACAAAACAAAAGGCATACCGATAATTGTTGAAGAAGAAAGATGGGATGCCTTCCGGGGCATTCCCAAGCTTAGACACTTGAGTTTCTTGAATATTTACTTGGGGTGCCTTGGGAATCCCCAATATTGAACTACTTCGTCTCCCTATTCTTCTCACATCTATACCTCCTTGATCTTCGAACACTTCATCCACACAAAACTTAACGGGACTTTTATTAGAAATGTTAGTACATATAACACCAAATACCATCATGTATTGCCATAAAATTATTGTATAATTATAATCTAAGATTACATAGTGTATGCTATCACAATTGTATGGCTCCCAAGTCAATGTGGCTCAACAAGAACTCAAACATAAGCAGACAAAGCAACTATAACAACAATCTGTGAAAAGCATGAGAGTCTGTAAGGATGCAAATGATACATATACCTATGTAAATTAAACAATTTGTAAAAATTAGCGAGATGTAAAACAATTGTTTTGACGTTCCAGTAAAATATGAAAAATCAAACACTACAGCCAAAGTTTCTGTTGTTGCACAACACATATCAAACAAGCAATTCAAACATCCTAAAGGTAAATCATGTCACATTATTTTTATAATAAAATGGATTTATACAAGGGGATAATTTTTTTTTGAAAAATTTCTGTAATCAAGATTCACGAAGTTTCCATGGGCATGAACAAAGTTTAGGGTTAGCCCCCACTTCAACGGTGCTCATTTTTCTCACTTTCACCTTTCTTTTTGAAAATGTTTTAGGTACGACCACTTTATTTATTTTTGTTTTTCATTATTTTAAAATCACACAAAAGAATAAAATGACTCTCTAAAACTTCCGGGTTGTCTCCCTCGTAGTGCTTTCTTTAAAGCCATTAAGCTGGGCATATAGTGCTCAAGTAATTGATCCACCCGGATCCCAAGGTATATGAAAGCCAATTTTAATTAACAATGATTTGTAATTTTGTAGTGAGCATGAAGTAGTATATATCATGTGACAACGAAGCATAACTCTCTTCCTATGCGTTGGCATGTCATAAAAGAACATTTCATGCGCATCAAGTAAATGCCAATACATAGCATAAGTAGTTTCGTGTAATTTTATCGTATTGGAAACATAGAGAGGTGAAGATTTGGTTCCTCTCTAATAATAATTGCAAGTAGGAGCATCAAGCTTGCATATTATATTCATCAAAATCATCATGTGTAATATTAAAATGCACCCCATCAACATAGTCCCTAATAAGTGCAAACTTATCCGATATAATGTAGTTGGGAGAATTCAAAAAGATAATAGGACTATCATGTGCGAGTGCAATAGCAAACAATTCATGCTTAACATAAGGAACTATATTATGTTCATCTCCATAAGCATAATTTATATTGGCATTGTGGCCATAAGAATAACAAGCATCAAGTTCATCAAAAAGGGTCATTTCAAATGAATCTAAGGGATCATAGATATTATCATATCATTCATCCTTCGGTATATGCGAAGGGAAATTAAAGAATGTATGATTTGAAGAGTTACTCACATTAGAAGGTGGGCACGGGTAAATAATCTGCTCTTCCTCCTTTTGTTCTTCACTCTCCTCCTCATCTTTTTCATCTAATGAGCTCACAGTTTAAAAAAATTTCTTTTTCCATAGAATCCTGCAAAATATTAGTTTTTGCCAAGACAGTAGACATTTTCTTAATAAATCCTTTAACATAAGCATTATAAGCATAGTTTTCATAGTAGTATTTAAGTATGGCAAATTGTTTATATTTATAAGGAATAATTGTATTTGTGTCCTTAGTTGTGTCACCGTCGACAGGAATACCCCTAGTTTCCGAAAATATGCGGTCATGCCCACATCACTTTGCTCGTCTTGTGCTTTTGCCCTTTGACTGTTTGACTGCCATTTTGAAAACTTCATAACTATTTCATACTAACTCGGAAAAATGCAAATAAGATATGAAAATGTTCGGAAACACATCACCTATACGTGCATGTCATTTGCAGTCATGTCAAAAGTGTTGGAAAGTCCCCACACCTATATGAGCTAAAACTGATATGGAGACTTCCTAACAATTTTCTCATGAATGCAAATATCATACACATATAGGTGATGTCTTTTTGAACATTTTGATATCTTATTTGCATTTTTCCGAGTTAGTATGAAATAGTTATGAAGTTTTCAAAATGACAATCAAACGGTCAAAGGGAAAAAGCACAAGATGAACAAAGTGATGTGGGCATGAACGCGTGTTTTCCAAAATTAGGGGTATTCCTGTCGATGGTGGCACAACTAAGGGATCAAATACAATTATCCCTATTTATAAAGAGTACTATCATACTTTTCAATCAAAGAAGCAATTTCATATGCACCCTTAAAAGCAACAAATTATTCAATTTGTTCAACATCATAATGACAATATGCATCCTTGGCATAAGAAGATAATATTTCATTATCATTAAACACATATTGATAGGGAAGGTTTGTTTAGTGTCTTCAGAACAACAAGTAAAATCATGTACTCCCTCCATTCCCTTGTACAATGCCACTATGGAAAATAAATTTTGCATCTATGTAAGGCCACAAACAGTAATCAAGGTAAACATTAATGATGTTTCCTCATACTAGCGACTTGTTTAATACTTACATGCATGTATTCATAATGACACTTAGCTACTTTGTTCTCATTTATTCGTTGCATGCATGCGACGTATTAATGATTCCGGTTAAAAAAAAGAAAACTTGACTTCTCATGCGGTCATTAAATTTTTCCTTGGTACCTGTAATACGAGTTTGTGGCCTTGTATAAGGGAATGGAGGGAGTATTTTGCATAAGTTCCAAGCATAGCAACACAAAGTATTAGTTTGATGCCACAAGAGTTTCCCTTTTTGAGATAAGCAATGTCACACATAATAAGCATGCTCATTTAATGGGTTTTCCCTCAACTAACCTAGTTGGGTTTTCAGCACGAGCACAAAGGGATCGAAGATGATCCAAGTAATAAGCTTCAACAGTATAGTAGATTTTGGGTGGTTCCTCAACCACATGGTTATCAAGTACAACTATTTTTTTGGTATTTTGCATTTCCTACCCATAACTAAAGATAAAAACAACTTAGAACATAAAATGAAATTACTTAGTGATAAAGCAAACAAGCACACACGAGAATATAAACAGCTATGCGATTGCTCCCCGGCAACGGCGCCAAAAAAAGGTCTTGATAACCCACGAGTGTAGGGGATCGTTTGTAGCCTTTTTTTGATGATAAGAGTGAAGAAACCAATGAGGAGCTAAATGTAGAATTAATATCATCTCAAGTTTTATCGACCACCGATACAACTATATGCAAACTAGTGCTTACTTTACCTAGAACAAGTATGAAACTACTTTGCGGGAAGGAAACTAGAATACTTAGTAGGTTTAATACATAGTTTTGCAAGGTAATAAAGAAAACAAAAATAAAAGTTAGGTGTTGTTTAATAAATATTAATTAAGTTATTTTTTTACTAGAAATCTCTTTTTGTAGCGCAAGAGAAAGATTGTCCATAGGCAATTGAATATATATAACACGATAGGTACTTGTCATATGCAATGAGGGAGAGGCATACGCTAACACAGTTTCCATACTTGGATCATATGCACTTATGATTGGACCTCTAGCAAGCATCCGCAACTACTAAAAATCATTAAAGTAACCCAACGATAACATTAAACATCAAGTCCTCTTTACTCTGATACGCAAACAATCCCCTTACTCAGGTGTAAGCTTCTGTCACTCTAGCCAGCCACTATAAGAGAACCATGAACATATTGAAACCCTATAGCGGGAATTCCCCACATGTGCGCATCACAGAAAGCACCATAGGACAACACCATATCAACATACAACTCATATCAATAACATCATACCACAATTAACCCATAGGACAAAACAAATCTACTCAAACATCATAGGATAGCCACACATCATTGGATAATAATATAGCATTGAGCACCATGTTTAAGTAGAGATTTTATACTGCTGCATAGAGGGGGGAGTTGGTGGTGACAGCGGTGAAGTTGTTGGTGTAGATCGTCGTCATGATGGTTGCCCCAGTAGCGCTTTGGCACCCCCAGGAGAGAGGGGAGAGAGCCAGCCTTATTCTTCTTATTCCTTGGTACCCCCCTAGGTGGGAGGAGAGTTTCCCCTCTAGTCCATTGATGACATGGCTCCTAGAGGGCAGGAGCCCCTTCGAGATTGGATCTATCTCACCATTTCTTTTTTGTTTTCACGACTGTTTTCTGACCCCTTCACCATTTCTTAAATATCCTAATATTCGTACCTCCGATCGGGCTAAAATCTTGAGGGGATTTGTATCAGAAACTTATCTTTCTTGCGGCGAAAGTAGGGGCCCAACATACTTAATGGGGAGTCACGAGCTAATAGGGCGCAACCAAGCCCCTGGTTGTGCCCTGTTGTGTGGTGGGGACCTCGGGCACCGTGTTGCATTGATTCTTCTTCCCAAAATTCACATACATTCGTAAATTTGTATCATGTTTGGAATTTCTTTGATATGGATATTCCGCGAAACAAAAAACATACAAAAACAAGAACTTGCACTGAGCACTAGATAAGTAAGTTAGTCCCAAAAACAATATAAAATGTTGCCAAAAGCATATGAAAGTTGTAGAATATTGGCATGAAACAATCAACGATTATAGATACGATGGATACGTATCATGGAGAAGGAGACCTTCAAGTGCCAAGGGATGTTTGAGCGTGGGTTGTGTTCTAATCACTGTATGATCACATAATTTATCCGGGAGAACAAGATGGACACTAGGAATGTATGGGGGGCTCTCTTCAAGCTTCAGGAGAATATCTAGCATCTCCAAACCTAGACCTGTGGCCTCCAGAGTCAAAACTGTGAGTATGAATCCAGGTTTAAGAGGATGAGCATCGCTGCTAATTACAAGATTCCGGAAACTAGATCTTCTTTCTATAATGGGGAGCCTATGTCATGGAAGATGGAGGACAAGCCTACTACATCATCACCGCCACCACCCAAGAGGGACATCTAAGTACATGGGTAGGGGCACCAACCTTAGATTGTTCCAAACTTGGAGGAGGTGGACCGGTATCGTATCATCATCACTTTTACCATTATCATCTATCTTAGTTTGGTACTTAGTTATGAGGTGATTTAGAGAAATAAAATTTCACTATCGTTTTGCCTAGTGTGTTTGCTTTGTGATCTATCTATCCTTGTAATCGAGTGTGAGAGTTATATAATAAAGATTAGTTTGAGTTTACATGTTCTACTATCATGCATCAATCATAACAATGAAATAAAATAAATAGAAAAATCATATGCTGATCCCATGGGGAGTAATGACTTCACATAGAAGGAGTATGATAGATAAAAGTTATTGAGAATAAACAAACATAGCATTAGTCATTGATATAACCTTTGCAAGATTATGATAGAGTAGAGGAGATTCACATACAAATACACTATCTTGGACATCTTTTATGATTGTGAGCCCCCACAAAATATTATATAATGGTTAAGTGTTGATGTTGGACATGGAAAACAATGTAATGGTTATGTTTGTTTGCATTCACATAGAAGTTATATTGTCATGGATCCTTTAACATGTTGTGCTTGCTTTAGATCTTTTGCTAGCCAAAAGTTTTAAACACCAAATAGAGATACTACTTGTGCCTCAATCATTACAAGAAATATGCTAACTTGCGACCATCAATATTAGTCACTGATTGGTCATTGTTTTTCATTTGCAACCTTTTTGTGATAAAAACAGTTGGTCAAAAGCTGACCGTCTTTAATGAAACTTAACGACCTTCGTTGTGATACGTAAAAGGTCGTTGGTTCTATGACCAAGTGATTTGGTGACTGGCATCCTGCCCGGGCCACATCGGATCCAACGTGGAAAGCTGACATGGCAAAATTATGACCAAATGAATTGGTCGTAGATTAGAATAAGCCTGGTCTAGTTTAGCCATCTCTCTTGGGCCAGCCCAATAACTCAGCCCATTTTTTCTTGTTAATTTTGGTAGCCACATGGGCCAAGCCCAACAATTCAACATTTTTATTTTCCGAGTCCCAACCTTTAATAGTCCATTTCTTTTTTGGGCCTCAATCGTTTTGCAGTCCAATTTATTTTTCATTTTCGGGCTTCGTATATTTCGGGCCATAGCCTTTTCAAAATCCAAATAGATTTGGTCCAATATGTTGGAAATATGCCCTAGAGGCAATAAACAAAGTGTTTATTATTATATTTCCTTGTTCATGATAATTGCTTATTATCCATGCTATAATTGTATTGATTGGAAACACATTGCATGTGTGGATAAATAGACAACACTTTGTCCCTAGTATGCCTCTAGTGAACTAGCTCATTGATCAAAGATGGTCAAGGTTTCCTAGCCATTGACACGTGATGTCATTTGATAACGGGATCACATCATTAGGAGAATGATGGGATGGACAAGACCCAAACTATAAACGTAGCATATGATTGTGTCATTTTATTGTTACAGTTTTTTGAATGTTAAGTATATGTTCCTATGACCATGAGATCATGCAACTCATGGACACTGGAGGAGTGCCTTGTGTGTATCAAACGTCGCAATGCAACTGGGTGACTATAAAGGTGCTCTATAGGTATCTCCGAGGGTGTCTGTTGGGTTGGCATGGATCAAGACTGGGATTTGTTACTCTGTGTGACGGAGAGGTATCTCAGGGCCCACTCGGTAATACAACATCATAATAAGCTTTGCAAGCAATGTGACTAAGTGTTAGTCACGAGATCTTGTATTACGGAACGAGCAAAGAGACTTGCCGGTAACGAGGTTGAAATAGGTATGGAGATACCGATGATCGAATCTCGGGCAAGTAACATACCGAAGATCAAAGGGAACATCATACGGGATTAACTGAATCCTTGACATAGCGGTTCGACCAATAAAGATCTTCGTAGAATATGTAGGAACCAATATGGGCTTCCAGGTCCCGCTATTGGTTATTGATCATAGAGGTCTCAGTCATGTCTACATAGTTCTCGAACCCGCAAGGTCTGCACACTTAAGGTTGAGTGACGTTTCAGTAGTATAGAGTTATGCATGGTGGTGACCGTAGGTTGTTCGGAGTGCCGGATGAGATCCTAGACGTCATGAGGAGCTCTGGAATGTTCCGGAGGTAAAGATTGATTTATAGGAAGTCATTGGTCACCAGAAAAGTTTCAGGCTCATCGATAGTGTACCGGGAGTGCCGGTAGTGTACCGGGGGACCATCGGGAGAGGTATTTCGACCCAAGAGGCTACATGGGCCGTGGGAGGACTAATACCAGACCTTAGTGGGCTGGCCAAAGTCCCACACAAGGCCCATGTGGTTGGAGATTCCTAAGTGGAAAAGGTGGAAAAAGGCAAAAAAGGTGGAAATAAGGAAGGAGTCCTAATCCTACTAGGAGTGGAGGAGGAGGACTCATCCTCTCCACTTCGGCCGAAGCCTAGAGGGGCTGTCCCTTGCGCCAAGCCTCCTCCTCTCCTCGTATATATATATACTAGAGAGTTTTAGAGTTTTGGCACAAGATTTTCAGCCACGTGCAACCCTACCCTCTAGTTCGTAGTTTCTCCTCTAGATCGGTTTCAGCTGTGCTTAGGCAAAGCCCTGCTAAGATTACTCCACCACCATCGCTGCAGCGCCGTCATGCTGCCGGCAAACTCATCTACCTCTCTGCTCCCTATTGCTGGATAAATAAGGTGGGGATCGTCATTAAGCTATACATGTGCTGAACGCGGAGGTGCCGTCCGTTCGGTGCTTGATCGGGACGGATCGTGATTGGATCACGGGACGCTAGGCGATTTGGACCGCGAAGACGTTCGACTACATCAACCGTGTTTCTTAACGCTTCCCACTTAGCGATCTACAAGGGTACGTAGATCCACTCTCCCTCTCGTAGATGCTCATCACCATGGATAGATCTTGCGTGTGCGTAGGAAATTTTTTGTTTCCCATGCAACATTCCCCAACACAATATACATTTCATCCACTTATTGATTTGGCACATGCCTCTTTATGTCAAATAATACATCAGACATACAATCAACTCAAATTCAATGCAAATATATTTTTCACTCCAGAAATGCATTTCAAGTAAACATAGAATAGTATTATAATAATATGTACATAACTCCAAAGATTTGAATAACAAATCAATCCAATTTTAATGCCATGTAAGCAAGAAAATATACACCTAATTCTCAACAAAATCAACAGTACATCAAAAAAATCCGAGAAATTCACACCTCCCTTGGAGGCATGCATGCATTCCTAGATGCTACATGCCTTGCTTCTTCCAACTTCTTTGTCCTAGAGCTTGCATCGAAACATGAATGAAGGCCATCATCTCTTATAAAGCAAAATAGTTAGGAACAACATAAAAGCACATCTAAAAACATGTTAACTTGTCGGCAGTCTATGCATAAATAACATTAGTACAACAAAAAATTAGACAATCTAACCATCTGTTTTAAAAAGCATGATTTTCTAATCCTCAAAGAAAATCTTAGTAATAGTTTGGTTTAACATCAACTCATCACATCATAAAACAACTCCAAAAACTAAGATCATGCGTGTAACTTAGATGAAGAATGAATTCCCCAAAAGAACCGTGTACGAAAACAATGCTTGGGTGCATGTACGAAGTGTTGCACTAGGAAATCACAGATGCGCAGATCTAACATAGGGAGCATTCATGTTTAGCTAGACACATATTGTTTTGTACATTAATTGCCTGACTGCATATCTAAACTGAACATTCATTCCTAATATGTGCAAACCAAACTTTTGCTTTATAGCTAACTATATCATCGCAACATATAAGAAGCAAGTAACTATCCGAAACCAAGAGATAACCAGTAGCCATGGACACTTTCAGTTCACAATTTAGTTTTACCAAAGGAGGAAGTTAAAACAACAACCCTTGAACTAATGGTGATAGACGTCAACTACAGTGCCGTAAGGAAGCACTTTAATTTTAAGGCCCCAATGTAGTTGCACTTGTTAAGTTCTGGACATGCTAAAAAATTCTTGTATGATTAAAGGCTATAGGCATCACCATTAACTGGTACATACATAGGTGTAACATATAGTCTGCCAGTTAAAATTCCAATTTTTATCAAGAAATAGGTGTAAATTACTTGTTCTTATAAAAACCTTCATGTAATTAATTTCATAATATACATAGAGTCCTATTTTACTAATGTGTTCATAAAATAAGGTCACAACCATATCCAGGGGAAATAATATACAAGGCACTAGTCCTATGCATTTGAATGCAATCAATTAGAGCAGGGTTACCAGGTTGGCAACTGCCATTCTGTATATATGAATATATGGTCTATGTTGCAAACAAGCTTGCAACTATGTTGTTAGAACTCAGAACACATCTTTACACACCTCCAGGTCTTCTCAGTCAGCAGCTAATCACCTCATGTCTACTGGGACTTTGACATTCTGTAACAAATGATCATCAACCTATCCAACCCCTCCACTTTATTCAGGCTGCAAAGTGACCATCACATGTATGAACAAACATATCAGACGAATAAAACATCCCTACAAGCAACTTAGTACTAGTACTACTAGCTAAGCTAACAATGTGGTTCACATGAATATATCAGATGAAGAAAACATGTGTGCAAGTAACAATGTTAGATACCTGCAGTTTCGGGGAACGCTCTAGGAGGCATCGTGCTTGTCCCGGCCCTTGAGCAACATGAACCTCCTCCGGTCATGGAGCATGAGGTTGAGGTCGGCGATATTCCGGTGGAGGCCAACGCAGCAGTTGGCATGCATGGTGCATACGACACTAAGGTTGTGACTAGGATCACAAAGGCCCCTAAAGAAGTCAGTGCTGAGGAACCTGATGCGGATGCCGATCTCGGCGAGGTAGCAGTTGGCCTTGATGAGGTTGATCACGTCCTGGTCGTGCAGGCCCAGGTGGCGCTACCTGGCCGCGTACTAGTACCTGTAGAGCTCCACCGTATTGGTGTTGGCGCCCTGACCCGCTTTCTCTTGACCCCGTTCACCTCCTCACCGTCGCTTTCCTAGTCCCTCTCCCACGGGAGGACGGTATCGTCGAGCCCTGTCGTGGTTTTATCAGGGCAGATGTCCTAGTGAGAGGACTTAGGTTCGAGGCCTCGCTACAACGGTGAGCTCGAAGGGGTTGATCAGGACGAGAGACCAGGGTTTACCCAGGTTTGCCCCCCCCAATGGAGGTAAAAGCCTACGTCTTGCTTTATGTTGTATTGATTGGATATCAATGACAAGGGAGTGGATTCACTTGACCTAGTTCTCGACCGACTGTTTCGTGTCCTAAGCCGCCCAGGGAACCCGCCTTTATATACATAGGCCAGGGCCCTAGGCTTACAAGCGTCTAAACCGGCTTACAAGCGTCCAACAAGGCCGGAGGCGGCGAACTGGTGATCGGGGCGCGCTCAGCTACGGTCAAGTAGGTCACTGAGGTGCTCCCTGCCGTCTAGCGGGGCGTCGACAGGGGAGGAGGGCTCGTCGTCATCGTTGCCTAGGCTGAGGTTGCGGAGGCGGTGGACGATGAGGTCGATGGAGGTGGATAGTGCGTGGCCCACGGAGGGGGGACACTTCTGCATCCATGGCGCCCCACCGCGACTGGGCACGGGAGGGTCACAGTTGCGGACGGATGAGGAGGGGGAAGCGGCGGCGGTAGGGGAGGAAGAGGAGGAGGCCGGGCGTGCCGAAGATAGGAGTTGTGGCCGTGGCACAGGGAGGCGAGGTCGTGGATCTGGATTAGAGAGGGAGGGACGGGTTGGGCGTGGCTGCTCTGGGTGCATGGAGATAGTGCGGTTTGTGTTAGGGCTACATGGGTGAGACGGGTGGGGTTGAAGGCTATCGTTGGATCTGGGAGCATCCAACGGTGTTAAATGCATGATCCGCGTGAGATGCCAATGAACCAATCAGAACATAGGAAACACTTTCAAAACGTTACGACCATCTAAATTGGTCGTAATCAATTAAAGACAAGTTTTATTTTGTTCACAAGAAAACATCAGGCTTCAGAGAAGCACGAAAACTCCAAAGAAAGTTTTGATAACAGGAGGTTTACACTGACCATGCACATAATATATAGAGTATAACGACAAAACCATGGACTGAATAGGCTCAGTCAGATGGTGGCCTGAGTGAGTGATTCTAGTTTCTTGAATGCGGTGAGCTGGCTCACGAAACTGTCTAGCAGAGCCTTGTTGCTGTTGCCGATCACGTCGCTTGACTGTTTCAGCTCATAGCTGGCTGCAGTTAGCTCGTTCATCTGGCTCCTGATCTTCAACGTGTTCCTGTCCCTCTCGAGGTCCCCGATCCTTTCCTCGATGAGGTGTAGATCCTCATGGCCAGACGGTACTCTTGATGGTACTAGAGCACTGGAGAAATGTTGCGGTAATGGCAGAGCGGGCGGCGTCGTGTCCCCGATTCTTGAACTGCTTCCCAGAACCAATATTATTGTCTGCAAACTAGTAGTGGGTTTAGTCCAAGTTGTGGAAGTAATTCTCGAAAATGGAACCAGATCACTGTCTGAACATGTAAAATGTATTGTATAATCAAATTCACTGTTTGGACCTGAGTTTTATGTGTTAATTTTTACGTGGTTCATGCAGTTTTGGTGTTTTGTATCATCATTCTGGCAAAGATAGAGTGCACATGACCCTTCTTGCTGTCCACAAAGGTTAATAAAGTAGTACATATCATAATTTTAAAAGTGCAATCGTTTGGATATTACACATATTACACAGAACACCACAATGTTCTTTAATCTAAAGGTAGTAGACAAGAGGGTCACATACCTTCTTATTATGATTCTTAGCCGGTGTATGAGGGCACACAATCTTTACATCCTTCCTCGTCTTCCTCTTGAGCCACTGGCAGAGCACGCCGGGTTCACCTACCTGGCCATGACCATGACCCCAACGTCGACGTCCCCCACCGAAGTCTTGAACTAAAAACCAAGCGAATGTTCAAATGATCTCATATTGTGCACAAGGGTGCATATTCGAATGGCGAACAATGTTTCCTAAGGAAGTTTTCAGTTTGTTCGTACAAAAATATCCTTTTTCATTTTCCAAGTACCAAAAATAGTTTTTTTTTGTGAAGGACCTACCAAATCTTTGTTGCAAAATGACTACACAAATTTTTTAGAAAATATTAGGCCATATGTAATGTTCAATTGACCAAATGGTTGGGTGTCAAAAGATTTGAGCCACCTCTCGTGAAAAAGACAAATTTCTGCCGATTCAGTAGGAAGCGGGTTAAATTGGAACTTCAGTTGCCTCATATTTTGCTTTTTATGTTTTCCAATAATCATTTATAGGTACATAAGTATCTATTTAATCATAGAAACACCAAAAGTTTCCAAGATTCAACCACTAGCTAGGAACGGTCATGCCCGCCGTTTTGACCGCATTTTGAAATGGGCATGAAAAATTCAAAAAAATCAAAAAAATGAAAAACTTCACATTATATCATTACGTGTGACCAAGTCACGTTGAAAAATAATAAACTTGTAATGTAACAATTATTTTTAAAAAGGGTTCTCAGAAATGAGCTATCATGTGCGAAGATTCATGGAATTCAAGCGAGATGATCAATCTTATGGCAACATCCATGGCATTGTTTGTTCAAATGATCTAATATTGTGCACAAGGGTGCACATTGTAATGAAAAACAATGTTGACTAAGGAAGTTTTCCTTTTCTTTGGACGAAAATTACATTTTCCATTTTTTCAGTGCTGAAAATGAGTAAAGACAAATTTACGTCGATTCAGGAGGAAGAGGGTCAAATTTGAACTGCAGCTCCCTCGTATTTTTCTCTTTATTTTTTCCAAACCTCATTTATAGGTACATAAGTATCTATTTAATAAGATAAACAATTTTATTTGAATATTCAACCCCTAGCTAGGAACGGCCATGGCCGTCATTTTGACCGCATTTTGAAACGGGTATGAAAAGTTCAAAAATAATAATTGGAAAACCTTTGCACTCTGTCATGATATGTGACCAAGTTACCATGAAAAATAATAAACTTTTAATATGGTAATTATTTTAAAAAAATGTTCTTACAAATGAGCTATCATATGTGAAGATTCATGGCTTTCAAGCCACATGATCAATCTTATGGCAACATCCATGGCATAGTTCATTAAAATTATCTCATATTTTGCACAAGGGTGCATCTTGGAATGGAAAATAATGTTGCCTAAGGAATTTTTCATTTTCCATGGATAGAAAATTTATTTTCCATTTTTCGAGTGCCCAAAATGAGTTTTTTTGTGAAGGACCTACCATATATTTGTTGCAAAATTGGGCCGAATCAATTTTCTCAAATATTATGTCATATTTAATGTACAATTGACCAAATGGTTGGGTGTTAGAAGATTTGAGCCACCTCTCTTGTAAAAGAAAAATATCCCCCGATTCAATAGGAAGCGGGTCAAATTTGAAGTGCAGCTCCCTCGTAGTTTGCTCTTTATTTTTTTCAAAAATAATTTCTAGGTACATAAGTATCTATTTAAGCATAGATAAATGGTTTGGTGACGAGGCATCGAGGTTCGAACGATGGCCCCAACTCGAGAGCGCACAAACTAGCATGGCAGTCACGTGGTCACCACATCACCTTGGCGTTGCCATGCGCTTTAGGCGGCCTATGTATGTCTGGTGAGTTGGGAACTCCCACGGTAGGTGTCAGGAAAAAATACAATAGAAGAATCCCATGAGGAGACTGAACTAAGCTCAAACATGAATTAGCAGCCAACTACTTCATTAGTGGTGGGGGAAATGCGCTTGGAGAATGGGCGTGAGTTCTAGGTGAGGATGATCATCTACTAAGGAGACTGTCTTGGCAAATTTTTAGCTGAAATGGAGGAGCCTAGGTGGCACTTGCTTTGCAAAGTACCACACTGGGCAGAAATATGAATGTTGAAGCTGGGCTCAAATAAATGAATGGATTGAGCTCAAATTTGGTGGAGGATGATAATTTGGACATAGGAAGGTACCATAAAATTTGATACTGTTTGGACATGCCAAAGTGGTACTTCCTTCACAATGCTCTTCTCTGAAACTTATCAAAATTATTGAGAGAAATTGGCTTAATGAAATGAGCTAAAATTTGGTGGAGATAATTTATATTGGTATAAAAATTCCATTGTAAAGTATAATAAATAACTAAGCTCTATAAAATGTAGTTGCTTCACAAACTGAAAATATGACCAGAATAAAACACTAGTAGAAAACAGGGCATTGGTTCGGGCCTCCTAATCTCATTAATCCCGGTTCGCTCATGAACCGGGACCAAAGGTGGCAACTATCCCGGTTCGTGAGCCCAGGGGGCCGGCCGGGCCACATGGGCCATTGGTCCTGGTTCCAGGCACGAACCGGGACCAATGCGCCTCGCTCCTAGCCCCCGACCATTGGTCCCGGTTCGTGGCTGGAACCGGGACCAAAGGGAGACCTATTGTCCCGGTTCCAGCCACGAACCGGGACCAATGATCTGGCTATATAAACCTCCGCCCGCTGCTCGCAGAGCCATGGAGTGCTCTGTTTTTTCAGGACAACAGTGTTAGAGATTTGTGGTGCTCTAGCTCACCTCCTATGCACATGAGATGTTCAATGAAATGCCCGAGGCACACTTAAGCTTTCTCCTCTCGAAGCTCCTTGTCCAAACTTCATTTTCTTCAAGATTTGTCTAGGTTTGGCGGTCCGTCCTGTCCCGTCCTCGTCCTAAAACCGCCGCCGATCGCCCGCGCGTGGTGAGGCTCTTGTTCTTATCTTCTTTCTAAAAGAAAATATACTTACTCGTATGATTTTCTTACTTTTATTATTGTTTGTTATTATTTAGTGCCATGGTTATGGTATCCACCCACATCGGCCCTCGTCCAGTCTATGATTCAGATGTGGTATATTTTCTTTTCTAACTATTTCACACATCTAATGTCTATGAAAATTAATTATGCCACCAACTTGACGTAAATGTTTTTATCTATAGGAAGTAGTTGAACCAGAAATGGATACCGACTATGCAATTCTGCTCGACAAGTTAACTAAAGTTGAAAAAAAAATCGATCATTTGAAAGAAAAATTGTAAAGAACTGAAGATGAGAACATGGGATTGGAGTTGCATGTTGCCGATATCGTTGATGATCACAGGACCAAGATGGCTGCAATGCGCTTGAAGCTTAGAAAGATTAGAAAATATGACATTGATAAAGAGGCTTGGTATCATTATGCTGTGGGATCAATTGTTACCTTAGTTCTGATTATGATCGCAATTGTAGTTGCATTGAAATGTTTTAAATAGTTTCAATGTATGGTTTAATTATATGCTCTGGAGAGCTATATGTTAGTCAACGACAACTATGTAACTACTTTGGTTTTAATGTGATGATGACCTTCTATTAATTTGGTAACTTCTGTATTCCTGATGTTCTCTAATGGTTTTTGACACACTTAGTTATATATAATGCACGCAGATGAAGCGGCAATGGATGTACGGTGACAACTATTATGATAATGCCTTTGATAGAGAATACCACTATAGTTACATGTGAAGAAATGAAATGCCTTTTGTAACAGATGAGTTTCCATCCGAAACCCTGATACTTCGAAAGAGTCTGTCCGTTTTGTACACGAAGTGCATCCAGCTTTTGCCGTAACCCTCTCAACTTTTTAACACATGCTATGTGGGTGAATTGATGATACCATGCCAACTTTCAACCTTTTCAGAGTTCATTTGTAGTGCTTTTCAATTTCAGGGTCAGTTAGCTCAAAAAAATCAATAACAACATGAAAAATAACAAATGAAGTCAAAAAGGGTTGAAAATTTATGTTGTGGCTTTGAATGGTGCATCTTGAACACACAAAAAGCCTAGAGTTCAAATAAGTTCAAGAAAATAAAATGCCTTTGTAACAGATGAGTTTCCATCCGAAACCGTGATACTTCGAAAGGGACTGTCCGTTTTGTACACGAAGTGCCTCCAGCTTTTGCCTTGACCCTCTCAACTTTTTAGCACATGCTATGTGGGTGAAATGATGATACCATGCCAAATGTCAACCTTTTGAGAGTTCATTTGTAGTGCTTTTAAATTTCAGGGTCATTTAGCTAAAAAAATCAATAACTGCATGAAAAATAACAAATGAAGTCAGAAAGGGTTGAAAATTGATGATGTGGCTTTGAATGGTGCATTTTGAACACACAAAAAGACTGGAGTTCAAGTAAGTTCAGGAAAGTGATATGCCTTTTGTAACAGATGAGTTTTCGTCCGAAACCCTTTTACTTCGAAAGAGACCGTCCGTTTTGTACACGAAGTGCATCCAGCTTTTGCCGGAACCCTCTCAACTTTTTAGCACATACTATGTGGGTTAAATTATGATACCCTGCCAACTTTTAACCTTTTCAGAGTTCATTTGTAGTGCTTTTCAATTTCAGGGCCATTTAGCTCAAAAAATCAATAACTGCATGAAAAATAACAAATGAAGTCAGAAAGGGTTGAAAATTGATGATGTGGCTTTGAATGGTGCATTTTGAACACACAAAAAGACTGGAGTTCAAGTAAGTTCAGGAAAGTGAAATGCCTTTTGTAACAGATGAGTTTCCGTCCGAAACCCTGATACTTCGAAAGAGACTGTCCGTTTTGTACATGAAGTGCATCCAGCTTTTGCTGGAACCCTCTCAACTTTTTAGCATATGCTATGTGGGTTAAATTATGATACCCTGCCAACTTTTAACCTTTTCAGAGTTCATTTGTAGTGCTTTTCAATTTCAGGGCCATTTAGCTCAAAAAATCAATAACTGCATGAAAAATAACAAATGAAGTCAGAAAGGGTTGAAAATTGATGATGTGGCTTTGAATGGTGCATTTTGAACACAACAAAAGCCTGGAGTTCAAATAAGTTCATTAGAATGAAATGGCTTTTGTAACAGATGATTTTCCGTCCGAAACCGTGATACTTCGAAAGAGAATGTCCATTTTGTACACGAAGTGCATCCAGCTTTTGACATAACCCTCTCAACTTTTTAGCACATGCTATGTGGGTTAAATGATGATACCATGCCAACTTTCAACCTTTTCAGAGTTCATTTGTAGTCCTTTTCAATTTCAGGGTCATTTAGCTCCAAAAAAAATCAATAACTGCATGAAAAATAACAAATGAAGTCAGAAAGGGTTGAAAATTGATGATGTGGCTTTGACTGGTGCCTTTTGAACACACAAAAAGCCTGGAGTTCAAATAAGTTCAAGGAAAAGAAATGCCTTTTGTAATAGATGAGTTTCCGTCCGAAACCATGATACTTCGAAAGAGACTGTCCGTTTTGTACACGAAGTGCATCCAGCTTTTGCTGTAACCCTCTCAACTTTTTAGCACATGCTATGTGGGTGAAATGATGATACCATGCCAACTTTCATCCTTTTTAGAGTTCATTTGTAGTGCTTTTAAATTTCAGGGTCATTTAGCTCAAAAAAATCAATAACTGCATGAAAAATTACAAATGAAGTCAGAAAGGGTTGAAAAATGATGATGTGGCTTTGGATGGTGCATTTTGAACACACAAAAATACTGGAGTTCAAATAAGTTCAAGAAAATGAAATACCTTTTGTAACAGATGAGTTTCCATCCGAAACCCTGATACCTCGAAAGAGTCTATCCGTTTTGTACACGAAGTGCATCCAGCTTTTGCCGTAACCCTCTCAACTTTTTAACACATGCTATGTGGGTGAATTGATGATACCATGCCAACTTTCAACCTTTTCAGAGTTCATTTGTAGTGCTTTTCAATTTCAGGGTCAGTTAGCTCAAAAAAATCAATAACAACATGAAAAATAACAAATG
The DNA here is from genome assembly GCA_022496015.1 of Hordeum marinum. NCBI lineage: Eukaryota > Viridiplantae > Streptophyta > Magnoliopsida > Poales > Poaceae > Hordeum > Hordeum marinum. The sequence continues at coordinate 461,053,444 of CM039675.1, read as the reverse complement.
AAGTCAAAAAGGGTTGAAAATTTATGTTGTGGCTTTGAATGGTGCATCTTGAACACACAAAAAGCCTAGAGTTCAAATAAGTTCAAGAAAATAAAATGCCTTTGTAACAGATGAGTTTCCATCCGAAACCGTGATACTTCGAAAGGGACTGTCCGTTTTGTACACGAAGTGCATCCAGCTTTTGCCTTGACCCTCTCAACTTTTTAGCACATGCTATGTGGGTGAAATGATGATACCATGCCAAATGTCAACCTTTTGAGAGTTCATTTGTAGTGCTTTTAAATTTCAGGGTCATTTAGCTAAAAAAAATCAATAACTGCATGAAAAATAACAAATGAAGTCAGAAAGGGTTGAAAATTGATGATGTGGCTTTGAATGGTGCATTTTGAACACACAAAAAGACTGGAGTTCAAGTAAGTTCAGGAAAGTGATATGCCTTTTGTAACAGATGAGTTTTCGTCTGAAACCCTTTTACTTCGAAAGAGACTGTCCGTTTTGTACACGAAGTGCATCCAGCTTTTGCCGGAACCCTCTCAACTTTTTAGCACATGCTATGTGGGTTAAATTATGATACCCTGCCAACTTTTAACCTTTTCAGAGTTCATTTGTAGTGCTTTTCAATTTCAGGGCCATTTAGCTCAAAAAATCAATAACTGCATGAAAAATAACAAATGAAGTCAGAAAGGGTTGAAAATTGATGATGTGGCTTTGAATGGTGCATTTTGAACACACAAAAAGACTGGAGTTCAAGTAAGTTCAGGAAAGTGAAATGCCTTTTGTAACAGATGAGTTTCCGTCCGAAACCCTGATACTTCGAAAGAGACTGTCCGTTTTGTACATGAAGTGCATCCAGCTTTTGCTGGAACCCTCTCAACTTTTTAGCATATGCTATGTGGGTTAAATTATGATACCCTGCCAACTTTTAACCTTTTCAGAGTTCATTTGTAGTGCTTTTCAATTTCAGGGCCATTTAGCTCAAAAAATCAATAACTGCATGAAAAATAACAAATGAAGTCAGAAAGGGTTGAAAATTGATGATGTGGCTTTGAATGGTGCATTTTGAACACAACAAAAGCCTGGAGTTCAAATAAGTTCATTAGAATGAAATGGCTTTTGTAACAGATGATTTTCCGTCCGAAACCGTGATACTTCGAAAGAGAATGTCCATTTTGTACACGAAGTGCATCCAGCTTTTGACATAACCCTCTCAACTTTTTAGCACATGCTATGTGGGTTAAATGATGATACCATGCCAACTTTCAACCTTTTCAGAGTTCATTTGTAGTCCTTTTCAATTTCAGGGTCATTTAGCTCCAAAAAAAATCAATAACTGCATGAAAAATAACAAATGAAGTCAGAAAGGGTTGAAAATTGATGATGTGGCTTTGACTGGTGCCTTTTGAACACACAAAAAGCCTGGAGTTCAAATAAGTTCAAGGAAAAGAAATGCCTTTTGTAATAGATGAGTTTTCGTCCGAAACCATGATACTTCGAAAGAGACTGTCCGTTTTGTACACGAAGTGCATCCAGCTTTTGCTGTAACCCTCTCAACTTTTTAGCACATGCTATGTGGGTGAAATGATGATACCATGCCAACTTTCATCCTTTTTAGAGTTCATTTGTAGTGCTTTTAAATTTCAGGGTCATTTAGCTCAAAAAAATCAATAACTGAATGAAAAATTACAAATGAAGTCAGAAAGGGTTGAAAAATGATGATGTGGCTTTGGATGGTGCATTTTGAACACACAAAAATACTGGAGTTCAAATAAGTTCAAGAAAATGAAATACCTTTTGTAACAGATGAGTTTCCGGCCGAAACCCTGATACTTCGAAAGAGACTGTCCGTTTTCTACACGAAGTGCATCCAGCTTTTGCCGTAACCCTCTCAACTTTTTAATACATGCTATGTGGGTGAATTGATGATACCATGCCAACTTTCAACCTTTTCAGAGTTCATTTGTAGTGCTTTTCAATTTCAGGGTCATTTAGCTCAAAAAAATCAATAACAACATGAAAAATAACAAATGAAGTCAAAAAGGGTTGAAAATTTATGTTGTGGCTTTGAATGGTGCATCTTGAACACACAGAAAGCCTAGAGTTGAAATAAGTTCAAGAAAATAAAATGCCTTTGTAACAGATGAGTTTCCATCCGAAACCGTGATACTTCGAAAGGGATTGTCCGTTTTGTAGACGAAGTACATCCAGCTTTTGCCTTGACCATCTCAACTTTTTAGCACATGCTATGTGGGTGAAATGATGATACCATGCCAAATGTCAACCTTTTGAGAGTTCATTTGTAGTGCTTTTAAATTTCAAGGTCATTTAGCTAAAAAAAATCAATAACTGCATGAAAAATAACAAATGAAGTCAGAAAGGGTTGAAAATTGATGATGTGGCTTTGAATGGTGCATTTTGAACACACAAAAAGACTGGAGTTCAAGTAAGTTCAGGAAAGTGATATGCCTTTTGTAACAGATGAGTTTTCGTCCGAAACCCTTTTACTTCGAAAGAGACTGTCCGTTTTGTACACGAAGTGCATCCAGCTTTTGCCGGAACCCTCTCAACTTTTTAGCACATGCTATGTGGGTTAAATTATGATACCCTGCCAACTTTTAACCTTTTCAGAGTTCATTTGTAGTGCTTTTCAATTTCAGGGCCATTTAGCTCAAAAAATCAATAACTGCATGAAAAATAACAAATGAAGTCAGAAAGGGTTGAAAATTGATGATGTGGCTTTGAATGGTGCATTTTGAACACACAAAAAGACTGGAGTTCAAGTAAGTTCAGGAAAGTGAAATGCCTTTTGTAAGAGATGAGTTTCCGTCCGAAACCCTGATACTTCGAAAGAGACTGTCCGTTTTGTACATGAAGTGCATCCAGCTTTTGCTGGAACCCTCTCAACTTTTTAGCATATGCTATGTGGGTTAAATTATGATACCCTGCCAACTTTTAACCTTTTCAGAGTTCATTTGTAGTGCTTTTCAATTTCAGGGCCATTTAGCTCAAAAAATCAATAACTGCATGAAAAATAACAAATGAAGTCAGAAAGGGTTGAAAATTGATGATGTGGCTTCGAATGGTGCATTTTGAACACAACAAAAGCCTGGAGTTCAAATAAGTTCATTAGAATGAAATGGCTTTTGTAACAGATGATTTTCCGTCCGAAACCGTGATACTTCGGAAGAGAATGTCCATTTTGTACACGAAGTGCATCCAGCTTTTGACATAACCCTCTCAACTTTTTAGCACATGCTATGTGGGTTAAAAGATGATACCATGCCAACTTTCAACCTTTTCAGAGTTCATTTGTAGTCCTTTTCAATTTCAGGGTCATTTAGCTCCAAAAAAAATCAATAACTGCATGAAAAATAACAAATGAAGTCAGAAAGTGTTGAAAATTGATGATGTGGCTTTGACTGGTGCATTTTGAACACACAAAAATCCTGGAGTTCAAATAAGTTCAAGGAAAAGAAATGCCTTTTGTAATAGATGAGTTTCCGTCCGAAACCATGATACTTCGAAAGAGACTGTCCGTTTTGTACACGAAGTGCATCCAGCTTTTGCTGTAACCCTCTCAACTTTTTAACACATGCTATGTGGGTGAAATGATGATACCATGCCAACTTTCATCCTTTTTAGAGTTCATTTGTAGTGCTTTTAAATTTCAGGGTCATTTAGCTCAAAAAAATCAATAACTGCATGAAAAATTACAAATGAAGTCAGAAAGGGTTGAAAAATGATGATGTGGCTTTGGATGGTGCATTTTGAACACACAAAAATACTGGAGTTCAAATAAGTTCAAGAAAATGAAATACCTTTTGTAATAGATGAGTTTCCGGCCGAAACCCTGATACTTCGAAAGAGACTGCCCGTTTTGTACACGAAGTGCATCCAGGTTTTGCCGTAACCCTCTCAACTTTTTAACACATGCTATGTGGGTGAATTGATGATACCATGCCAACTTTCAACCTTTTCAGAGTTCATTTGTAGTGCTTTTCAATTTCAGGGTCAGTTAGCTCAAAAAAATCAATAACAACATGAAAAATAACAAATGAAGTCAAAATGGGTTGAAAATTTATGTTGTGGCTTTGAATGGTGCATCTTGAACACACAAAAAGCCTAGAGTTCAAATAAGTTCAAGAAAATAAAATGCCTTTGTAACAGATGAGTTTCCATCCGAAACCGTGATACTTCGAAAGGGACTGTCCGTTTTGTACACGAAGTGCATCCAGCTTTTGCCTTGACCCTCTCAACTTTTTAGCACATGCTATGTGGGTGAAATGATGATACCATGCCAAATGTCAACCTTTTGAGAGTTCATTTGTAGTGCTTTTAAATTTCAGGGTCATTTAGCTAAAAAAAATCAATAACTGCATGAAAAATAACAAATGAAGTCAGAAAGGGTTGAAAATTGATGATGTGGCTTTGAATGGTGCATTTTGAACACACAAAAAGACTGGAGTTCAAGTAAGTTCAGGAAAGTGATATGCCTTTTGTAACAGATGAGTTTTCGTCCAAAACCCTTTTACTTCGAAAGAGACTGTCCGTTTTGTACACGAAGTGCATCCAGCTTTTGCCGGAACCCTCTCAACTTTTTAGCACATGCTATGTGGGTTATATTATGATACCCTGCCAACTTTTAACCTTTTCAGAGTTCATTTGTAGTGCTTTTCAATTTCAGGGCCATTTAGCTCAAAAAATCAATAACTGCATGAAAAATAACTAATGAAGTCAGAAAGGGTTGAAAATTGATGATGTGGCTTTGAATGGTGCATTTTGAACACACAAAAAGACTGGAGTTCAAGTAAGTTCAGGAAAGAGAAATGCCTTTTGTAACAGATGAGTTTCCGTCCGAAACCCTGATACTTCGAAAGAGACTGTCCGTTTTGTACATGAAGTGCATCCAGCTTTTGCTGGAACGCTCTCAACTTTTTAGCATATGCTATGTGGGTTAAATTATGATACCCTGCCAACTTTTAACCTTTTCAGAGTTCATTTGTAGTGCTTTTCAATTTCAGGGCCATTTAGCTCAAAAAATCAATAACTGCATGAAAAATAACAAATGAAGTCAGAAAGGGTTGAAAATTGATGATGTGGCTTTGAATGGTGCATTTTCAACACAACAAAAGCCTGGAGTTCAAATAAGTTCATTAGAATGAAATGGCTTTTGTAACAGATGATTTTCCGTCCGAAACCGTGATACTTCGAAAGAGAATGTCCATTTTGTACACGAAGTGCATCCAGCTTTTGACATAACCCTCTCAACTTTTTAGCACATGCTATGTGAGTTAAATGATGATACCATGCCAACTTTCAACCTTTTCAGAGTTCATTTGTAGTCCTTTTCAATTTCAGGGTCATTTAGCTCCAAAAAAATCAATAACTGCATGAAAAATAACAAATGAAGTCAGAAAGGGTTGAAAATTGATGATGTGGCTTTGACTGGTGCATTTTGAACACACAAAAAGCCTGGAGTTCAAATAAGTTCAAGGAAAAGAAATGCCTTTTGTAATAGATGAGTTTCCGTCCGAAACCATGATACTTCGAAAGAGACTGTCCGTTTTGTACACGAAGTGCATCCAGCTTTTGCTGTAACCCTCTCAACTTTTTAGCACATGCTATGTGGGTGAAATGATGATACCATGCCAACTTTCATCCTTTTTAGAGTTCATTTGTAGTGCTTTTAAATTTCAGGGTCATTTAGCTCAAAAAAATCAATAACTGCATGAAAAATTACAAATGAAGTCAGAAAGGGTTGAAAAATGATGATGTGGCTTTGGATGGTGCATTTTGAACACACAAAAATACTGGAGTTCAAATAAGTTCAAGAAAATGAAATACCTTTTGTAACAGATGAGTTTCCATCCGAAACCCTGATACTTCGAAAGAGTCTGTCCGTTTTGTACACGAAGTGCATCCAACTTTTGTCGTAACCCTCTCAACTTTTTAACACATGCTATGTGGGTGAATTGATGATACCATGCCAACTTTCAACCTTTTCAGAGTTCATTTGTAGTGCTTTTCAATTTCAGGGTCAGTTAGCTCAAAAAAATCAATAACAACATGAAAAATAATAAATGAAGTCAAAAAGGGTTGAAAATTTATGTTGTGGCTTTGAATGGTGCATCTTGAACACACAAAAAGCCTAGAGTTCAAATAAGTTCAAGAAAATAAAATGCCTTTGTAACAGATGAGTTTCCATCCGAAACCGTGATACTTCGAAAGGGATTGTCCGTTTTGTACACGAAGTGCATCCAGCTTTTGCCTTCACCCTCTCAACTTTTTAGCACATGCTATGTGGGTGAAATGATGATACCATGCCAAATGTCAACCTTTTGAGAGTTCATTTGTAGTGCTTTTAAATTTCAGGGTCATTTAGCTAAAAAAAATCAATAACTGCATGAAAAATAACAAATGAAGTCAGAAAGGGTTGAAAATTGATGATGTGGCTTTGAATGGTGCATTTTGAACACACAAAAAGACTGGAGTTCAAGTAAGTTCAGGAAAGTGATATGCCTTTTGTAACAGATGAGTTTTCGTCCGAAACCCTTTTACTTCGAAAGAGACTGTCCGTTTTGTACACGAAGTGCATCCAGCTTTTGCCGGAACCCTCTCAACTTTTTAGCACATGCTATGTGGGTTAAACTATGATACCTTGCCAACTTTTAACCTTTTCAGAGTTCATTTGTAGTGCTTTTCAATTTCAGGGCCATTTAGCTCAAAAAATCAATAACTGCATGAAAAATAACAAATGAAGTCAGAAAGGGTTGAAAATTGATGATGTGGCTTGAATGGTGCATTTTGAACACACAAAAAGACCGGAGTTCAAGTAAGTTCAGGAAAGTGAAATGCCTTTTGTAACAGATGAGTTTCCGTCCGAAACCCTGATACTTCGAAAGAGACTGTCCGTTTTGTACATGAAGTGCATCCAGCTTTTGCTGGAACCCTCTCAACTTTTTAGCATATGCTATGTGGGTTAAATTATGATATCCTGCGAACTTTTAACCTTTTCAGAGTTCATTTGTAGTGCTTTTCAATTTCAGGGCCATTTAGCTCAAAAAATCAATAACTGCATGAAAAATAACAAATGAAGTCAGAAAGGGTTGAAAATTGATGATGTGGCTTTGAATGGTGCATTTTGAACACAACAAAAGCCTGGAGTTCAAATAAGTTCATTAGAATGAAATGGCTTTTGTAACAGATGATTTTCCGTCCGAAACCGTGATACTTCGAAAGAGAATGTCCATTTTGTACACGAAGTGCATCCAGCTTTTGACATAGCCCTCTCAACTTTTTAGCACATGCTATGTGAGTTAAATGATGATACCATGCCAACTTTCAACCTTTTTAGAGTTCATTTGTAGTCCTTTTCAATTTCAGGGTCATTTAGCTCCAAAAAAATCAATAACTGCATGAAAAATAACAAATGAAGTCAGAAAGGATTGAAAATTGATGATGTGGCTTTCACTGGTGCCTTTTGAACACACAAAAATCCTGGAGTTCAAATAAGTTCAAGGAAAAGAAATGCCTTTTGTAATAGATGAGTTTCCGTCCGAAACCATGATACTTCGAAAGAGACTGTCCGTTTTGTACACGAAGTGCATCCAGCTTTTGCTGTAACCTTCTCAACTTTTTAGCACATGCTATGTGGGTGCAATGATGATACCATGCCAACTTTCATCCTTTTTAGAGTTCATTTGTAGTGCTTTTAAATTTCAGGGTCATTTAGCTCAAAAAAATCAATAACTGCATGAAAAATTACAAATGAAGTCAGAAAGGGTTGAAAAATGATGATGCGGCTTTGGATGGTGCATTTTGAACACACAAAAATACTGGAGTTCAAATAAGTTCAAGAAAATGAAATACCTTTTGTAACAGATGAGTTTCCGGCCGAAACCCTGATACTTCGAAAGAGACTGTCCGTTTTGTACACGAAGTGCATCCAGCTTTTACCGTAACCCTCTCAACTTTTTAGCGCATGATATGTGGGTGAAATGATGATACCATGCCAACTTTAAACCTTTTCAGAGTTCATTTGTAGCGCTTTTTAATTTCAGGGTCATTTTGCTCAAAAAATCAATAACTGCATGAAAAATAACAAATGAAGTCAGAAAGGGTTGAAAATTGATGATGTGGCTTTGAATGGTGCATTTTGAACACACAAAAATCCTAGAGTTCAAATAAGTTCAAGAAAACGAAATGCGTTTTGTAACAGATGAGTTTGCGTCCAAAACCGTGATACTTCGAAAGAGATTGTCCGTTTTGTACACGAAGTGCATCCAACTTTCGCCATAACCCTCTCAAATTTTTAGCACATGCTATGTGGGTGAAATGATGATACAATGCCAACTTTCAACCTTTTTAGAGTTCATTGCTAGTGGTTTTCAATTTCAGGGGTCATTTAGCTCAAAAAAATCAATAACTGCGTGAAAAATAACAAATGAAGTCAGAAAGGGTTGAAAATTGATGATGCGCTTTGAATGTTGCATTTTGGACACACAAAAATCCTGGAGTTCAAATAAGTTCAAGAAAATGAAATGCCTTTTGTAATAGATGAGTTTCCATCCGAAACCGTGATACTTCGAAAGAGACTGTCTTTTTTGTACACGAAGTGCATCCAGCTTTTGCCGTAACCCTCTTGAACTTTTTAGCACATGATATGTGGGTTAAATGATGATACCATGCCAACTTTCAACCTTTTCAGAGTTCATTTGTAGTGCTTTTCAATTTCAGGGTCATTTTGCTCAAAAATCAATAACTCGATGAAAAATAACAAATGAAGTCACAAAGGGTTGAAAATTTATGATGTGGCTTTGAATGTTGCATTTTGAACACACAAAAATCCTGGACAAATAATTTCAAGAAATGAAATGCCTTTTGTAACAGATAAGTTTCCGTCCGAAACTTTGATACTTCGAAAGAGACTGTCCATTTTGTACACGAAGTGCATCCAGATTTTGCCGTAACCCTCTCAACTTTTTTGCACATTCTATGTGGGTTAAATGATGATACCATGCCAACTATTAACCTTTTCAGAGTTCATTTGTAGTGCTTTTCAATTTCGGGTCATTTAGCTCAAAAAATCAATAACTGCATGAAAAATAACAAATGAAGTCGGAAAGGGTTGAAAATTGATGATGTGGCTTTGAATGGTGCATCTTGAACACACAAAAATCCAGGACAATTAAGTTCAAGAAATGAAATGCCTTTTGTAACAGATGAGTTTCTGTCCGAAACCGTGATACTTCGAAAGAGACTGTCCATTTTGTACACGAAGTGCATCCAGCTTTTGCCTTAACCCTCTCAACTTGTTAGCACATTCTATGTGGGTTAAATGATGATACCATGCCAACTATTAACCTTTTCAGAGTTCATTTGTAGTGCTTTTCAATTTCAGGGCCATTTAGCTCAAAAAATCAATAGCTGCATGAAAAATAACAAATGAAGTCAGAAAGGGTTGAAAATTGATGATGTGGCCTTGATGGTGCATTTTGAACACACAAAAAGCCTGGAGTTCAAATAAGTGCAAGAAAATGAAATGCCTTTTGTAACAGATGAGTTTCCGTGCGAAACCCTGAAAGTTCGATAGAGACTGTCCATTTTGTACACGAAGTGCATCCAGCTTTTTCCGCAACCCTATCAACTTTTTAGCACATGCTATGTGGTTGAAATATTGATACCATGCCAACTCTCAACCTTTTTAGAGTTCAGTTGTAGTGCTTTTCAATTTCAGGGTTATTTTCCTCAAAAAATCAATAACTACATGAAAAATAACAAATGAAGTCGGAAAGGGTTTAAAATTGATGATGTGGCTTTGAATGGTTCATTTTGAACACACAAAAAGCCTGGAGATCAAATAAGTTCAAGAAAATGAAATGCCTTTTGTAAGACATGAGTTTCCATCCGAAACCGTGATACTTCAAAAGAGACTGCCCGTTTTGTACATGAAGTGCATCCAGCTTTTGCCGTAACCCTCTCAACTTTTAAGCACATGCTATGTGGGTGAAATGATGATACTATGCCAACTTTCAACCTTTTCAAAGTTCATTTCTAGTGCTATTCAATTTTAGGATCATTTAGCTAAAAAAATCAAAAACTGCATGAAAAATAAGAAATGAAGTCAGAAAGGGTTGAAAATTGATGATGTGGCTTTGAGTGGTGCATTTCGAACACACCAAAATCCTAGAGTTCAAATAAGTTCAAGAAAATGAAATGCCTTTTGTAATAGATGAGTTTCCATCCTAAGCCGTGATACTTCAAAAGAGAATGTCTGTTTTGTACACGAAGTGCATCCAGCTTTTGCCGTAACCCTCTTGAACTTTTTAGCACATGATATGTCGATGAAATGATGATGCCATGCCAACTTTCAACCTTTTCAGAGTTCGTTTGTAGTGTTTTTCAATTTTAGGGTCATTTAGCTAAAAAAATCAATAACTGCATGAAAAATAACAAATGAAGTTAGAAAGGGTTAAAAATCCATGATGTGGATTTTAATGGTGCATTTTGAACACACAAAAAGCCTGGAGTTCAAATAAGTTCAAGAAAATGAAATGCCTTTTGTAACAGACGAGTTTCCGTCCGAAACCGTGATACTTCGAAAGAGACTGCCCGTTTTGTACACGAAGTGCATCCAGCTTTTGCCGTAACCCTCTCAACTTTTTAGCACATGCTATGTGGGTGAAATGATGATAACATGCCAACTTTCAACCTTTTCAGAGTTCTTTTGTACTGCTTTTCAATTTCAGGGTCATTTAGCTCAAAAAAATCAATAACTGCATGAAAAATAAGAAATGAAGTCAGAAAGGGTTGAAAATAGATGATGTGGCTTTGAATGGTGCATTTTGAACACACAAAAATCCTGGAGTTCAAATAAGTTCAAGAAAATGAAATACCTTTTGTAACAGATGAGTTTCCTTCCGAAACCCTGATACTTCGAAAGAGACTGTCCATTTTGTACACGAAGTGCATCCAGCTTTTTCCGCAACCCTCTCAACTTTTTAGCACATCCTATGTGGGTGAAATGATGATACCCAACCAACTTTCAACCTTTTCAGAGTTCATTTGTACAGCTTTTCAATTTCAGGGCCATTTAGCTCAAAAAAACCAATAACTGCATGAAAAATAACAAATGAAGTAAGAAAGGGTTGAAAATTGATGATGCGGCTTTGAATGGTGCATTTTAGACACACAAAAATCCTGGAGTTCAAATAAGTTGAAGAAAATGTAATGCCTTTTGTAATAGATGAGTTTCCATCCGAAACCGTGATACTTCGAAAGAGAGTGTCTTTTTTGTACACGAAGTGCATCCAGCTTTTGCCGTAACCCTCTTGAACTTTTTAGCACATGATATGGGGTTTAAATGATGATACCATGCCAACTTTCAACCTTTTCAGAGTTCATTTGTAGTGCTTTTCAATTTCAGGGTCATTTTGCTCAAAAATTAATAACTGCATGAGAAATAACAAATGAAGTTAGAAAGGGTTGAAAATTTATGATGTGGCTTTGAATGGTGCATTTTGAACACACAAAAATCCTGGACAAATAAGTTCAAGAAAATGAAATGCCTTTTGTAACAGATGAGTTTCCGTCCGAAACCGTGATACTTCGAAAGGACTGTCCATTTTGTACACGAGGTGCATCCATCTTTTGCCGTAACCCACTCAACTTTTTAGCACATGCTATCTGGGTTAAATGATGATACCATGCCAACTATTAAGCTTTTCAGAGTTCATTTGTAGTGCTTTTCAATTTCAGGGCCATTTAGCTCAGAAAATCAATAACTGCATGAAAAATAACAAATGAAGTCGGAAAGGGTTGAAAATTTCTGATGTAGGTGAAATGTGGGTGAAATGATGATGTCATGACAACTTTCAACCATTTGAGAGTTCATTTGTATTGTTTGTCAATTTCAGGGTCATTTAGCTAAAAAAATCAATAACTCCATGAAAAATAAGAAATGATGTCAGAAATGGTTGAAAATTGATGATGTGGCTTTGAATGGTGCATTTTGAACACACGGAAATCCTGGAGTTAAAATAAGTTCAAGGAAATGAAATGCCTTTTGTAATGGACGAGTTTCCGTCCGAAACCGTGATACTTCGAAAGAGAATATCTGTTTTGAAACGATGTGCATCCAGCTTTTGCCGTAACCCTGTTGAACTTTTTAGCACATGATATGTGGGTGAAATAATGATGCCATGCCAACTTTCAACCTTTTCAGAGTTCATTTGTAGTGTTTTTCAACTTCAAGGTAATTTAGCTAAAAAAAATAACTGCGTGAAAAATAACAAATGAAGTCAGAAAGGGTTGAAAATTGATGATGTAGCTTTGAATGGAGCATTTTGAACACACAAAAATCCTCGAGTTCAAATAAGTTCAAGAAAATGAAATGCCTTTTGTAACACATGAGTTTCCTTTCGAAACCGTGATACTTCGAAAGAGAATGTCTGTTTTGTAAACGTAGTGCATCCAGCTTTTGCCGTAACCCTCTTGAACTTTTTAGCACATGATATGTGGTTGAAATGATGATGCCATTCCAACTTTCAACCTTTTCAGAGTTCATTTTTAGTGTTTTTCAATTTCAGGGTCATTTAGCTAAAAAAAAATAACTGCATGAAAAATAACAAATGAAGTCAGAAAGGGTTGAAAATTCATGATGTGGATTTTAATGGTGCATTTTCAACACACAAAAAGCCTGGAGTTCAAATAAGTTCAAGAAAATGAAATGCCTTTTGTAACAGGTGAGTTTCCATCCGAAATCGTGATACTTGGAAAGAGATTGCCCGTTTTGTACACGAAGTGCATCCAGCTTTTGTCGTAACCCTCTCAACTTTTTAGCACATGCTATGTGGGTGAAATGATGATAGCGTGCCAACTTTCAACCTTTTCAGAGTTCATTTGTACTGCTTTTCAATTTCAGGGTCATTAAGCTCAAAAAAATCAATAACTGCATGAAAAATAAGAAATGAAGTCAGAAAGTGTTGAAAATAGATGATGTTGCTTTGAATGGTGCATTTTGAACACACAAAAATCCTGGAGTTCAAATAAGTTCAAGAAAATGAAATACCTTTTGTAACAGATGAGTTTCGTTCCGAAACCCTGATACTTCGAAAGAGACTGTCCATTTTGTACATGAAGTGCATCCAGCTTTTTCCGCAACCCTCTCAACTTTTTAGCACATGCTATGTGGGTGAAATGATGATACCCAACCAACTTTCAACCTTTTCAGAGTTCATTTGTACTGCTTTTTAATTTCAGGGTCATTTAGCTCAAAAAAACCAATAACTGCATGAAAAATAACAAATGAAGTCATAAAGGGTTGAAAATTGATGATGCGGCTTTGAATGGTGCATTTTAGACACACAAAAATCCTGGAGTTCAAATAACTTGAAGAAAATGTAATGCCTTTTGTAATAGATGAGTTTCCATCCGAAACCGTGATACTTCGAAAGAGAGTGTGTCTTTTGTACACGAAGTGCATCCAGCTTTTGCCGTAACCCTCTTGAACTTTTTAGCACATGATATGTGGTTTAAATGATGATACCATGCCAACTTTCAACCTTTTCAGAGTTCATTTGTAGTGCTTTTCACTTTCAGGGTCATTTTGCTCAAAAATCAATAACTGCATGAGAAATAACAAATGAAGTTAGAAAGGGTTGAAAATTTATGATGTGGCTTTGAATGGTGCATTTTGAACACACAAAAATCCTGGACAAATAAGTTCAAGAAAATGAAATGCCTTTTGTAACAGATGAGTTTCCGTCCGAAACCGTGATATTTCGAAAGAGACTGTCCATTTTGTACACGAGGTGCATCCATCTTTTGCCGTAACCCTCTCAACTTTTTAGCACATGCTATCTGGGTTAAATGATGATACCATGCCAACTATTAACCTTTTCAGAGTTCATTTGTAGTGCTTTTCAATTTCAGGGCCATTTAGCTCAGAAAATCAATAACTGCATGAAAAATAACAAATGAAGTCGGAAAGGGTTGAAAATTTATGATGTGGCTTTGAATGGTGGCTTTTGAACACACAAAAATCCCGGAGTTCAAATAAGTGCAAGAAAATGAAATGCCTTTTCTAACAGATGAGTTTCCGTCCGAAACCGTGATACTTCGAAAGAGACTGTCCGTTTTGTACATGAAGTGCATCCAGCTTTTGTCGTAACCCTCTGAACTTTTTAGCACATGCTATGTGGGTGAAATGATGATACCATGCCAACTTTCAACCTTTTCAGAGATCATTTGGACCGCTTTTCAATCTCAGGGTGATTTAGCTCAACAATATCAATAGCTACATGAAAAATAACAAATGAAGTGAGAAAGGGTTGAATATTGATGATGTGGCATTGCATGGTGCATTTTGAACACACAAAAAGCCTGGAGTTCAAATAAGTTCAAGAAAATGAAATACCTTTTGTAACAGATGAGTTTCCGTCCGAAACCCTGATATTTCGAAAGAGACTATCCATTTTGTACACGAAGTGCATCCAGCTTTTTCCGCAACCCTCTAAACTTTTTAGCACATGCTATGTGGGTGAAAAATTGATACCATGCCAACTCTCAACCTTTTCAGAGTTCAGTTGTAGTGCTTTTCAATTTCAGGATCATTTTGCTCAAAAATCAATAACTACATAAAAAAACAAATGAAGTCAGAAAGGGTTGAAAATTCATGATATGGCTTTGACTGATGCATTTTGAACACGCAAAAACCCTGGAGTTCAAATAAGTTCAAGAAAAGGAAATGCCTTTTGTAACAGATGAGTTTTTGTCCGAAACCGTGATACTTCGAAAGAGACTGTCCGTTTTGTACAACCAGTGCATCAAGCTTTTGCCATAACCATCTCAACTTTTTAGCACATGCTATGTGGGAGAAATGATGATACCATGCCAACTTTCAACCTTTTCAAAGTTGATTTGTAGTGCTTTTCAATTTCAGGGTCATTTAGCTAAAAAAAATCAATAACTGCATGAAAAATAAGAAATGAAGTCAGAAAGGGTTGAAAATTGATGATGTGGCTTTGAGTGGTGCATTTTGAACACACAAAAATCCTGGAGTTCAAATATGTTCAAGAAAATGAAATGCCTTTTGTAATAGATGAGTTTCCGTCCGAAACCGTGATACTTCGAAAGAGAATGTCTGTTTTGTACACGAAGTGCATCCAGCTTTTGCCGTAACCCTCTTGAACTTTTTAGCACATGATATGTGGGTGAAATGATGATGCCATGCCAATTTTCAACCTTTTGAGAGTTCATTTGTATTGTTTGTCAATTTCAGGGTCATTTAGCTAAAAAAATCAATAACTCCATGAAAAATAAGAAATGATGTCAGAAAAGGTTGAAAATTGATGATGTGGCTTTGAATGGTGCATTTTGAACACACGGAAATCCTGGAGTTAAAATAAGTTCAAGGAAATGAAATGCCTTTTGTAACGGATGAGTTTCCGTCCGAAACCGTGATACTTCGAAAGAGAATATCTGTTTTGAAACGATGTGCATCCAGCTTTTGCCGTAACCCTGTTGAACTTTTTAGCACATGATATGTGGGTGAAATGATGATGCCATGGCAACTTTCAATCTTTTCAGAGTTCATTTGTAGTGTTTTTGAACTTCAAGGTAATTTAGCTAAAAAAAATAACTGCGTGAAAAATAACAAGTGAAGTCAGAAAGGGTTGAAAATTGATGATGTAGCTTTGAATGGTGCATTTTGAACACACAAAAATCCTCGAGTTCAAATAAGTTCAAGAAAATGAAATGCCTTTTGTAACACATGAGTTTCCTTTCGAAACCGTGATACTTCGAAAGAGAATGTCTGTTTTGTAAACGAAGTGCATCCAGCTTTTGCCGTAACCCTCTTGAACTTTTTAGCACATGATATGTGGTTGAAAGGATGATGCCATTCCAACTTTCAACCTTTTCAGAGTTCATTTTTAGTGTTTTTCAATTTCAGGGTCATTTAGCTAAAAAAATAACTGCATGAAAAATAACAAATGAAGTCAGAAAGGGTTGAAAATTCATGATGTGGATTTTAATGGTGCATTTTGAACACACAAAAAGCCTAGAGTTCAAATAAGTTCAGGAAAATGAAATGCCTTTTGTAACAGGTGAGTTTCCATCCGAAACCGTGATACTTCGAAAGAGATTGCCCGTTTTGTACACGAAGTGCATCCAGCTTTTGCCGTAACCCTCTCAACTTTTTAGCACATGCTATGTGGGTGAAATGATGATAGCGTGCCAACTTTCAACCTTTTCAGAGTTCATTTGTACTGCTTTTCAATTTCAGGGTCATTAAGCTCAAAAAAATCAATAACTGCATGAAAAATAAGAAATGAAGTCAGAAAGTGTTGAAAATACATGATGTGGCTTTGAATGGTGCATTTTGAACACACAAAAATCCTGCAGTTCAAATATGTTCAAGAAAATGAAATACCTTTTGTAACAGATGAGTTTCCTTCCGAAACCCTGATACTTCGAAAGAGACTGTCCATTTTGTACACGAAGTGCATCCAGCTTTTTCCGCAACCCTCTCAACTTTTTAGCACATGATATGTGGGTGAAATGATGATACCCAACCAACTTTCAACCTTTCAGAGTTCATTTGTACTGCTTTTTAATTGCATGGTCATTTAGCTTAAAAAACCAATAACTGGATGAAAAATAACAAATGAAGTCAGAAAGGGTTGAAAATTGATGATGCGGGTTTGAATGGTGCATTTTAGACACACAAAAATCCTGGAGTTCAAATAAGTTGAAGAAAATGTAATGCCTTTTGTAATAGATGAGTTTCCAGCCGAAACCGTGATACTTCGAAAGAGAGTGTCTTTTTTGTACACGAAGTGCATCCAGCTTTTGCCGTAACCCTCTTGAACTTTTTAGCACATGATATGTGGTTTAAATGATGATACCATGCCAACTTTCAACCTTTTCAGAGTTCATTTGTAGTGCTTTTCAATTTCAGGGTCATTTTGCTCAAAAATCAATAACTGCATGAGAAATAACAAATGAAGTTAGAAAGGGTTGAAAATTTATGATGTGGCTTTGAATGGTGCATTTTGAACACACAAAAATCCTGGACAAATAAGTTCAAGAAAATGGAATGCCTTTTGTAACAAATGAGTTTCCGTCCGAAACCGTGATACTTCGAAAGAGACTGTCCATTTTGTACACGAGGTGCATCCATCTTTTGCCGCAACCCTCTCAACTTTTTAGCACATGCTATCTCGGTTAAATGATGATACCATGCCAACTATTAACCTTTTCAGAGTTCATTTGTAGTGCTTTTCAATTTCAGGGCCATTTAGCTCAGAAAATCAATAACTGCATGAAAAATAACAAATGAAGTCGGAAAGGGTTGAAAATTTATGATGTGGCTTTGAATGGTGGTTTTTGAACACACAAAAAGCACGGAGTTCAAATAAGTGCAAGAAAATGAAATGCCTTTTCTAACAGATGAGTTTCCGTCCGAAACCGTGATACTTCGAAAGAGACTGTCCGTTTTGTACACGAAGTGCATCTAGCTTTTGTCGTAACCCTCTGAACTTTTTAGCACATGCTATGTGGGTGAAATGATGATACCATGCCAACTTTCAACCTTTTCAGAGATCATTTGTACCGCTTTTCAATCTCAGGGTGATTTAGCTCAACAAAATCAATAGCTGCATGAAAAATAACAAATGAAGTGAGAAAGGGTTGAATATTGATGATGTGGCTTTGCATGGTGCATTTTGAACACACAAAAAGCCTGGAGTTCAAATAAGTTCAAGAAAATGAAATACCTTTTGTAACAGATGAGTTTCCGTCCGAAACCCTCATACTTCGAAAGAGACTGTCCATTTTGTACACGAAGTGCATCCAACTTTTTCCGCAACCCTCTAAACTTTTTAGCACATGCTATGTGGGTGAAAAATTTATACCATGCCAACTCTCAACCTTTTCAGAGTTCAGTTGTAGTGCTTTTCAATTTCAGGATAATTTTTCTTAAAAAATCAATAACTGCATAAAAAACAAATGAAGTCAGAAAGGGTTGAAAATTCATGATGTGGCATTGACTGATGCATTTTGAACACGCAAAAACCCTGGAGTTCAAATAAGTTCAAGAAAAGGAAATGCCTTTTGTAACAGATGAGTTTTTGTCCGAAACCGTGATACTTCGAAAGAGATTGTCTGTTTTGTACAACCAGTGCATCAAGCTTTTGCCATAACCATGTCAACTTTTTAGCACATGCTATGTGGGATAAATGATGATACCATGCCAACTTTCAACCTTTTCGAAGTTGATTTGTAGTGCTTTTCAATTTCAGGGTCATTTAGCTAAAAAAAATCAATAACTGCATGAAAAATAAGAAATCAAGTCAGAAAGGGTTGAAAATTGATGATGTGGCTTTGAGTGGTGCATTTTGAACACACAAAAATCCTGGAGTTCAAATATGTTCAAGAAAATGAAATGCCTTTTGTAAGAGATGAGTTTCCGTCCGAAATCGTGATACTTCGAAAGAGAATGTCTGTTTTGTACACGAAGTGCATCCAGCTTTTGCCGTAACCCTCTTTAACTTTTTAGCACATGATATGTGGGTGAAATGATGATGCCATGCCAACTTTCAACCTTTTGAGAGTTCATTTGTATTGTTAGTCAATTTCAGGGTCATTTAGCTAAAAAATCAATAACTCCATGAAAAATAAGAAATGATGTCAGAAAGGGTTGAAAATTGATGATGTGGCTTTGAATGGTGCATTTTGAACACACGGTAATCCTGGAGTTAAAATAAGTTCAAGGAAATGAAATGCCTTTTGTAACAAATGAGTTTCCGTCCGAAACCGTGATACTTCGAAAGAGAATATCTGTTTTGAAACGAAGTGCATCCAGCTTTTGCCGTAAGCCTGTTGAACTTTTTAGCACATGATATGTGGGTGAAATGATGATGCCATGCCAACTTTAAACCTTTTTAGAGTTCATTTGTAGTGTTTTTCAACTTCAAGGTAATTTAGCTAAAAAAATAACTGCGTGAAAAATAACAAGTGATGTCAGAAAGGGTTGAAAATTGATGATGTAGCTTTGAACGGTGCATTTTGAACACACAAAAATCCTGGAGTTCAAATAAGTTCAAGAAAATGAAATGCCTTTTGTAACACACGAGTTTCCTTTCGAAACCGTGATACTTTGAAAGAGAATGTTTGTTTTGTAAACGAAGTGCATCCAGCTTTTGCCGTAACCCTCTTGAACTTTTTAGCACATGATATGTGGGTGAAATGATGATGCCATGCCAACTTTCAACCTTTTCAGAGTTCATTTCTAGTGTTTTTCAATTTCAGGGTCATTTAGCTAAAAAAATCAATAACTGCATGAAAAATAACAAATGAAGTCAGAAAGGTTTGAAAATTCATGATGTGGATTTTAATGGTGCATTTTGAACACAAAAAAAGCCTGGAGTTCAAATAAGTTCAAGAAAATGAAATGCCTTTTGTAACAGATGAGTTTTCGTCGGAAACCGTGATACTTCGAAAGAGACTGCCCGTTTTGTACACGAAGTGCATCCAACTTTTGCCGTAACCCTCTCAACTTTTTAGCACATGCTACGTGGGTGAAATGATGATACCATGCCAACTTTCAACCTTTTCAGAGTTCATTTGTAGTGCTTTTCAATTTCAGGGTCATTTAGCGCAAAAAATCAATAACTGCGTGAAAAATAACAAATGAAGTCATAAAGGGATTGAAAATTGATGATGTGGCTTTGAACGGTGCATTTTGAACACAAAAAAAATCCTGGAGTTCAAATAAGTTCAAGAAAATATAATGCCTTTTGTAACACATGAGTTTCCGTTCGAAACCGTGATACTTCGACAGAGAATGTTTGTTTTGCAAACGAAGTGTATCCAACTTTTGCCGTAACCCTCTTGAACTTTTTAGCACATGATATCTGGGTGAAATGATGATGCCATGCCAACTTTCAACCTTTTCAGAGTTCCTTTTTAGTGTTTTCAATTTCAGGGTCATTTAGCTAAAATAAATAAATAACTGCATGAAAAATAACAAATGAAGTCAGAAAGGCTTGAAAATTCATGATGTGGATTTTCATGGTGCATTTTTAACACACAAAAAGCCTGGAGTTCAAATAAGTTCAGGAAAATGAAATGCCTTTTGTAACAGGCGAGTTTCCGTCCGAAACCGTGATACTTCGAAAGAGAATGTCTGTTTTGTAAACGAAGTGCATCTAGCTTTTTCCGTAACCCTCTTGAACTTTTTAGCACATGATATGTGGGTGAAATGATGATGCCATGCCAACTTTCAACCTTTTCAGAGGTCATTTGTAGTGTTTTTCAATTTCAAGGTAATTTAGCTAAAAAAAATAACTGCGTGAAAAATAACAAATGAAGTCAGAAAGGGTTGAAAATTGATGATGTGGCTTTGAATGGTGCATTTTGAACACACAAAAAGGCTAGAGTTCAAATAAGTTCAAGAAAATGAAATGCCTTTTGTAACATATGAGTTTCCGTCCGAAACCGTGATACTTCGAAAGAGATTGCCCGTTTTGTACACGATGTGCATCCAGATTTTATCGTAACCCTCTCAACTTTTTAGCACATGCTATGTGGGTGAAATGATGATACCATGCCAACTTTCAACCTTTTCAGAGTTCATTTGTAGTGCTTTTCAATTTTAGGGTCAATTAGCTCAAAAAATCAATAACTGCATGAAAAAGAAGAAGTGAAGTCAGAAAGGGTTGAAAATTTATGATGTGGCTTTGAATGGTGCATTTTGAACACACAAAAATCCTGGAGTTCAAATAAGTTCAAGAAAATGAAATGCCTTTTGTAACACATGAGTTTCCGTTCGAAACCGTGATACTTCGAAAGAGAACGTTTGTTTTGTAAACGAAGTGCATCCAGCTTTTGCCGTAACCCTCTTGGACTTTTTTGCACATGATATGTTGGTGAAATGATGATGCCATGCCAACTTTCAACCTTTTCAGAGTCCATTTGTAGTGTTTTTCAATTTCAGGGTCATTTAGCTCAAAACAATAAATAACTGCATGAAAAATAACAAATGAAGTCAGAAAGGGTTGAAAATTCATGATGTGTATTTTAATGGTGCATTTTGAACACACAAAAAGCCTAGAGTTTAAATAAGTTCAAGAAAATAAAATGCCTTTTGTAACATATGAGTTTCCGTCCGAAACCGTGATACTTCGAAAGAGACTGCCCGTTTTGTACATGAAGTCCATCCAGATTTTAGCGTAACCCTCTCAACTTTGTAGCACATGCTATGTGGGTGAAATGATGATACCATGCCAACTTTCAACCTTTTCAGAGTTCATTTGTAGTGCTTTTCAATTTTAGGGTCAATTAGCTCAAAAAATCAATAACTGCATGAAAAATAAAAAATCAAGTCAGAAAGGGTTGAAAATTGATGATGTGGCTTTGAATGGTGCATTTTGAACACACAAAAATCCCGGAGTTCAAATAAGTTCAAGAAAATGAAATGCCTTTTGTAACAGATGAGTTTCTGTCCGAAACCGTGATACTTCGAAAGAGAATGTCTATTTTGTACACGAAGTGCATGCAAATTTTTCCGTAACCCTCTTGAACTTTTTAGCACATGATATGTGGGTGAAATGATGATGCCAGGCCAACTTTCAACCTTTTCAGAGTTGATTTGTTGTGTTTTTCAATTTCAGGGTCATTTAGCTAAAAAAATCAATAACTGCATGAAAAATAACAAATGAAGTCAGAAAGGTTTGAAAATTCATGATGTGGATTTTAATGGTGCATTTTGAACACAAAAAAAGCCTAGAGTTCAAATAAGTTCAAGAAAATGAAATGTCTTTTGTAACAGATGAGTTTTCGTCCGAAACCGTGATACTTTGAAAGAGACTGCCCGTTTTGTACACGAAGTGCATCCAACTTTTGCCGTAACCCTCTCAACTTTTTAGCACATGCTATGTGGGTTAAATGATGATACCATGCCAACTTTCAACCTTTTCAGAGTTCATTTGTAGTGCTTTTCAATTTCAGGGTCATTTAGTGCACAAAAATCAATAACTGCGTGAAAAATAACAAATGAAGTCATAAAGGGATTGAAAATTGATGATGTGGCTTTGAACGGTGCATTTTGAACAGAAAAAAAATCCTGGAGTTCAAATAAGTTCAAGAAAATGAAATGCCTTTTGTAACACATGAGTTTCCGTTCGAAACCGTGATACTTCGACAGAGAATGTTTGTTTTGTAAACGAAGTGCATCCAGCTTTTGCCGTAACCCTCTTGAACTTTTTAGCACATGATATGTGGGTGAAATGATAATGCCATGCCAAGTTTCAACCTTTTCAGAGTTCCTTTTTAGTGTTTTCAATTTCAGGGTCATTTAGCTAAAATAAATAAATAACTGCATGAAAAATAACAAATGAAGTCAGAAAGGGTTGATAATTCATGATGTGGATTTTCATGGTGCATTTTGAACACACAAAAAGCTTGGAGTTCAAATAAGTTCAGGAAAATGAAATGCCTTTTGTAACAGGTGAGTTTCCGTCCGAAACAGTGATACTTCGAAAGAGAATGTCTGTTTTGTAAACGAAGTGCATCCAGCTTTTGCCATAACCCTCTTGATCTTTTTAGCACGTGATATGTGGGTGAAATGATGATGCCATGCCAACTTTCAACCTTCTCAGAGTTCATTTGTAGTGTTTTTCCATTTCAAGGTAATTTAGCTAACAAAAATAACCGCGTGAAAAATAACAAATGAAGTCAGAAAGGGTTGAAAATTGATGATGTGGCTTTGAATGGTGCATTTTGAACACACAAAAAGCCTAGAGTTCAAATAAGTTCAAGAAAATGAAATGCCTTTTTTAACATATGAGTTTCCGTCCGAAACCGTGATACTTCGAAAGAGACTGCCCGTTTTGTACACGAAGTGCATCCAGATTTTATCGTAACCCTCTCAACTTTTTAGCACATGCTTTGTGGGAGAAATCATGATACCATGCCAACTTTCAACCTTTTCAGAGTTCATTTGTAGTGCTTTTCAATTTCAGGGTCTATTAGCTCAAAAAATCAATAACTACATGAAAAAGAAGAAGTGAAGTCAGAAAGGGTTGAAAATTGATGATGTGGCTTTGAATGGTGCATTTTGAACACACAAAAATCCTGGAATTCAAATAAGTTCAAGAAAATGAAATGCCTTTTGTAACACATGAGTTTCCGTTACAAACCGTGATACTTCGAAAGAGAATGTTTGTTTTGTAAACGAAGTGCATCCTGCTTGTGCCGTAACCCTCTTGAACCATTTTGCACATGATATGTGGGTGAAATGATGATGCCATGCCAACTTTCAACCTTTTCAGAGTCCATTTGTAGTGTTTTTCAATTTCAAGGTCATTTAGCTAAAAACAATAAATAACTGCATGAAAAATAACAAATGAATCAAAAAGGGTTGAAAATTCATGATGTGGATTTTAATGGTGCATTTTGAACACACAAAAAGCCTGGAGTTCAAATAAGTTCAAGAAAATCAAATGCCTTTTGTAACATATGAGTTTCCGTCCGAAACCGTGATACTTCGAAAGAGACTTCCCGTTTTGTAAACGAAGTGCATCCAGCTTTTGCCGTAACCCTCTTGAACTTTTTTGCACATGATATGTGGGTGAAATGATGATGCCGTGCCAACTTTCAACGTTTTCAGAGTTCATTTGTAGTGTTTTTCAATTTCAGGATCATTTAGCTAAAACCTATAAATAACTACATGAAAAATAACCAATGAAGTCAGAAAGGGTTGAAAATTCATGATGTGTATTTTACTGGTGCATTTTGAACACACAAAAAGCCTAGAGTTCAAATAAGTTCAAGAAAATGAAATGCCTTTTGTAACATATCAGTTTCCGTCCGAAACCGTGATACTTCGAAAGAGACTGCCCGTTTTGTACACGAAGTGCATCCAGATTTTATCGTAACCCTCTCAACTTTTTAGCACATTTAATGTGGGTGAAATGATGATACCATGACAACTTTCAACCTTTTCAGAGTTCATTTGTAGTGCTTTTCAATTTTAGGGTCAATTAGCTCAAAGAAATCAATAACTGCATGAAAAATAACAAATGAAGTCAGAAAGGGTTCAAAATTGATGATGTGGCTTTGAATGGTGCATTTTGAACACACAAAAAGCCTGGAGTTCAAAGAAGTTCAAGAAAATGAAATGCCTTTTGTAAGAGGTGAGTTTCCGTCCGAAACCGTGATACTTCGAAAGAGACTGCCCGTTTTGTACACGAAGTGCATCCAGCTTTTGCCGTAACCCTCTCAACTTTTTAGCACATGCTATGTGGGTGAAATGATGATACCATGCCAACTTTCAACCTTTTCAGAGTTCATTTGTAGTGCTTTTCAATTTCAGGGTCATTTAGCTCAAAAAATCAATAACTCCATGAAAAATAAGAAATGAAGTCAGAATGGGTTGAAAATTGATGATGTGGCTTTGAATGGTGAATTTTGAACACACAAAAATCCTGGAGTTCAAATAAGTTCAAGAAAATGAAATGCCTTTTGTAACAGATGAGTTTCCGTTTGAAACCGTGATACTTCGATAGAGAATGTCTGTTTTGTAAACGAAGTGCATCCAGCTTTTGCCGTAACCCTCTTGAACTTATTAGCACATGATATGTGGGTGAAATGATGATGCCATGCCAACTTTCAACCTTTTCAGAGTTCATTTGTAGTGTTTTTCAATTTCAAGGTAATTTAGCTAAAAAAATAACTGCGTGAAAAATAAGAAATGAAGTCAGAAAGGGTTGAAAATTCATGATGTGGATTTAATGGTGCATTTTGAACACACAAAAAGCCTAGAGTTCAAATAAGTTCAAGAAAATGAAATGCCTTTTGTAACAAATGAGTTTCCGTCCGAAACCGTGATACTTCGAAAGAGACTGCCCGTTTTGTACACGAAGTGCATCCAGATTTTATCGAAACCCTCTCAACTTTTTAGCACATGCTATGTTGGTGAAATGATGATACCATGCCAACTTTCAACCTTTTCAGAGTTCATTTGTAGTGCTTTTCAATTTCAGGGTCAATTAGCTCAAATAAATTTATAACTGCATGAAAAATAAGAAATGAAGTCAGAAAGGGTTGAAAATTGATGAGGTGGCTTTGAATGGTGCATTTTGAACACACAAAACACCTTGAGTTCAAATAAGTTCAAGAAAATGAAATGCCTTTTGTAACAGATGAGTTTTTGTCCAAAACCCTGATAGGTCGAAAGAGACTGTCCGTTTTGTACACGAAGTGTATCCAGCTTTTGCCGTAACCCTCTCAAACTTTTAGGACATGCTATGTGGGTGAAATGATGATACCATGCCAACTTTCAACCTTTTGAGAGTTCATTTGTAGTGTTTTTCAATTTTAGGGTCATTTAGCTCAAAAAATAAATAACTGCATGAAAAATAACAAATGAAGTCAGAAAGGGTTGAAAATTGATGATGTGGATTTAAATGGTGCATTTTGAACACACAAAAAGCCTGGAGTTCAAATAAGTTCAAGAAAATGAAATGCCTTTTGTAACAGATGAGTTTCCGACCGAAACCGTGATACTTCGAAAGAGACTGCCCGTTTTGTACACGAAGTGCATCCAGATTTTATCGTAACCCTCTCAACTTTTTAGCACATGCTATGTGGGTGAAATGATGATACCGTGCCAACTTTCAACCTTTTCAGAGTTCATTTGTAGTGATTTTCAATTTCAGGGTCAATTAGCTCAAAAAAATCAATAACTGCATGAAAAATAAGAAATGAAGTCAGAAAGGGTTGAAAATTGATGATGTGGCTTTGAATGGTGCATTTTGAACACACAAAAGCCTCGAGTTCAAATAAGTTCATGAAAATGAAATGCCTTTTGTACCAGATGAGATTCCGTCTGAAACCCTGATACTTCGAAACAGACTGTCCGTTTTGTACACGAAGTGCATCCAGCGTTTGCGGTAACCCTCTCAACTTTTTAGCACAAGATATGTGGGTGAAATGATGATACCATGCCAACTTTCAACCTTTTCAGAGTTCATTTGTAGTGCTTTTCAATTTCAGGGTCATTTTGCTCAAAAAATCAATAACTCCATGAAAAATAACAAACTAAGTCAGAAAGGGTATTGATGATGTGGCTTTAAATGGTGCATTTTCAACACACATAATTCTTGGAGTTCAAATAAGTTCAAGAAAACGAAATGTCTTTTGTAACAGAAGATTTCCGTCCGAAACTAGTGATACTTCGAAAGAGACTATCCGTTTTGTACACGAAGTGCATCTAGCTTTTGCTGTAACCCTCTCGACTTTTTAGCACATGCTATGTGGGTGAAATGATGATACAATGCCAAATTTCAACCTTTTTAGAGTTCATTGGTAGTGCTTTTCAATTTCAGGGTCATTTAGCTCAAAAAAAATCAATAACTGCATGAAAAATAACAAATGAAGTCAGAAAGGGTTGAAACTGGATGATGTGGCTTTGAATGGTCCATTTTGAACAAACAAAAGTCCTGGAGTTCAAATAAGTTCAAGAAAATGAAATGACTTTTGTAACAACTGAGTTTCCGTCCGAAACCATGATACTTCGAAAGAGACTGTCCATTTTGTAGTTTTTGCCGTAACCCTCTCAACTTTTTAGCACATGCTATGTGGGTGAAAGGTTGATACCATGCCAACTTTCAACCTTTTCAGAGTTCATTTGTAGTGATTTTCAATTTCAGGGTCATTTAGCTCAAGAAAAATCAATAACTGCATGAAAAATAACAAATGAAGTCAGAAAGGGTTGAAAATTGATGATGTGGCTATGAATGGTGCATTTTGAACACACATAATGCCTGGAATTCAAATAAGTTCAAGAATTGTAACAGATGAGTTTCCGTCCGAAACCGTGATACTTCAAAAGAGACTGTTCGTTTTGTACACGAAGTGCATCCAGGTTTTACCGTAACCCTCTCAACTTGTTAGCACATGCTATGTGGGTGAATTGATGACACCATGCCAACTTTCAACCTTTTCCGAGTTCATTTGTAGTGATTTTCAATTTCAGGGTCAATTAGCTCAAAAAATCAATAACGGCATGAAAAATAACAAATGAAGTCAGAAAGGGTTGAAAGTTGATGATGTGGCTTTGAATGGTGCATTTTGAACACACAAAAAGCCTCGAGTTCAAATAAGTTCAAGAAAATGAAATGCCTTTTGCAACAGATGAGTTTCCGTCCGAAACCTTGATACTTCGAAAGAGACTTCCCGTTTTCTACACGAAGTGCATCCAGATTTTATGGTAACCCTCTCAAATTTTTAGCACATGCTATGTGGGAGAAATGATGATACCATGCCAACTTTCAACCTTTTCAGAGTTCATTTGTAGTGCTTTTCATTTTGAGGGTCATTTAGCTCAAAAAATCAATAACTCCATGAAAAATAAGAAATGAAGTCAGAAAGGGTTGAAAATTGATGATGTGGCTTTGAATGGTCCATTTTGAACACACAAAAATCCTGGAGTTCAATAAAGTTCAAGAAAATGAAATGACTTTTGTAACAAATGAGTTTCCGTCCGAAACCCTGATACTTCGAAAGAGACTGCCCGTTTTGAACACGAAGTGCATCCAGATTTTATCGTAACCCTCTCAACATTTTAGCACGTGCTATGTGGGTGAAATGATAATACCATGCAATGTTTCAACCTTTTTAGAGTTCATTCGTAGTGCTTTTCAATTTCAGGGTCAATGAGCTCAAAAAATCAATAACTGCATGAAAAATAAGAAATGAAATCAGAAAGGGTTGAAAATTGATTATGTGGCTTTGAATGGTGCATTTTGAACACACAAAAAGCCTAGAGTTCAAATAAGTTCAAGAAAATGAAATGGCTTTTGTAGCAGATGAGTTTCCGTCCGAAACCACGATACTTCGAAAGAGACTATCTGTTTTCTACACGAAGTGCATCCAGCTTTTGCTGTAACCCTATTGAACTTGTTAGCACATGATATGTGGGTGAAATGATGATACCATGCCAACTTTCAACCTTTTCAGAGTTCATTTGTAGTGCTTTTCAATTTCATGGTCATTTTGCTCAAAAATCAATAATTGCATTAAAAATAACAAATGAAGTTAGAAAGGGTTGAAAATTGATGATGTGGCTTTCAATGGTGCGTTTTGAACACACAAAAATCCCGGAGTTGACATAAGTTCAAGAAAATGAAATGCCTTTTGTAATAGATGAGTTTCCATCTGAAAACGTGATACTTCGAAACAGAATGACTGTTTTGTACACGAAGTGCATCCAGCTTTTGCCGTAACCGTCTTGAACTTGTTAGCACATGATATGTGGGTGAAATGATGATACCACTTCAACTTTCAACCATTTCAGAGTTCATTTTTAGTGCTTTTCAATTCTAGGGTTATTTAGCTCAAAAAACTCAATAACTGCATCAAAAATAACAAATGAAGTTAGAAAGGTTTGAAAATTGATGATGTGGCTTTGAATGGTGCATTTTGAACACACATAATGCCTGGAGTTCAAATAAGTTGAAGCAAATGAAATGCCTTTTGTAACAGTTTAGTTTCCGTCCGAAACGGTGATACTTGGAAAGAGACTGTCCGTTTTGTACACGAAGTGTATCCAGCTTTTGCTGTAACCCCGACAACTTTTTATCACATGCTATGTGGGTGAAATGATGATACCATGCCAACTTTCAACCTTTTCGGAGTTCATTTGTAGTGCTTTTCAATTTGAGGGTCATTTAGCTCAAATAAAAAACTGCATGAAAAATAAAAAATGAAGTCAGAAAGGGTTGAAAATTGATGATGAGGATTTGAATGGTGCGTTTTGAACACACAAAAATCCTGGAGTTGACATAAGTTCAAGAAAATGAAATGCCTTTTGTAACAGATGTGTTTCCGTCCGAAACCGTGATACTTCGAAAGAGACTGCCTGTTTTGTACACAAAGTGCATCCAGATTTTGACGTAACCCTCTCAACTTTTTAGCACGTGCTATGTTGGTGAAATGATGATACCATGACAACTTTCAATCTTTTCAGAGTTCATTTGTAGTGCTTTTCGATTTCAGGGTCAATTAGCTCAAATAAATTTATAACTGCATGAAAAATAAGAAATGAAGTCAGAAAGGGTTGAAAATTGATGAGGTGGCTTTGAATGGTGCATTTTGAACACACAAAACACCTTGAGTTCAAATAAGTTTAAGAAAATGAAATGCCGTTTGTAAGAGATGAGTTTTTGTCCAAAACCCTGATAGGTCGAAAGAGACTGTCCGTTTTGTACACGAAGTGTATCCAGCTTTTGCCGTAACCCTCTCAAACTTTTAGGACATGCTATGTGGGTGAAATGATGATACCATGCCAACTTTCCACCTTTTGAGAGTTCATTTGTAGTGTTTTTCAATTTTAGGGTCATTTAGCTCAAAAAATAAATAACTGCATGAAAAATAACAAATGAAGTCAGAAAGGGTTGAAAATTGATGATGTGGATTTAAATGGTGCATTTTGAACACACAAAAAGCCTGGAGTTCAAATAAGTTCAAGAAAATGAAATGCCTTTTGTAACAGATGAGTTTCCGGCCGAAACCGTGATACTTCGAAAGAGACTGCCCGTTTTGTACACGAAGTGCATCCAGATTTTATCGTAACCCTCTCAACTTTTTAGCACATGCTATGTGGGTGAAATGATGATACCGTGCCAACTTTCAACCTTTTCAGAGTTCATTTGTAGTGATTTTCAATTTCAGGGTCAATTAGCTCAAAAAAATCAATAACTGCATGAAAAATAAGAAATGAAGTCAGAAAGGGTTGAAAATTGATGAGGTGGCTTTGAATGGTGCATTTTGAACACACAAAAGCCTCGAGTTCAAATAAGTTCATGAAAATGAAATGCCTTTTGTACCAGATGAGATTCCGTCTGAAACCCTGATACTTCGAAAGAGACTGTCCGTTTTGTACACGAAGTGCATCCAGCGTTTGCGGTAACCCTCTCAACTTTTTAGCACAAGATATGTGGGTGAAATGATGATACCATGCCAACTTTCAACCTTTTCAGAGTTCATTTGTAGTGATTTTCAATTTCAGGGTCATTTAGCTCAAGAAAAATCAATAACTGCATGAAAAATAACAAATGAAGTCAGAAAGGGTTGAAAATTGATGATGTGGCTATGAATGGTGCATTTTGAACACACATAATGCCTGGAATTCAAATAAGTTCAAGAATTGTAACAGATGAGTTTCCGTCCGAAACCGTGATACTTCGAAAGAGACTGTCCGTTTTGTACACGAAGTGCATCCAGGTTTTACCGTAACCCTCTCAACTTGTTAGCACATGCTATGTGGGTGAATTGATGACACCATGCCAACTTTCAACCTTTTCCGAGTTCATTTGTAGTGATTTTCAATTTCAGGGTCAATTAGCTCAAAAAATCAATAACGGCATGAAAAATAACAAATGAAGTCAGAAAGGGTTGAAAATTGATGATATGGCTTTGAATGGTGCATTTTGAACACACAAAAATCCTGGAGTTCGAATAAGTTCAAGAAAATGAAATGGATTTTGTAACAGATGAGTTTCCGTCCGAAACCGTGATACTTCGAAAGAGACTGCCCGTTTTGTACACGAAGTGCATCCAGATTTTATCGTAACCCTCTCAACTTTTTAGCACATGCTATGTGGGTGAAATCATGATACCATGCCAACTTTCAACCTTTTCAGAGTTCATTTGTAGTGCTTTTCAATTTCAGGGTCTATTAGCTCAAAAAATCAATAACTACATGAAAAAGAAGAAGTGAAGTCAGAAAGGGTTGAAAATTGATGATGTGGCTTTGAATGGTGCATTTTGAACACACAAAAATCCTGGAGTTCAAATAAGTTCAAGAAAATGAAATGGATTTTGTAACAGATGAGTTTCCGTCCGAAACCGTGATACTTCGAAAGAGACTGCCCGTTTTGTACACGAAGTGCATCCAGATTTTATCGTAACCCTCTCAACTTTTTAGCACATGTTATGTGGGTGAATTGATAATACCATGCGAAGTTTCAACCTTTTCAGAGTTCGTTTGTAGTGCTTTTCAATTTCAGGGTCAATTAGCTCAAAAAAAATCAACAACTGCATGAAAAATAAGAAATGAAGTCAGAAAGGGTTGAAAATTGATGACGTGGCGTTGAATGGTACATTTTGAACACACAAAAATCCGGGAGTTCAAATAAGTTCAAGAAAATGAAATGACTTTTGTAACAAATGAGTTTCCATCCGAAACCCTGATACTTCGAAAGAGACTGTCCGTTTTGTACACGAAGTGCATCCAGCTTTTGCCCTAACCCTCTGAACTTTTTAGCACATGCTATGTGGGTGAAATGATGATACCATGCCAACTTTCAACCTCTTCAGAGTTCATTTGTAGTGCTTTTCAATTTCAGGGTCAATTTGCTCAAAGAAATTAATAACTGCATGAAAAATAACAAATGAAGTCAGAAAGGGTTGAAAATTGATGTTGTGGCTGTGAATGGTGCATTTTGAACACACAAAAAGCCTGGAGTTCAAATAAGTTCAAGATAATGAAATGCCTTTTGTAACAGGTGAGTTTCCGTCCGAAACCGTGATACTTCGAAAGAGACTGCCCGTTTTGTACACGAAGTGCATCCAGCTTTTGCCGTAACCCTCTCAACTTTTTAGCATATGCTACGTGGGTGAAATGATGATACCATGCCAACTTTCAACCTTTTCAGAGTTCATTTGTAGTGCTTTTCAATTTCAGGGTCATTTAGCTCAAAAAATCAATAAGTCCATGAAAAATAAAAATGAAGTCAGAAAGGGTTGAAAATTGATGATGTGGCTTTGAATTGTGCGTTTTGAACACACAAAAATCCTGGAGTTCAAATAAGTTCAAGAAAATGAAATGGCTTTTGTAAAAGATGAGTTTCCGTCCAAAACCGTGATACTTCGAAAGAGAATGTCTGTTTTGTAAACGAAGTGCATCCAGCTTTTGCCGTAACCCTCTTGAACTTTTTAGCACGTGATATGTGGGTGAAATGATGATGCAATGCCAACTTTCAACCTTTTCAGAGTTCATTTGTAGTGTTTTTCAATTTGAAGGTAATTTAGCTAAAAAAATAACTACGTGAAAAATAACAAATGAAGTCAGAAAGGTTTGAAAATTCATGATGTGGATTTTAGTGGTGCATTTTGAGCACACAAAAAGCCTAGAGTTCAAATAAATTCAAGAAAATAAAATGCCTTTTGTAACAGATGAGTTTCCGTTCGAAACTGTGATACTTCGAAAGAGAATGTCTATTTTGTAAACGAAGTGCATCCAGCTTTTGCCGTAACCCTCTTGAACTTTTTAGCACATGATATGTGGCTCAAATGATGATGCCATTCCAACTTTCAACCTTTTCAGAGTTCATTTGTAGTGTTTTTCAATTTCAGGGTCATTTAGCTAAAAACTATAAATAACTACATGAAAAATAATAAATGAAGTCAGAAAGGGTTGAAACTTCATGATGTGTATTTTAATGGTGCATTTTGAGCACACAAAAAGCCTAGAGTTCAAATAAATTCAAGAAAATAAAATGCCTTTTGTAACATATGAGTTTCCGTCCGAAACCGTGATACTTCGAAAGAGACTGCCCGTTTTGTACACGAAGTGCGTCCAGATTTTATCGTAACCCTCTCAACTTTTTAGCACATGCTATGTGGGTGAAATGATGATACCATGCCAACTTTCAACCTTTTCAGAGTTCATTTGTAGTGCTTTTCAATTTCAGGGTTAATTAGCTCAAACAAATCAATAATTGCATGAAAAATAACAAATGAAGTCAGAAAGGGTTGAAAATTGATGATGTGGCTTTGAATGGTGCATTTTGAACACACAAAAAGCCTGGAGTTCAAATAAGTTCAAGAAAATGAAATGCCATTTGTAACAGGTGAGTTTCCGTCCGAAACCGTGATACTTCGAAAGAGACTGCCCATTTTGTACACGAAGTGGATCCAGCTTTTGCCGTAACCCTCTCAACTTTTTAGCACATGCTATGTGGGTGAAATGATGATACCATGCCAACTTTCAACCTTTTCAGAGTTCATTTGTAGTGCTTTTCAATTTCAGGGTCATTTAGCTCAAAAAATCAATAACTCCATGAAAAATAAGAAATGAAGTCAGAAAATGTTGAAAATTGATGATGTGGCTTTGAATGGTGCATTTTGAACACACAAAAATCCTGGAGTTCACATAAGTTCAAGAAAATGAAATGCCTTTTGTAACAGATGAGTTTCGGTCCGAAACCGTGATACTTCGAAAGAGAATGTCTGTTTTGTAAACGAAGTGCATCCAACTTTTGCTGTAACCCTCTTGAACTTTTTAGCACATGATATGTGGGTGAAATGATGATGCCGTGACAACTTTCAACCTTTTCAGAGTTCATTTGTAGTGTTTTTCAATTTCAAGGTAATTTAGCTAAAAAAAATAACGGCGTGAATAATAACGAATGAAGTTAGAAAGGGTTGAAAATTCATGATATGGATTTTAATTGTGCATTTTGAACACACAAAAAGCATAGAGTTCAAATAAGTTCAAGAAAATGAAATGCCGTTTGTAACAAATGATTTTCCGTCCGAAACCGTGATACTTCGAGAGAGACTGCCCGTTTTGTACACGAAGTGTATCCAGATTTTATCGTAACCTTCTCAACTTTTTAGCACATGCTATGTGGGTGAAATTATGATACCATGCGAACTTTCATCCTTTTCAGAGTTCATTTGTAGTGCTTTTCAATTTCAAGGTGAATTAGCTCAAAGAAATCAATAACTGCATGAAAAATAACAAATGATGTCAGAAAGGGTTGAAAATTGATCATGTGGCTTTGAATGGTGCATTTTGAACACACAAAAAGCCTCGAGTTCAAATAAGTTCAAGAAAATGAAATGCCTTTTGTAACAATTGAGTTTCCTTCCGAAACCGTGATACTTCGAAAGAGACTGCCCGTTTTGTACACGAAGTGCATCCAGATTTTATCGTAACCCTCTCAACTTTTTAGCACATGCTATGTGGGTGAAATGATGATACCATGCCAACTTTCAACCTTTTCAGAGTTCATTTGTAGTGCTTTTCATTTTCAGGGTCATTTAGCTCAAAAAATCAATAACTCCATGAAAAATAAGAAATGAAGTCAGAAAGGGTTGAAAATTGATGATGTGTCTTTGAATGGTCCATTTTGAACACACAAAAATCCAGGAGTTAAAATAAGTTCAAGAAAATGAAATGCCTTTTGTAACAGATGTGTTTCCGTCCAAAACCGTGATACTTCGAAAGAGACTGCATGTTTTGTACACAAAGTGCATCCAGATTTTGCCGTAACCCTCTCAACTTTTTACAACGTGCTATGTGGGTGAAATGATGATACCATCCAGAGTTCATTTGTAGTGCTTTTCGATTTCAGGGTTAATTAGCTCAAATAAATTTATAACTACATGAAAAATAAGAAATGAAGTCAGAAATGGTTGAAAATTGATGATGTGGCTTTGAATGCTGCATTTTGAACACACAAAACACCTTGAGTTCAAATAAGTTTAAGAAAATGAAATGCCTTTTGGAACAGATGAGTTTTTGTCCAAAACCCTGATACATCGAAAGAGAATGTCCATTTTGTACACAAAGTGTATCTAGCTTTTGCCATAACCCTCTCAAATTTTTAGGACATGCTATGTGGGTGAAATGATGATACCATGCCAACTTTCAACCTTTTGATTGTTCATTTGTAGTGTTTTTCAATTTTAGGATCATTTAGCTCAAAAAATCAATAACTGCATGAAAAATAACAAATGAAGTCAGAAAGGGTTGAAAATTGATGATGTGGATTTAAATGGTGCATTTTGAACACACAAAAAGCCTGGAGTTCAAATAAGGTCAAGAAAATGAAATGCCTTTTGTAACAGATGAGTTTCCGGCCGAAACCGTGACACTTCGAAAGAGACTGCCCGTTTTGTACACGAAGTGCATCCAGATTCTATCGTAACCCTGTCAACTTTTTAGCACATGCTATGTTGGTGAAATGATGATACCATGCCAACTTTCAACCTTTTCAAAGTTCATTTGTAGTGCTTTTCAATTTCAGGGTCAATTAGCTCAAAAAAATCAATAACTGCATGAAAAATAAGAAATGAAGTCAGAAAGGGTTGAAAATTGATGATGTGGCTTTGAATGGTGCATTTTGAACACACAAAAAGCGTCGAGTTCAAATAAGTTCAAGAAAATGAAATTCCTTTTGTAACAGATGAGATTCCGTTCGAAACCCTGATACTTCGAAAGAGACTGTCCGTTTTGTACACGAAGTGCATCCAACGTTTGCCGTAACCCTCTCAACTTTTTAGCACAAGATATGTGGGTGAAATGATGATACCATGCCAACTTTCAACCATTTCAGAGTTCATTTGTAGTGCTTTTCAATTTCAGGGTCATTTTGCTCAAAAAATCAATAACTACATGAAAAATAACAAATTAAGTTAGAAAGGTTAGTGATGATGTGGCTTTGAATGGTGCATTTTGAACACACATAACGCCTCGAGTTCAAATAAGTTCAAGAAAATGAAATGCCTTTTGTAACAGATGAGTTTCCGTCCGAAACCGTGATACTTCGAAAGAGACTATCCGTTTTGTACACGAGGTGCGTCTAGCTTTTGCTGTAACCCTCTCGACTTTTTAGCACATGCTACGTGGGTGAAATGATGATACAATGCCAAATTTCAACCTTTTTAGAGTTCATTGGTAGTGCTTTTCAATTTCAGGGTCATTTAGCTAAAAAAATCAATAACTACATGAAAAATAACAAATGAAGTCAGAAAGGGTTGAAAATTGATGATGTGGCTTTGAATGGTGCATTTTGAACACACCAAAAGCCTGGAGTTCAAATAAGTTCAAGAAAATGAAATGGCTTTTGTAACAGATGAGTTTCCGTCCGAAAACGTGATACTTCGAAAGAGACTGCCCGTTTTGTACACGAAGTGCATCCAGAGTTTATCGTAACCCTCTCAACTTTTTAGCACATGCTATGCGGGTGAAATGATAATACCATGTCAACTCTCAACCTTTTCAGAGTTCATTTGTACTGCTTTTCTATTTCAGGCTCAATTAGCTCCAAAAAATCAATAACAGCAATGAAAAATAAGAAATGAAGTAAGAAAGGGTTGAAAATTGATGATGTGGCTTTGAATGGTCCATTTTCAACAAACAAAAATCCCGGAGTTCAAATAAGTTCAAGAAAATGAAATGACTTGTGTAACAATTGAGTTTCCGTCCGAAACCATGATACTTCGAAAGAGACTGTCCATTTTGTAGTTTTTGCCGTAACCCTCTCAACTTTTTAGCACATGCTATGTGGGTGAAATGTTGATACCATGCCAACTTTCAACCTTTTCAGAGTTCATTTGTAGCGATTTTCAATTTCAGGGTCATTTAGCTCAAGAAAAATCAATAACTGCATGAAAAATAACAAATGAAGTCAGAAAGGGTTGACAATTGATGATGTGGCTTTGAATGGTGCATTTTGAACACACAAAAAGCATGGAGTTCAAATAAGTTCAGGAAAATGAAATGCCTTTTGTAAGAGATGAGTTTCCGTCCAAAACCGTGATACTTCGAAAGAGACTGTCCGTTTTGTACACGAAGTGCATCCAGGTTTTGCTGTAACCCTCTCAACTTGTTAGCACATGCTATGTGGGTGAAATGATGACACCATGCGAACTTTCAACCTTTTCAGAGTTCATTTGTAGTGCTTTTCAATTTCAGGGTCAATTAGCTCAAAAAATCAATAACTGCATGAAAAATAACAAATGAAGTCAGAAAGGGTTGAAAGTTGATGATGTGGCTTTGAATGGTGCATTTTGAACACACAACAAGCCTCGAGTTCAAATAA
The DNA here is from genome assembly GCA_022496015.1 of Hordeum marinum. NCBI lineage: Eukaryota > Viridiplantae > Streptophyta > Magnoliopsida > Poales > Poaceae > Hordeum > Hordeum marinum. The sequence goes on along the minus strand of CM039675.1, from coordinate 461,016,548 downwards.
GTTCAATAAAATGAAATGCGTTTTGTAACAGATGAGTTTCCGTCCAAAACCTTGATACTTCGAAAGAGATTGTCCGTTCTGTAGTTTTTGCCGTAACCCTCTCAACTTTTTAGCACATGCTACGTGGCTGAAATGATTATACCATGCCAACAATCAACCTTTTCAGAGTTCATTTGTAGTGCTTTTCAATTTTAGGGTCATTTTGCTCAAAAAATCAATAACTGCATGAAAAATAACAAATTAAGTCAGAAAGGGTTGAAAATTGATGATGTGGCTTTGAATGGTGCATTTTGAACACACAAAAATCCTGGAGTTCGAATAAGTTCAAGAAAACGAAATGTCTTTTGTAACAGATGAGTTTCCGTCCGAAATCGTAATACTTCGAAAGAGACTGTCCGTTTTGTACACAAAGTGCATCTAGCTTTTGACGTAACCCTCTCAACTTTTTAGCACATGCTATGTGGGTGAAATGATGATACAATGCCAACTTTCAACCTTTTCAGAGTTCATTGGTAGTGCTTTTCAATTTCGGGGTCATTTAGCTCAAAAAAATCAATAACTGCATGAAAAATAACAAAAGAAGTGAGAAAGGGTTGAAAATTGATGATGTGGCTTTGAATGGTGCATTTTGAACACACAAAAATCCTAGAGTTCAAATAAGATCAAGAAAATGAAATGGCTTTTGTAACAGATGAGTTTCCGTCCGAAACCGTGATACTTCGAAAGAGACTGCCCGTTTTGTACACGAAGTGCATCCAGATTTTATCGTAATCCTCTCAACTCTTTAGCACATGCTATGTGGGTGAAATGATAATACCATGCGAACTTTCAACCTTTTCAGAGTTCATTTGTAGTGCTTTTCAATTTCAGGGTCAATTAGCTCAAAAAAATCAATAACTGCATGAAAAATAAGAAATGAAGTCAGAAAGGGTTGAAAATTGATGACATGGCTTTGAATGGTCCATTTTGAACACAGAAAAATCCGGGAGTTCAAATAAGTTCAAGAAAATGAAATGACTTTTGTAACAAATGAGTTTCCATCCCAAACCCTGATACTTCGAAAGAGACTGTCCGTTTTGTACACGAAGTGCCTCCAGCTTTTGCCATAACCCTCTCAACTTTTAAGCACATGCTATGTGGGTGAAATGATGATACCATGCCAAGTTTCAACCTTTTCAGAGTTCATTTGTAGTGCTTTTCAATCTCCGCGTCAATTTGCTCAAAAAAATCTATAACTGCATGAAAAATAAGAAATGAAGTCAGAAAGGGTTGAAAATTGATGATATGGCTTTGATTGGTGCATTTTTAACACGCAAAAAGCCTCGAGTTCGAATAAGTTCAAGAAAATGGAATGCCTTTTGTAACAGATGAGTTTTCGTCCAAAACCCTTATACTTCGAAACATACTGTTCGTTTTGTAGTTTTTGCTGTAACCCTCTCAATTTTTTAGCACATTCTATGTGGGTGAAATGATGATACCATGCCAACATTCAACCTTTTAAGAGTTCATTTGTAGTGCTTTTCAATTTCAGGGTCAATTAGCTCAAAAAAAATCAATAACTGCATGAAAAATAAGAAATGAAGTCAGAAAGGGTTGAAAATTGATGATGTGGCTTTGAATGGTCCAGTTTGAACACAAAAAAATCCTGGAGTTCAAAGAAGTTCAAGAAAATGAAATGGCTTTTGTAACACATGAGTTTCCGTCCGAAACCGTGATACTTCGAAAGAGACTGCCCGTTTTGTACACGAAGTGCATCCAGATTTTATCGTAATCCTCTCAACTTTTTAGCACATGCTATGTGGGTTAAATGATAATACCATGCGAACTTTCAACCTTTTCAGAGTTCATTTGTAGTGCTTTTCAATTTCAGGGTCAATTAGCTCAAAAAATCAATAACTGCATGAAAAATAACAAATGAAGTCAGAAAGTGTTGAAAAATTGAAGATGTGGCTTTGAATGGTGCATTTTGAACACACAAAAATCCTAGAGTTCAAATAAGATCAAGAAAATGAAATGGCTTTAGTAACAGATGAGTTTCCGTCCGAAACCGTGATACTTCGAAAGAGACTGCCCGTTTTGTACACGAAGTGCATCCAGATTTTATCGTAATCCTCTCAACTCTTTAGCACATGCTATGTGGGTGAAATGATAATACCATGCGAACTTTCAACCTTTTCAGAGTTCATTTGTAGTGCTTTTCAATTTCAGGGTCAATTAGCTCAAAAAAATCAATAACTGCATGAAAAATAAGAAATGAAGTCAGAAAGGGTTGAAAATTGATGACATGGCTTTGAATGGTCCATTTTGAACACAGAAAAATCCGGGAGTTCAAATAAGTTCAAGAAAATGAAATGACTTTTGTAACAAATGAGTTTCCATCCGAAACCCTGATACTTCGAAAGAGACTGTCCGTTTTGTACACGAAGTGCCTCTAGCTTTTGCCATAACCCTCTCAACTTTTAAGCACATGCTATGTGGGTGAAATGATGATACCATGCCAAGTTTCAACCTTTTCAGAGTTCATTTGTAGTGCTTTTCAATCTCCGCATCAATTTGCTCAAAAAAATCTATAACTGCATGACAAATAAGAAATGAAGTCAGAAAGGGTTGAAAATTGATGATGTGGCTTTGAATGGTCCAGTTTGAACACAAAAAAATCCTGGAGTTCAAATAAGTTCAAGAAAATGAAATGGCTTTTGTAACACATGAGTTTCCGTCCGAAACCATGATACTTCGAAAGAGACTGCCCGTTTTGTACACGAAGTGCATCCAGATTTTATCGTAATCCTCTCAACTTTTTAGCACATGCTATGTGGGTGAAATGATAATACCATGCGAACTTTCAACCTTTTCAGAGTTCATTTGTAGTGCTTTTCAATTTCAGGGTCAATTAGCTCAAAAAAATCAATAACTGCATGAAAAATAACAAATGAAGTCAGAACGGGTTGAAAAATTGAAGATGTGGCATTGAATGGTGCATTTTGAACACAAAAAAATCCTGAAGTTCAAATAAGTTCAAGAAAATGAAATGGCTTTTGCAACAGATAAGTTTCCGTCCGAAACCGTGATACTTCGAAAGAGACTGCCCGTTTTGTACACGAAGTGCATCCAGATTTTATCGTAACCCTCTCAAATTTTTGGCACATGCTATGTGTGTGAAATGAGAGTACCATGCCAACTTTCAACCTTTTCAGAGTTCATTTGTAGTGCTTTACAATTTCAGGGTCAATTAGCTCAAAAAAATCAATAACTGCATGAAAAATAAGAAATGAAGTCAGAAAGGGTTGAAAATTGATGATGGGGCTTTGAATGGTCCAGTTTGAACACAAAAAAAATCCTAGAGTTCAAATAAGTTCAAGAAAATGAAATGGCTTTTGTAACACATGAGTTTCCGTCCGAAACCGTGATACTTCGAAAGAGACTGCCCGTTTTGTACACGAAGTGCATCCTGATTTTATCGTAATATTCCCAACTTTTTAGCACATGCTATGTGGGTGAAATGATAATACCATGCGAACTTTCAACCTTTTCAGAGTTCATTTGTAGTGCTTTTCAATTTCAGGGTCAATTAGCTCAAAAAAATCAATAACTGCATGAAAAATAAGAAATGAAGTCAGAAAGGGTTGAAAATTGATGATGTGGCTTTGAATGGTGCATTTTGAACACACAAAAATCCTGGAGTTCAAATAAGTTCAAGAAAATGAAATGGCTTTTGTAACAGATGAGTTTCCGTCCGAAACCGTGATACTTCGAAGTTAAATGATGATACCAGGGTTAATTAGCTCAAAAAAATCAATAACAGCATGGAAAATAACAAATGAAGTCAAAGGGTTGAAAATTGATGATGTGGCTTTGAATGGTGCATTTTGAACACACAAAAATCCTGGAGTTCAAAGAAGTTCAAGAAAATGAAATGGCTTTTGTAACACATGAGTTTCCGTCCGAAACTGTGATACTTCGAAAGAGACTGCCCGTTTCGTACACGAAGTGCATCTAGATTTTATCGTAACTCTGTCAAATTTTTAGGACATGCTATGTGGGTGAAGTGATAATACCATGCCAACTCTCAACCTTTTCACAGTTCATTTGTAGTGCTTTTCAATTCCAGGGTCAATTAGCTCAAAAAAATCAATAACTGCATGAAAAATAAGAAATGAAGTCAGAAAGGGTTGAAAATTGATGATGTGGCTTTGAATGGTGCATTTTGAACACACAAAAACCCTGGAGTTCAAATAAGTTCAAGAAAATGAAATGGCTTTTATAACAGATGAGTTTCCGTCCGAAACTGTGATACTTCGAGAGAGACTGTCCGTTTTGTACACGAAGTGCATCCAGGATTTTCCATAACCCTCTCAACTTTTTAGCACATACTATGTGGGTGAAATGATAATACCATGCCAACTTTCAACCTTTTTAGAGTTCATTTGTAGTGCTTTTCAATTTCAGGGTCAATTAGCTCAAACAAAATTCAATAATTGCATAAAAAATAAGAAATGAAGTCAGAAAGGGTTGAAAATTGATGATGTGGCTTCGAATGGTGCATTTTGAACACACAAAAAGCCTCGAGTTCAAATAAGTTCAAGAAAATGAAATGCCTTTTGTAACAAATGAGTTTCCGTCCGAAACCGTGATACTTTGAAAGAGACTGCCCGTTTTGTACACGAAGTGCATCCAGATTTTATCGTAATATTCCCAACTTTTTAGCACATGCTATGTGGGTGAAATGATAATACCATGCGAACTTTCAACCTTTTTGGAGGTCATTTGTAGTGCTTTTCAATTTCAGGGTCAATTAGCTCAAAAAAATCGATAACTGCATGAAAGATAAGAAATGAAGTCAGAAAGGGTTGAAAATTGATGATGTGGCTTTGAATGGTCCATTTTGAACACACAAAAATCCTGGAGTTCAAATAAGTTCAAGAAAATGAAATGGCTTTTGTAACAGATGAGTTTCCGTCCGAAACCGTGATACTTCGAAGTTAAATGATGATACCAGGGTCAATTAGCTCAAAAAAAATCAATAATTGCATGGAAAATAACAAATGATGTTAGAAAGGGTTGAAAATTGATGATGTGGCTTTGAATGGTGCATTTTGAACACACAAAAATCCTGGAGTTCAAATAAGTTCAAGAAAATGAAATGGCTTTTGTAACACATGAGTTTCCGTCCGAAACTGTGATACTTCGAAAGAGACTGCCCGTTTTGTACACGAAGTGCATCTAGATTTTATCGTAACCCTCTCAAATTTTTAGCACATGCTATGTGGGTGAAATGATAATACCATGCGAACTTTCAAACGTTTCAGAGTTCATTTGTAGTGCTTTTCAATTCCAGGGTCAATTAGCTCAAAAAAATCAATAACTGCATGAAAAATAAGAAATGAAGTCAGAAAGGGTTGAAAATTGATGATGTGGCTTTGAATGGTGCATTTTGAACACACAAAAATCCTGGAATTTAAATAAGTTCAAGAAAACGAAATGCCTTTTGTAACAGATGAGTTTTCGTCTGAAATCGTAATACTTCGAAAGAGACTGTCCGTTTTGTACACAAAGTGCATCTAGCTTTTGACGTAACCCTCTCAACTTTTTAGAACATGCTATGTGGGTGAAATGATGGTACAATGCCAACTTTCAACCTTTTCAGAGTTCATTGGTAGTGCTTTTCAGTTTCGGGGTCATTTAGCTCAAAAAAATCAATAACTGCATGAAAAATAAGAAAAGAAGTGAGAAAGGGTTGAAAATTGATGATGTGGCTTTGAATGGTGCATTTTGAACACAGAAAAATCCTAGAGTTCAAATAAGATCAAGAAAATGAAATGGCTTTTGTAACACATGAGTTTCCGTCCGAAACCGTGATACTTCGAAACAGACTGCCCGTTTTGTATACGAAGTGCATCTAGATTTTATCATAATCCTCTCAACTCTTTAGCACATGCTATGTGGGTGAAATGATTATACCATGCGAACTTTCAACCTTTTCAGAGTTCATTTGTAGTGCTTTTCAATTTCAGGGTCAATTAGCTCAAAAAAATCAATAACTGCATGAAAAATAAGAAATGAAGTCAGAAAGGGTTGAAAATTGATGACATGGCTTTGAATGGTCCATTTTGAACACAGAAAAATCCGGGAGTTCAAATAAGTTCAAGAAAATGAAATGACTTTTGTAACAAATGAGTTTCCATCCCAAACCCTGATACTTCGAAAGAGACTGTCCGTTTTGTACACGAAGTGCCTCCAGCTTTTGCCATAACCCTCTCAACTTTTAAGCACATGCTATGTGGGTGAAATGATGATACCATGCCAAGTTTCAACCTTTTCAGAGTTCATTTGTAGTGCTTTTCAATCTCCGCGTCAATTTGCTCAAAAAAATCTATAACTGCATGAAAAATAAGAAATGAAGTCAGAAAGGGTTGAAAATTGGTGATATGGCTTTGATTGGTGCATTTTTAATACGCAAAAAGCCTCGAGTTCGAATAAGTTGAAGAAAATGGAATGCCTTTTGTAACAGATGAGTTTTCGTCCAAAACCCTCATACTTCGAAACAGACTGTTCGTTTTGTAGTTTTGGCTGTAACCCTCTCAACTTTTTAGCACATTCTATGTGGGTGAAATGATGATACCATGCCAACATTCAACCTTTTCAGAGTTCATTTGTAGTGCTTTTCAATTTCAGGGTCAATTAGCTCAAAAAAAATCGATAACTGCATGAAAAATAAGAAATGAAGTCAGAAAGGGTTGAAAATTGATGATGTGGCTTTGAATGGTCCAGTTTGAACACAAAAAAATCCTAGAGTTCAAAGAAGTTCAAGAAAATGAAATGGCTTTTGTAACACATGAGTTTCCGTCCGAAACCGTGATACTTCGAAAGAGACTGCCCGTTTTGTACATGAAGTGCATCCAGATTTTATCGTAATCCTCTCAACTTTTTAGTACATGCTATGTGGGTGAAATGATAATACCATGCGAACTTTCAACCTTTTCAGAGTTCATTTGTAGTGCTTTTCAATTTCAGGGTCAATTAGCTCAAAAAAATCAATAACTGCATGGAAAATAAGAAATGAAGTCAGAAAGGGTTGAAAATTGATGATGTGGCTTTGAATGGACAAAAATCCTGGAGTTCAAATAAGTTCAAGAAAATAAATGACTTTTGTAACAGATGAGTTTCCGTTCGAAACCGTGATACTTCGAAAGAGACTGTTCGTTTTGTACACGAAGTGCATCCAGATTTTATCGTAACCCTCTCAACTTTTTAGCACATGCTATGTGGGTGAAATGATAAGACCATGCCAACTTTCAACCTTTTCAGAGTTCATTTGTAGTGCTTTTCAATTTTAGGGTCAATTAGCTCAAAAAAAATCAACAACTGCATGAAAAAAGAAATGAAGTCAGAAAGGGTTGAAAATTGATGATGTTGCTTCGAATGGTGCATTTTGAACACACAAGGATCCCGGAGTTCAAATAAGCTCAAGAAAATAAAATGGCTTTTGTAACAGATGAGTTTTCGTCCGAAACCGTGATACTTCGAAAGAGACTGCCCGTTTTGTACACGAAGAGCATCCAGATTTTATCGTAACCCTCTCAACTTTTAAGCACATGCTATGTGGGTGAAATGATAATACCATGCCTACTCTCAACCTTTTCAAAGGTCATTGGTAGTGCTTTTCAATTCCAGGGTCAATTAGCTTAAAAAAATAAATAACTGCATGAAAAATAAGAAATGAAGTCAGAAAGGGTTGAAAGTTGATGATGTGGCTTTGAATGGTCCATTTTGAACACACAAAAATCCTGGAGTTCAAATAAGTTCAAGAAAATGAAATGACTTTTGTAACAGATGAGTTTCCGTCCGAAACCGTGATACTTCGAAAGAGACTGCCCGTTTTGTACACGAAGTGCATCCAGATTTTACCGTAACCCTCTCAACTTTCTAGCACATGCTATGTGGGTGAAATGATAATACCATGCCAACTGTCAACCTTTTCATAGTTCATGCGTAGTGCTTTTCAATTTGAGGGTCAATTAGCTCAAAAAAATCAATAACTGCATGAAAAATAAGATATGAAGTCAGAAAGGGTTGAAAATTGATGATGTGGCTTGGAATGGTGCATTTTGAACACACAAAAATCCTGGTGTTCAAATAAGTTCAAGAAAATGAAATGGCTATTGTAACAGATGAGTTTCCGTTTGAAACCGTGAAACTTCAAAAGAGACTGCCCGTTTTATACACGAAGTGCATCCAGATTTTATCGTAACCCTCTCAACTTTTTAGCACATGCTATGTGGGTGAAATGATAATACCATGCCAACTTTCAACCTTTGCAGAGTTCATTTGTAGTGCTTTTCAATCTCAGGGTCAATTAGCTCCAAAAAAATCTATAACTGCATAAAAAATAAGAAATGAAGTCATAAAGGGTTGAAAATTGAAGATGTGGCTTTGAATGGTGCATTTTGAACACACAAAAATCCTCAAGTTCAAATAAGTTCAAGAAAATGAAATGGCTTTTGTAACAGATGAGTTTCCGTCCGAAATCGTGATACTTCGAAAGAGACTATCCGTCTTGTACACGAAGTGCATCCAGATTTTATCGTTACCCTCTCAAATTATTAGCACATGCTATGTGGGTGAAATGATAATACCATGCCAACTTTCAACCTTTTCAGAGTTCATTTGTAGTGCTTTTCAATTTCAGGGTCAATTATCTCAAAAAAATCAATAACTGCATGAAAAATAAGAAATAAAGTCAGAAAGGGTTGAAAATTGATACTGTGGCTTTGAATGGTCCATTTTGAACACAAAAAAATCCTGGAGTTCAAATAAGTTCAAGAAAATGAAATGGCTTTTGTAACACATGAGTTTCCGTCCGAAACCGTGATACTTCGAAAGAGACTGCCCCTTTTGTACACGAAGTGCATCTAGATTTTATCGTAACCCTCTCAAATTTTTAGCACATGCTATGTGGGTGAAGTGATAATACCATGCCAACTCTCAACCTTTTCAGAGTTCATTCGTAGTGCTTTTCAATTTTAGGGTCAATTAACTCAAAAAAAATCAATAACTGCATGAAAAATAAGAAATGAAGTCAGAAAGGGTTGAAAATTGATGATGTGGCTTTGAATAGTCCATTTTGAACACACAAAAATCCTGGAGTTCAAATAAGTTCAAGAAAATGAAATGACTTTTGTAACAGATGAGTTTCCGTTCGAAACCGTGATACTTCGAAAGAGACTGTTCGTTTTGTACATGAAGTGCATCCAGATTTTATCGTAACCCTCTCAACTTTTTAGCACATGCTATGTGGGTGAAATGATAATACCATGCCAACTTTCAACCTTTTCATAGTTCATTTGTAGTGCTTTTCAATTTCAGTGTCAATTAGCTCAAAAAAAATCAACAACTGCATGAAAAATAAGAAATGAAGTCAGAAAGGGTTGAAAATTGATGATGTTGCTTCGACTGGTGCATTTTGAACACACAAGGATCCCGGAGTTCAAATAAGCTCAAGAAAATGAAATGGCTTTTGTAACAGATGAGTTTTCGTCCGAAACCGTGATACTTCGAAAGAGACTGCCCGTTTTTTACACGAAGTGCATCCAGATTTTATTGTAACCCTCTCAACTTTTTAGAACCTGCTATGTGGGTGAAATGATAATACCATGCCAACTTTCAACCTTTTCAGAGTTCATTCGTAGTGCTTTTCAATTTCAGGGTCAATTAACTCAAAAAAATCAATAACTGCATGAAAAATAAGAAATGAAGTCAGAAAGGGTTGAAAATTGATGATGTGGCTTTGAATGGTCCATTTTGAACACAAAAAAATCCTGGAGTTCAAATAAGTTCAAGAAAATGAAATGGCTTTTGTAACATATGAGTTTCCGTCTGAAACCGTGAAACTTCGAAAGAGACTGCCCGTTTTATACACGAAGTGCATCCAGATTTTATTGTAACCCTCTCAACTTTTTAGCACATGCTATGTGGGTGAAATGATAATACCATGCCAACTTTCAACCTTTTCAGAGTTCATTTGTAGTGCTTTTCAATCTCGGGGTCAATTAGCTCAAAAAAGTCTATAACTGCAAGAAAAATAAGAAATGAAGTCAGAAAGGGTTGAAAATTTATGATGTGGCTTTGATTGGTGCATTTTGAACACACAAAAAGCCTCAAGTTCAAATAAGTTCAAGAAAATGGAATGCCTTTTGTAACAAATGAGTTTTCATCAAAAATTCTAATACTTCAAAACAAACTGTTCGTTTTGTACTTTTTGCTGTAACCCTCTCAACTTTTTAGCACATTCTATGTGGGTGAAATGATGATACCATGCCAACATTCAACCATTTCAGAGTTCATTTGTAGTGCTTTTCAATTTCAGGGTCATTTAGCTCAAGAAAAATCAATAACTGTATGAAAAATAACAAATGAAGTCAGAAAGGGTTGAAAATTGATGATGTGGCTTTGAATGGTGCATTTTGAACACACATAATGCCTGGAGTTCAAATAAGTTCAAGAAAATGAAATGCCTTTTGTAACAGATGAGTTTCCGTCCGAAACCGTGATACTTCGAAAGAGACTGTCCGTTTTGTACACGAAGTGCATCCTGGATTTGTCGTAACCCTCTCAACTTTTTAGCACATGCTTTGTGGGTTAAATGATGATACCATGCCAACTTTCAACCTTTTCAGAGTTCATTTGTAGTGCTTTTCAATTTCAGGGTCAATTAGCTCAAAAAAATCAATAACTGCATGGAAAATAACAAATGAAGTCAGAAAGGGTTGAAAATTGAATATGTGGCTTTGAATGGTGCATTTTGAACACACAAAAATCCTCGAGTTCAAATAAGTTCAAGAAAATGAAATGGCTTTTGTAACACATGAGTTTCCGTCCGAAATCGTGATACTTCGAAAGAGACTATCCGTTTTGTACACGAAGTGCATCCACATTTTATAGTAACCCTCTCAAATTTTGAGGACATGCTATGTGGGTGAAATGATAATACCATGCCAACTTTCAACCTTTTCAGAGTTCATTTGTAGTGCTTTTCAATTTCAGGGTCAATTAGCTCAAAAAAATCAATAACTGCATGAAAAATAAGAAATGAAGTCAGAAAGGGTTGAAAATTGATGATGTGGCTTTGAATGGTCCATTTTGAACACAAAAAAATCCTGGAGTTCAAATAAGTTCAAGAAAATGAAATGGCTTTTGTAACAGATGAGTTTCCGTCTGAAACCGTGATACTTCGAAAGAGACTGCCCGTTTTGTACAGGAAGTGCATCTAGATTTTATCGTAACCCTCTCAAAATTTTAGCACATGCTATGTGGGTGAAGTGATAATACCATGCTAACTCTCAACCTTTTCAGAGTTCATTCGTAGTGCTTTTCAATTTCAAGGTCAATTAGCTCAAAAAAATCAATAACTGCATGAAAAATAAGAAATGAAGTCAGAAAGGGTTGAAAATTGATGATGTGGCTTTGAATGGTCCATTTTGAACACACAAAAATCCTGGAGTTCAAATAAGTTCAAGAAAATGAAATGACTTTTGTAACAAATGGGTTTCCGTCCGAAACCATGATACTTCGGAAGAGACTGCCCGTTTTGTACACGAAGTGCATCAAGATTTTATCGTAACCCTCTCAACTTTTTAGCACATGCTATGTGGGTGAAATGATAATAACATGCCAACTTTCAACCTTTTCAGAGTTCATTCATAGTGCTTTTCAATTTCAGGGTCAATTAACTCAAAAAAATCAATAACTGCATGAAAAATAAGAAATGAAGTCAGAAAGGGTTGAAAATTGATGATGTGGCTTTGAATGGTGCATTTTGAACACACAAAAATCCTCGAGTTCAAATAAGTTCAAGAAAATGAAATGGCTTTTGTAACACATGAGTTTCCGTCCGAAATCGTGATACTTCGAAAGAGACTATCCGTTTTGTACACGAAGTGCATCCAGATTTTATCGTGACCCACTCAAATTTCTAGCACATGCTATGTGGGTGAAATGATAATACCATGCCAACTGTCAACCTTTTCATAGTTCATTTGTAGTGCTTTTCAATTTCAGGGTCAATTAGCTCAAAAAAATCAATAACTGCATGAAAAATAAGAAATGAAGTCAGAAAGGGTTGAAAATTGATGATGTGGCTTTGAATGGTCCATTTTGAACACACAAAAATCCTGGAGTTCAAATAAGTTCAAGAAAATGAAATGGCTTTTGTAACATATGAGTTTCCGTCTGAAACCGTGAAACTTCGAAAGAGACTGCCCGTTTTATACACGAAGTGCATCCAGATTTTATTGTAACCCTCTCAACTTTTTAGCACATGCTATGTGGGTGAAATGATAATACCATGCCAACTTTCAACCTTTTCAGAGTTCATTTGTAGTGCTTTTCAATCTCGGGGTCAATTAGCTCAAAAAAGTCTATAACTGCAAGAAAAATAAGAAATGAAGTCAGAAAGGGTTGAAAATTTATGATGTGGCTTTGATTGGTGCATTTTGAACACACAAAAAGCCTCAAGTTCAAATAAGTTCAAGAAAATGGAATGCCTTTTGTAACAAATGAGTTTTCATCAAAAATTCTAATACTTCAAAACAAACTGTTCGTTTTGTACTTTTTGCTGTAACCCTCTCAACTTTTTAGCACATTCTATGTGGGTGAAATGATGATACCATGCCAACATTCAACCATTTCAGAGTTCATTTGTAGTGCTTTTCAATTTCAGGGTCATTTAGCTCAAGAAAAATCAATAACTGTATGAAAAATAACAAATGAAGTCAGAAAGGGTTGAAAATTGATGATGTGGCTTTGAATGGTGCATTTTGAACACACATAATGCCTGGAGTTCAAATAAGTTCAACAAAATGAAATGCCTTTTGTAACAGATGAGTTTCCGTCCGAAACCGTGATACTTCGAAAGAGACTGTCCGTTTTGTACACGAAGTGCATCCAGGATTTGTCGTAACCCTCTCAACTTTTTAGCACATGCTTTGTGGGTTAAATGATGATACCATGCCAACTTTCAACCTTTTCAGAGTTCATTTGTAGTGCTTTTCAATTTCAGGGTCAATTAGCTCAAAAAAATCAATAACTGCATGGAAAATAACAAATGAAGTCAGAAAGGGTTGAAAATTGAATATGTGGCTTTGAATGGTGCATTTTGAACACACAAAAATCCTCGAGTTCAAATAAGTTCAAGAAAATGAAATGGCTTTTGTAACACATGAGTTTCCGTCCGAAATCGTGATACTTCGAAAGAGACTATCCGTTTTGTACACGAAGTGCATCCACATTTTATAGTAACCCTCTCAAATTTTGAGGACATGCTATGTGGGTGAAATGATAATACCATGCCAACTTTCAACCTTTTCAGAGTTCATTTGTAGTGCTTTTCAATTTCAGGGTCAATTAGCTCAAAAAAATCAATAACTGCATGAAAAATAAGAAATGAAGTCAGAAAGGGTTGAAAATTGATGATGTGGCTTTGAATGGTCCATTTTGAACACAAAAAAATCCTGGAGTTCAAATAAGTTCAAGAAAATGAAATGGCTTTTGTAACAGATGAGTTTCCGTCTGAAACCGTGATACTTCGAAAGAGACTGCCCGTTTTGTACAGGAAGTGCATCTAGATTTTATCGTAACCCTCTCAAAATTTTAGCACATGCTATGTGGGTGAAGTGATAATACCATGCTAACTCTCAACCTTTTCAGAGTTCATTCGTAGTGCTTTTCAATTTCAAGGTCAATTAGCTCAAAAAAATCAATAACTGCATGAAAAATAAGAAATGAAGTCAGAAAGGGTTGAAAATTGATGATGTGGCTTTGAATGGTCCATTTTGAACACACAAAAATCCTGGAGTTCAAATAAGTTCAAGAAAATGAAATGACTTTTGTAACAAATGGGTTTCCGTCCGAAACCATGATACTTCGGAAGAGACTGCCCGTTTTGTACACGAAGTGCATCCAGATTTTATCGTAACCCTCTCAACTTTTTAGCACATGCTATGTGGGTGAAATGATAATAACATGCCAACTTTCAACCTTTTCAGAGTTCATTCATAGTGCTTTTCAATTTCAGGGTCAATTAACTCAAAAAAATCAATAACTGCATGAAAAATAAGAAATGAAGTCAGAAAGGGTTGAAAATTGATGATGTGGCTTTGAATGGTGCATTTTGAACACACAAAAATCCTCGAGTTCAAATAAGTTCAAGAAAATGAAATGGCTTTTGTAACACATGAGTTTCCGTCCGAAATCGTGATACTTCGAAAGAGATTATCCGTTTTGTACACGAAGTGCATCCAGATTTTATCGTGACCCACTCAAATTTCTAGCACATGCTATGTGGGTGAAATGATAATACCATGCCAACTGTCAACCTTTTCATAGTTCATTTGTAGTGCTTTTCAATTTCAGGGTCAATTAGCTCAAAAAAATCAATAACTGCATGAAAAATAAGATATGAAGTCAGAAAGGGTTGAAAATTGATGATGTGGCTTTGATTGGTGCATTTTGAACACACAAAAAGCCTCAAGTTGAAATAAGTTCAAGAAAATGGAATACCTTTTGTAACACATGAGTTTTCGTCCAAAACCCTAATACTTCGAAAGAGACTGTCCGTTTTGTAGTTTTTGCTGTAACCCTCTCATCTCTTTAGCACATGCTATGTGGGTGAAATGATGATACAATGCCAACTTTCAACCTTTTCAGAGTTCATTGGTAGTGCTTTTCAATTTCAGGCTCATTTAGCTCAAAAAAATAAATAACTGCATGAAAAGTAACAAATGAAGTCAGAAAGGGTTGAAAATTGATGATGTGGCTTTGAATGGTGCATTTTGAACACACAAAAATCCTGGAGTTCAAATAAGTTCAAGAAAAAGAAATGGATTTTGTAACAGATGAGTTTCCGTCTGTAACCGTGATACTTCGAAAGAGACTGCCCGTTTTGTACACGAAGTGCATCCAGATTTTATCGTAACCCTATCAACTTTTTAGCACATGCTATGTGGGTGAAATGATAATACCATGACAACTTTCAACCTTTTCAGAGTTCATTCATAGTGCTTTTCAATTTCAGGGTCAATTAACTCAAAAAAATCAATAACTGCATGAAAAATAAGAAATGAAGTCAGAAAGGGTTGAAAACTGATGATGTGGCTTTGAATGGTCCATTTTGAACACACAAAAATCCTGGAGTTCAAATAAGTTCAAGAAAATGAAATGGATTTTGTAACAGATGAGTTTCCGTCCGAAACCGTGATACTTCAAAAGAGACTGCCCGTTTTGTACACGAAGTGCATCCAGATTTTATCGTAACCCTCTCAACTTTTTAGCACATGCTATGTGGGTGAAATGATAATAACATGCCAACTTTCAACCTTTTCAGAGTTCATTTGTAGTGCGTTTCAATTTCAGGGTCAATTAGCTCAAAAAAATCAATAACTGCATGAAAAATAAGAAATGAAGTCAGAAAGGGTTGAAAATTGATGATGTGGCTTTGAATGGTGCATTTTGAACACACAAAAATCCTGGAGTTCAAATAAGTTCAAGAAAATGAAATGGATTTTGTAACAGATGAGTTTCCGTCCGAAACCGTGATACTTCAAAAGAGACTGCCCGTTTTGTACACGAAGTGCATCCAGATTTTATCGTAACCCTCTCAAAATTTTAGCACATGCTATGTGGGTGAAGTGATAATACCATGCTAACTCTCAACCTTTTCAGAGTTCATTCGTAGTGCTTTTCAATTTCAAGGTCAATTAGCTCAAAAAAATCAATAACTGCATGAAAAATAAGAAATGAAGTCAGAAAGGGTTGAAAATTGATGATGTGGCTTTGAATGGTCCATTTTGAACACAAAAAAATCCTGGAGTTCAAATAAGTTCAAGAAAATGAAATGGCTTTTGTAACACATGAGTTTCCGTCTGAAACCGTGATACTTCGAAAGAGACTGCCCGTGTTGTACAGGAAGTGCATCTAGATTTTATCGTAACCCTCTCAAAATTTTAGCACATGCTATGTGGGTGAAGTGATAATACCATGCTAACTCTCAACCTTTTCAGAGTTCATTCGTAGTGCTTTTCAATTTCAAGGTCAATTAGCCAAAAAAATCGATAACTGCATGAAAAATGAGAAATGAAGTCAGAAAGGGTTGAAAATTGATGATGTGGCTTTGAATGGTCCATTTTGAACACAAAAAAATCCTGGAGTTCAAATAAGTTCAAGAAAATGAAATGGCTTTTGTAACACATGAGTTTCCGTCTGAAACCGTGATACTTCGAAAGAGACTGCCCGTTTTGTACAGGAAGTGCATCTAGATTTTATCGTAACCCTCTCAAATTTTTAGCACATGCTATGTGGGTGAAGTGATAATACCATGCTAACTCTCAACCTTTTCAGAGTTCATTCGTAGTGCTTTTCAATTTCAAGGTCAATTAGCTCAAAAAAATCAATAACTGCATGAAAAATAAGAAATGAAGTCAGAAAGGGTTGAAAACTGATGATGTGGCTTTGAATGGTCCATTTTGAACACACAAAAATCCTGGAGTTCAAATAAGTTCAAGAAAATGAAATGGATTTTGTAACAGATGAGTTTCCGTCCGAAACCGTGATACTTCAAAAGAGACTGCCCGTTTTGTACACGAAGTGCATCCAGATTTTATCGTAACCCTCTCAACTTTTTAGCACATGCTATGTGGGTGAAATGATAATAACATGCCAACTTTCAACCTTTTCAGAGTTCATTTGTAGTGCTTTTCAATTTCAGGGTCAATTAGCTCAAAAAAATCAATAACTGCATGAAAAATAAGAAATGAAGTCAGAAAGGGTTGAAAATTGATGATGTGGCTTTGAATGGTCCATTTTGAACACACAAAAATCCTGGAGTTCAAATAAGTTCAAGAAAATGAAATGACTTTTGTAACAGATGGGTTTCCGTCCGAAACCATGATACTTCGAAAGAGACTGCCCGTTTTGTACACGAAGTGCATCCAGATTTTATCGTAACCCTCTCAACTTTTTAGCACATGCTATGTGGGTGAAATGATAATAACATACCAACTTTCAACCTTTTCAGAGTTCATTCATAGTGCTTTTCAATTTCAGGGTCAATTAACTCAAAAAAATCAATAACTGCATGAAAAATAAGAAATGAAGTCAGAAAGGGTTGAAAATGGATGATGTGGCTTTGAATGGTGCATTTTGAACACACAAAAATCCTCGAGTTCAAATAAGTTCAAGAAAATGAAATGGCTTTTGTAACACATGAGTTTCCGTCCGAAATCGTGATACTTCGAAAGAGACTATCCGTTTTGTACACGAAGTGCATCCAGATTTTATCGTGACCCACTCAAATTTCTAGCACATGCTATGTGGGTGAAATGATAATACCATGCCAACTGTCAACCTTTTCATAGTTCATTTGTAGTGCTTTTCAATTTCAGGGTCAATTAGCTCAAAAAAATCAATAACTGCATGAAAAATAAGATATGAAGTCAGAAAGGGTTGAAAATTGATGATGTGGCTTTGATTGGTGCATTTTGAACACACAAAAAGCCTCAAGTTCAAATAAGTTCAAGAAAATGGAATACCTTTTGTAACACATGAGTTTTCGTCCAAAACCCAGTACTTCGAAAGAGACTGTCCGTTTTGTAGTTTTTGCTGTAACCCTCTCATCTCTTTAGCACATGCTATGTGGGTGAAATGATGATACAATGCCAACTTTCAACCTTTTCAGAGTTCATTGGTAGTGCTTTTCAATTTCAGGGTCATTTAGCTCAAAAAAATAAATAACTGCATGAAAAGTAACAAATGAAGTCAGAAAGGGTTGAAAATTGACGATGTGGCTTTGAATGGTGCATTTTGAACACACAAAAATCCTGGAGTTCAAATAAGTTCAAGAAAATGAAATGGATTTTGTAACAGATGAGTTTCCGTCCGTAACCGTGATACTTCGAAAGAGACTGCCCGTTTTGTACACGAAGTGCATCCAGATTTTATCGTAACCCTCTCAACTTTTTAGCACATGCTATGTGGGTGAAATGATAATACCATGACAACTTTCAACCTTTTCAGAGTTCATTCATAGTGCTTTTCAATTTCAGGGTCAATTAGCTCAAAAAAATCAATAACTGCATGAAAAATAAGAAATGAAGTCAGAAAGGGTTGAAAACTGATGATGTGGCTTTGAATGGTCCATTTTGAACACACAAAAATCCTGGAGTTCAAATAAGTT
The DNA here is from genome assembly GCA_022496015.1 of Hordeum marinum. Classification (NCBI taxonomy): domain Eukaryota; kingdom Viridiplantae; phylum Streptophyta; class Magnoliopsida; order Poales; family Poaceae; genus Hordeum; species Hordeum marinum. The sequence goes on along the minus strand of CM039675.1, from coordinate 460,998,325 downwards.
CAAGAAAATGAAATGGCTTTTGTAACACATGAGTTTCCGTCTGAAACCGTGATACTTCGAAAGAGACTGCCCGTTTTGTACACGAAGTGCATCCAGATTTTATCGTAACCCTCTCAACTTTTTAGCACATGCTATGTGGGTGAAGTGATAATACCATGCTAACTCTCAACCTTTTCAGAGTTCATTCGTAGTGCTTTTCAATTTCAAGGTCAATTAGCTCAAAAAAATCAATAACTGCATGAAAAATAAGAAATGAAGTCAGAAAGGGTTGAAAATTGATGATGTGGCTTTGAATGGTCCATTTTGAACACACAAAAATCCTAGAGTTCAAATAAGTTCAAGAAAATGAAATGACTTTTGTAACAGATGGGTTTCCGTCCGAAACCATGATACTTCGAAAGAGACTGCCCGTTTTGTACACGAAGTGCATCCAGATTTTATCGTAACCCTCTCAACTTGTTAGCACATGCTATGTGGGTGAAATGATAATACCATGCCAACTTTCAACCTTTTCAGAGTTCATTCATAGTGCTTTTCAATTTCAGGGTCAATTAACTCAAAAAAATCAATAACTGCATGAAAAATAAGAAGTGAAGTCAGAAAGGGTTGAAAACTGATGATGTGGCTTTGAATGGTCCATTTTGAACACACAAAAATCCTGGAGTTCAAATAAGTTCAAGAAAATGAAATGGATTTTGTAACAGATGAGTTTCCGTCCGAAACCGTGATACTTCAAAAGAGACTGCCCGTTTTGTACACGAAGTGCATCCAGATTTTATCGTAACCCTCTCAAAATTTTAGCACATGCTATGTGGGTGAAGTGATAATACCATGCTAACTCTCAACCTTTTCAGAGTTCATTCGTAGTGCTTTTCAATTTCAAGGTCAATTAGCTCAAAAAAATCAATAACTGCATGAAAAATAAGAAATGAAGTCAGAAAGGGTTGAAAATTGATGATGTGGCTTTGAATGGTCCATTTTGAACACAAAAAGATCCTGGAGTTCAAATAAGTTCAAGAAAATGAAATGGCTTTTGTAACACATGAGTTTCCGTCTGAAACCGTGATACTTCGAAAGAGACTGCCCGTTTTGTACAGGAAGTGCAGCTAGATTTTATCGTAACCCTCTCAAAATTTTAGCACATGCTATGTGTGTGAAGTGATAATACCATGCTAACTCTCAACCTTTTCAGAGTTCATTCGTAGTGCTTTTCAATTTCAAGGTCAATTAGCTCAAAAAAATCAATAACTGCATGAAAAATAAGAAATGAAGTCAGAAAGGGTTGAAAACTGATGATGTGGCTTTGAATGGTCCATTTTGAACACACAAAAATCCTGGAGTTCAAATAAGTTCAAGAAAATGAAATGGCTTTTGTAACACATGAGTTTCCGTCTGAAACCGTGATACTTCGAAAGAGACTGCCCGTTTTGTACACGAAGTGCATCCAGATTTTATCGTAACCCTCTCAACTTTTTAGCACATGCTATGTGGGTGAAGTGATAATACCATGCTAACTCTCAACCTTTTCAGAGTTCATTCGTAGTGCTTTTCAATTTCAAGGTCAATTAGCTCAAAAAAATCAATAACTGCATGAAAAATAAGAAATGAAGTCAGAAAGGGTTGAAAATTGATGATGTGGCTTTGAATGGTCCATTTTGAACACACAAAAATCCTAGAGTTCAAATAAGTTCAAGAAAATGAAATGACTTTTGTAACAGATGAGTTTCCGTCCGAAACCAGTGATACTTCGAAAGAGACTGCCCGTTTTGTACACGAAGTGCATCCAGATTTTATCGTAACCCTCTCAACTTGTTAGCACATGCTATGTGGGTGAAATGATAATACCATGCCAACTTTCAACCTTTTCAGAGTTCATTCATAGTGCTTTTCAATTTCAGGGTCAATTAACTCAAAAAAATCAATAACTGCATGAAAAATAAGAAATGAAGTCAGAAAGGGTTGAAAACTGATGATGTGGCTTTGAATGGTCCATTTTGAACACACAAAAATCCTGGAGTTCAAATAAGTTCAAGAAAATGAAATGGATTTTGTAACAGATGAGTTTCCGTCCGAAACCGTGATACTTCAAAAGAGACTGCCCGTTTTGTACACGAAGTGCATCTAGATTTTATCGTAAACCTCTCAACTTTTAGCACATGCTATGTGGGTGAAGTGATAATACCATGCTAACTCTCAACCTTTTCAGAGTTCATTTGTAGTGCTTTTCAATTTCAGGGTCAATTAGCTCAAAAAAATCAATAACTGCATGAAAAATAAGAAATGAAGTCAGAAAGGGTTGAAAATTGATGATGTGGCTTTGAATGGTGCATTTTGAACACACAAAAATCCTGGAGTTCAAATAAGTTCAAGAAAATGAAATGGCTTTTGTAACACATGAGTTTCCGTCCGAAACCGTGATACTTCGAAAGAGACTGCCCGTTTTGTACACGAAGTGCATCCAGATTTTATCGTAACCCTCTCAAATTTTAGCACATGCTATGTGGGTGAAATGATAATACCATGCCTAACTCTCAACCTTTTCAGAGTTCATTCGTAGTGCTTTTCAATTTCAGGGTCAATTAGCTCAAAAAAATCAATAACTGCATGAAAAATAAGAAATGAAGTCAGAAAGGGTTGAAAATTGATGATGTGGCTTTGAATGGTCCATTTTGAACACACAAAAATCCTGGAGTTCAAATAAGTTCAAGAAAATGAAATGGCTTTTGTAACACATGAGTTTCCGTGTGAAACCGTGATACTTCGAAAGAGACTGCCCGTTTTGTACAGGAAGTGCATCTAGATTTTATCGTAACCCTCTCGAAATTTTAGCACATGCTATGTGGGTGAAGTGATAATACCATGCTAACTCTCAACCTTTTCAGAGTTCATTCGTAGTGCTTTTCAATTTCAAGGTCAATTAACTCAAAAAAATCAATAACTGCATGAAAAATAAGAAATGAAGTCAGAAAGGGTTGAAAACTGATGATGTGGCTTTGAATGGTCCATTTTGAACACACAAAAATCCTGGAGTTCAAATAAGTTCAAGAAAATGAAATGGATTTTGTAACAGATGAGTTTCCGTCTGAAACCGTGATACTTCAAAAGAGACTGCCCGTTTTGTACACGAAGTGCATCCAGATTTTATCGTAACCCTCTCAAAATTTTAGCACATGCTATGTGGGTGAAGTGATAATACCATGCTAACTCTCAACCTTTTCATAGTTCATTTGTAGTGCTTTTCAATTTCAGGGTCAATTAGCTCAAAGAAATCAATAACTGCATGAAAAATAAGATATGAAGTCAGAAAGGGTTGAAAATTGATGATGTGGCTTTGAATGGTCCATTTTGAACACACAAAAATCCTGGAGTTCAAATAAGTTCAAGAAAATGAAATGGCTTTTGTAACAATGAGTTTCCGTCCGAAACCGTGATACTTCGAAAGAGACTGCCCGTTTTGTACACGAAGTGCATCCAGATTTTATCGTAACCCTCTCAAATTTTTAGCACATGCTATGTGGGTGAAAGTGATAATACCATGCCAACTTTCAACCTTTTCAGAGTTCATTCGTAGTGCTTTTCAATTTCAGGTCAATTAGCTCAAAAAATCAATAACTGCATGAAAAATAAGAAATGAAGTCAGAAAGGGTTGAAAATTGATGATGTGGCTTTGAATGGTCCATTTTGAACACACAAAAATCCTGGAGTTCAAATAAGTTCAAGAAAATGAAATGACTTTTGTAACAGATGGGTTTCCGTCCGAAACCATGATACTTCGAAAGAGACTGCCCGTTTTGTACACGAAGTGCATCCAGATTTTATCGTAACCCTCTCAACTTTTTAGCACATGCTATGTGGGTGAAATGATAATAACATGCCAACTTTCAACCTTTTCAGAGTTCATTCATAGTGCTTTTCAATTTCAGGGTCAATTAACACAAAAAATTCAATAACTGCATGAAAAATAAGACATGAAGTCAGAAAGGGTTGAAAATTGATGATGTGGCTTTGAATGGTGCATTTTGAACACACAAAAATCCTGGAGTTCAAATAAGTTCAAGAAAATGAAATGGCTTTTGTAACAGATGAGTTTCCGTCCGAAATCGTGATACTTCGAAAGAGACTATCCGTTTTGTACACGAAGTGCATCCAGATTTTATCGTAACCCTCTCAACTTTCTAGCACATGCTATGTGGGTGAAATGATAATACCATGCCAACTGTCAACCTTTTCATAGTTCATTTGTAGTGCTTTTCAATTTCAGGGTCAATTAGCTCAAAAAAATCGATAACTGCATGAAAAATAAGAAATGAAGTCAGAAAGGGTTGAAAATTGATGATGTGGCTTTGAATGGTCCATTTTGAACACACAAAAATCCTGGAGTTCAAATAAGTTCAAGAAAATGAAATGACTTTTGTAACAGATGAGTTTCCGTCCGAAACCGTGATACTTCGAAAGAGACTGCCCGTTTTGTACACGAAGTGCATCCAGATTTTATCGTAACCCTCTCAACTTTTTAGCACATGCTATGTGGGTGAAATGATAATACCATGCCAACTTTCAACCTTTTCAGAGTTCATTCATAGTGCTTTTCAATTTCAGGGTCAATTAACTCAAAAAAATCAATAACTGCATGAAAAATAAGAAATGAAGTCAGAAAGGGTTGAAAATTGATGATGTGGCTTTGAATGGTGCATTTTGAACACACAAAAATCCTGGAGTTCAAATAAGTTCAAGAAAATGAAATGGCTTTTGTAACAGCATGAGTTTCCGTCCGAAACCGTGATACTTCGAAAGAGACTGCCCGTTTTGTACACGAAGTGCATCCAGATTTTATCGTAACCCTCTCAACTTTTAGCACATGCTATGTGGGTGAAATGATAATACCATGCCAACTTTCAACCTTTTCAGAGTTCATTTGTAGTGCTTTTCAATTTCAGGGTCAATTAGCTCAAAAAAATCAATAACTGCATGAAACATAAGAAATGAAGTCAGAAAGGGTTGAAAACTGATGACGTGGCTTTGAATGGTCCATTTTGAACACACAAAAATCCTGGAGTTCAAATAAGTTCAAGAAAATGAAATGGATTTTGTAACAGATGAGTTTCCGTTCGAAACCGTGATACTTCGAAAGAGACTGCCCGTTTTGTACACGAAGTGCATCCAGATTTTATCGTAACCCTCTCAAATTTTTAGCACATGCTATGTGGGTGAAATGGTAATACCATGCCAACTTTCAACCTTTTCAGAGTTCATTCGTAGTGCTTTTCAATTTCAGGGTCAATTAGCTCAAAAAAATCAATAACTGCATGAAAAATAAGAAATGAAGTCAGAAAGGGTTGAAAACTTGATGATGTGGCTTTGAATGGTCCATTTTGAACACACAAAAATCCTGGAGTTCAAATAAGTTCAAGAAAATGAAATGGATTTTGTAACAGATGAGTTTCCGTCCGAAACCGTGATACTTCGAAAGAGACTGCCCGTTTTGTACACGAAGTGCATCCAGATTTTATCGTAACCCTCTCAACTTTTAGCACATGCTATGTGGGTGAAATGATAATACCATGCCAACTTTCAACCTTTTCAGAGTTCATTCGTAGTGCTTTTCAATTTCAGGGTCAATTAGCTCAAAAAAATCAATAACTGCATGAAAAATAAGAAATGAAGTCAGAAAGGGTTGAAAATTGATGATGTGGCTTTGAATGGTCCATTTTGAACACACAAAAATCCTGGAGTTCAAATAAGTTCAAGAAAATGAAATGGCTTTTGTAACACATGAGTTTCCGTCCGAAACCGTGATACTTCGAAAGAGACTGCCCGTTTTGTACACGAAGTGCATCCAGATTTTATCGTAACCCTCTCAGCTTTTTAGCACATGCTATGTGGGTGAAATGATAATACCATGCCAAGTTTCAACCTTTTCAGAGATCATTCATAGTGCTTTTCAATTTCAGGGTCAATTAGCTCAAAAAAATCAATAACTGCATGAAAAATAAGAAATGAAGTCAGAAAGGGTTGAAAATTGATGATGTGCCTTTGAATGGTCCATTTTGAACACACAAAAATCCTGGAGTTCAAATAAGTTCAAGCAAATGAAATGAGTTTTTGTAACAGATGAGTTTCCGTCCGAAACCGTGATACTTCGAAAGAGACTATCTGTTTTGTACACGAAGTGCATCCAGATTTTATCGTAACCCTCTCAACTTTTTAGCACATGCTATGTGGGTGAAATGATAATAACATGCCAACTTTCAACCTTTTCAGAGTTCATTCGTAGTGCTTTTCAATTTCAGGGTCAATTAGCTCAAAAAAATCAATAACTGCATGAAAAATAAGAAATGAAGTCAGAAAGGGTTGAAAATTGATGATGTGGCTTTGAATGGTCCATTTTGAACACACAAAAATCCTGGAGTTCAAATAAGTTCAAGAAAATGAAATGGCTTTTGTAACAGATGAGTTTCCGTCCGAAACCGTGATACTTCGAAAGAGACTGCCCGTTTTTGTACACGAAGTGCATCCAGATTTATCGTAACCCTCTCAACTTTTTAGCACATGCTATGTGGGTGAAATGATAATACCATGCCAACTTTCAACCTTTTCAGAGTTCATTTGTAGTGCTTTTCAATTTGAGGGTCAATTAGCTCAAAAAAAATCAATAACTGCATGAAAAATAAGAAATGAAGTCAGAAAGGGTTGAAAATTGATGATGTGGCTTTGAATGGTCCATTTTGAACACACAAAAATCCTGGAGTTCAAATAAGTTCAAGAAAATGAAATGGACTTTTGTAACAGATGAGTTTCCGTCCGAAACCGTGATACTTCGAAAGAGACTGCCCGTTTTGTACACGAAGTGCATCCAGATTTTATCGTAACCCTCTCAACTTTTAGCACATGCTATGTGGGTGAAATGATAATAACATGCCAACTTTCAACCTTTTCAGAGTTCATTTGTAGTGCTTTTCAATTTCAGGGTCAATTAGCTCAAAAAAATCAATAACTGCATGAAAAATAAGAAATGAAGTCAGAAAGGGTTGAAAACTTGATGATGTGGCTTTGAATGGTGCATTTTGAACACACAAAAATCCTGGAGTTCAAATAAGTTCAAGAAAATGAAATGGCTTTTGTAACAGATGAGTTTCCGTCCGAAACCGTGATACTTCGAAAGAGACTGCCCGTTTTGTACACGAAGTGCATCCAGATTTTATCGTAACCCTCTCAACTTTTAGCACATGCTATGTGGGTGAAATGATAATACCATGCAACTTTCAACCTTTTCAGAGTTCATTTGTAGTGCTTTTCAATTTCAGGGTCAATTAGCTCAAAAAAATCAATAACTGCATGAAAAATAAGAAATGAAGTCAGAAAGGGTTGAAAATTGATGATGTGGCTTTGAATGGTCCATTTTGAACACACAAAAATCCTGGAGTTCAAATAAGTTCAAGAAAATGAAATGGCTTTTGTAACAGATGAGTTTCCGTCCGAAACCGTGATACTTCAAAGAGACTGCCCGTTTTGTACACGAAGTGCATCCAGATTTTATCGTAACCCTCTCAACTTTTTAGCACATGCTATGTGGGTGAAATGATAATACCATGCCAACTTTCAACCTTTTCAGAGTTCATTCGTAGTGCTTTTCAATTTCAGGGTCAATTAGCTCAAAAAAATCAATAACTGCATGAAAAATAAGAAATGAAGTCAGAAAGGGTTGAAAATTGATGATGTGGCTTTGAATGGTGCCATTTTGAACACACAAAAATCCTGGAGTTCAAATAAGTTCAAGAAAATGAAATGGACTTTTGTAACAGATGAGTTTCCGTCCGAAACCGTGATACTTCGAAAGAGACTGCCCGTTTTGTACACGAAGTGCATCCAGATTTTATCGTAACCCTCTCAACTTTTTAGCACATGCTATGTGGGTGAAATGATAATAACATGCCAACTTTCAACCTTTTCAGAGTTCATTCATAGTGCTTTTCAATTTCAGGGTCAATTAACTCAAAAAATCAATAACTGCATGAAAAATAAGAAATGAAGTCAGAAAGGGTTGAAAATTGATGATGTGGCTTTGAATGGTGCATTTTGAACACACAAAAATCCTGGAGTTCAAATAAGTTCAAGAAAATGAAATGGCTTTTGTAACAGATGAGTTTCCGTCCGAAACCGTGATACTTCGAAAGAGACTGCCCGTTTTGTACACGAAGTGCATCCAGATTTTATCGTAACCCTCTCAACTTTTAGCACATGCTATGTGGGTGAAATGATAATACCATGCCAACTGTCAACCTTTTCATAGTTCATTTGTAGTGCTTTTCAATTTCAGGGTCAAGTAGCTCAAAAAAATCGATAACTGCATGAAAAATAAGAAATGAAGTCAGAAAGGGTTGAAAATTGATGATGTGGCTTTGAATGGTCCATTTTGAACACACAAAATCCTGGAGTTCAAATAAGTTCAAGAAAATGAAATGACTTTTGTAACAGATGGGTTTCCGTCCGAAACCATGATACTTCGAAAGAGACTGCCCGTTTTGTACACGAAGTGCATCCAGATTTTATCGTAACCCTCTCAACTTTTTAGCACATGCTATGTGGGTGAAATGATAATAACATGCCAACTTTCAACCTTTTCAGAGTTCATTCATAGTGCTTTTCAATTTCAGGGTCAATTAACTCAAAAAAATCAATAACTGCATGAAAAATAAGAAATGAAGTCAGAAAGGGGTTGAAAATTGATGATGTGGCTTTGAATGGTGCATTTTGAACACACAAAATCCTCGAGTTCAAATAAGTTCAAGAAAATGAAATGGCTTTTGTAACACATGAGTTTCCGTCCGAAATCGTGATACTTCGAAAGAGACTATCCCGTTTTGTACACGAAGTGCATCCAGATTTTATCGTGAACCCACTCAAATTTTCTAGCACATGCTATGTGGGTGAAATGATAATACCATGCCAACTGTCAACCTTTTCATAGTTCATTTGTAGTGCTTTTCAATTTCAGGGTCAATTAGCTCAAAAAATCAATAACTGCATGAAAAATAAGAAATGAAGTCAGAAAGGGTTGAAAACTTGATGATGTGGCTTTGAATGGTTCCATTTTGAACCACACAAAATCCTGGAGTTCAAATAAGTTCAAGGAAAATGAAATGGCTTTTGCTACACATGAGTTCCGTGTGAAACCGTGATACTTCGAAAAGAGACTGCCCGTCTTTTTGTACAGGAAGTGCATCTAGATTTTATCGTAACCCTCTCGAAATTTTTAGCACATGCTATGTGGGTGAAGTGATAATAACCCATGCTAACTTCTCAACCTTTTCAGAGTTCATTTCGTAGTGCTTTTCAATTTCAAGGTCAATTAACTCAAAAAAATCAATAATGCATGATGAAAAATAAGAAATGAAGTCAGAAAGGGGTTGAAAACTGATGATGTGGCTTGAATGGTCCATTTTGAACACACAAAATCCTGGAGTTCAAATAAGTTCAAGAAATGAAATGGATTTTGTAACAGATGAGTTTCCGTCCGAAACCGTGATACTTCAAAAGAGACTGCCCGTTTGTACACGAAGTGCATCCAGATTTTATCGTAACCCTCTCA